>CM051241.1:69938685-71138685 GCA_027917425.1 Gastrophryne carolinensis
CTAGTTTCTAAGTTTTGTTTGGATGTGTTCTACCATTCCTAGCTTGTTAAATGACTTCTATCTGCTCTTACCAATATCAAGATTGATTGAAGCTTGACCATTTGTCAAGTACAGATAAAACAGTCTTCAAATTGACAGAACTCCTGGGTTTTACGTAATGGGACGCTTATGGCAGGGCACTATTATTCCCTGCTAGCGGTCTTAGCTACAATACAGTAATGGTTACATTGAAAGAATAATGAACTTGTCAGTGGCCTGAGGAATATCCTGAGAATAGTTAACCTGTGAGTGACCTTGAGGATGCCAGGGACCCCTTCAGGTGGAAGGAAGAGAAGTTTGCTGATCAGGGTCCTTGGAAGAAGGTGGTGTTGAGATATGCTCTGGGAGCATTTCTCACTTGGAAGGCCTTGGATGACACCAGGTGTAGGAACCCCCACAGAACCGAGCAGGGGCTCCTGAGGCAGGGGGTCGCACGACTGGGCAAAGATTCCTGGAAGGGTGCACCAAATGAGGGCCAAGCTCCCGAAGATTCTCCTGAAGAGTATCCCTATCCCCATGTGTTTGTATCAGGGGCTAATGCCTGTTCCCATACGGCAGGAGTCTTCAGGGTTTTGCCACTCAAGAGCAGGGCTGTGAAATCGGAGTCAGAGCTAGTTTTGCGGAAAAAAGGTACGGACTACAACTTCTATTGTATAATAAATGTAACTTTCTTAGGAAGTTGTTTTTTCAATCTAAGGACCTTGTGTATAACAATCAGTGATAAGCAGCAGCAGAGTGTTCTAGTGGTGATAGATAATAAGTTCTCCAATTACCCCTGTTCCTTATACTCAGTGTCTGTATGCTGCTCCAGGGCATTATTTTTACTATCTCATTAGTGGTTCAGTGGGAATCAGGAGTGCGCCTGTAAGCTGCCATGTTTGTATGTCAATCATTGGTGGCTCAGCGGCCTCAGCCGGACTCCACTCCCCAGATTGCTCTATTGAGGAGTGGAGCTAAACATCTTGGGCACACCTTTCTATAGATTGTCTCAGGCAGCAGAGATACTTGGTTCACTGCTGCTCCAAGGCCCTTTGTTACAATGGCTGAAACTTACAGGAATGTAAAAGTATTGTCCAGGCAGAAACAAAAAAAAGTCTCTACTCATCAGCAGCTCCACTGTGCAGTTCCGGGTCCCCTGCAGCTCCTCCATGCAGTGCTGTCATCTTCATACTTACCAATGGCATGGACCCCGTGATTCCATCTTCCAGCACCTGCAGCCTCTCATGGAGGAGTCCATGAATCCTTGTTTATGACCCCACAAGTCTACTCCATTCATTGCAATAAAGGGGTCATCCCAAAGCAGGTTCTGCACACCTGGCCTTAGATGGGTTTAGTATGGGAATACAGTTAGGATTTGGAAGTGATGGGGATATGGGTTATAATTATTTGGAGAGGTGAGGCAATCCGCAGCATGTGGGGATTGACAAATATAAATCTAGAAATGGAGTGTTGTGGTCTAAGAAATTACGAGTAAAAAAATCTATGGCGTTTGTAGAGACAGAGGGTCTCCTGGTTGTTGTAGAAAATCTTTGTTATGATATTAACTTTTCAAATGCTTTTAAGGCCTGCGCTCCTCAAAAGGTTGTGCTTTAAGTTATTTGTTCCAAATTTGTATTCCAATAAATATTCTTTATGTTCTATATAATTCATCCTATTGCTTATATAGTGGTAAGAAAAAGCCCCATGTAACAATTTTACTACAGGAAATTTCTTACTAATTATGATTCGGAAGCAGAGCCTGGCATACCGACTCCAGAGCCACATTCATAACAGAGATGGTCAGGAGCCACATTCATAACAGAGATGGTCAGGAGCCACATTCGTAACAGAGATGGTCAGGAGCCACATTCGTAACAGAGATGGTCAGGAGCCACATTCGTAACAGAGATGGTCAGGAGCCACATTCGTAACAGAGATGGTCAGGAGCCACATTCGTAACAGAGATGGTTAGAAGCCACATTTATAACAGAGATGGTCAGGAGCCACATTCGTAACAGAGATGGTCAGGAGCCACATTCGTAACAGAGATGGTCAGGAGCCACATTCGTAACAGAGATGGTCAGAAGCCACATTCGTAACAGAGATGGTCAGGAGCCACATTCGTAACAGAGATGGTCAGGAGCCACATTTGTAACAGAGATGGTCAGGAGCCACATTCGTAACAGAGATGGTCAGGAGCCACATTCGTAACAGAGATGGTCAGGAGCCACATTCGTAACAGAGATGGTCAGGAGCCACATTCGTAACAGAGATGGTCAGGAGCCACATTCGTAACAGAGATGGTCAGGAGCCACATTCGTAACAGAGATGGTCAGGAGCCACATTTGTAACAGAGATGGTCAGGAGCCACATTCGTAACAGAGATGGTCAGGAGCCACATTCGTAACAGAGATGGTTAGAAGCCACATTTATAACAGAGATGGTCAGGAGCCACATTCGTAACAGAGATGGTCAGGAGCCACATTTGTAACAGAGATGGTCAGGAGCCACATTTGTAACAGAGATGGTCAGGAGCCACATTTGTAACAGAGATGGTCAGGAGCCACATTTGTAACAGAGATGGTTAGAAGCCACATTTATAACAGAGATGGTCAGGAGCCACATTCGTAACAGAGATGGTCAGGAGCCACATTCGTAACAGAGATGGTCAGGAGCCACATTCGTAACAGAGATGGTCAGGAGCCACATTCGTAACAGAGATGGTCAGGAGCCACATTCGTAACAGAGATGGTTAGAAGCCACATTTATAACAGAGATGGTCAGGAGCCACATTCGTAACAGAGATGGTCAGGAGCCACATTCGTAACAGAGATGGTCAGGAGCCACATTCGTAACAGAGATGGTCAGGAGCCACATTCATAACAGAGATGGTCAGGAGCCACATTCATAACAGAGATGGTCAGGAGCCACATTCGTAACAGAGATGGTCAGGAGCCACATTCGTAACAGAGATGGTTAGAAGCCACATTTATAACAGAGATGGTCAGGAGCCACATTCGTAACAGAGATGGTCAGGAGCCACATTCGTAACAGAGATGGTCAGGAGCCACATTCGTAACAGAGATGGTCAGGAGCCACATTCGTAACAGAGATGGTTAGAAGCCACATTTATAACAGAGATGGTCAGGAGCCACATTCGTAACAGAGATGGTCAGGAGCCACATTCGTAACAGAGATGGTCAGGAGCCACATTCGTAACAGAGATGGTCAGGAGCCACATTCGTAACAGAGATGGTCAGGAGCCACATTCGTAACAGAGATGGTCAGGAGCCACATTCGTAACAGAGATGGTCAGGAGCCACATTCATAACAGAGATGGTCAGGAGCCACATTCATAACAGAGATGGTCAGGAGCCACATTCGTAACAGAGATGGTCAGGAGCCACATTCGTAACAGAGATGGTTAGAAGCCACATTTATAACAGAGATGGTCAGGAGCCACATTCATAAGATAGATGGATAGGAGCCACATTCATAACATAGATGGTCAGGGGCCACATTCATAACAGAGATGGTCAGGAGCCACATTCGTAACAGAGATGGCCAGGAGCCACATTCATAACAGAGATGGTTAGAAGCCACATTTATAACAGAGATGGTCAGGAGCCACATTCATAAGATAGATGGATAGGAGCCACATTCATAACATAGATGGTCAGGGGCCACATTCATAACAGAGATGGTCAGGAGCCACATTCGTAACAGAGATGGCCAGGAGCCACATTCATAACAGAGATGGTCAGGAGCCACATTCGTAACAGAGATGGTCAGGAGCCACATTCGTAACAGAAATGGTTAGGAGCCACATTTATAACAGAGATGGTCAGGAGCCACATTCATAAGATAGATGGTCAGGAGCCACATTCATAACAGAGATGGTCAGGAGCCACATTCGTAACAGAGATGGTCAGGAGCCACATTCATAACAGAGATGGTCAGGAGCCACATTCGTAACAGAGATGGCCAGGAGCCACATTCATAACAGAGATGGTTAGAAGCCACATTTATAACAGAGATGGTCAGGAGCCACATTCGTAACAGAGATGGTCAGGAGCCACATTCGTAACAGAGATGGTCAGGAGCCACATTCATAACAGAGATGGTCAGGAGCCACATTCATAACAGAGATGGTCAGGAGCCACATTCGTAACAGAGATGGTCAGGAGCCACATTCGTAACAGAAATGGTTAGGAGCCACATTCGTAACAGAGATGGTCAGGAGCCACATTCGTAACAGAGATGGTTAGAAGCCACATTTATAACAGAGATGGTCAGGAGCCACATTCGTAACAGAGATGGTCAGGAACCACATTCGTAACAGAGATGGTCAGGAGCCACATTCGTAACAGAGATGGTTAGAAGCCACATTTATAACAGAGATGGTCAGGAGCCACATTCGTAACAGAGATGGTCAGGAGCCACATTCGTAACAGAGATGGTCAGGAGCCACATTCATAACAGAGATGGTCAGGAGCCACATTCATAACAGAGATGGTCAGGAGCCACATTCGTAACAGAGATGGTCAGGAGCCACATTCATAACAGAGATGGTCAGGAGCCACATTCATAACAGAGATGGTCAGGAGCCACATTCGTAACAGAGATGGTCAGGAGCCACATTCGTAACAGAGATGGTTAGAAGCCACATTTATAACAGAGATGGTCAGGAGCCACATTCGTAACAGAGATGGTCAGGAGCCACATTCGTAACAGAAATGGTTAGGAGCCACATTTATAACAGAGATGGTCAGGAGCCACATTCATAAGATAGATGGTCAGGAGCCACATTCATAACAGAGATGGTCAGGAGCCACATTCGTAACAGAAATGGTTAGGAGCCACATTCGTAACAGAGATGGTCAGGAGCCACATTCGTAACAGAGATGGTTAGAAGCCACATTTATAACAGAGATGGTCAGGAGCCACATTCGTAACAGAGATGGTCAGGAGCCACATTCGTAACAGAGATGGTCAGGAGCCACATTCGTAACAGAGATGGTTAGAAGCCACATTTATAACAGAGATGGTCAGGAGCCACATTCGTAACAGAGATGGTCAGGAGCCACATTCGTAACAGAGATGGTCAGGAGCCACATTCATAACAGAGATGGTCAGGAGCCACATTCATAACAGAGATGGTCAGGAGCCACATTCGTAACAGAGATGGTCAGGAGCCACATTCGTAACAGAGATGGTTAGAAGCCACATTTATAACAGAGATGGTCAGGAGCCACATTCGTAACAGAGATGGTCAGGAGCCACATTCGTAACAGAGATGGTCAGGAGCCACATTCGTAACAGAGATGGTCAGGAGCCACATTCGTAACAGAGATGGTTAGAAGCCACATTTATAACAGAGATGGTCAGGAGCCACATTCGTAACAGAGATGGTCAGGAGCCACATTCGTAACAGAGATGGTCAGGAGCCACATTTGTAACAGAGATGGTCAGGAGCCACATTCGTAACAGAGATGGTCAGGAGCCACATTCGTAACAGAGATGGTCAGGAGCCACATTCGTAACAGAGATGGCCAGGAGCCACATTCATAACAGAGATGGTTAGAAGCCACATTTATAACAGAGATGGTCAGGAGCCACATTCATAACAGAGATGGTCAGGAGCCACATTCGTAACAGAGATGGCCAGGAGCCACATTCATAACAGAGATGGTTAGAAGCCACATTTATAACAGAGATGGCCAGGAGCCACATTCATAACAGAGATGGTTAGAAGCCACATTTATAACAGAGATGGTCAGGAGCCACATTCATAACAGAGATGGTTAGAAGCCATAGCCAAATAGATACTTCATCTTTAAAATGGAAACATTTAGACAGTGCTCACTTCCTCTGCTCTGTTGTGATGCCAGCCTTCTGTACGCAGACAACCCCCAATCTCCACCGCCGCTTCTGCCTATAGTCAAGCCCCTATTTGCCAGGACGCTAGGAACGCCTCGCCGGACATGGTTGCCCCCAGGTCTTAATAGGCGCAAAGGATGTCTGCTTGCGGTGAAGGCTGATGAACCGCGAGGGCATCCCAAAGCCGAGGTCATACACGGGAAGTCAGTCTAGATGGTGCGTCAGAGTATAGGGATGAGACACGTGCATAGTCAGGGGTAGCCAAAGGGTCAAGCTGGGAGGTCAGAGATAGCAGGTATCCAAAGGGGCAGGCAGATTCGAGGTCAGACAAAGCAGAAGTCGGTACAGGCAGCGGACGGGGATGGTCGATCAAGCCGGGTCAAAAACAGATACTAACTAGTGAAATCACACCCTAATCACAAGAGACTATCACAGGCACTGAGTACTGGGCTGACTCCATGTTTATTGGGGAACTGACCAATGGTCGCCCTGGGGGGATGTGTATATGCTGATTGGTGCAATACTAAGTGTGATTGGTGATTGGTGCAAAAAACTTCCAGGGGCTGATCAGCCCCTGATTTAAGGCAGGTGAAGAGGATGCTGCGCCGCCTGCCACTAGCAGCGCAGCGCCTCCTGGCAGCAAACATGCTGGACTGTGGGGTGCACAGCTACAGAGGAGCAAGGGAGGCGACCGGAGCGGCGCGCCGCGCTCCCCGTCATATTGGAGCGGCGGGCGCGCCCTGCAGAAGGTCCCCCTGGCACAGGTAAGTCCCTTACATCTGTAATTGGGGATTGGGTGAAACTACCAAGCTGTCTGTTATAGGAGGGTTTGAGGGTATTCTGCATGCTGGGGGTTAAAATGAAAAGTTCACCAACATGCAGGTTACAATTCACACCGGAATTGCACTTTGCTTTACAAAATATTACCAAATAGTATGACCCCCATTGTAAGGAGTACAGGTCATGGCACGTTTAGCCAATATGGAAAAGCACTCTGTATACAGGGGTGCAGATTAAACATGCTGTAATGGAAATGATAAAGTCATGTATAACTATGACCTAGATATGGAATAGTGTTATTTCGTTCAATGTGATAAAAATATCACCTGCTTCTATGTCATTTTATCAAGCTGCACGAGTGCTTTTATGGTCCAGATAAATAAACTAACACAATATATTGGAGCATTTACAAAGGCTTTACATAAATAAGGTGCACTTAAAAGCAAAATAGTTTTAGAATAGGAATCCACACAAATATACAGTTTTAACCTGGATTTGATGTTGTACCCATCATTTTAATGAAGATGGATTCAAGTTTTGAAGTTTTTAACTCGGTGCTGGATCTTCTTCAACAAGTTGTTATCAAGTGTGGTAACGGTATCCAGGCCCTGGACTTGCAACCGCACAAAATATGCTAATGGATTGGATATTTATACACCCAGCATCGGGAAAACATGTTTACCCATCATGCAATGCTTTGGGCAAGTGGGTAAAAGATAATGCCATTTTTGTCAGGTCTTCTGCCTTATTGTTTTTCCTCTTCTGGAATGTAAAATAAACACATGCGTAAGGATTGTGCATAGGGGTGGCTTTCCTGCCTTTTACTAAAGCTCCTAGTATACTTTCTGACTACAAATCCCAGAATTCTTCCACTGTAATAGGTGAGCTCATTAGCAGCTTTGGCAAAACAAAGCAGCAACAATTACCTCCCCAGGTTTTCCACTTTAAAGTGGACCAACACCCAGGATTTTGACTATCCTGGGTTTTGGTCCACTTCGGTGGGGCACCCCGATCGGGGGTGCCCCACTGTGTGAAACCCCCCAGAAAGCCCCAAAAACTCACCTGTCCCCGCTCCCACGTGACCGCTGCTGCCAATCCCCGCCAACGGACAAGCGGGAGGCAGCGACGGACAAGAGAGCGCGCCCGCCGCCGCCGCCTCCCACGCGTCCCTCTTACAGGGCGTGCGCCCGTGCCGGCCATTCAAAAACGGCCGGCGCGGGTGCGCGTCCTGCTAGAGGGACACGCGGGAGGCGGTGGCGGGCGCCGCTGGATCGAGGAGCAGGTAGGGATTTAGGGGTTTCTGGGGGGTTTCACACAGCGGGGCACCCCCGATCAGGGTGCCCCGCAGTCAGGGGGCCGATCAGTGGAGGGTGTTGGTCCACTTTAATAGAGATAAGCAGTCAGAGGTGAACAGTTCTCGCCTTTTCAGTCAGGTGTAACATTACTGTAACTCCTCACATTATCTAGCCTGTATATCCATCTATATTATATATATATATATATATATATATATATATATATATATATATTTTATATGTAAAAAAATACAAAAACTAAATATGTAATATAAAACAGAGAGAAATCTAGAAAAGTAAACTCGATTAACAAGAAAATAATCTGACCTTAAAACTATAACATGATTTACTATAAATAATGAAAAAATAAATAAATATGGGGGGGGGGGGTGTATAAGAACTGTATATAAAAAATTGATAAATTGCAGGCTAGAGATTAGCATTTATTTTATTGAATCCAAGGGGACCGTATAATATGTTTGAGAAATATAATGCTTATCTAGTAAAATTGATGTTGATTTTTCATTTACCATTGTTCTGTTAATCTATTTTTTATATAACAAAATTTTGTGAAATAACATTTAGCAATAAAGCTCCTTTAAAATGGACCAAAACTGGTTAAATATTCACTCCGTGGAGCATCCCGATTTCAGATGTCCCACAGTGTGAAAGTAGCCTGATATTCTTAGCTAGCCAGTGATCCCACAACGCCTACGCTGCCAGTGTCAGCATCTCTTGCCTCTTTCTAGGTCTGTGCCTGGCCGCGCCCACCATAATCGAGTGGTTGGTGAGGCTGTGCACAGCCATAGAGGAATGCATGCGGTGCTGTGCCCTGATCGCAGATGTGGCGGGCAGGCTGATTTATTATTAGCGACAGATGAGCGTTTGTAGCAGGCATTTCAGAGTGCCCACTAGTAGCCGCTGTGCTCGGCCGTGGGTCGCTAGTTCATAGTGACTCAGTCGCTGTGCAGCAATGATGAATACATTGTGGGGAGTCGCTATATGACCAGTACAGCGCTGTATGGGAGCGCATGTTAGCGACTGGTCAGTTCGACCGACTCACAACATATTCATAAAGAAAAACAGCCTCACACACCTCCGGCGCTCAAAAATGCTTCGATGTAGCCCAGAGCGCCGGAGGCTGTGTGATTAAAAGCTGTTTTTTAGCATGTATCCACCAGTAACAAAGCGAAAACAAATTGAATTACATTGTAATAACATTGTAACATAAACACATTAATGGCAGACCTGTAATGTCAATTCTGCATAAATATATAAAATATAAAAAACAATGAAAAAATTACTTTTTCAAGGCCAGGAGACATCCCAACATTATTTGAGAATAAAAAAAAAATTAATAATACAAAAACACAGTTTAAAGAGACATAAAAGAACGTCCATTGAAATGTATGGGAGAGCAACAGGTAGCGAGAGGTAAGACGTGGCGCTCTGCAAGGCTGAATGCCGGCGCTGTACGCTGAAGCTGGGATAATGATGAATCGGACGCTACATGTGCGTATCCCAGTCGCTCAACAGATTCTGATTGATAAATGTGTAATTGCGTGCTGTGTCCGGCGTTCAACTGACGCTACCTGTCGCGCTATAGCGAGAGATAGCACCAGCTCAGTGTGTCCAGCACTCGGGGCTCCACACCATATTTAACAAAACAAAGACGCGCTCTAAAGCTGGGCGCTGTAGCATAGAGAGAGCGCCAGGCAGTGTGTGATCAAAGTCTGTTTTTGTGTATGAAATAAGGAGAAATAAACTAATACTGTAGATACATTTCAGTTACAGTACAGAATTTGTTCTTACTAAACAGTCTATCTATCTATCTATCTATCTATCTATCTATCTATCTATCTATCTATCTATCATAGATGTGCTATTTATAGTTTAACACTAAAAACACAGCACATTGCATTGCTTTCATTTATAGGTCATGTACTTTATACCTGTACACTGCATCAGCTTGACATTTTATACAAATATCTAAGGGAACTCAAATCATCAGTTAATGCGATGCTCTAATTTATACATTACATTATTTAATCTGATTTGAGTTGAGTGCTTTGTATAGAGTGGTATTATACTGGAATAACAAATCGTATACAATTTTTTAAAATTCTTTATGGGCAGGCTGATTCATTACTAGTGCCAGGTATCGGCAGATGCGAGTCTGTACAGAGGCTCTAAGAGCGACCGCTAGCATACGCTGTGATCGGCTATCGGGCGCTGTAACAGTCGCTGTAGTACACTGGCCGGCATTGATGAATGAGATGTATGTTGGGCGTTCTAACACCAGTACAGCGTTGCAGGGAGCGAAAGGTAGCGCCAGCTCAGTGCGACCGACTCTCAGCGACTCATATTCAACAAAAAAACAGACACACACAGCGTTGGCGCTAGGGATCTGGTCACTATAGCATAGAGTGCCAGATGCTGTGTGATTAAAGTCTGTTTTTGAACACATATCCACCAGTAACAAAGCGAAAACACATGGAATGACATTGTTGTAACATTGTGACATTAATACTTTAATGCCAGACCTGTAATGACAATTCTGCATAAAAATATAAAAAATCAAAAATGTTTTCAAAAATGACTTTTTTTTTAGGCCAGGAGAGGTGACACAATTATTTGAGAGAAAAAAAAAAAATGAAAAACAAAAAACCCTGTTTAAACAGAAGAAGGAACGTCTATTGAAATGTATGGGAGAGCGAGTGACAGGTAATACCTGGCGCTCTGGAAGCTAGAATGCCGGCGCTATACACTGAGCTGCCTGTAATGATGAATCGTACGCTACATGGCGCTGTTAGAGTCGCTCACCAGAATCGCCTTCATAAATGTGGTATTGCGTACACCGCCCAGCGTTCACCAGATGCTGCCTGTGGCTACGAGGCACTACCTGGCGCTATCTCATGATGAATAAACCCCATAATCTATCTACAGTAATAGAGAATGTGAAAGCTACATGACACTCAATCAGCAATTATAGGAACGTCAGGTCTTCCTGATGAATACTTCCTTTAACCCTTACAGTGCCAAGAGATGTTGTCACACCATGTTGCCAAGTCATTTTGAAGCATTTTGCACTATACTGTATATGTTTAACTGTGATTTCTGTAGGGATTTCCAGGAAAGTTATATATTGTTTTTTTCCACAGAGTTTGGGCTTTAACATGAAATGTCTTGGTTGTAATTTATTCAGGGCTTTCTCAATATGAAACTTGAAAAATGTGAAAAAAAAACATGAAACATTTTGTAATATTTGCAGTTTTATATATTTTTTTTTATATAAAAAAAGCCCCATCGCTCCCGATTATAACAGTATCATATATGTCCATACCCCAAAATGAAAAGAACACTTTGGACATTTTTTATATGACCTTTTAAAATAAAATATAACTCTTAACTTCGTAGTTAATGTTTAATATTGATCAAGCGTGAAACCCTGCAGCCTGCACCTGGGAGAGACTGGAAGGTGAGTAGATCGGGCGACCTGGGGGATACACACAGCAGGGCATTCCAATTCAGGATGCCACCGCATTGAGGAACAACATCCCGAAAAGCCAAAATCGGGTCTGCTGTTAAGAGCACCCAGTATTATATTTTTCTTATTTCCTACCATGTGCATATCTATTTCTACATCTATCTTGGTTTTTACTTAATAGGTAGGTGAAATCGTTGGCAAAATAAATTATACATGCAGCAGTCCCAGCATTTGTGTCATGACCCACCACGAGGGGCTCATTGAGACGGGGAGGCCGATTCATTAATAGCGGCAGGTAGCGACAGATGAGCGTCTGTAGCAGACATTTTCAGAGCGCCCGCTAGTAGTCGCAGTGCTCGGCCGTGGGCTTTATAACAACTCAGTCGCTGTTCAGTAATGTTGAATACATTGTGAGGAGTCGCTATTTGACCAGTACAGCGCGGTATGGGAGCGCATGTTAGCGACTGCTCATAGCTACCGACTCACACCATATTCAGCAAAAAAACAGCCTCACAAATCTCTGGCGCTGAAAAATACTTGTTTGAAGCCCACAGCGCTGGAGGCTGTGTGTTTAAAGTCTGTTTTTCAGCATCTATCAACTAGTAACAAAGCAAAAACATATGGAATTACATTGTAACAACATTGTAACATGAACACTTTAATGGCAGACCTGTAATGTCATTTCTGAAGAATTTTTTAAAAAATCATAAAAATGTGAAAAAAATGTCAGAAGAGGTCACAGAATTATTTGTGATTTTTTGGGGGAAAAAAAAAACCTGGTTTAAAGAGAAGAAAAGGATCGTCCATTGAAATGTATTGGGAAGAAAGAGAGGAAGGTCCACACTTCCCAACGAGTGCTAAGGGTTAAATATAATGAGTGGCACTCATTATATTTAACCCTTAGCACTCGTTGGGAAGTGTGGACCTTCCTCTCTTTCTTCCTGGTTCTTGTAGTTGTAGTGCTGGGGGTGGTGTGCACACCATAATCTACTTTGATAATATACTGGGGTTGTTACAAAATATTGTGAGGGCAGACAGGCTGGTGCTGCCCATCTAGCTTGTCTAAACATTGAAATGTATTGGAGAGCAACAGGTAGCGAGAGGTCATACCTGGCGCTGTGCAAGGCTGAACGCTGGCGCTGTTCGCTGAGGCTGTGAAAATGATGAATCAGACGCTACATGGTGTTATCCCAGTCGCTAAACAGATTCTGCTTGATAAATGTGTAATTGCGTGCCGTGTCCGGCGTTCACCAGTCGCTATCTGTCGCTACCTCACATTAACCAGGCGCTACCTGACGCTATCCTTTCTTAAATAAGGGCCTTTATCACCCAATGGCCCACATTAACCTAGAGCTGGCCCTGATGCTCCCACACTGTACTGACAACAGCCAGGGGCATACATAGCCATGATGGGGCCCCATAGCAAGGCCCCCACCAAGGGCCCACATCATAATCTGCACCCCCCCTCTGGACATTCACTGACCGGGTCCACAACTTACTCCAGCTTGCATGGCTACCAGAAAGGGTGGTAGGCATGCCGCCTGAGAAGCTGGGCACATGTGCACCGTCGTCACTGTCGCTGTAGTAGCAGGGCCTGCATGCGGCACCGACATAGGGACATGGCCTGTGCACGGGACAGCTGAAGAAGCAGGGCCAGTGTATAGAAGGATGAGGCACTGGGTACATACTGCAAAGTCAGTGGAGGCAGCGTGCACTGGGCCCCCTTGTTCCACCTACCTGCACTGCCCCTATGGTATGGAAGCCCCTGACAACAGCCCTCCCCTATCAGACCACACCAGGACAAGCTAAACAGCAGGAGGTGTTGCTGAAAACCAAGAGACAGGATCTACTGAATAGGTACATTTTTGAAGTTGAAGTTGGACCTTGACTGCTGAGCTCCCGGGGAAGAAAAAATGGGACCCCTCACAGTGGCGTAACTAAATGTGGTGGTTCTCTGGTGCAAACATTAAATGCCGTTTCAAGGCTTATACAGTAAACTTTTTTTTCTTTCTTTTTACTCAGTTGGGGGCAACTAGATTAAAACTGAAACAGAAGAGACAGTGCTTCCTTTATCTAAATGATGCCATGTGCGCACAAACCTGATATAAGTTGGAGGCGCAATGATGATGGGCACCCCTGACCTTCTGGGCCCGAGTGCGCTTGCACCCCCTGCACCCTTTCAATTTACCTCTTTAAGATATTGGGTAGCAAAGATTTTTTTTCTTTTAAACAGGATGACAGTGCGGCGGTTTCTCAGCAGAGCACACCTCGTTCATTGCGGCTTTACTGCAAACCTCATAACACACGGCTGAGACCAGGCTCCCTCTGGTTCATTTTGAAACCTGGGATGCCCCTCCCCCTCTGATGGCGGTCCTGACTTTTGCCAGAAGGTGTCCTTTAGGGCTGGGCCTTCTGGGTTTGGGAGCAAAACTGTAATAACTTTAGGTTATCCTAATGATAGGAAAAATGATAAAGAGATTGAAAAAAAATGAATAAATGACCACACAATGATACTCACCCCATTTCAGCATTTCCAGGACTTCCAGCTCCAGCCTGGTATCATGACCATGTGTGGTCTCCAGCCAAAAGAAAGTGATCCAGGTGCCAGGGGAGGGAGGCTTTATTTAACATGTAAATTATAAGTGGATAATGTAATCATTTTTGGAATCAGTCCATTGGGTTGCCCTCAGGGAGAGGTTTTTGTATGGAGATAGATGACAGATATTGAGAGATGTTTGTTTTGTCTGCTCGGTGGTTGGAAAGTACAATGTATCACCTTGAGGCGCTAATGTCTGTGTATACAATTTGTAGTTACTCTGCTTTGGACTGACATCCTATGAAGACACTCATAAACAACATATGTAAGTTCATGCAGACCTATACCTATCTTTTTTACTAATATCCCCCACATTCCTGGCCCCTTTGGCAGTACCCTTTGGATGGTTTCACCACACTGTCTTCTCTTTTTTCCAAACAATCGATCAATAGGTAAGGGTACTTACGCTGATTGGCGCTAGTATAGTGATTAGCAACTCACTTGATCACTGGATCCCAGCCCCCACCACAGCATCGCCCTGGCCTAGGATGGATTGTCAGGCTCATGACCCACTAGCAGTCACTGCCACACCCTCTTCATTCATTGCAATAGAGGGGGGGATGGCGAGGCCTAACAGACAACCTCTATTGTAATGAATGGAAAGGGCGTGACCGCGCCCCTGTGACTGATGGCTGGCGTGTGATGGAGTCTGTGAATGGAGTTCGGGCCTGGAGTAGTGGCAAGAGATGCGGCTCAGGCTTTGATTTAACGGTCAGGTGAGTTGCTGATCACTGGACCACAGATTTTAGTTAAAGTGGACCAAAACCGGCCAATCTTGTAGATTCCAGGGCCGCTAGATTCCTTACCCCCCCCCCCCCCCCGAGGATCCAGAATCAGGATGCCCTGCTGTGTGAAACCCCCCAGGTTGCCAGGTATACTCACCTTCTCCCCCGGTCCAATGGTGCATGCTGTCCCTTAAGCAGGGCACGTGCCCGCACCAGGCATTTGTAAATGGCTGGTGCGGGCATGCTTCCTGTTAATGGGTAGCGGGGATGCGGGCGCTGGTGTGCTCAGCTTATAGCAGGAGGGTGCGGCCAATGCCCTTCCCGGCAAGCCGGTGACTTGTCGAAACCCTCTGCCTGATTTCCTGCAGCAGCCATGTATGCGGCAATGCAAAGCGCATTGCAACATCCTGCGGCAGACAATTCCCCACCAGGGTGGTGGAGAGCAGTGTGGAAGCAATAAGTAATTCAGCCCATTTTCAAGGGCATCCCAAACCCCAAATCATTTAAGTATTGTTTTTTTTTGTTACTTTCACCAATGAATGCAGAACCCTTTATCTGATCGTGTCTTGAGGATTAATTACATGAATGTACTCAAGGACAATGCAAATAAACAGATGGGTTTAACTGTAACAAGCAAATCATTCATGGGGTGATGGCCCCTGAAAGGACAGCCACTGGTGATCCGGCATCAGTGTAACCTTTAGCTGCTTCTCCTCCTCGCTACCCTTTTTAGACATTTACATTTCTCTGAGCTGGTAATGTAAAAAGCATGAAATATTCATCCCCAGCAGAGACAGGTACTGCCAAACACCACGAAAAGTCCATTTAGTAAATGTTAACAAGATGATTTCCAGTAATATGTACCGGAAGATGGGGAGGGGGCTATTAACCCTTTTTTTGTCTAAATTATAGTTGCTAGTATAGTATTAATTGCCATCTGTCACCAAAGCCCAGTCAACCATTGAGGACTAAATATATCCTTTGCTATTCCTGGAGAGCCTCAGTGTGTAGCAACTAGTGTATAATCTATCCTGCCATACAGGGGGGTTGCTCAATAGCTGAAGGCTCAGCCTACATTGTCCACGCTACAGCATAATACTTTGGCCTTGATTCAATAAGAGTTGAAATAAATTCTCGTAAAAAATTCAATTTGTGAGAAAAAAGCCTGAGAATGTTGCTGAATCACCAGCTAGGAAAACAATGAAAGTCAATGGCACTTTTTTACTGTTTACTGCTTTCTAGACTGTAGTAAAAGCTGCCATTGACTCTCATTGTCCTTTTATCTGGTGATTCAGTGACATTCAGAGGCTTTTTTCTCATGAATCGAATTTTTATTACCGTGAGAATTTTTTTCACCTCTTTGTCCACAGTTGGCCTTGATTCGGTAAACTCACCTTTCTCTTTTTCGCTTTATGGCTTTGGGATGCCCCTATGTGTAAAATCCCCTGGTTCTCCAATTCACCAATTCACACACATTGATGGATGCTCTCAAAACACACGTGCAGGAGCACCTGCAAACAGTATTTATTTCTGGGCATATTAATTACAACCAACAACGCCAAATAAATGGATTGCCAGGCACCTCCCCAGGCCCCCTTATCATCAGTAGGGTAGGGTGAACCTGAACCGCACATTTCAAGTTCATAACAAACTTAGCGAGTTTGGGTTCAAAAACCTGATCACAGACTTCAGCCAGAAGTCCATGTTCGAGTTCGGCACTCGGTCCAAACACAGAAAAGCTGGTTGAAGGGTGCAACAACAGGAAGCTACTATACCACTATACCTGATTCATTACCTGGTTGGCGGTGCGATGCCTTTCAAATGCTTTGCGGCCGGGGGCCACAGAAGCATGGCCGGCACTCCCATGAGAGGGGACACTCCTAGTGCCAGTATTGCCAGCTGGATACAGGGGGCTAAGAGGGAAACCAAGGGGGCTGGGATTGAATCTGGGGTGGTAAAAGCAGCAGCCCAACTGACCCCAAAGCATTGCGTCCCACCGGGAATTCTCCCGGGTCTTCCTATGCCCAGTACGCCCCTGACTAGAGAAATACTGGGGATGTCGGGGAGATTGAAACTTGAGGTGGCTATACTGACAAACTGGGTGGTTTCACACAACAGGGCAACCCAGATTGGGTCGACCCGGTCATGGAATCTTGTAGACTTTGGATCCAGGGTTTTATGGGTTTTGATCCAGTTTAGCGAGGGATAACTGACAAACTGTGTGGTTTAATATGACAGGGCATTCCAGATCAGGATACCCGGGGTAAAGCTATATTACGGTCTTAAAATATTTTAGACTCTGGAACCTGATTATATGGTTTTATCCCTACTGGGATTTTTACTTTCCTTGGTGGTGTTCCACCCCAGAGAAGCATCCTGACATGGATGTGGATGGACATTCTGCTTTTTGTACCACTGTGGATTGCACAGTAAACACATTTGTTCAGCGATGCCAGGGCACATGCACAGGCCAGCAGTGAAAAAGCATGCTATATTCCATTTAGCTTCTGCTAGCTACATGTGCAACGATTCTCAAGCAAGCATGCTGCTGGCTGTGCCTCCACACCACCCATTCACAAATGCAGGTACAAGCCCTCAGCTAGAAGTTTGGTGAGGATATAAGCTATCTAAATATACACAGAGATCACAGGGTTTCACACAGCCAGGCATCCCAAATCGGCCTGCCCAAGGATAGGGAATTGAGGGCCTGGGAGTCTTTTAGCAAAACAGGCTGATGTTCTTCTATAAGATATGGTGTGTTTCAGTTTGGGGAGGAAGTTAGAGCATCATTTGCACCTAAAACTAGAACAATGTTATTTTATTTTACTGGTAACACAGCTCTAGAGTCTAAAAGACTCCAGGGACTCAATTCCTGCGGCATCCCCAGCACTCCGCTGATGCACACACCACCAGCAGCATATTTGAAAGGCTGGCAGCAGCTGCTCAAAGGAGCTGAGGGACGCGGCCAGAGGGAGATGTCTGACAATTGGGTCCATTCAGAACTCATTGGCGGGCATAATCATGCTCAGTGGTGAGTTCTGATTGGACATGAGCCCGTGCAGGCACTGTGGGAGCATAGATCAAGGTGAGTAGACAACTGATCCTAAGGTTTCACACACTGGGGCTTCCCCCTGTAATGCAGATCAAAACCCAGGTATCTGATAAATCTGGGTTTTGATTCGCAATATTGTAAAACTTCAGTAAATCATAAGCAGAGATAACCGAATGTGTGAAACACTCAATTCAAGTGTCTCCCCAAAAACTGAGGAGGGAACCCACGTCTTTAAAAAAATGTAACTCCTAAAGTTTTTTTTTTTAAACACAGCGTGGGGTCCCCCCTCTTGGGTAAAATCAGCCCAGGCACCAGCTACTGTACGGGGGCCTGTAGCTCAGGGAACGGAGGCCCATTGGCTGCCCCCGCCCTAAATGCTACCAGCCCACAAATGGGCCATTGGGAATGCAGTTAATCAGGCAGGGGGTTGGCAAGTCATACACTTGCCGATGTGATAGGATAGTCACCTGGCTAGCGGGTTCATGCAGTAGGAGAGTCCCTAGAGCTGAGGGGGAGCCCTGTGGTACTCAAAATGGGACGGGTGGAAGATTTGAGGATGTCAAAGATTGTGGGTGTAATTGCTAGAGAAGGCCACTAAATGCCCCCATAGGATAGGAGGAGGAGGAGAATAAGAGAAGAATAGGAGACTTGTTTTAAGTAAAAAAACAAAAAAAAAAAGAAAGCATGTAGGGGAGGCACTCTCATGAGAGTGCCTCCCTACATGCTTTTTTTTTTTTTTGTTCCTGGTTTGAGCTCTTTTGCAGCTTTGGGAGTGGCACCTCTACAGATTGAATAGGGTATAGGGCAAGTCCCCATTTTTTTCCTTTTTGTTTTAAGTAAAAGGCCTCCCTGCCACAAGGGGTTACGTGAAGTACTGCACCCACCCTAGTTGATTGGCCCCCTGGGGAGGAATATAAAAGAAACCCAAGGGGAGTGGACGGGGACCCAGACAAATCCTTGGAGGAGGAAGTAGAACCAGATGTTCAGGCATGGGAAGTGGGCCCTCAAGTGCTGGCCATATGCAAGGAAGCAGCCAGGAGAAGCTGGGCACCATAAGGAGGATGCCAGGCCAGTGTGATACCTGCCACCCTCCCATGTGAAGCTGGAGTTGGAGGTAGTAGATTGGTATATGTTAGATTAGAAGAATGGCTGCAGTCCTGGATTTCTGAAGTCCGGGATTTTTTAAGTCCATCAAAGAATTAGGCCCGAAATTAACATCATTGCATGCTGAACTGCTCTGTTCATGTTCTCCATGCTGTCCCTACTGACACTGCATCTCTTTCATCAACAGGTATGTCCCCTGGGCACAAGGACTTATCAGCTCCTGCTTTTTAACCCCTTCACTGCCAGCCAGTTTGGATCTGCATTTGGGTATGTCCCCTGGGCACAAGGACTTATCTGCTGATAAGGACTTGTCACTCCTCCCAGCGGTCACACACCTCATACCCTGTGTTTTGGTCCTTTTCATGTATTATGACACATCTCTGCATGCTCATGTATTGTTCTACATGTATTGCAATATGATTGTTTGTTGTACCAGGGCTGTCACCCATCACTGCTTTTTGTCTATGAAATGACCCTGTTCACATAAATACTGTTTGTTTTGCGACCCCCTAGCTTCCCCTCCTGATTACCCCAGCTGAGCAACTTTATTGCCCTAGTACCACCCACCCCCCAGCTACTTCATTGTGCTAATCAAGACCCCTCACAAGTGGTATATGTCTGGGATTTTTTAAGTCAATCAAAGAATTAGGCCTGAATTGAGCCCAATGTGACCAGAAGAGAACAGGCACCAGACTCTGCTTGTCTGAAGAAATCGTCCTCCAACAATGCTCCTCTGGTATTTCACAGTCCTGCTTCCTTTTACTCTTAAATTCCTGAACTCCCAGACTTCCCCTGCACCTGGTAAGTTTCTCTATATCTCTCCATCACTGCTCTCATCCTCCTACCTGTCCTCGCATGAATTTATCTCGCTGGTTAAATCTCTCTCCCTTTCTCCATGCACCCGCAAAACACGCTCTGCCACTTTTATATCCCACAGTCACCTCCTCTCCCTTTTTCTGCTCCTACATGCCGCTGGTGACATCGCTCAAAACCCAGGCCCATTTCCTTAACCTCTTTGCTCCTCTACACCCCCCAACTCATCACAGACAAACCCTCACCATGGTAGCAAGCTAACAAACACACGGAACCTAGTCCACCTCATGACAATCACCCCCTCCCCACGCATGCCGAGCCATTGTCACCTGTGCACTGTGGAATGCACGTTCAGTGTGCAACAAGCTTGCATACATTCATGACCTCTTCACTACCAACCTCTTCACCTTCATGGCCTTTACTGAAACCTGGCTCACTCCCTCTGATACAGCCTCACCCGCTGCCTTCTCATACGGGGGCATGCAGTTCAGCCACACCCCAAGACCAAGCAACAAACAGGGTGGAGGTGTTGGCATCCTTCTGTCTGAACACTGCTCATTTAACCTAGCCCCTGCTCTACCCTCCTTTTCCTTCACTTCGTTTGAAGTTCACTGTGTTCGTCTCTACTCTCCCCATAACCTGAACCTTGCCATTATCTATCGCCCTCTTGGACCTGCCACTCTCTTTATGGACCACTTCTCAACTTGGCTTCTCCACTTCCTGTCCTCTGACATCCTGGCTATAATCATGGGGGACTTCAACATACCCGTTGACACCAACAACCCTGCAACCACCATTCCTAACCACCTCCTTTGGCCTCAAACAATGGTCTACTAGCCCCACCCACAAAGATGGACATATGCTTGACCTACTGTTTACTCACCTCTGCTCTGTATCCAGTCTTTTCTCATCTCCATGCCCCCTCTCTGATCACAACCTTCTTCTTGGTTACCTCCTCGCACTGCCACCTTCAAGACTTGCACTTTCCCTTCAAACCTTCAAATGGCACATGCAGCCCAAATCTAGCTCTACCACGTTTGATCCCTACCTTTTGTCTCCACCCCCATCCTTTAGACTGTAAGCTTGCAAGGGCAGGGCTCTCCTTCCTATTGTCTCCTGTGCTCACAACACTTGGTTTAAATCTTGTGGCATCTAATTTTGTATTGTTCCCTGTACTATATGTTTTACCTTGTCTGTAATCATACCGTGTAAAGCGCTATGGAAGATGATGGCGCTAAAAGAATAAACAATAATAATAATAAAAAAGACATCCCCCTGTTTGCAACTGGACTTTCGTCTGAGTTTTTTCGCCCACCCTGTCAGATTCGCTCTCACCCTCAGTGCCTGGAGTTACCTTCGGCCTTGGGATGACTGACTACCTTCCACTCTCCTTGACCAATCGCCTGAGCCCAATCTGGAAGTTTATGGTCCTGTTTAGCACAGCATTCCCAAACACATGCACCGACCACCCATGCGTTACACCAACAGGTGACTTGCGCCCCTCCTGCCCTTTGAACTGGTATAGGGTTCTCAAGGACCAAAGGGTTAAGTGCAGGGCAGAGGGCTTGTGTCCTCTGTCCCAAGAGAGACAGCAAAGAGCTGTGTGGGACACCCACACTGGAGAATGGGGGTGAGTTTGTTGGTTTTCATTTAAATATTTTAGCCAAACCAGCATAAATCCCAAGAAATTTGGGTCATGCCAAAACATCCGAATCAGTTTGCTCAACAATGACCATACGTTTTGCAGTCAGTGGATCTTCTTATTGTATGGAAATAAAGGATTTAGGTGTTAATAACTATTAGATAAGCATTTAAAATAATTTAAAACACCTGTAAAGTTCTTACACCTCATGTTATGCCTTTCGTGCCTTATTCTAAAAATAAAGTATGACATGGCCCTTATTTTCATGAGCTATTTACTGAATCAAGGAAGAGACAAGTGTCTGTCTGGCCACATCCACGTTAACATGAGTACCTCGCCCAACTGATGACCTCTGGTCACATCTGGCCATGCCACTGCTACAGTCTAAGATTGCACAGCTGCCTTGCCTCTGCATATCCAGAACTACTGATCAACTCTAGTTGCTACTTGTGGGCCTCGTATTAGTGGGCCCACTCCTAAACTTTATTCAGCATTGGCTGCTATTGTGGGTCTTTCATAGTAGGCCCAGTCAGTCCTGGATTATTACTAACACCGACCGACATCCCTGGGTATCCACCAGATTAAGGGGGGAGGGCTATGGAGGCTGCCACCACTTGTTTACAATGGCAACAATTGATAAAAAGTTACTTACGGGGGGTTTATACGTGGACCAAAACCCAGAATTTTGACTATCCTGGGTTTTGGTCCTTCCTGTGAAACCCTATCACCAATGCCAACTCACTTCCTCCCGGTCCTACGGCACATCCGCGGCTGCTTGTCCAATCAGCGCGCTTGAAGCACATCGTCTAAGCCTTTGTCTAAGGCCAGTGGCTCCAAGAGCGCTGCCAGCCGCATCCCTGCTTCCCTCTAACAGGGAGCGTGCCCACGTCGACCATTCACAAACTCCGTGGACACGCGCATGTGCCGTTGGACCGGGAAGCAAGGTAAGTGTATGGGCCGACCTGTGGGGTTTCACAGAGTGGGGCATCCCGATTTTGGATGCCTCGGAAGGGAGGGAATCGATCGGCCCAGGAATCTATAAGATTCCGGATCCCGGGCATGGGTTTTGGTCCACTTTAAACTGACCAGATGTCCAACTTTTCATGGGACAGTCCCACTTTGGGTCTCACTGTCCCAAAAACTCTGGAGACACCTAAATGTCCCACTTTGCTGACATGCAAAGTGATGGATGTCAGGGTGGTTTACAACTGCTTTGACTCTTTGGTTGAATGGTGGCAGTGGAATGCATGGACTTCTGAGTATTAGCTCAATCACCAACATCTTTTATGGACCTAATATTCCTAGAGCATGTGATCCGTAATTAGGTCACACACTAAATCACACCACGCCCATCACCCACAATCTGATTTAAACTGTCCCACTATGAGGAACCCAAAATGGTCAGTTTATCTACACTAGACTTTACATCCAGGGGCCTCCACCACATGAATCTGCTCCTGGTTCCCTTTATACCAGGACCACCAGCACCAGGCCTGCTACTTGAACTCCCAGCACAGCAATGACTAGCTTCACTAGAGCCTTGGTCCTGTTATGTGACCAGCTTCATTGACTGTATAGTTTAGATACTCTGGTATAGTGTTATACTACTGTAAAATGTTCTTGGTTTGTCACACAGTGCAGAGCTAGTATATTTCTGCTGAGCTCTCTATAGCTGTCAAATTACTGCTGTCTAAGCTAAACACAAGGACGATGCACTGGCAATATAACATTTACTGTACATGTTTCATTTCAGCTTCATTAATGATTGACTGCTATGCAATAACTCATCAAAATCATCCAACTAATGTCATTTTGTCCAGCATGTGTGTATTTCTTTTGTTGTATATGCAAGTTCATTTTACTTTCATGTTATTCTCAGTACACTTTTATTTATTCCAAATCTAATAGTTTGGAAAATGTATGTGGACAGGGCTGGACTGGGGAAATAATCAGCTTGGGAATTTTCTGACTCTGATCAGCCTCTGGGCAGCCCACGAACTGCTGCCATACTGCACCAGGTCTTTCTGAATGGTCGGCGCGGGCACACACACAGCTAGAAAGGGAGTAGGGATGCAGCCCTGCTCGGCTCCCTTTGGCTTAGCCACTCAGCCAGCAGCACGCTCGGTTTTGGCCACGTCTGCATAGTGGGAATGACAGGAAGGTGAGTTTTAATGGCGAACAGGGGAATACACACAGTGGGGCATCCCAAATCAGGATGCTTTGCCTGAGAGGAACAATACCCGGGAGAGGGAAATTCCCAAATGTTCTTCCTCTTTAAAGGAATGGTACTGAACCTTTAGTAATGCAGGGACACATACTGCATCAAGGGTATATACCCTACAGCCATGATTCTGAGGCTATAGCATTGTGGTGGCAAAAACATGAGCTGGAGGGTACAATGGAGCCAGCTATGGGGGGGGGGGGTATCTTGAGGGGTGTGTGAAATGAGTGAATTCTGCCACAGGGTCTAGGTTAGGTGCCAGTCCAGTTTGTTGTAGATACTGTGCAACCACTTACAGATTGTAATTATATTTATGACAGTAGATGGCACTGTTACATATAATCATGTGTAGCTCCTATTGTACATTCTCTGCAGCATGTTGTATTTCCTGCATATTCAAGCTGCGCTCTATGACTTCTTTTTTTCTGTCTGTGTTAACTACCATGTAAGGTGGCCTTCTTTTCACATTTATGTTCCAGTAAAGCCAGTTCCTGTTACAATACAAATAGAGCTCATAACCATATGGAGCTCATAAATATACACACAACATAGTATGCTGATTGGAGTAGAGCCTACACATGTGTCATGAGATGGTTGGAGATTAAGCACAGCGGGCATTTTCACATATTGGAATGCCCTTGGGACAGGGAACAAAATAAATTCTGTTTTGTTCCTCTTTAAGCTAATGGGAATGCTCACAGTAGTATTAGAGTAGTTACAGACACATTCAGGTAGCTAAGTCTAGAACAAGGGTATCCAACAAGTGGTACCTGTACCAGTGGGATTCTATCAGGTGGTACTTAAACCGGACCTTCACCCTAAGTAAGAGCACCACCCTGTACATATAGATTGCCCACATTAAAAATTATCCTACCTGCAGCTACTGCATTTTATGAGCCTTTAAACATCCGTGACGGCCCATGGAGTCTCAGGCAGCCTGCAAACACGAAGTGTTTTCTGACTATGCTGCTCTGCATTCTGGGATTGCTGACCTTTTCCTGACCCCACCTCTGCTCTGTCTGTGCAAAGCACAGCTATAATCCAGCCCCCAGCACTTTTGACCCCTCTCCTCTCCCTCAGTATGTGATGTCAGAGACGACATTGTTCGACATTGTTCATATGACTGAGCCAAGATGGCGACGCCCGTCCACTACAGTGCTAAACCAGTTGCAGGCCAGTGGGCAAAAGAATAAAAAAAAAGTGATTATAAATATTAAATATATTAATTTTAGATGCTGGGGAATAGGTTTTTTTAAGGGTTTCGACTTTTCATTAAATGATGCTTTAACAACAATGCCGACTGTCCTGCTCTGTAACCTGATTTGCTGCCATCTATAGTTTAACTAAGCCTGATTTGGCTCAAAAGCACACAATTGCTCCAAAATGTGATAAAAACTATTTATGTGCAACTTTTTTCCCCAAGTTTTCTTTTGGTGACTGACAACTTGGTACTCTGGTCCCCTCAAAGCTAGGGAACCAAGTCCAGTTCCCAGCAATAATATCACCCCGTATATGGCTGAGATTTATGGTTTCACACTGCAGGACCAACCAAATGTGGTCACTATGTGCCTTTTAATATTGTTTTTAACAGGCATTGGTGGCTTAACAGTTTATTGCCTTCCCTGCAGTACATTTTGACACCATCAATGAGGAGTGTTGAGGTGGCTGAGATTGAATGTAGCTGGAAGATGTGTAATGATCCTTGTCTTAAGTGGCACATGAGTGACCGGGTCTTCAGGGTTGGGGGAGGGGGGCATAATCTGGCCTTGTTGGTACCTAAGATAATTAGAAGATTTAAAGTAATACTTACTGGAAAAAACGTTTGGAACCCCTGTCAGAAAAGGTTCTTCACTTGTACATTTATGTTTTTGGCCCTGTTAATGTTGCAGTTGGAATAGGAATACAGTAGGAGGTGTCAGAATTGATCACTTTGGGAACCAGCTAGGACTGGGTGGATAGAAGTTTGTTCTGGAAGCGCCGCCTGGAGAGACATATGCAGGTGAGAGAACCAGTAGGGTGCGTGAGTAAAACTCATGAATTATAACTAAGCCAGAAAGCCATCACTAGGCCTGAGCTTAGAGGTGCAAGTACCTGTAGACTGTGCTGCTGGAATCACCAAAAGGAAAGTTAAGGCCGGGTGTTGTGTATAACTGCATGGTTGGAACTGCTGAGATGCTCAGAACAGCTGGACGAGCATGCTATTATCCAGGGCAAACTTATAATAAGTATTATAATATGAGTGTAACCTTCTTAAAAAACATGTTCGGACACTTGGTTTGTACTCCTGCAAGAGGATAGTGATGCTTTTGAACAATCCACATGCCGCACAACAGGACACCTCAAGGTCCCAGAGACGACATTGTCCAAGCTTGATTGCATAACACTGAAGCTAGATTATGACATATTTCAATTGCCTTTTGTCTCTGTAGATCATTACAGAGCTGACCTGTGTGTTCCTAGCTGTGCTACTGAAATTCCCCTTCTTCACTTGACAGTTGCCTCTGCTGCTTAGTGGCAAGCCCTTGTGCAGCATTGGCAAACCAATTTGTCTTAAATGGGAGCAAAACCCGGGATTTTGACTATTCACGGTCTTCTTCCTTGCCTTGGGGGCATTCTAATTTGGAATGCCCACTATGTGAAAACCCCCGACTTGTTCATAAGAATCTAGCCCGGGTTCTACAGCGCACGCACAGGCTTTTGTCCAATCAATGCCATTTGCCATGCATATTAATGCTCAGCAAATGCCTCTGTGTACATGCAGAGCTCTGCAATGGTGAGCGCAAGCAGGAGCGTTCCCACCCCATGTAAATGGCTGGGTGCAGGAGCGCACCTCAGCACAGATTACCTTTGCCATCAGAACCTTTGCCTACATTAAGCCAGATTGAAACTGTTGCATGCTGGTTTGGACTGTAGGGGACTTAGTTACTGACAATAGTCTGTCCCACAACGTTTTAATCTGCTAAGGTCGGGTCAGTTTGGCAAGTACTAAAACCAAAGACAAGCGTCACAACCATCCGTGGGCTAGGTACGCCTAAAAGTTTAATACCCTGAGAAATGAAAAAGAAACTCACCATCGTACCCTCTTCATTTATCTGTCACCCACTGGACGGCTACTCCTTGCAGGTCCACCACGTTGGGGCTCCCTCCTGGTTCGGCAGGCGATTCGCGGGGAATCTGCCTCTATGTCTCTCCCTTTTAGTGACAATGGAATTTCAAAAAGAGATACTGATAAATAAGTTATTTATTTAAAAACATCGGTAGTGATTTTCAGACACATGATAATATTCATGCATATGTACAGAAAAGAAAGCAAATATTATCAGCTTTATCACAGCATGTTTCACCCTAAACCAAGGACTTCTTCAGGAGAAAAAGAAAAAAAAAGGTGGGTTTGCTTTGAAATCTCAAACCTTGTATCTAAGCAAAAGCATAAACAGTTTACTGCAGGCAAGCTTTTACTTTAAAGAATTATATATGCTTGTATGAATATGCAATGATGAGCAGAAGTGACGAGGGAATAGGGGTAAATATAAGAAGGAAGAGATGAGGTAGGTAGACTTCGGACAAGAAGATGTGAAGGGAGCAGAGGAGAGGAAGGAATAGGTCAGCAGAGTTGGAAAGAGGTAGGCAGAGGTGAGACAGGAAGAGGTGTGCTGGACAAAGGTGAGCAGGGGTGAGGTGAGCAGAGGTGGATAGTGTCAGGCAGAGGTATGGTGGGAAGAAGTGGACAGAGGTGAGACAAGAAGAAAATTGATAGACAGAGATTAATTTAACAAAAACTCCCCAAACCTGGCTTGCTCGTCCCCCCTGCCCCTCCAGTTTCACATTATACAACTTTTGACTTACCTGTGAGGTCGAATCAAGCTCCGGCATCCCTCGGTCCCACTCATTCTCCATAGGGCAGATCTCCTACGTGCACAGTGTCCCTGCATAGGCTGCAATGACACTCGGAGCAAATCCTGCAAGATTTAAAGAGCAGAGCGGTAGAGGTATGGCGAAGGGTAAATACAGCTAAGGCTTGCAGCCTTCACTCAGTGATGGCTAAGGGGGGAGGGGGTGCAAATGGGCCAGGAATGTTGCCGGATGTCTGTGTTTTAGATAATGCTGACATCCAAAAGGCAGGGAGGGAGGGGGGGGGGTGGATTTTTAGAGAGGAACAGCAGAAAAGTTCCACCGAGATACAGGTGGCAATTCACAGACAAATTTGCACCCAGAACTTGCTTCACTAAATCTTTAGCATGACCCCCTATATTTTCATTCCAGGACAAATTGGGGAGGGGGGACAGTTTGCATGGATGATAGGGGGGCTAGCTCCGCTATTTTTATCTCAGTTCATTGAATGCCCAATATTTATCGTAGAATTTGGATGTCCCGGGGAGAGGGTGTGCACCTTCTCTGATAGGTCTTCTTTAACAGTATATATAAAGCTGTAAGTAGCCAATGCAACAACATGCTCTTACTGGTTAAAAGTACTTATGGAGATGAGCCATGAAGCTGATTTGTGAAACATCCACACTGGTGTGAACTGATTATTCCATGTTGTCCTTTTCCATATATATGTTGGTGCACCCTATGGAATAACCCAGAGACCTCTAATAAATTACACCTATGGTTTTGCTATGTCAGCATAAAGCTGAGGTTAATATAGCTGAGCTAGCCCGTCTATCAGCAATACAGACTGTGCTTCCTTCCCCGCTCCTCGACAAATGTGTCCTAATCACTGGAATGAAAATATAAAGTGTTTTGCCTGAGGGAATGTACTACAGCGGGAGCTATATTTCCCATCAGGCACTTGTACGGTGCAGGGGACAAGGCTGGGCTTACGTCACCCCAGGAGATGTTTAACCACCAGGGGCGTAACTTGAGGGGGTGCGATGGCACTGGGGCCCAAAAGCTCAGGTATGGGCCCCATCATTGTTGCTCATCCATCTTATTTATGATATTTGTGCTCACTTATCAGAATTTAAAGCATGCACCGTTCATCTCTGCTTTTTCAGTCATTAGTTGTCCAGCTGCATCCAACTGAGTTAAAAGACAGAAAAAGATTTACTATATGAACCACGAAAGGGCCCCATTTAATATTCGCACCAGGGCCCCGTCACATTTAGGCCCTTATTCATGAAGGGTAGTGCCTTGTAAATGACAGGTAGCGACAGGTGAACGCCGGACACGGCACGCAATTACACATTTATCAAGCAGAATCTGTTGAGCGACTGGGATAACGCCATGTAGCGTCCGATTCATCATTATCCCAGCCTCAGCGAACAGCGCCGGCGTTCAGCCTTGCAGAGAGCCTGGATTACCTCTCGCTACCTGTTGCTCTCCCATACATTTCAATGGACGATCCTTTTCTTCTCTTTAAACATGTTGTTTTTTTTTTTTGTTTTGTTTTTTTAAATAATCTCAAATAATGTTGTGACCTCTTCTGGCATAGAAAAAGCCATTTTTTTCAAATATTTTTCATGTTTTATATATTTATGCAGAATTGACATTACAGGCCTGGCATTAATGTGTTCATGTTACAATGTTATTACAATGTAATTCCATATGTTTTCGCTTTGTTACTGGTGGATACATGCTAAAAAAACGACTTTAAACACACAGCCTGGGCTTCAGGGAAGCATTTTTCAGCGCCGGAGTTTTGTGAGGATGTTTTTTAATGAATATGTTGAATATGTGAGTCGGACTCACTGACCAGTCGTTAACATGCACTCCCATACAGCGCTGTACTGGTCAAATAGCGACTCCTCACAATGTATTCATCATTACTGCACAGCGACTGAGTCGCTATGTACTAGCGACCCACGGACGAGCACAGCGACTACTAGCGGGCGCTCTGAAATGCCTGCTACAGACGCTCATCTGTCGCTACCTGGCGTTAGTGATGAATCAGCCTGCCCGTTACGCCACCACTTCATACCGAATCATAACCATTATTTACCACATCCTTTAAAGCAAACCAAAACAATTTAATTCCCACACGATTGAAAGGGTGCATTTGTGTGAAACCCTTCAGAATTGACAGATTCTTACTTGCTCCTGGCTCCCATGGCGCATGGGAGTAAATGTTTTCACACAGAAGGCCATCATCTATGGGTTAGATGATGCCATGATACATCAGGATTTAGACTTTTCAGATACACATATCTTTATGATATAATCACATAACACCCCCTGACTAAAAACATATGATTAGTACTTAAAGTGGTCCAAAACCTGGGTTTCTGTCCACTTAACAGGAGCACCCCGATTTTGGAATCCCTGCTGTATAAACCCCCACGGATCTCCGGTAAACCTCACCCTTCCAGGATTGCCGCTTGCCTCTAGCTGGGGGAGTGCCCGTGCCCAGACCATAAAATGTTCGAATAATACCCCCACATGTTTTTTTTCCAAGCAATGGATCAAGAAAATTTCAGGTTGCTGAGGAGCAGCCAGGATCAGCAATCGTTGGTCTGTATCATGACCCAGCTCTCCTCTATTATGGGGGTTATCTATCAAGGCATAGTGCCAGGTAGCGACTGGCAGCGACAGGTAGCGAACGGTGACTGCCGGGCGCTGTACGCAATACCACATTTATCAAACGATTCTGGTGAGCGACTCACATAGCGACCGATTCATCATCACAGACGGCTCAGCATATACGGCCGGCGCTCTGGCTTTTTTTTTTCTCAAATAATTGTGTGACCTCTCCTGGCCTAGAAGAAGTCATTTTTGAAAAGTTTTTTGACTTTTTATATTTTTATGCAAATTTGTCATTACAGGTTTGGTATTAAAGTATTAATGTCACAATGTAATAACAATGTAATTCCATGTGTTTTCGCTTTGTTACTAGTGGATATGTGTTCAAAAACAGACTTTAAAGTGGACCAACACCCAGGATTTTGACTATCCTGGGTTTTGGTCCACTTCGGCGGGGCACCCCGATCGGGGGTGCCCCGCTGTGTGAAACCCCCCAGAAACCCCAAAAAACTCACCTCTCCCCGCTCCCACGCGAACGTCCAGGCGGGGGACAGGAACGTCCAAGCCGCTTCCGCCGCCGCCGCCTCCCGCGCGTCACTCTCGGCGCGCGCGCACCCCCGCCGGCCATTCACAGAGGGCCGGCACGGGCGTGCGCACGTCTGGAGGGGCGCGCGGGAGGCGGCGGCGGCGGAAGCGGCGGCGGATCAGGTAAGACCTTTTTGGGGTTTCTGGGGGGTTTCACCCCGCGGGACATCCCGATCTCGGATGTCCCGCGGGGTGGGAGGTGATCGGCCCGGGAATCTTATAGATTTCCGGGCCGATCACCCCTGGGTGTTGGTCCACTTTAATCACACAGCTTCTGGCACTCTGAGCTACAGCGACCCAATTTTGAGCACCAGTGCTGTGTGAGGCTGTTATTTGATGAATGATTTGCCTGTCCCTGAGGGCTAGGATCTTTTGCAGTAGAATCCCAGGAATAGAATCCCAAAACACAGTATACAATAGGTCAGGATGAGCTAAAAAGCAATTTACTATTCTACTCCCAGAAAAACTATAGGGGGGGGGGGGGGATCGGCTACTTCGGCTTTGTGTCACTGGTGGGTTTTGATTCTCTTTTAATAATGACGTGGTAGATCAGCTCCAGGTTTATACAGGCTCTTAGGAATTAGAGTCTCAAAGTGCCCCTTCCTGTGTGGTATTGTGACGGGTGGAAACCATGGGCAACACTGCAAGTAGAAACCATTAGAGCCCTGTCAGAGGAATAGGCCCTGATAGTAATAGAAACTTTAAATAGTGTAGTTAAACCTGTTGGATGCATTTCTTGGGACCATTGCATCATGAAACCACATGATGGCAGTGTTGCCTAGGGAATGGACCTAACCAGTACTTTAATGGTCTGGGGTTCCCCTTTAGGTTGGTAAATAGAGACTCAGCCAGGTGGCATTGGCAACATTAACTGCCCTGCCATTGGTTGGGACTCACAACATTAGTTGGGATAGCAACAATACCAAGGTTATATAAGGGAGAGACCATCCCTTCCAGAGTGTTCTAGGTTTGGAGCTTGTCATGAGGGGATGCAAGTCAATGTAGTGGAGGAGTTGAGAGACAGCCATGGAGGAAGCTATTGGAAGTGACTGTTGCTGTAACATGTGGATCATGCTGTACTGAACTGATTGCTGTGTTTTGCCATGGAAGAAAGCCGACTAATAAAGACCATGTTGAGTTCACCAAAGAGTGTCATCTCTGGATCCCAGCGACGTCTGAAGCCAGTAAGTGCACCTCCAAATACACATGCCACACCGACATGGGATGCCCTACCCTAGGTCCAAGAACCCCCCTCGCTCCCCAGAGCGCGTGTCCCCGGTCAGGCACGCTCCCGCTACAGTATGACACTCCCTACATGATGATAAAGGGGATGTTGCTGCGAGACTGAGCCCACCATGCAGCCATAAGCAGGGAGGTGACTTACCGGAGAGCCTCCGGGCGAGAACGGTGACAGCGGAGCTGGTGTGGGAGGGGAGCAGGAGCTCAGCGCTGTGAAAGAGATGGCGGCAGGGGGTCACAAGATGGTGGCGGAGCTTACAGACGCCGACCTGGAGGAGATCGTGTGCAGCGAGGCCTCCTGGCAAGAGAAAGAGATGAGCCTGTCTTGTCAAGCGCTGCAGCACAGCCAGAAGTAAGTGCTGCCTTTTACAATTTGAGACCCTTCTACAGAAAGCCCTAGCTTCTAATACAAAGCTTATAACTGAGCATCTTTCAAAGGAGCTGGATAAGGTGACATCAAGCCTGACTACACTAGAAAACAGGCTAGGGGAGGTCACAGTGGCGCAAGATGCTTTTGATGGGGAGCTTAACCAGCTGCGATTACACTCCTGTCTGCTAAGATCGAGGACATTGAGAATAGAGACTGGAGCTGGGGATACCGGTAGACTGGCTAGAATTTGATCGCATACATAGGGCTCTGGGCCCTCGTAGACCGCCTGGTGAAACCCCTAAGGGACATTATTGCGAAATTTCATTTCTATAATACCAAAAAGGCAATCCAAAGGGCAGCAAGAAATTTGGCCACGCTAATGTTCCAGGGATATAAGTATCAGATATACTCAGACCTGTCTGCGACCACTATTGCTAAAAGAAAAGTGTGATTCTTCAAGAAAAAAAGATCAAATATAATTGGGATTCCCCTTCCGCATCACATTTTCCTTTAAAGATTCATTCTGAAAGAGCTGCGGTCACAGATGATATTGGTGGATCTCCTCAGACAAGCACCCGCCAAATCCCCCAGAGGCGTAGAAGATTCTCCCAGGGCCCAGCGAGCGGGAAAAAGGCTGAGACACGGGATTCGCATGGCAGGCTGGAGTTCCTCTTTAGATTTTAATGACACTTGAAGCTTGACTGATAACATCCAGGTTTTTCCAGAGACCTCAGTTTACTTTGTTGGCCTGGCTTTAGGGGCTGCGCTATGAAAGCAGGGGGGTGTGCAAACACCCTATATTCAGGGGTTGCCCTCCAGCGTGCTCCCCCCCTCTTCCGTTTCCCTTTTTTTTCTCATGTACGCCTGCTTTAAGATTACTCCTCCTGCTTACGGGTGAGGAGTTGCTTGGAAGGGCGGAAGTGCAAGATACCTGCCTTCATGTTAGCCAATTTTTGAATTTAGATGTGTGCTATTGCTAACCTTTTGTTTGAGGTTGCACTATTCCCCTGTGTCCGTTGGCAGACACATGACGCACTCCTTTGAGACTAGAGGGATATTTCCCTGTGGTTCAGTGCAATTGGGTCGCTCCTAGGAGCGCCTTGGTTTGTTTTACTGTTTGTAGTACTTTTGTTTATAAGTCACTGGCTCTGGGTACACCCTGTAACTTTGGTGACCTATATTTGTGATTTTAGTCCACCCTCCGCACAGTGAAACGGTTCTCTTTCCCCTGCAGAGGAAAAGGGTTTTGGTCACTCCGAGAGGGGAGAAGTTAGCCTGCAGACCGTGCATGAGCTTTTTTAGTCCTCGGTCCAGGGGAGCCTCATCTCTCGGAGTCTCTACATATGTTAAGGGTAATCTTCTTATTTTCTGCTCTACCCTTCCCTTAACTCTCCCACCCTTGGTCCTTCCCTCCCCCCTCCTTTTTTTTCTCTCTCTTTTTCTTTCTTGTCCTCTTCTTTTTTTCTTTCTCTTCTAATTTCTTTCTTTTCTAATGTGTATAGATTTGTCCTCTTCTTTTCTTCACTTGTCTTTTGTACTTCTTGGTGTCACAATACTACCGTGTTCTCATTGAACGTGCAGGGGTTCAATTCACCCAACAAGAGGAGCATAGCCTTTCACAAAATTAGAACTTTGTGGCCAGATGTGATATGCCTCCAGGAGACACACTTCTCGAGATGCTCCAGACCGAAATTCTTGGACGCATCATATCCTCAGGTATTCATGAGCTGTGCAGAAACTAAACAGAGGGGAGTCTTGAGTCTGGTTTTTGCAGAGGGACCTGGTGTCAGAACACCGGGTGTGAACCCTGATTGCGGAGACTGCAACTCTGCTCACCTCTCGACTGGGAAGCCTGGAGTCTAAGGACCAACCTGGTATTCACTAGAGCCTCTGATGGTGAGCATAAGCTGGGCTGCAGGAAGGCCCCAGGTCAGGCAACCTAGGAGTGGGTTTTGCAGAATTCCGGGTAGGAGACAGAGCTGATCTGTGAGTGTGAGGCAGGCTGAAGTCGTGGACTGGCAGATCTGGATCAAAGTCGAGAAACAAGCAGAGGTCGTGGGCAGGCAGAACAGGATCGTGGTCACAAAACAAAGCCGAAGTCGTCAGAAAAGCAGGATCGTAGTTGCAATTGAGGACAGGCCTTGTCTGTTTTTATAGGCCCCTGCACATGCTCAGTAGAGATGGCCTCTGCTGGTCAACAGGAGGAACAGTCCTGGCTCTCCGATATAAGCGAACAGGCGCCCTCTGCTGGACTACAGGGGGAACAGTCCTGGTTCTCTGACACCTGGTTTTCACAGAGTGACCCAATTTCAATTTAAGAGGAAAATTGGAAACCCAGGTGGGAGGTTCCTGATTCTGATAGGGATGTTACAAGATACAGAGGTGACGGTGGCAACCTATTATGCCCCTAACGCCAACCAGGGGTAGTTCCTCTCTAAATTCTTTAATGAAGTAGTAGCGGTGGCGCAGGGGATGACGGTAATTTGTGCCGATTCCAACCTTACCTTGAACCCGTTCATTGATAGACAGTCCTCCCTTAGCCCTATAGTAGCGGCACAGTCAGCGGCGGCGTCGAGAACATTCAGAAAATTGTTAGACACACACTCATTGGTAGATTGTTGGAGGGAAGCTCACCCGGGGAACCAAAACTTTACTCACTTCTCTCATCCGCACAATACCTATGCTAGGATCGACCATGTATTCCTTTTTCAGAGATACTTAACTCAGATGCGGTCAATCAAAATCACGCCAATTTTGTGGTCAGACCACGATGGCTTGCTTCTCAAATTGGAATCTTTGTTCTGTAGGCCGCCTGGTTATACCTGGTCTCTCAATGCCTCACTCCTCTCAGATCCGGGGGTGGTTTCATTGGTTTCTGACGCGTGGTTAGAGTACTTTTTGCAGAATGAGACCCCAGAAGTGTCAGCAACAATCTGCTGGGAGGTGCATAAACCCACTATCAGAGGCAGGTTGATCCAGATGGCCTCCAGGAAGAAACGGGAGAGGAATGGAAGAGGAATATAGGGTGGTAGCAGATGAGGCCAAAACACAAATGACTCCGGCCATACCAGCCAAGTTATATAGGATCTTGCATGAATTGAACCTGGCCCTGGCGGGAAAAGCAGAGAATGCCTTGCGCCGGGTTAGGCACAAGTACTATTGTAAGGCAAATAAACCAGATACTTTATTGGCTAGAAAACTGAAAACCCTGGAGCAGAACTATTGGCCGATTAGGCTAAAAGATGAAAGGGATGGTCTTTCTAGTAATCCTGAAAGGATCACAATGTTATTTAGGGCCCAACTCCAAAAATGATACGCCAATGCAAATCCACGGAAGCCAGAGGATTTAAGTTTATTTTTTAAAGATATCTCCTTGCCAACATTGCCAGACCAGCTGCGAGAGGTTCTGGAAGAGGACTTTAGTATGGCAGAGGTGCAAAGAGCCATAGCAAATTTAAAGTTAAAAAAGAGACCGGGCCAGATGGCTTCTCAGCAGTCTATTATAAGTCTTTTACAGATATTCTAGCTCCTAAACTAGCAGCTATATTTAATGATATTAGAGGAGGCAACTCATTCTCCCAGGAGTCCCTTATGGCATCGATAAGTATGTTACCAAAGCCGGACACGGACCACTCTTTATGGTCCAATTTCATGTTGAATGGCCACCACTTGGGCAAGGGTAGAATTCAGCATCTGCCACTGCTCCTCCCTGTCTATTGCTGGTCCGCTTTTCCTCCAGCAGGGCATGTAGAGTATTATTAACTTGGGTCATGTTTGTAGCCATATTTTGTTGAAATCTTTCGCTGGTTTGGCGGAAGTTGGGGCTATCACTTCTCCAAGCTGACTCCATCAGCTGCACACGCCTCACCAGGGTAAGATGGCGACAGTGCTGAGTCCGTCGTCCTCTTACCCGGGTTTGGAGGCGTGCAGCTGCTGCTGGGCCAGGGCTAGTGACATTTCCAGATGGTGAGCCCAAATTTCTCTGCATTAGAGCTTGGCCATGTAACTGTTTGTTGGTTAGGCATCTGCTGGCCATGCTGGTGCTGTTGTTGGGGCTATGGCAGCAGAAGGTGTGATTGAGTCTGCTGCAGAGGATTTGTGGGAGGCTGGAGCTGGTGCAGTGGCAGCTGCTGTTGCTGTGTTTCCTGTTGGGGTGGCAGCGACATGTTGGCATCCTCCTCAAGCTGATGGATATCTGCCATAATGGGTGGTGTCTGTAGGGACAGAAATTACAGTATTTAGCTAGTGTTTTTCAAATATCCAGTGGGAAATCGCCATCTTGCTTCACATGCATCACCAGGTAGGGAACATTACACTTACCAGATGTAATTGTTCAGTAATAGCACTCCTTGCTAACGGCTATTGTGAAGAAGTGGCACCCGAACCTCCAACTGTTGGTTGTTGTTGGCCAATCAGTGGAACTGTTAGTTGTGCTGAAATTACATCGTAACCTAAGGCTAACACACACACACACATACCCTGTGGTCTGAAACATTTTCAAAACATTTTTTGCACCAAAAAGATCATCCATTAGTTGTAATACTAACCTTCTGGCTCAATATTAATGTCAGAGTCAATCCTCCCTGCCACGCCCTGAAGTGTTGCTGGGTGTATTAAACCTAACACCAGTTCCTCGGCAGCAGTGAATAGGAGTTAGAAGTTAGAAAAATTAGAAGGTCATGCACCATATCAACCTGGCAAGCCCAAACAACCATCTTTATCCAAGCAACTTGCGCTTATTAATCTTCTGATGAATGGCATACTTCAAGTCAGAAAAATTTCTTTGCAGTTGCTCAACATCTTTACGCTCCGTGCCAGAGCAATTCACCAGCCTGGTGATCTCCTCCAAAATTTCCATTTTTCTGTTCTTGCTGGTTGCTTTGGATCTGCTCCCATATAATTCCTGGAAATGGTCGGAGACACCAGTTGGCCAAAGCCATACATTGGGGCTCACTAAACCGCCCACTCAAACTGCCACGGCGCAGGTTTCTGCCAACTGATGACCTATCTGCCTCATCCTGGCTAGTTGGCAAAATAGGTGACATTTGAGGCTGAGTAGCGGATGAGGATGAATGAGACCTTTCGCTGGCAAATGAGTGGGTAGGACCTGCTTGGGGCTGAGTGTGTTAGCTTGGCTGGCTCAGGAAGAATCAGCCATTGAGGCACAGGGTGATACAGGGCTCTCTACATTTGATTCAGGCAAGTTGCCTTTAACAGGAGAGGGGGTTTTGGGGGGGGGGGGGGGGGCTATGGTGTTTTGGCCTTCTCTGCCCCTTGGCCTTACTACACTTGCTGGCTTTAGATGTTTGAGTAAGGGGAGCATTGTGGCTGGTGGAGGATCCCTTAGGCTTCCGGGTTGGGGCAATTTTTGGTTGAGCTGCAGTCTGCCTGAAAGTATTATCTTTTTGCCTTTTAGAAGCCCTGGTAGCCTGATCATTGTGAGATGGCTGAGAATGGCCTCTTCCACCACTGTCTTTAGAAGTGCCTTGGCTGGACCTGGTAGCTGGCCTCCCATTGTGTTGCCTGGAAGTTGAGGGCACAGGTTCTTGCTGGCGTACACCACGGCGATCCTGCGATCCATACTGTTTTTGCGTCTTTTGGGGTCGTCTCTTTCCGGTCATCTGTGTTGGCGGCTACCCTTTAAATAGTTGTCACTGTCTATGACGTCAGTGCGTACGGCCGTGCACACCACATAACAAAAGAAAAACTCCCAAGAGGTCCCCCATGCTCTTCACCCGCCAGCAGCAGGAGACCATTATGCACGTGAGTTTTATTTGCAGGCGTTTATTTGCACGCCAAATGCATGCATAGGCGTTCAGGCATCACAGGCCAAACAAGTGGGCCAAAAATGTAGATTTAAACGCAGCTATAAGTGAATGTTTGTGCGCACATGTGCGCAACAAACGAATGCACTATCCGCCGATAGGTCCAGACATTAACAATGATTTAACATGTTTGGGGGAGTGATAATAATAACCTGGTTGCATAATGAAAGTGATCTGTATGATGCTTTAGTTAATGACATCTGTTTTTCCTCCACCTTTTAGATGATGCTCACACATTGGTATGATTACCTGCTGAACAGAACGGACAAAAATGGACATTGGCACGGGACATAGTAGCCAAGCTGCAGGAGGAAACTGACACCACCTTCACCGACACCCAGATCATCCAGTACTGGTCGTACCTAAAACACAGGAAGAGGCCCCCGGGTGAGGAAATTTCCCAAGTAAGTACTGACCTTAGGCAGGTCTGCGTTTATTAATGCTATTCTCTTCTAGTGAGCGAATACACCTATTGAATATGGCCCACCCGGAGGCGAGGAGTCTGGCCAAGGCTGGATAGATCTGGGAGACGGGAAGGTGATGGCAGACCAGTGCCAATGTCCTCCCCCTCCTCTGCAAGTCCTGAAGAACAACCCCTGGACTTGTCTGCAGAGGAGGGGCATCAGCTGTTTGGCAGGGAATCGGAGGAGGAGATGCGGGAACAGCAGCACTCAGGTATGATTATCACACAGAAGCACACACAGGTACATGCACTGTAAACACACACTCATTTCTTACATTTATACTTTTAGATGCTGAGGTGGTGGGTGAAGAGCCTGGAGTGGAGAACCCACAAGCCCAAGCCCCTGAGGTGCAAGGAGAAGGTGGATGATGTCACACACACATTCTAATTTCAATGTCGTCATTAACAAATATGAATTTATAACTAACAATATTTTTGCTTGCTCAACAGACTCAGACCTAGAGGAGTGGCAGGCCCCAGAGAGGAGGGTGGTCCCCTAGGAACAGGTCGCCCACCAGCCTAGTAAGTTTGTAGACAACTTTGTTTATTTAAGTTAGCATGCCTTCCTCAACAGGTATTCCCAATGCATAGGCTATAATATTATATTATTTTCATGCCCAATCCATAGGCTGTAATATTATGTTATTTTCAGGAACAATACATAGGCTAGAAATTAATATTATTTTCATGCCCAATGCATAGGCTAGAATATTATATTATTTTCAGGAACAATGCATAGGCTAGAATATTATATTATTTTCAGGAACAATGCATAGGCTAGAATATTATATTATTTTCCTCAACAGGTATTCCCACTGCATAGGCTATAATATTATATTATTTTCCTCAACATGTATTCCCAATGCGAAGGCTAGAATATTATATTATTTTCCTCAACAGGTATTCCCAATGCATAGGCTAGAATATTATATTATTTTCCTCAACATGTATTCCCAATGCATAGGCTAGAATATTATATTTTCCTCAACAGGTATTCCCAATGGGAAGGCTAGAATATTATTTTATTTTCCTCAACAGGTATTCCAAATGCATAGCCTAGATATTTATATTTTATATGATATTATTTTTCTTTCTTTTAACAGGCAGCACACAGCAGTGTATACAGTAACTGACAGCTGCTGCTCATAGGCTGGTGGACGAAATTGAGGAGCTTGCAGCTGCAATGGGGACCACCGAGGACTAGAATTCTGGGAGCCTATCACCTTTTTGAAAATAGTTTTGTAAAATAATTTTAAAGATTTTAAAATTTTTGACCCAAAAAAACATTATAATATGTTTCTTACAACTTTACAATGTTTATGATGTCTATCATTAATTGATAATTATTATAAATTTAATGAGTTCACAAATCCACTTATGCACATAAATCTGAAAAAGCCACAAGGAATTGAAAAATATCTAAAGAATAAAGGAAATTACGGTAAGCATGAAAATATGGGGATAGAGAAAAAGAAACACAAGGGAGTCAAGGTAAACATGAAAATATGGGATAGAGAAAATGAAACACTCACAAGGGAGTTAAGGTAAGCATGAAAATATGGGGATAGAGAAAAAGAAACACTCACAAGAGAGTTAAGGTAAGCATGAAAATATGGGGATAGAGCAAAACATACAGTGACAAGGGAGTTAAGGGGAGCAGAGGTGAGTGAGGGAATAGTTGAAACCCGGGACATAAATCAGTTAATATGCGTACATGCATGCAGAAATAGCAGCTTCTACATCAAAATTACGTTACTACGTATATTTTGAGAAACATGCAAGGACACTGGAATTCTATGTTGGAAGGTACGTTGTAAAAAGCTGAAAAATGGTAGTAGACGAGGATTACAAGGCAACGTAAATGAAAACCTCGTCCTCTCGCGTACACTGCGAGAGCCGTACACAGCCATTCACGATGACGTACGCATCTATGAAAAGTCAAAGGAACGCTCCCGATGGTGGCTCTGCCTCATGCGTACGCACGTAGACATACAATATTCGAGACTAGAGGCTCGATTCAGAGAGACAAAAAAATACTTCCGTTTTAGTGCCGATCTGTTTTTTTTTTTTAAATGTTTCCGCTCTCGTATGAGTGTACGAGCGATTCTATGCATGCATTGCAATCCTTCTGTAAAGTTTCCGTCCGTTCATATGGCAGATTACGAATACGAGGACTTTTCAGTTTCATTTTCACATGTTACAACATAGGCTTTCGTTTTTGCCCTTTTCCCATCGTATCCTCCCACGAATCCTTTACGTTTGCCGTTAGTTTCTGTTTCCCTTTTTCAATAAATAATCGTTCAGACGGAAATCCTTACGATCTTGCGCCTGCGCACTACAAACTTAACTCATTAAAGTGCTTGCCTACATATTTGCCACCCTCACTTCTACTACAATGTTTAGCTAAATCACTTGGCACTATCCTCCATCTTTCCTTTTGGACCCTTAAAGCTCATCCAAACCACTTAGCACTATCCTCCATCTTCCCTTTTGGACCCTTAAAGCTCACCCAAACCACTTCGCGGTTAGGTTCTTCTTCCATTTTAGCCCCCTAAAACTTACCCAAATCACTTCTCGGTCATGTGAATATTCATCTTTAAATATTTCTGGGCCCATTAGGTTTGTGTTAATGTATTTTGTAAATGAAATTAATTTTTTTTTATTCCATCATAAAATATAACATTTTTAACAATTTTGAAAATTTCAAATTTTTACAACTATAAAAAACAAAATACATAGCAATGGCAGGCCACAGAACATTATTCTTCATTTGTGGTCCCCAACGAGTTGCGCAGCTCCTGCATCTCACCCACCAACTGAAGGACCCTGACACTCAGTTGTGCCACTCTGGCACGTGTGGTCCCTGTTAAAAAACGTAAATTAAAATATTGGTATAACCTTGTTGGGGTCATACTGCAGTGACCCTGTATGGTCCAAACACCTAAATCTGGACTTCAAAAGCCAGAGGGCCCTCGCCACCACGGCCCGGGTTTTGCATAGTGCCCGATTAGAGAACCCCTGGCCCGCATTCTGCAGGCAAAGAACGGGCATCAGGAGCAAGAGCAGGAGTGGATATCCAGAATCCCCTGAAAGAATTTAAAAATACTAACATAAAATACACATTCTAAGCTACAATATTGTTTAACATTTCATCAAGGGCTAAAAACAGCCATAGGTTAAGACATGAGTCATCAACTATATTCATTGCCATACAGTGAAAATGGATTGATGGAATGTGAGCAAACTTACCTTGGAGCCATCCACCAGATAATTCTCCTGACTCAAACTGATGAAATAAGCCGGAGCTCTGCAATATATAAGCATCATGGGATGACCCTGGATGCCCTGCAAGAACACTGAGGAATCGCATAGCTGGACCAAACACTGCTTGTATGTTGTGCGAGTGGCACATCTTGCGGTTCCTGCAACCAAATATAAAATAATTACACAAAGCAAAGGTAACCGACTAAAACAATAACTCCTACAACAAATTAAGATTCAAGTTCAACATTCCAAATATAATTCACAAAGGACATAAGTCTAAAAAAATATAGCAATTATATGGATGTGTGGGAAAATAAAGGTTTACATGCTAAGGACTAATTAAGGTCAGCATTAAAATGCTTCTATAAGGCATACATGAAATGTATTGATTCAGGTATGCATTGCTATACAATTTATGGCCTCGGCCATGCTGATACATGCAATGCCTTGGTGCTAAAGGCACGCAGACTCCTCCACATAGCCCCAAAACATGTTCAACAATAGCAATCCGAGCCATCAAAGGTCCCGTAAGTGGATCGGAAATGAAACGGATTTATAGGGTGGTGGTCCGTTGGAAATCAGCTCTCTGAATCAGACGTAAGCCCATCCCAACAACGTAAGTTATCTGAACGAACGAAAAATATCAGATTTTGTTTGGAAAATGATCCGAACTAATGGAAATGATCCGATTTGCTTCCGTTCATCGAAAGCGCATATACACATTTTCCCGAACGTTCGTACGAATGAAAAATGAATGAAAAAAAGCAAAAAAATGACAAACACCCACCAAAACTTTCACAGACAGCTACGGAAGTGCAGACGAATGTGTCTCTGAATCGAGCCTTGATGCAAACAGGACCCTAGGGGGAGAGGGGCGGTGTCGGAGATCTAAACACAACTGTGTAAAAGCCTAGATAGTGGTGGCTCATCATAACAGCCCTGTTAGCCAAAGCACCAAGGCCCAAAGAAACCTCATGTATCACATCTTGTCTGGGGCGAAATTAGTAATTGCCAAAGCCTGCAGGACTCCAGATCTGATATTGGTGAATTCAGGAACAAGGTAAACTCTATAACGGCAATGGAGAAATTATCTGCGTTTTACGGGAGCTGTCTGGAGAATTTCCGAGAAGTGTGGACTCCTTGGGTCCAAAGATTTATGCCAACAGATTTTGATACCTCTCTTTTGTTTATCTAAGAGCATAAGGTGGCGACCTGTTCTTCTGTTTCCTTTCTCACATTCTTTTGGTTATCTGTTCCCCCCCCCCTTTTTTTATTTATTTATTTTTTTTCTCCCTTTCCCTCCTTCCCAATGCCTAGCCCAGTCCCCCTTCTTCCCCTCAGTTACCCTTACCCCCGCATCGGTGACTTCCGGGGTGGGGAATCATATGTCTTAGATTGGGGTTACGAGGGAAAAAGCTCGTCTTGGATATTCGGGCTATGGATAGGTTTTCCAAGCAGAATGGTTTATATTTTCTTATTCCTGTGCTTCCTTCTTGACTGATGATTTTACAGCTCACTGTTGGTAGACAATAGTTTATTGCGATTGACGTACTGGATTTTGTCATTTTTATGCATCATTCAGGCGATTGTACACTATATGTAGTTTTCTTTCAATAAAAATTATTGAACAAGAAAAAACAAAGAATAAATGAAAAGAAAGAATAGAAGGAAAGAAACAAAGAATAGTAGGACTGACATAAATAGAGAAAGGCTCTCCCAATGGCCAAGTTTCCCCCTGGCTGACAGTCCTTAGTCCTAGTTATTGCACGGCCTGCATTCTGCATAGGGTTTTCCCAATATAGTGGGAATGAGGTGGACCCTCCATAGGGGGGCCCTGGCACCTGACTGGGTACACTCAGTGCTGACTCTTGCCCTGGGTTGTGGCAAAAAGTTGGCTACACTTCTGTGATGGTTTAGGTGTTACACCGTTTTCTCCTCACAAAGGCCTGTTTTGATTTTTGATTGAAAGAGTCTTGTTTCTGTTTTTGTCTGTAATTGTTAAATGAAACCAATGCTCTTGTATTATCTGTCTCTCTCTTTCTGTCAGGAAGTCATTATGGGGATTCCAGCCTGTGACCTGCAGCCAAGGAAGCGCCCCAGAGCACCACCTCACGTCATTAGCAATAGGATGAGTGTGTGTCGGTGACCCAGAGCATGATGTAAACACGTTTAGCTTTGCATTTTATTTTATCATTAGTCTCCTGTGTGTACCGGGAGTGTCTCCTCTTATCTCCCCTAGAGTATCGTGTACACAAGGCAGCAGACAGCGCTGCAGTCACAGCTCACAGGGGTGATAAGATGGATGCCATGTTTACCAGCTGAATGGAAATACAATTGCTTCTGGGAGCACCTGCAGTTTTACAATTGACCGGAGGTGTTGACGCAGCAGAAGGCGAGAATTTTGGTTGACCCTGGTTATGTCAGTTAATGAGCACATATAGGAGAGAAGACAGTGTTCTAATTTGGCTTTATCTGGATAGCTTGATTTTTCTCTAAAAACGAACCTTTCAGCGTGCTCAGCTCCATTCGTCAATTTCGGCAAAGGGCTGAATGGAGCCGAAAGCAGCCGAATAGAGATGAGCGCACCGATGGCTGCATGCCCACTGGCTCTTAACAGGGGGTGCGCCCACGCCAGCCATTCACAAATGCCTGGCACGAACATGGGTCTGTCAAAAGATATAGCGTGATCCCAGTGAATGACAATGTTTATTGGAATTACAATACAAAATTGATAAAGGATATATAAAGCAGGACAAATAGCACAATAAGGTACAGGCCCACCCTCAGAAAAACAGCCTATATAATACCAGCCAGGTAAGAGATATAAGCATATGAGTAAACCAGCTTGGGGAATGACACCAATACCAAAAAAGATTATAGTATTAGTAAAAAAAATGTTAATATACAAAAACAATTTCAGTTTTATACATAGCGCTATATATACAGTAGCTGTGCAACATACAAGTGCTGACCTCCATGATAAAGTACAAATGAAATGAGAACACCCTCATCCAATTCTTGCCTTCCTATTCATCTTCAGCCCCTTTGTAACCCCTCCACCTCCCAGTGGTATAGCATCAGTGGAAGCCATACCCACCCCTGCTATATTATCTATCCCTACAATACAAAGGCTGATTCACTACTAATGCCAGGTATTGCCAGATGAGCGTCTGTATAGCGGCGCTTAAAGCGACCGCTAGTAGACGATGTAATAGAGTATCGGACGCTGTAACAAACTGTCGCTGTAGTAACCTGATGAATGTGATGTGTGTTGGGCGCTGTAACAACTGTACAGCGCTGCAGGGAGCGAGAGGTAGCGGCAGCTCAGTGCGTCCAGCACTCGGCGCTCCACACCATATTTAACAAAACACTACACACACAGAGCGCCGGCGCTCTAAAGCTGGGCACTGTAGCACAGAGCACCGGGCACTGTAGCACAGAGCGCCAGACGCTGTGTGATTAAAGTCTGTTTTTGAAAACATATCCACCAATAACAAAGCGAAAACACATGGAATGACACTGTGATAATAACACTTTAGTGCCAGACCTGTAAATGCAATTCTGCTTAAAAATATTAAAATTTAAAAAAGTTTCTAAAAGTGTTTGTTTGCAGCCAAGAGACATCACACAATGATTTGAGCAAATGGCAAAAAATGGCCAAACACGCTATTTATACACAATTAATGAAGCCCCATTGAAATGTATAGGAGAGCACTACAGAGCGACAGAGCGACAGGTACTACATGGTACTACATGGTGCTCTGGAACCTAGAGCGCCGGTGCTATACGCTGAGCTCCAGATTCATGGAGGTTTTTTGCACACAGTGCCTGGCGTTCACCAGACGCAGCCTGCTACTACGAGGTACTACCTGGCGCTATCCGTTCTTAAATAACCCCCTAAGTGTCAGTATCCTAAGATTGGCCATATCCACCCCTGTCCCTCATCTGTTCATGCACTGTGTTACAGCCAAGGAGTGCACACGATGACCAGCCTAGAAGCACATTGGATGCTGATGTCATGAGGTGTCATGGGCTGGTTTGAGGTCGTTCCATCCCTGTAAGGGTCCATTCATGCCTTTCTGCTTGCTTTGTCTCGTTTTCTGCTTAGCACAGGGAGTTCTAATTATTTTCAATGGGCCAACTCACATTTATGCCTCTGCTTTGTTCACATTTGAGCTCTGTACTTACCACTGTTTCCTGCTCCATCAACTCTAATCCCCTCTTGTCTGAATTTTCCTCCTGCTGCCGAAAACAGCCACATCCTGGGTGGTACAAGAAAGGTTACTGTGCTGCATTGTGTCACAGTGGATCACAGGATCCTAGGTCAATCCCAAGCCACCACACCTTCGAGGTATAAATGCCTCACCTCAAAGTGGTACCATTATTCCTATGGACAGAAGCTAGGGATGAAGAAGTGGAAGCCTATGCTTTCCTGAAGACTGAACAGCTGAGCAGTTCCCAGCACAAACCCCAGTAAGTGGATCTTCACTGAAAGTAGTTGAGTACTTTTGCACTAAAGGTTTGTCCCCACCAGCCGTCTATAGCCAGTCTGTGTTGCATCAGCACCACCCTCTGTCGCCTGTAGGTGGCCAGTTTCTGTTGAGCACATGGCTGAATTTTGAAAACTCTGTGGATAAGCAAGAGTTTTTAACTTATGGGAACCGTGAAAATGGTCAAGATCTACACCGTGAAACACAAAAAATCTGTATGTGTGCATTCTTTGATAAACTAAAGCTATCTGATGGGACTATTATGGAGTTTGTAAGGCTCAGTAATTCTGCACAAGCTGCCAGCTATAGTCGAGACTGCAATCAACACGATGCAGATGATGCCAGAGACTGAGAAGGAGATGTGCTAGTGAGTCCCTTATTTTGGAGAGAGTCTTATTTTTTTAAACTGTTTCACTATATGTGAACTGGTTAAGGGAGCCTCAGGAAAGCATATACCTAGGGTATGTTGGTTACCAATCCACCTTGCCCTTCATGTGTGCAGGGTGCTTGCGATACTCATGCCCTATTTTCTGCACTCCCTTCCAGGCACAGCAGGGTAAAAGAGCCCAGTTCCCAGCAGAATGGGCTTGGTTTTCCTCTAGGGTAGCTCAGAGCACCCCTGAAGGAGCACTGGACATATGTTGAAGGGTATGTACAGAGGAGACAATCTTCTCAAAGTCCTTTACATCACACAGTGTGATGCACACATCACCATGCACTGTAAGCTATCTGTAATCTATTTACATTCTGAAACTGCTAAACAATGTATCACAGTAGAGTACAATAGAAGCAATTAAGCTAAATCAACAGCTCATTGGCCATAACAATGTATCACAATGCAACTCACACCAGGGACCTGGCAGGCTTTTCAGAATGACTCATCTTGTTTCATGCTGTTATAATCACAGCATGAGGGAGAGATAATCCATCCCAATATTTTAAACTCCCATCCCAATATATAGCACTGTGAGATGTGTTGCCTCTATACACCTCCAAAGCCATTTGGCTGTCACACCTTGAGATACCAGCCTCAATGCCTGGTGCACCTGGCTAGTAGTTTTGTTTTTGTGGAGAAGGTTCTTTTAATACTTCCTTACTTACTTTTTACCATCCATTTCTTAATCAAGGCCATAAAGTCCATCAAAGCTTTGCTTTGATTCCTTATGGTCTGTAGTTCCGTCCCTGATGGACATGATATTTTCTCACATTCTCTAATTTGCAGCACATAAAGTCAGATCAGCCATGTTTTGCACTGCCTATAGATTTTATAGCTGAATGACTCTTTTAGGTTAGGATAAAATGTGTTGAAGCAATACCATTGTGACACATTGTTAAATGAAATGAATGATATAGAGCAAGTCTCTTTGTGAATATCTGCACTCATGTATAGATATTCTTTTCGACTTCATCTTTCTGAGCTTAGTTACCAAGGAAACCAAATGTACAAATGGTACAAGCCCTGGGCTTCCACACAACTAGGGGTTTATGTAATTTATCAATGGTTTATGTATTCCAAACCTCGACACATTGGTACCATTATCAGACAAACTGACAGTTTTGGCGATCTTGGAATGTTCTGCACATGAGACTTGGGGACAACTTCTGAATAAATCATCTCAGAGAGAGAGAAGGACCTGAGAGTTGAAAGTTTTGTTTGCTCGTGAAACAAGCAACAACACAGAAGAATATGTCCTGACCATAAAAGCTTTTATGAACTTTTCCTGCAGACCTCAGAACAGATGTGCCAGAGGGCATAAGACTCCCCTCTTTAAAGTCAGAACTACACATGACCTCCATCCCCTTTGGGAAGTCTGATTTGTGACGCCCCCAAAGAGTACTGAGGGGGCCCCCAAAAACATTCTGTGACTGTTGGCACATCTTGTGGTTGGCAGCTAATGGGGTTTGTGAGGGGGAAGAGGCAAATATATAAACCCAGTTGGTCACTTGCCAAGAAGAAAAGTGTGTTGCGTTTGCCACAGCCACACAAACCTGGAAGAGTGAGTATAAAAGAGCAATTTTAGGCTTCCTATGGATTGTTAACAAGCTTGATGCCCAAGGAGAAAATAGGTGGACATGAAGTAATCTTTGATTTTATATTCACATTTAAGCAGCCCTCCAATCAGCATTGATTGCTGTGCGTCAGTCAATGCTTAATGAATGGATTGTCTGCATGGGCCCATCTCCACGTCTTACCACCATCATCCCACAGCCTGGGGAAGCATGAATTGTATCCATGGAATGCATAGCTGCAATGGGAGATCAGTGGCACCTGGGCTATATGCATATGACTATTGTGAGTTACCCATACTGTTTGTTCTTATATCCAGATACCCTTACTAATAGTAAATATATTAGGTATGGTATACTTTGTATTCATACTAGCGGTGCACAAATTGTTCTATTTTTCTGTATTTCAATATTTTTATTAAGAATTGAAAAAAGAACAAGAAACATGATACCAAGTGGAAACCATCACTTATGTTGCATAGTCATATATCTAATAATACTTTTCCTCAAAAATTGTATTCCAACTCAATTTATATATTACTACGTTTACCACTGTAGCGAACATTCCCAATTCCCTCTTAGGTTCATTTTCTTATTATGGTTTGACAAGTTATTAGTTAAACCCTTACTAAACCAACTTATACTATATGTTCTATTTTCTTGGATCATTTTTCTAATCAGTGTTCGTTATGGCACCCTGCATGATTGTATATTGTATTTACATATTGTACATTTATAGGCTACCGTTAATAGTGTGTTCACAGTGATTGTGCATTGATTTGATTGGGCAGGTCCATTAGGGATATTCAGCCTGGGATTTTACTGGTCCTGGGCATCCCACCACCAGCCCATAAGCTGCTGAGACCCACCCACATTGTGAGTGTTTACAAGTGTGCCCCATGCTGGGGTAGATATGACCACTCTTAAAGCCCCCCCCCCACCGCCCCCCACCGCCCCAGCATATACAATTCTATGGCTTTAGCATTGCATGGGCAAATATAGCCTGGGGTGATTTGGCTAGGGGGTGCAGTGGAGGCAGGCATGGGGGAAGACTTGGAAGGTGTTGAAATTGTAAATTGTTGACCAATCACTGTTCTGTTCATTTTAGCACTTTTGTTTGCATTTGTACAGTACTCAGAATAGCCTGCTGTATGGATGGTACAGGCACTTGTTGTTAATGTAGATTGAACACAGCTTATGGAATTTGATAAAATATTACTGCATGTCACAGAACTCTGTTCATCCACAGAGCCCAGCATATAGAGCAAGGAGAGGCCTGCATGCCTGGACTGACACACTCCTGCATCCAACCTGCATCTCAAAAGCTACGCACTGGAGCGCGCATCAGCTGAGGGAAGTCGGGATGCAACGTAAGATCACCGATGTGAGGTGAGTATACTCACAATCTCAGGGAGTTTTCTGTGTGAATATGGAATTAGCTGTTTTTTAGACCAGGTCCAGGGCCAACCAAAATGAGTTTTGGTCCTCTTTAATGCTTCTTTAAAGCTTCGTGGGTAATTTTCGACACTGGACTGATTTTAATTATTTTTTTTTACTGGCTTTAAAATCCCAGAAAAATAAGGGCGGCAATGTGTTCAGGAACATGCCCCTATTTTTCTCACTGCATTTCGGGCTTGCCAAACCTCATTATCATGACAAGAAGGGCTGGAGAAAACTTCCCTTTACACAACCCAAAAATCAATAATAGCCTATAAGAAAAACCAAAGAAAAATAATCCGTGGTTAGCATTTCCTGACCTAATAGCTACAGCTATAAAAGCAAAAGACCTGCAGTTAATGTCTATGTGCCTACAGACAGTGGGGAGGTAATATGTCTATTGACGATGTTTAAGTGCCAGACCATTGGAAACAATAATTGGTTGTTCTTGTCTCTCAGGGGAACAGAGCATAGCTAGAAATTCAGATTTCAGTACTTGTTAGCTCTACTGTTGCTATTAATGGCACATCCTGCAAAAGGCTGGACGTTTTATTTATGTGCCACTGTCAAATTGAGAAATGAAATGCATGCAGTGAACACAGGTTGCATGCCCATAGCTTGTGATTTTTTTCTCTGGTGCTCTTGTAATGATCTGCTTTCTCCAAATGAGTGTTTGGCTTATTGTAATAGATTTTTCTATTGGCTATGGGTTTCTTATAAGGATCCTGAGGACCTGTTACTGTTACTTTTTGCCTCCCCGGCTTCCTCTGATGACGCGTCCTCTGATGACAGCTGACAGCGCAGCTGGCCTCCCCGCTCCCTCCATGCCGGTAAGTGTTTGCTGAAAAAGAAAATGCCGGCATGGTGGGAGCGAGGAGGCCGGCTGCGCTGTCAGCTGTCATCAGAGGACGCGTCATCAGAGGAAGCCGGCTGTGTCACCTTTCCCTGTGACCATGTCTGTGTTATATTTGTGTTATGATCTAGGTTTGCATTATTAAACCGCATGTCTCCCGTTCTGGGATTTCATTCGGTCACGGGGCACATAACCTGTTGCAGAGTGTGAGGGCTGGGTACAGCGCAGTGAAATCCAGATAGACATTAGTGGTGTAACAGGAACTGGCTTTACTGGAACATGAATGCAATAAGAGAATGTGGCCCTAACATAGAATGTGGCCCTTGTATACAGAAGATGTCTCTTCTTTATGTCGATTTCCGCACCGACCGTGCGGGTCGGTGCGGAAGTCGACATAAAGAAGAGACATCTTCTGTATGCAAGTAAGACTGTTCTCATATATAAGGAAGGAGACAGGCCAGAAGCTCAAAGCTTAAACTCTCAGTGGCCAAGCTGAATAATGACAGTTAGCTTTTAAAGTGGAAATGCTATTATCTAGATATAACTTGTGGGAGGTTATCACTACAGAGAGGCCGCAGGATAATTATCAGGACTAGGACAGGAAAAACAGACAGGCACGGCCATCATAAGCTTACTAATTGAAGGCGATCAGTGTATTAACATACGCAGTGAGAATACAGTGAAAAGCATGTACTGAAAAGACTGCATGAGAGATCCAGCTTAAACAGCAAGTTTTTTCTCCTGAGGAAACTTTACAACATGAGGCTTAGCAGAGAGCAGGACACGCAGGAGCATATAAATGCCATTCTGGAAGTGATCATACAACTCAGGTCAGTTGGTGAGAATATAACAGAAAGTCACGCCTCCACCATGTTGTTGTGCAGCTTGGCAGTTGTGCCAATACATGTACTGATAAAATTGCTGGAGAACAGATCTGACACTAGCATATGTAAAGACCAGACTAATAGATGAGTATCAGCAAAGAAAAGAGTTTGCGCTTAACTTAGAAACTAACACCAGAATCGTTTTAAAAGCTGCAGATGCAAAGATACACAGGAAGGAAAACACCTGATAAAAGCTTTTTCACAAATCTTGATCTGAATAACAAAGAGACTATTTCACTTGCAGATAGAAGTAAAATACATGCAGATGGTCCTTTTTCATTGTAGTTTTACCAAACATTTCTTTATTTAGTGTGTAATCATGGCACAGATTTCTCCTTCCCATGTGCATAACCTTATATTTATCTGTGTTAAACTTAATTTGTCATGTAACTGCCTGTGCTTCCAATTTATCTAAATCCGTTTGTAGCTGCCTGCTGGCCTTTTTTGTGTTAATTACTTTACACAGCTTAGTATCATCTGCAAAGATTGAGACTTTACTGTTTAATCCATACCCTATGTCATTAATATATATATTGAAGAGAATTGGGCCCAAAACTGACCCTTGCGGTACTCTGTTAGTAACGTGACCCTCTGCTATCGATCATTAAGCCAATTTCTCACCCATCTGCACATGTTTTCCCCCAGTCCAAGCATTCTCAACTTTGGGACCAGTCTTTTATGTGGCACAGTATCAAATGTTTTAGAAAAGCAAGATATATGATATCCAATGACTCCACCTGATCCAATCTTGAACTTACCTCCTCATTAAAGCTGATTAGGTTTGTCTGGCAGGAGCGATTCCTCATAAATCCATGCTGATAAGGAGTAATAAGGTCATTTTCAACTAGATACTCTGGGATAATATCCCTTAAAAAAATCAGTCACTTTCAAAAATGCATGTTTATTAAAGACAAAACTGTCATATTTTAATCAACAACCACCCAGTCTCACAGACACAGCACACAGCCTTTCTCTTAAATTCACATATGAGCACTTCAGGTCCAATTTGAAGTTGATTGTAAGCTCTATTTTCAATGACCATGTATCATAATTTAACTGCCTTTGATATTAGAGTCTAACTACTGTACCACTCAGTCTCACAAAAAAACACACATGTACAGTTCCTCTCCTAACTGCACTAATGGGCACTTCAGGCACGCTTTAGAGTGGACTGTAAGCTATTTTTTCAATGATTACATATCATAATTCAACTCCCATTGATTACAGTTTTACAGGCACAGACCTAATTCACTCCTGGTCACTTCAGGTTTTGTTTAACGGGAACTGTAAACTTCATTTTGGGGATTACGTATCATAATTTAAAGCCGAACAAAACCCAAAATGGCCAGCCCTGGAATCTAAAGATTCAAGGGCCAGTCGCTGGTCTTCCCCAAGGACATCCCAAATTGATATTCCCCGCTGTGTGAAACCCCCCAGGTCTCCGATATTCCCTTACCTTTCTTCTGTTCAACAGCACATGCGTGGGTTCTCGTCCAATAAGAGTTGTTTGCCGTGCCTGTTTAATTCTGAAAACAGCTCTGATTATTTACATTGGGGAACAAGAGCGGCCGCATCCCCTGCCTCCTCGGGCTATGTACTCTCTGCTCTGGCTCCCCACTGAAACCTATCTAAGCTGTTTGCTAAATGACATAGTTACGGCAAACGGCTCTGATTGGACGAGAACTCGGGCATGCGCCATTGGACCAGGAACACAGCACACCTCACAGCCCATACACTAAACTTACTCATGGGCACTTAAGCTTCGCTTTTATGTAAATCCGAAGCACTATGTATTTTCTCCTGGTAATGCACATCTTGTATTATTAATCTTATTCACTGTTGGGATGGAGCTGATACTAAGCCCCATTCAGGATTACTTTCAAGTAACCTGTTTGGACTCTTGTTTTCGCCTAATGATCTATGTACTGTATCCCCTGTACAAGATTTCTGAATGGCGTCCCCCGGGCAAATGCACTCAATGGAAAGTGAGCAACAAAGGAAACACTGAGTAAGGGGCGAGAAAAACAGGAAAAATGTAGAAAAAGAAAGAGTGGAGGTAGACGAGAGAGAAATAAGAGGAAATGAGAGAGAGAATGGATGAGGGAATATGACTGAGATGGAAGGAATGTAGAAAAACAAGAGGAGGAGATAGGAAGTGAGATATTTGAAGAGGGCTAGAAAAAGAGAGTGGAAAAATAGGAATTCAAAGATTGAACAAAGAAAAGAGATAAAATGGAGAGAGAGAGAGAGAGAGAGAGATGGAAAAATAAGAGAAACAAAAACAAAGGAAGACAAAGTGTGAAAAGAGGGATGTGATAAGAAGAAGAAAAAAGGGAAGGAAATAAAGAGGGAGAGAGAGAAATAAATAAAAAAGAGAAAGAAAGAAAAAAGAGATGGAGGGGAGAATAAAAAGGAGGAAGATGTGAAGAAGCTGAAAATAGAGAGAGATAAGAGGAATGTGATAAGAAGAAGATAGAGGGAATGTGGAAACAAAATGAAAAGGGATAGGGGCATATGGAAAGAGGAAAATTACTGTCATCAGTGCCTGTGAAAGCCTGTGCTTTGGGTGTTAGTGCTTGCTCAGTTACTCCTGTATTGACCCTGAATCAACCTTTGACCCCACTTTCTCTGAACCTTCATTGTTAGCCTTGTCTCTGCCTGCTTCCTTATGATTCTTCCTCTGTGTTTCACCTTCTGCCTGCCCTCTGACCTTGCCTCCAGTTATCCCTCTGCTTGATGCCTGGTTTACTGAATTTTCGTGTTTGACCTTTGCTTCTTCCGACCTCCCATGCCCTCCAGTAGATGCTCCCCCACCTGCAAGTCCGCAAGTCCTGAAGAGGCCTGCGCTTGCGTCCTGGCAAATGGGGGCTTGTCTATAGGTGAAGCCAGTGTTGGAGAATGGGCGTTACTAACCTGGACAAGCTAAATAGTGAGCCTTACAGAAGGGATCATGAAATACAAGAGAAAGAAGGAGAAAGGGAAATACTAGAATGAGGAAAGGGTAAAAGAGAATTACAAAGTAATGTGTAAGAATGAGAGAGAGAGAGATGGGGATATTTTGAAAAAAGAGAGGTCTGCTGTTCCAGTTAACAGCTCCTGGCATCCCCTTACAGAGAGGTTAGGATGGCGCTGTGTGCGACCCGCATATCCGCCCATGGGCCTGCAGATCCTTTAAAAATCTGGAATGTCACCTGCAGAATTAGGTGAGAAGTGTTTTCTCTCCTGTAGCATCGTTTCATCCAGTGCTACGTTACTTCGGAGTGACAGGACATTATTATCCCCATGTCACTTGCATCTTTCTCAATGAGGAATGGATAAATGAAGGTCCAGCCATTGATGCTCCCTGGCAGAACCAAGCCTGACTTGCCTTTCACAGGTGAATCTTACATCCATGGCACCTGAAGATAAAACCCATTAGAAGAAATTCCAACAGCTGGAACAATGGCGTTCTTGTTGTGATGTGTGTAAGGAAGGAAGTGCCGCTAGATTGTGCAGCTAAACTGACAGTTTAATTGGATTCACAATGTATGAGCACAAGCTTCTCATTTATCATAGAGCTCAAACAATAGTCTTCAAATCAATGGGGGACAAGAGGAGATGTTCCTGCAGTCATGTGAGGCCCATGGTCGGCACAATACTTTCATAGTCTGTCTGAAACAGAAAAAAAAAACAATTCTCCGGGGAGCTCAGCTAGCAGGAGCTGCTACTCAGCTTATTTTATTCCTGATGCTGCCTGGTCGCTGTCTCTCTGCCAAACACACCCTTATTAAACTACAGGGAGGTTAGACATGACCTTTTAAACCCCTATACCAATTAAACTCCTCACCACCAAAATGTAATCTGCATACATATAAGCCTGATATTATAACAACATGTGTTCACACAATAGCGCTGGCTGCCTAACTGATTTGGTCTCATTTTTGATATACAGATTTCATGACATTATTTTTAAGAGATCACATCTTATTTAAAGCTAAACTTTCATAGTATTGGAGATATAGCAAGGGAGACAGTGGTGTCCATGCTTTGTGTATACAATGTCATAACCTTCAATAAGTGCATTGAAAATGAAAGGTATCCCTTGGTCCTTCTCCCCCCCCCGATCCCTCCCCCCTCTCCCCAGTTTTTTGTTTTTCCTCCCATTAAAATATGATCCTAACAGGTTTTCAGCATTTCTTTCCCGTCAGCGCGCTTGACCATGCCTGATAGTCCTACAGGCCTGTCATGGAGGTCGTGGGGTGGCGGGCATACAGGTGGCGCTGCGGGCTGTTGGGGTCTGGGATCCCGCGACCTGCATGGTCTCAGTTTGGACATAAATATGCCTCAGGTCAAGTTGGTCATGCTAAGATGTTGAATGTCCCCCATTTTGCCATTTTCTTCTTTATGTATTATGGATTGTTAAAACATCAGTATGATCTGTGTGTAAACTTTTCTAATTTCTCCCTTTACCTCCCCTGCGTGGGATGGCACTATAATGCATAAGCTTCGTATCTGTACTGTTGAAAACTCCAATAAAATAGCAGGGTAAGTGAAAGCATCAGCTTGGTTTATTGTTTCAGGGTCATGAAAAGAAAAGTGTAATACTTTAATCCACGTTACGGTCAAATGCACAGTTCACAGGCCAAATAAACTTGCATTGCTTCATAGAAAACCAACACAGACACCATAGCTTCATAAGGATGTTTCGGTGTAAGGGTTAAATAGTCTTGTGTCCTTCAGGCAAAAGGACACAGGTACAATTGCTTATCAGAAATGTTCAGCATAACCAAGCTTGTGTCTGTTAGACACAGGTACTTTTGCTTGTCAGAACGTTTCAGCATAGGGCCTAGGCAGTATTGTATTTCCCAATTAAATGTCGGCCGTTTTCCAGAGGGGGATTTGGGTGGCCACCACCCCACTTTGAATTGAGCACCCCACATAGTGGAAACTGTCTATGGGGTATTCCGGGCTGACAGCGAGTAAAACACACAGGGAACATCTACTCCATAGCATCTGAGCCCTACCATCCCGCAACACAAGACCTTCTCCCTCACACAATAGTGACTGCAGGGCAGGGGCCTCTGGCAGGTGCAGCCACACTTTACCTGTGTCTCAGACACAGCGGCTTCCTCCTCATGGCCTGTCGGCCCCTTTGGATCCTCTCTACTCCTAAGGGGTACCTTATCTGTCACATCCAATGCCAGGACCCCCCGGGCTTCTTCCTGCCAGGGCCCTCTTCTCTCTCCGTGGACTTCCTGCATCTCAGTCTCCTCATTCTCTCTCCCTGCAACATGGCGCGGCTCTACTTCAATACAGCCATGTCCTACTCATTTCGAACTGCACCCAGGCCTCATTTATGTAATAGCCCCACCAAATGTCTTGCGCAGGAGGCTACACCACTTCCCCTTAGCATGGTTATGGACGATGCGTCCCTCTGGCTTCCCCTTAAGAAATCTCTGCTCTATACAATGTTGCCTGCAGTTTTCACTCCAAAAAGCTTCCAACCAATCTCAGCAGTTCCCTGTTGTTCCAAAAATGCACCTTATGCCGCCTGGCTCACACTAAAGGGGAATCTTATACCCAGAGCTATCTGAATTAAATTCTCTTTTATGTCTGTGGTCTTATACTTCCATCTACTGACCAAAGTGGAAATAGTGAAACATTTTGGGGGGAATTTACAAAATTATTCTCTGGCATCCGCTGTGCATCTGCTGTGCATCTGCCAATTATCCACCAGGTTTACACATTTACCAAGTGGAATTTTGTGATGTCCATGTTTTTGGAGTTAATTCTACTTCAGTTTGGCTCGGTGAATGCTGGTGAACACTGAGGAATCAATGTGATTTAGAGAGAGATTGTCACTTCAGGTTGTTTTTAGCATCTTTAACTTTTTTTATTTTTCAAGCATGAACCTTAGAAAGTTACCCAGTATGTGAAAAACAACTAATAATGTTTTTACATGACTTTTATATTATCAAATAAACTTTTATTCTTAAGCTTTTCAAACAACCCAGATACTCTCAAGATACCCACATATGTTCTGAGAGCCCTGCAATGCCAACATATGTTATAAAAGTGTGTTTTTTCGGCAAGATTTCATGTTTATTGGTAAAGAATTCTGCCACAGCAGTTCACCAGCATATCACCAGCATTCTTCAAACCACTTTTTAAAGTAAATACCTGTGACTTTGCCAGCTAATTGCGGCGAAAACACTGCAACATGAGTTGCAAAAGTCTGTTCACTGGTGTTCACTGCAGTAAGTTTTGCTGACTTGCTGGTCTGTCACGCATGTGTTACGTGTCCGGTTAATCTACTTTTATTTCAAGTAGCAAACGGTAGTGAACATAGTAAATCAGCCCCTTTATATTTTACTGGACAATTCACACATCAATCCCTTTTTGCGCACCCAAATGTGTGAGCATGTGTAGCGGGCGGAAAGTATTCAGCCATTATCTTTGTGGTTCTTCAATGTCCTGCAGTTGCGCTACATCACCACAAGATGGCACTGTTGGATAGCTAATGGATTGTGACACTGCAGGTCTACCAAACCTAAAACCTAACCACATAGGAGTACAGCTGAGCTGCCATTGGCTAAGGTGAGTAGAGTAGAGAAGGTTCTAGAAGCCAGTTAAGGGAATCTATATAAGGATAGTTACCACAGAAAGAGATGGAACCTACAAGATGTAGTTCTCTATTGTAGTGACCGGGAGTGAGGAAGGTACCAGCAGGGTCAACTGGTAGCAGTCGCAGAGATGTAAGGGGAGAGAGAGAGAGCAGAGGAGCCACATTCATACCTAACAAGTGACCACAGGGAAAGGTGAGCCATTCCACCCAAGATGCTGATGGAGGAAGCTTAAGGGAGCAGTATCGCGAATTTTTCTTGGTGACTTATATTTAAATGGTACTTTGAATGTAGGTAAGTGTTGGAGTAAGAATTACAAATTTAGAAAAAAATGATGTCTGTGTTGTGCAGCTGGAGACTAATAGCTCATGTTTATGTCTGCTGAGTGTCGAGGCCCAACACTCTGGCCTGTTCCACGCTGAGGAGAGGGGGAAACAGTGTAACAAAGTATCAGCTGTTCAGTGCTGGCAGCCGTCCAGCATAAGATAATATTGCAACATTGCCTGGCCAGAACCATATCTAAAACAGAAAGAAAAGCTCTAGAAGTAATTTAGCTCATTGGTAAATTCAGTGTCAGTTTGAATCAGAGAGTCATTGGTTCGAATCTCAGACTCACCAGTTTTTTTTTGGGGGGGGGTTATTTTATTTCAGAATTGGATTTTTATGTTTACATCCTGTTTATTTGCTCTAAACATTTTTATTTTGACAGTTTTCCCTTCATGTTGGCTCTGCTGCAGAATCTTTCAGTTTGCCATTTTCTCTTTCATATTCTTATTTTTCATTTTTCCATATGATCTTTCTTTCAGCTTTGTGTGTTTTGAGCAAAGCCCAACCCAGGATTTTCACTATCTGGAGTTTTGTTTTGTGCCCCTAGGGGCATCCTGACTTGGGATGCCCTGATATGTGAAATCCCCAAGTTCGCCTGTGAAAACGTACCTTTCCCTGTCCCACAGCGCATGCGCGGGCTCTCATCCAATCAGCTCTGTTTGCACGCAGATGGGGAGCCTGAGCAGTAACCTTCCTGGCCGCCCGGCCTGTCTAAATGACTATCTGCGTGAGCGACAGAAAAATGGGGGGGATCTGTGGTTATCCAGGGGTTGTTTCACACAGTGGGCATCCTGATTTAAAATGCCCAAGGGGCAAGGTCAATGGCCGGGTCTTACAGACTTCAGGGTCGGCCACTCAGGGTTTTGTTCCACTTTAATACCTTTAGATTTTCCTGCACAGTTATTCAAAGAAGAATTTCAGTAATTTTCAGTCAGTTTAGTTTATTTTGTATAGATTTTACACATTTGAGTCACCTGGTCTCATAACAAAAGCAGCACCTCACACACACACACAGCCGTTACCACTGATTACAGTGTCAGCCTCTGAGGCAAAGTGTTGCTAGGAGACCGGTGGGCTAAATGAAGCAGCTCACAAAATACAACCCAGCAGATCCCCCTATTCAGAAAATGGACTGAGCCATTGTCATTATACAATTTAAAAGAAAGGCAGATATTTTTTCCTTTTTCTATCGCCACATTATTTATACACACGTTAGAAGCTATTATGTGGCTATTTAATTATTTATCTTTTTTAATGCAAATTTCGCGGTACTGCTCTTTTAAGGCCGCAGTATTCTGCTATGGGATCAGGATGAGTGATCACCACCTGTTGAAGTCCACCTGGATGTAATGCTGTGCTATGGAAGCTGCTAATGGAACTGTTGTGAAAAGACTGTATGACCTGGGGCCTTATTTATCAAGGGCTAGCGCCAGGTAGTGTCTGACGAGCGCCAGGCGGCTACCGACTCAAGTACGCCCGGCGGCGGTCACAATAACGCATTTATCACGCTAAATGAGGCTAGCGCCGGCGAGAGCGTCAGCTAGCGCGGGATTCATCATGTAGCCGACTGCAACGAACAGCGCCGCTACTAATCCCATCACAGCGCCAGGTATGACCTGTCGCTCCCTGGCGCTCTCCAATGCATTTCAATGGAGCAATCTTTAAATATTCATAATTATTGTTTGTTTTTTTTTTGTTTTTTTTTTAACTGTCAAAAATTCTGTGACCACTACGGCAATGTTAGATATTTTTTTTAAGGTAAAAAAAAAAAAACAAAAATGTGCAGAATTGATATTACAGGTCTGATATTAATGTATTCATATTACAAAATGTTTCGAAAAACTTGTATAATTTTTACATTAAAAAAAAAAGGTTGTTTGGGGGTTAAAAACTACTTTACACACATCGCCGCCAGCGCTCTGGGGTTTAAACAAGGAATTCACAGCGCGAGAAATTTTTGAGCGTGATTTGTTAATGAATCTGCAGCAAGCCTTTCGCTCTGGCCATTCGCTGTCAGGCGCACCCATACAACGCAGAACCTGTGAAACATCGACCCCTAACCCCGTATTCAACATTACCGCACACCGACTGAGTCGCTGTCAACAAGCAAACCCCGGCCAAGCACAGCGAATACTAGCTGGCGCTGTGAAAATCATGCTACTGGCGCTCATCTGTCGCTACCTGGCGCTATTAATGAATCGGCCTCCCCCTGTGCAGCCTAAAGTGTACCTGAAGTCCTGCTAATAAAGTAAGTGCCCTTTTCATAAAGTCGGTCTCATTTGGAGTTATTGGAAGCAAGCCCACATCAGGAGGTCCCCCAAGCCCGTTAACAAAGAACCCACTCCCCATACACTAAACCCATCAGGGCCCCATATGCTACACATTTTTTTTTATCCTACCACACAGGTAATGTCAGTTTTTTGCTAGAATGTTCCTAGATATTGTTAAAAACCCTGACAAGTTTCACCTTACTCCGGCATCATCAGATTGTTGTGGGTATTCCTGGCGGTGCATTGCTGAATAGGTTTGTTGGTAAGCTGGGAAGAAAGGATCTTGTGGTGTGGTTGTAGGCTGTGGAAGATTCAAGAAGGTACCTGTTAATTGTGTCCGGTTGCAATGCTGACGCTGGTACAGTGTATACTTGGATACAGTGCCCTTGGTTATGGGTGGGCAACTTGGCCCTGATGGTTGGTGGTCTATGTCCTCAGAGGCAATCGCTCAGGTGGGCTGGGTTTTCAGTGTCTTTGTTGGCACTGAGAAACGCTATTGCGGGCAGAGTCTTGCTCGTGGCTTTTTCCAGCTGCTGCAGTCCCATTTCCGTGGTGGTACAGTAGGTGAGCCCTAGAGATCTAGACTGCGGCTGGTCCTGATGTAGAGCAGGGGTTTCAACCTGCGCTAGGTTTACAGGCGTCAGGGAAAAAGCTGACCAGAAGCTTACTCAAGCTCTGTTCTGTGTCAGTTGAGTGTCTGTTTTTTTTACAGGGTAACTAAAAAATGCCTTGTTTGATGTCTCCTGGTGGGGTGTATAATTTCATGTTGGTGAGGGGTTAGATGAGTTAATTTATTGATTGCTTATAGGGAGGATGTTACTCTCAGAACTTGGGGTAGTTTAATCCAACTTGAGTAGGACAGAGCAGCTGCTGGGGACAAAAATTGAGTTTTTTTTCTAAACCTCAAGTCAAAAAACCTCCACAGGAATGTCAGCAGCCAATGGGAATTTCTGGATGTGAGGCGGGTAAATGCAATGCCACTTTCAAAGCCTGTAAACACACCTTACAGATGGCACTGGCTGCTGTTGGAGAAGGACACATACAGGCTGTGGTTGCCATGGTCCAGAAAAGCAAAAAGGGGAGTTTTAAATATGACCAATGATCAAAAATGACTGGTCCTCTAGCCTTCCAGCGGTGGGGCATCATTGGATGCACAGCACAACATACTGGCGGGTGAAGCTCAAACCCCAGTTCAAAACCGCACCTACTTGTTTCCCTTTTTTCAGCTGTCAGATTTAGACCCCACTTGACCTCCGAGCAGGTACCCCCCCGACTGTGCGGCGCTACAAAGCTCTATGGGAATGAGGGCGTAGGTTAGTCCCGAGGCAAGGGAACAGGCTCTCCCTACTGGTACATGGAGCAGTGTATCCAGCAATCAGATGTCCACACTGAGGGCCAGGAGTGCGCTTTGAGGGGGGGATGTCACTCTGTGTGGTCATCGGCTGAAGTGCTAAATTCCCGGAACAGTTAAGCTGCTTCTTTTTTAGTGCCCCCCCATCCTGCCTCAAAACCAGAGAGGCCAGGGCCAGAGAAGATAGCATATAAATTCCAATTTTAAACAAAGAAGCTTCAAGTGGCTGTAAAGCCACACAACGTGGGCCTGAAGTCTAAATCACTCCAGGGTCAGCTGCTAAACTGCCTCCTGGGCATCCAACGTTGGGATTCCCCACTGGGCGAAACTCCCAGGAGTCACAAGTAAACTCAAATTTCTCAGCAGCTTCCACAGTGCTACTGCTGCTTCTGGACACATCCCCTGGCTTCCTTTAGCTGAGGCGCCCCCTACATCCAGCCATTCATATAGCTAGGGACAGGAGTGCTTCCCAGACCAAAGTGAAGCTGAGGATGCAGCCAGCGAACTGGTCAAATCAGTCGGCTTTCTTAAGATCAGCCAGTCGCCAATCTCAAAAATGTCTGGTGGGCATGGCCACGGTGGTGGAAAACTTTTTTTTTTAACTGGACCATTTCCTGATGTACTGAGTCGGGGAGGGCGGCTGGGGGGCATTAGAAGCTTTGTGCCACTTTATTTGGTGTCTCTAAAAAATGGTTTCAGAAGACCATGACCGACACTACAGTCATCTTCCTATAGAGAAATGTTACTAAGGCTTCAAAATTATAATTATGTGTCATATCTTTCCAGTAGGGTCTCTCAAATATGGATCAATGCACTAAATGTGGGAAAGGGGATGAGACTATTTCATAGTTTTTGGCAAAATGCTTCATTAAAGAGGACCTTCAGCATCATTTAATGAAAAGTCCAAACCCTTAAAAAACTATTAATCTAAAATTAATATATCTAACATTTTTAGTCACTTACTTTCTATTCTTTCCCCCACTGGTCTGCAACTCTGTTCAGGACTCTAGGATACAGGTGCTACCATCTTGTCTCAGTAGCATCACATACTGAGGAGAGGAGAGGGGTCAAAAGTGCATGGGGGGTGGGGTTAAGAGCTGTGCTGGGGTCAGGAAAAGGTCAGCAATCCTAGAATGCAGACCGGTACAGTCAGAGGACATTTCCTGTTTGCAGACAGCCTGACACTCCATGGGCCACCATCTTGGATGTTTAAAGTCTCAGAAAATGCAGTAGATACCGGTAGGATTATTTTTAATGTGGGCAATCTGTATGTACAGGGCGGGGGAAACTCTTATTCAGGGTGAAGGTCCGGTCTACAGTGTAGAGGGGGCCTTGGCACGCTCCCCCCATTGCCATGAATGGTGAGAGTGTGGCAGGGCTCTTTGATGGATGGTCACGATCCCGACCCACCATCAAACCTGAACCCCTGTAATAGTCCTCTCACCAATTCTTCGCCTTACTAGTCTTGTCTCTAAGGTTAATTGTGGCCCATGAATCATGAGAGTGCAACCAAATATGAGAGAATACTAGCTTGTGCTAGGGCTCATGCGCAAATTTACGCTTAGAAAAACACGCACATCAAAAGATGCCTGCTGAATCGCACAAGGCACAAAAGTAAGGACCTTGCGCCGGAAATTGACCCCCTTGTGAAATGGCATTTAATCCGCCAAATTATGTATCATGTGAATGATTCACAGCCTCTTTTACCTGCACTTTCACATAGACAAAAACATGTGTTTGTGTATTTTTTGTGAGAATTTTCTCCAATTTTCGAGATTCTCCTGTCTTTAAATAATAAGGGCCCCTTAACAATTGTAAAGAAAAATACTATATATATATATATATATATATATATATATATATATATATATATATTATTTATTTATTTATTTATTTTTTTTTTTATTTATTTATTTTGCAATTACAGGAACCGTAAGATGGGACATTCAATCAATGTACAAAGTGTTGTTGGTCCCGACCTTAGGTTTCTGAGCGCCATGGCTGGTTTTCCTGGTTCCACCCACGATGCCTATATTCTTCGGAATTCCAGTCTCTATGGGCATTTTGAGTCCCCTGCCTCAACCTATGATGTTCTTCCCTTCTGTCATCTCGGCGAGGGACACAGGAGCAGACAATCGGAGGTGAGTAAAGTAAAACATTTTTTTTTTTTTTTAATAAATATGATTCTACTGTGTAGTGTGTTTTTTTTTATTTTTTATTTTTTTTTACTGTTAACCCTTTGTGAACTGGTAAGGGGTCCATGGCAAGTCACCTGCGGCTAGCGGGTGACTTGCCATTAACCCCGAGACCCCACATTACCTGCCTCCCCAAAGCCCAGGGGGGGCAGAAGAGCCCGGGCCCACAAAGGGTATGTGGGCTTGTAGGCTGCAGGGTGGGGGCCACAAAAGCTGGCCCCTCCACTCTGTTCCTACAAGCCCCCCATAGCTGGTCCCGGGCTGGTTATGACAGGTAGGGGGGACCCTACGTCATTTTTTTTTAAATTTTAATCTTCTACAGAACGGCATAATTTAAGTCAGAAAATCTTCTTTGGACTTGATCCACATCTTTGCGCTCCGTGCTAGAGCAATTCACCTGCCTGGTGATCTCCTCCCACAATTGCAATCTGTGGTTTTTGCTTGTAGCTCTGGAATTGCTCCCATAGAAATGGTCAGAGACACCAATAGCCAAAGCCATACATTGGCCCTCACTAAAGTGCCCACTCAAAGTGCCACGCCGCAGGTTTCGCCCAACAGATGGCCTGTCTGCATCATCCTGGGTACCTGACAAAATGGGTGACATTTGTGGTTGAGGTGTGGATGATAAATAAGAAGACCTTTCACTGGCTAATGACTGAAGAGGACTTGCTTGGGGGCTGGGTGTGTGTTCTTGGCTGGGCCAGGAGGATGCAGCCGTTGAGGCAGACGGTGAGACGGGGCTCTCAAAATTAGATTCTTCTAAGTGGCTTCGAGCAGGAGAGGGTGTTGTTGGGGGGGCTATTGTGTGTTGCCCTATTCTTCCACTTGCCCTTATTACACTTGCTTGCTAATGATGTTGTAGTATGAGATGTGTGAGTAGGGTGAGCAGTATGGCTGGAGGAGGTTTCTTTTGCTTTCCTGGTTGTGGCAGTTTTGGTTTGAGCTGCAGTCTGGCTCAAAAGAACTTTTCTTTGCCTTGCTGAAGCCCTGATTGGCTCTACATTCTTGCATGCCTGAGATTTGCCTTTGTGACCAGTAAGTGTAGGAGTGGCTTTGCTGGACCTGGTAGCTGGCCTGCCACTATGTCGGATTGAGGTTGAAGGCAAAGGCTCTTGCTGGCATATGCCTTGGTGATCCTGCCATTCATGTTGCTTTTGGCTCTTGTGGGTACGTCTCTTCCCTGTCATATTGCTGTGTTTACAGACAGATAGCTGTGTTGGCGGCTACCCTTTAAGAAGTTATCCCTCTCTATTATGTCAGTGCGTATGGTAGCGCGCGCCCCAGAAACCGCTGGGGCGCGCCACATAACTCACCAATAGAAACTCCCCAAGATGGCCCCCACGCTCTTCACCCGCGAGCAGCAGGAAACCATTATGTGAGTGAGTGTATTTGCAGGCGTTTATTTGCAGGCGAAATGCATGCATAGGCGTTTAGGCATCACGGGCAAAAAAGTGTATAGGAACACAGCGACAAGCGAAAGTTTGTGCGCACATGTGCGCAACACTAACACGTACTAACCAAGGATAGGTAAATCCAGTAATATCGATTTATAATGTTGGAGATAGTGATAATAATAACCTGCTATGATAGAAACATAGAAGGTTGACGGCAGAAGGAGACCATACGGTCCATCTAGTCTGCCCTTATGTGTATACTGTATGTTCTCTTTATCTTAGGATAGATGTGTGCTTATCCCAGGCATGTTTAAATTCAGTGACAATGATAATTTATCTTATGTGTATGATGCTTGCTTTAATAACATCTGTATTTCATCCACCTTTTAGATGATGATGACCTATCGATATGATTTCCTGTCCAATCAGCTTTGACCTGGATATTGTGGCTGCGCTGGAGGAGGAATCCGACACCACCTTCACATTCACCCAGATCATCCAGCATTGGTTGGGCCTTAAATGGAGGAAGAAGCCCCGGGTGAGGAGCTATTTCCGTAAACTCTAAACTCTTTCCAAGTAAGTTACTTCCCATTACATCTTAGGAATACACTGACCTTAGGTAGGCCTGTGTTGATAACAATGCTATTCTCTTCTAGTGAGCGAGTATCATTATAGAATAAGGCCCACCCGGAGGCGAGGAGTCTGGCCAAGGCTGGATAGATCTGGGAGAAAGGGAGGTGTTGGCAGACCAGTGCCAATGGCCTCAACCTCCTCTACAAGGCACCAACAACCACCTCTGGACCAACCTGCAGAGGAAGAGCAACAGCTGTTGGGCAGGGAATCAGAGGATGAGGAGGTCCAGCAGCACTCAGGTATGATTAACACACAGAAGCACACAAAGGAACATGCACTGTAAACACACACTCATTTTTGACATCTATACTTTTAGATGCTGAGGTCGTGGGTGAAGAGCGAGGACAGGAGAGTCCAGAGCAAGCACCTGAGGTGCAAGGAGAAGGTGGGTGATGTGACACACACAATCTAAGCTTACTTTAAAAAAATTTTTGCTTTCTCTACAGACTCAGACCAAGAGGAGTGGCAGGCCTCAGTGCCGAGGGTGGTCCCCCAACAACACCTCACCCGCCAGCCTAGTAAGTTTAAAGACAAGTTATAATTTTAAAGTTAACATGCCTTCCTCAACAGGTAATCACAATGCATAGGCTAGAAACCAATCTTTATTTTCATTTACCAGGCCTCACACAGGATGCACAGCAGCGCCTACAACAACTTACAGCTACTGCTCATAGGCTGGTGGGAGAAATAGAGGAGCTGGCCGTATCAATGGGGACCACCAGTGATTTAAACACTGGGAGCCTGCCACTATTTGTACATAGTTTTTTTTATAAAAAATGTTAACTTTTGTATTATTCCAAATTTTATATAACAAAATGTTTTTATAATACAAGTTTCTAAATAAAAAAATAAATAAATAAATAAACATAAGTTTACAATGATTGTTATGTCAATCTTTTATGGTTCTTAAAAATCAGAGTAATGTGTTCATATATACACATCTGCACATTAATCCGAGAGAATGCACAAGAAAAACAAAAAAAAAATGTCAAGAGGGAAGGGAGTTAAGGTAAGCATTAAAACATTGGTAAATGGAAAAAACACACTGACAAGGGACTTAAGGTAAGCATTAAAACATTGGTAAATGGAAAAAACACACTGACAAGGGACTTAAGGTAAGCATTAAAACATTGGTAAATGGAAAAAACACACTGACAAGGGACTTAAGGTAAGCATTAAACATTGGTAAATTAAAAAAACACACTGACAAGAGAGTTAAGGTAAGCATTGGAGCAGAAGTGAGAGATGGAATAGCTGAAACCAGGTTCATGAATCAGTTAATAAGCTGCGCGCATGCGTACATGCCTGTAGACATAGCAGCTTCTACATCAATATTACATTTCTACGTTATATCAACGTATGTTTTGAGAAACATGCAAGCTGAATATCGTGGGACACTGAAAATCTACATTGCAAGGTACATTGAAAAATGCTTAAAAAACGGTAGTATACGAGGATTACAATGCAGCGTAAACGAAAACCTCGTCCTCTCACGTACGCTGCGAGAGCTGTACACAGCCATTTACGATGGCTTACGCAGCTATGAAAGCAAAACGGAACACTCCCGATGGAGGCTCTGCATCATGTATACACACGTATACCTACAAATACGGGCAGGCAGATTCATTACTAACGCCAGGTAGCGACAGATGAGTGTCTGTAGCAGGCATTTCAGAGCGCCCACTAGTAGTCGCTGTGCAGCATTACTGAATATGTTGTGGGGAGTCGCTATATGAGAAGTACAGCGCTGTATAGGAGTAAATGGTAGCGACTGGTCAGTGCAACCGACTCACACCATATTCATCAAAAAAACAGCCTCACACACCGCAGGCGCTCAAAAATGCTTTGCTGTAGCCCAGAGCGCCGGAGGCGGTGTGATTAGAGGCTGTTTTTGAACATGTATCCACCAGTAACAAAGCAAAAACATATGGAATTACATTGTTATAACATTGTGACACATTAATGCCAGACCTGTAATGTCAATTCTGCATAAATATATAAAAAAATGATAAAAGTTTTCAAAAATGGCTTTTTCTAGGGTAGGAGAGGTCACAACATTATTTGAGAATAAAAGTAAAATAAAAGAACGTCCATTGAAATGTATGGGAGAGCGCCAGGTTGGCGAGAGTTAAGACGTGGCGCTCTGCAAGGCTGAACGCAGGCGATGTACGCTGAGGCTGGGATAATGATGAATTGGACGCTACATGGCGTTGTCCCAGTCGCTCAACAGAATCAGCTTCATAAATGTGTAATTGCGTGCCGTGTCCGGCGTTCACCTACCGCTACCTGCCGCTACCTGTCGCTTACAAGGCACTACCTGGCGCTATCCCTTCATGAATAAGACCCTATGTGGAAATTACACATTTAGAGACAAAAACGAGATGGATTTTAGAAGGCTTTGAATCAACCCTTATGTCTGTATATTGAATATACCTTCAGTAAAAAAATAACCTTCAGTTTTGTTCAACATCTTGATAAACCTGCCAGAGTTGATTTACCATAATATATGTATCAGTGTTCAGCTGAAAAGTATGTACTAAAAGCTTTATCTTCCTTGCCTTCCATAGTGACCACAATGCTTTCATTGGGGGTTATTTAAGAAGGGATAGCGTCAGGTAGTGGCTGGTTAATGAGAGGTAGCAACAGATAGCGACTGGTCAACGCCGGACACGGCACGCAATTCCACATTTATCAAGCAGAATCTGTTTAGCGACTGGAATAGCGGCATGTAGCGTCTGATTCATCATTTTCAAAGCCTCTGCGAACAGCACCAGCGTTCAGCCTTGCACAGCGCTAGGTATGACCTCTCGCAACCTGTCGCTCCCCCATACATTTCAATGAACGAACCTTTTCTTCTCTTTAAACGTTTTTTTTTTTTTTTTCCAAAAATCACAAATAATTCTGTGACCTCTTCTGGCACTGAGGAAGAAAAAAGCTTTTTTCACATTTTTTACATTTTTGAAATATTTCTTCAGAAATGACATTACAGGTCTGCCATTAAAGTGTTCATGTTACAATGTTGCTACAATGTAATTCCATATGTTTGTACGCTTTGTTACTAGTTGATAGATGCTGGAAACACACTTTACACACACCGCCTCCTGCGCTCTGGGCTTCAAACAAGTATTTTTCAGCGCCAGAGATTTGTGAGGCTGTTTTTTTCCTGAATATGGTGTGAGTCGGTCGCTATGAGCAGTTGCTAACATGCGCTCCCATACAGCGCTGTACTGGTCAAATAGACTCCTCACAATGTATTCAACATTACTGAACTATAAAGTAGCGACCCACGGCTGAGCACTGCGACTACTAGCGGGCGCTCTGAAAATGCCTGCTACAGACGCTCATCTGTCGCTACCTGCCGCTAATGATGAATCAGCCTCATAGCATCAGTAATCAGGAACTCTCCCATACACCATAACACTAGGCAGATCAGATGGAACGCAGCAGGATGCCATCATGCATCCAAGTAGAAATATATTAAAGCATCAAATAATAATTAGACAGCCAGCCAGAACATCAAAATATAAATCAATCTATTTATGTAGGTTTGTTCTTAGCTCAGAGAAATTAGCATTTCCTGGGAGGTGATATTATACAACACAGGAAAGCAATTCAGCAGGCAGCGGCATTCTTTCCACATACACCATGCAAATAGCACACCTAATCCCTGCAGATAAATAGGTCAGACAAGCTATAAAGCTTATTGTTTACAGGCTCATAAAATGGATGCAGGTCACTTATGATATATAGGCCTGCCTTAAAAGCAGCGTAGAAAGCATTTTAAATGATTCCCTGTCTTTTTTTCTTTTGGGTCTCCAATTTATTCTGATGAGCAGTCATAGCTGAATGGTATACAACAGACTATATACAGAGCGAAAATATGAACTTTTTCACATTTGTTAACAAACCTAAATGTATTTTATTGAGATTTTATGTGATAGAGCAAAACACAGAAGCGCGTATTTGTGCAGTGCAAGGAAAATGATACATGCTTTTACAAAATAAAAAATAAAATAAAAAAACTGAAAAGTGTGGACTCAGGGCCTTATTCATGAAGGGATAGCGCCAGGTAGCGTCAGGTGAACGGCGGAGACGGCATGCAATTACACATTTATGAAGCCAAATCTGGTGAGCAACAACGCCATGTAGCATCCGATTCATCATTATCCCAGCCTCAGCGTACAGCACCGGCGTTCATCCTTGCAGAGCGTCATATCTAAGCTGTCATTACCTGGCGCTCTCCCATACATTTCTATGGACGATCCTTAAATCCCTTTCCTGATCCCAAATTCTTTTTTTCCCCAAAAAAACACAAACCTTCTGACATGTATTCTGGGCAAGAAAATAACTTTTTCATGCAGAATTGCCCTTACATGTCTGGCATAACAATAACAATGTAATTCCATATGATTTCACTTTGTTATTAGTGGATACATGTACAAAAACAGCCTATAATCACACAGCCTCTGGTGCTATGGGCTACAATTACGTGATTTTGAGCGCCGGCGATGTTTGTGGCTGTTTCTTTGATGAATGTGGTGTCAGTCAGTCGCACTGAGCTGGCGTTATGGTGCGCTCACATACAGCGTAGCATAGCAAATCACATATCATATTCATCAATGCCGGACAGCAACTGAGGCGCTCTGAAACAATGATCCATGGCTACTACTAGTGGTCGCTCTGAAATCCGCTCTACAGACGCTCATCTGTTGCTACCTGGCGTTAGTAATGAATCAGCCTGTCAGCCTTCTGTTCTCTGTTACATCGGGCAGGCTGATTCATCACTAACGCCAGGTAGCGACAGATGAGCGTCTGTAGCAGGCATTTCAGAGCGCCCGCTAGTAGTCGCTGTACTCAGCTGTGGTTCGCTAGTTCAGAGCAACGCAGTCGCTGTGCTGCAATGATGAATACATTGTGAGGAGTCGCTATTTGAACAGTACAGCGCTATATGGGAGCGCATGTTGGCGACTGGTGATTGCGACCGACAACATATTTATAAAAAAAAATCCTCACAAAACTCCGGCGCTGAAAAATGCTTCTCTGAAGCCCAGAGCGCCGGAGGCTGTGTGTTTAAAGTTTTTCAGCATGTATCCACCAGTAACAAAGCAAAAACATATGGAATTACATTATTACATTGTGACATGAACACTTTAATGCCAGACCTGTAATGTCAATTCTGCAGAAATATATAAAACATGAAAAATAGTTGTAAAAATGGCTTTTTCTAGGCCAGAAGAGGTCACAACATTTAAAAAAAAAAACCCTGTTTAAAGAGAAGAAGAGGATCGTCCATTGAAATCTATGGGAGAGCGACAGGTAGCAAGAGGTCATACCTGTCGCTGTGCAAGGCTGAACGCCGGCGCTGTTCGCTGAGGCTGGGATAATGATGAATCGGACGCTACATGGCGTTATCCCAGTCACTCAACAGATTCTGCTTGATAAATGTGTAATTGCGTGCCGTGTCCGGCGTTCACCTGTTGCTACTTGTCGCTACCTGTCATTTACAAGGCTCTACCTGATGCTATCCCTTCATGAATAAGGCCAATTGCATTGACAACCTACTTTATATTTCATCCTATGAGATGCACCTGCCCATAATATGCACCTAGGATTTGAAGGAGGAAAATAACAAAAAATATTTCAAAAAATATTCTGAACCAAATGTGCTAAAACACCACCCACATAAACCATATAATGGTACAGAATCCCCCATTACAGGCAATGTGGCCTTCTCCCCTCCCATTCCCCATAGGCAGTGTGGCATTTCCCCATCCCATTTCCCATATAGGCAGTGAGGCATTTCCCCATCCCATTCCCATATAGGCAGTGTGGCATTACCCCATTCCATTCCCATATAGGCAGTGAGGCATTTCCCCATCCCATTCCCATATAGGCAGTGAGGCATTTCCCCATCCCATTCCCATATGGGCAGTGAGGCATTTCCCCATCCCATTCCCATATAGGCAGTGAGGCATTTCCCCATCCCATTCGCATATAGGCAGTGAGGCATTTCCCCATCCCATTCCCATATAGGCAGTGTGGCATTACCCCATTCCATTCCCATATAGGCAGTGAGGCATTTCCCCATCCCATTCCCATATAGGCAGTGAGGCATTTCCCCATCCCATTCCCATATGGGCAGTGAGGCATTTCCCCATCCCATTCCCATATAGGCAGTGAGGCATTTCCCCATCCCATTCCCATATAGGCAGTGAGGCATTTCCCCATCCCATTCCCATATGGGCAGTGAGGCATTTCCCCATCCCATTCCCATATAGGCAGTGTGGCATTTCCCCATTCCATTCCCATATAGGCAGTGTGGCATTCCCCCATCCCATTCCCATATAGGCAGGGAGGCATTTCCCCATTCCATTCCCATATAGGCAGTGAGGCATTTCCCCATCCCATTCCCCATATAGGCAGTGTGGCATTACCCCATTCCATTCCCATATAGGCAGTGAGGCATTCCCCATCCCATTCCCCATATAGGCAGTGTGGCATTACCCCATCCCATTCCCATATAGGCAGTGTGGCATTACCCCATTCCATTCCCATATAGGCAGTGTGGCATTACCCCATTCCATTCCCATATAGGCAGTGAGGCATTTCCCCATCCCATTCCCATATAGGCAGTGTGGCATTACCCCATATTATTTCCATATAGGCTGTGAGGCATTTCCCCATCCCATTGCCCATATAGGCAGTGTGGCATTACCCCATCCCATTCCCATATAGGCAGTGTGGCATTACCCCATATTATTTCCATATAGGCAGTGTGGCATTAGCCCATCCCATTCCCATATAGGCAGTGTGGCATTACCCCATATTATTTCCATATAGGCAGTGTGGCATTAGCCCATCCCATTCCCATATAGGCAGTGTGGCATTACCCCATCCCATTCCCCATATAGGCAGTGTGGCATTAGCCCATCCCATTCCCATATAGGCAGTGAGGCATTTCCCCATCCCATTCCCATATAGGCAGTGTGGCATTACCCCATATTATTTCCATATAGGCAGTGTGGCATTAGCCCATCCCATTCCCATATAGGCAGTGAGGCATTTCCCCATCCCATTCCCATATAGGCAGTGTGGCATTACCCCATCCCATTCCCATATAGGCAGTGTGGCATTACCCCATATTATTTCCATATAGGCAGTGTGGCATTAGCCCATCCCATTCCCATATAGGCAGTGTGGCATTACCCCATCCCATTCCCCATATAGGCAGTGTGGCATTACCCCATCCCATTCCCATATAGGCAGTGTGGCATTTCCCCATCCCATTCCCCATATAGGCAGTGAGGTATTTCCCCATCCCATTCCCATATAGGCAGTGTGGCATTTCCCTATCCCATTCCCATATAGGCAGTGTGGCATTACCCCATCCCATTCCCATATAGGCAGTGTGGCATTACCCCATCCCATTCCCCATATAGGCAGTGTGGCATTTCCCTATCCCATTCCCCATATAGGCAGTGTGGCATTACCCCATCCCATTCCCATATAGGCAGTGAGGCATTTCCCCATCCTATTCCCATATAGGCAGTGTGGCATTACCCCATCCCATTCCCATATAGGCAGTGTGGCATTTCCCCATCCCATTCCCATATAGGCAGTGAGGCATTTCCCCATCCCATTCCCATATAGGCAATGAGGCATTTCCCCATCCGATTCCCATATAGACAGTGTGGCATTACCCCATCCCATTTCCATATAGGCAGTGAGGCATTTCCCCATCCCATTCCCCATATAGGCAGTGTGGCATTACCCCATCCCATTCCCATATAGGCAGTGTGGCATTACCCCATATTATTTCCATATAGGCAGTGAGGCATTTCCCCATCCCATTCCCATATAGGCAGTGAGGCATTTCCCCATCCCATTTCCCATATAGGCAGTGTGGCATTACCCCATCCCATTTCCCATATAGGCAGTGTGGCATTACCCCATCCCATTCCCATATAGGCAGTGTGGCATTACCCCATATTATTTCCATATAGGCAGTGAGGCATTTCCCCATCCCATTCCCATATAGGCAGTGAGGCATTTCCCCATCCCATTCCCCATATAGGCAGTGTGGCATTTCCCCATCCCATTCCCATATAGGCAGTGAGGCATTTCCCCATCCCATTTCCCATATAGGCAGTGAGGCATTTCCCCATCCCATTCCCCATATAGGCAGTGTGGCATTACCCCATCCCATTCCCATATAGGCAGTGTGGCATTACCCCATATTATTTCCATATAGGCAGTGAGGCATTTCCCCATCCCATTCCCATATAGGCAGTGAGGCATTTCCCCATCCCATTTCCCATATAGGCAGTGTGGCATTACCCCATCCCATTTCCCATATAGGCAGTGTGGCAATTCCCCATCCCATTCCCATATAGGCAGTGAGGCATTTCCCCATCCCATTCCCATATAGGCAGTGAGGCATTTCCCCATCCCATTTCCCATATAGGCAGTGTGGCATTACCCCATCCCATTTCCCATATAGGCAGTGTGGCAATTCCCCATCCCATTCCCATATAGGCAGTGAGGCATTTCCCTATCCCATTCCCATATAGGCAGTGAGGCATTTCCCCATCCCATTTCCCATATAGGCAGTGAGGCATTTCCCCATCCCATTTCCCCATATAGGCAGTGAGGCATTTCCCCATCCCATTCCCATATAGGCAGTGTGGCATTTCCCCATCCCATTCCCATATAGGCAGTGAGGCATTTCCCCATCCCATTCCCATATAGGCAATGAGGCATTTCCCCATCCGATTCCCATATAGACAGTGTGGCATTTCCCCATCCCATTCCCCATATAGGCAGTGTGGCATTACCCCATCCCATTCCCATATAGGCAGTGTGGCATTACCCCATATTATTTCCATATAGGCAGTGTGGCATTACCCCATATTATTTCCATATAGGCAGTGAGGCATTTCCCCATCCCATTCCCATATAGGCAGTGAGGCATTTCCCCATCCCATTTCCCATATAGGCAGTGTGGCATTACCCCATCCAATTTCCCATATAGGCAGTGTGGCATTACCCCATCCCATTCCCATATAGGCAGTGTGGCATTACCCCATATTATTTCCATATAGGCAGTGTGGCATTACCCCATCCCATTCCCATATAGGCAGTGTGGCATTACCCCATATTATTTCCATATAGGCAGTGTGGCATTACCCCATCCCATTCCCATATAGGCAGTGAGGCATTTCCCCATCCCATTCCCCATATAGGCAGTGAGGCATTTCCCCATCCCATTTCCCATATAGGCAGTGTGGCATTACCCCATCCAATTTCCCATATAGGCAGTGTGGCATTACCCCATCCCATTCCCATATAGGCAGTGTGGCATTACCCCATATTATTTCCATATAGGCAGTGAGGCATTTCCCCATCCCATTCCCATATAGGCAGTGAGGCATTTCCCCATCCCATTCCCCATATAGGCAGTGTGGCATTTCCCCATCCCATTCCCATATAGGCAGTGAGGCATTTCCCCATCCCATTTCCCATATAGGCAGTGAGGCATTTCCCCATCCCATTCCCCATATAGGCAGTGTGGCATTACCCCATCCCATTCCCATATAAGCAGTGTGGCATTACCCCATATTATTTCCATATAGGCAGTGAGGCATTTCCCCATCCCATTCCCATATAGGCAGTGTGGCATTTCCCCATCCCATTCCCATATAGGCAGTGAGGCATTTCCCCATCCCATTCCCATATAGGCAATGAGGCATTTCCCCATCCGATTCCCATATAGACAGTGTGGCATTACCCCATCCCATTTCCATATAGGCAGTGAGGCATTTCCCCATCCCATTCCCATATAGGCAATGAGGCATTTCCCCATCCGATTCCCATATAGACAGTGTGGCATTACCCCATCCCATTTCCATATAGGCAGTGTGGCATTTCCCCATCCCATTCCCCATATAGGCAGTGTGGCATTACCCCATCCCATTCCCATATAGGCAGTGTGGCATTTCCCCATCACATTCCCATATAGGCATTATGACATTTACCCATCCCATTCCCATATAGGCAGTGTGGCATTTCCCCCCTCCCATTCCCCATATAGGCAGTGTGGCATTTGCCCATCCCATTCCCATATAGGCAGTGAGGCATTTCCCCATCCCATTTCCCATATAGGCAGTGAGGCATTTCCCCATCCCATTTCCCCATATAGGCAGTGAGGCATTTCCCCATCCCATTCCCATATAGGCAGTGTGGCATTTCCCCATCCCATTCCCATATAGGCAGTGAGGCATTTCCCCATCCCATTTCCCATATAGGCAGTGAGGCATTTCCCCATCCCATTTCCCCATATAGGCAGTGAGGCATTTCCCCATCCCATTCCCATATAGGCAGTGAGGCATTTCCCCATCCCATTCCCATATAGGCAGTGAGGCATTTCCCCATCCCATTCCCATATAGGCAGTGTGGCATTTCCCCATCCCATTCCCATATAGGCAGTGAGGCATTTCCCCATCCCATTCCCATATAGGCAGTGTGGCATTTCCCCATCCCATTCCCATATAGGCAGTGAGGCATTTCCCCCTCCCATTCCCCATATAGGCAGTGTGGCATTACCCCATCCCATTCCCATATAGGCAGTGAGGCATTTCCCCATCCCATTTCCCATATAGGCAGTGAGGCATTTCCCCATCCCATTTCCCCATATAGGCTGTGAGGCATTTCCCCATCCCATTCCCATATAGGCAGTGTGGCATTTCCCCATCCCATTCCCATGTAGGCAGTGAGGCATTTCCCCATCCCATTCCCATATAGGCAATGAGGCATTTCCCCATCCGATTCCCATATAGACAGTGTGGCATTACCCCATCCCATTTCCATATAGGCAGTGTGGCATTTCCCCATCCCATTCCCCATATAGGCAGTGTGGCATTACCCCATCCCATTCCCATATAGGCAGTGTGGCATTACCCCATATTATTTCCATATAGGCAGTGAGGCATTTCCCCATCCCATTCCCATATAGGCAGTGAGGCATTTCCCCATCCCATTTCCCATATAGGCAGTGTGGCATTACCCCATCCAATTTCCCATATAGGCAGTGTGGCATTACCCCATCCCATTCCCATATAGGCAGTGTGGCATTACCCCATATTATTTCCATATAGGCAGTGTGGCATTACCCCATCCCATTCCCATATAGGCAGTGTGGCATTACCCCATATTATTTCCATATAGGCAGTGTGGCATTACCCCATCCCATTCCCATATAGGCAGTGAGGCATTTCCCCATCCCATTCCCCATATAGGCAGTGAGGCATTTCCCCATCCCATTTCCCATATAGGCAGTCTGGCATTACCCCATCCAATTCCCCATATAGGCAGTGTAGCATTACCCCATCCCATTCCCATATAGGCAGTGTGGCATTACCCCATATTATTTCCATATAGGCAGTGAGGCATTTCCCCATCCCATTCCCATATAGGCAGTGAGGCATTTCCCCATCCCATTCCCCATATAGGCAGTGTGGCATTTCCCCATCCCATTTCCCATATAGGCAGTGAGGCATTTCCCCATCCCATTCCCCATATAGGCAGTGTGGCATTACCCCATCCCATTCCCATATAAGCAGTGTGGCATTACCCCATATTATTTCCATATAGGCAGTGAGGCATTTCCCCATCCCATTCCCATATAGGCAGTGAGGCATTTCCCCATCCCATTTCCCATATAGGCAGTGTGGCATTACCCCATCCCATTTCCCATATAGGCAGTGTGGCAATTCCCCATCCCATTCCCATATAGGCAGTGAGGCATTTCCCCATCCCATTTCCCATATAGGCAGTGTGGCATTACCCCATCCCATTCCCATATAGGCAGTGAGGCATTACCCCATCCCATTTCCATATAGGCAGTGTGGCATTACGCCATCCCATTCCCATATAGGCAGTGTGGCATTTCCCCATCACATTCCCATATAGGCATTATGACATTTACCCATCCCATTCCCATATAGGCAGTGTGGCATTTCCCCATCCCATTCCCATATAGGCAGTGTGGCATTTCCCCATCACATTCCCCATGTAGGCAGTGAGGCATTTCCCCATCCCATTCCCATATAGGCAGTGCGGCATTTCCCCATCCCATTCCCCATATAGGCAGTGTGGTATTACCCCATCCCATTCCCATATAGGCAGTGAGGCATTTCCCCATCCCATTCCCATATAGGCAGTGAGGCATTTCCCCATTTCATTCCCATATAGGCAGTGTGGCAATTCCCCATCCCATTACCATATAGGCAGTGTGGCATTTCCCCATCCCATTTCCCATATAGGCAGTGTGGCAATTCCCCATCCCATTCCCATATAGGCAGTGTGGCAATTCCCCAACTCATTCCCCATATAGGCAGTGTGGCATTACCTCATCACATTCCCATATAGGCATTATGGCATTTCCCCACCCCATTCCCATATAGGCAGTGTGGCATTTCCCCATCCCATTTCCCATATAGGCAGTGTGGCAATTCCCCATCCCATTACCATATAGGCAGTGTGGCATTTCCCCATCCCATTTCCCATATAGGCAGTGTGGCAATTCCCCATCCCATTCCCATATAGGCAGTGTGGCAATTCCCCAACTCATTCCCCATATAGGCAGTGTGGCATTACCCCATCCCATTCCCATATAGGCAGTGTGGCATTTCCCCACCCCATTCCCATATAGGTAGTGTGGCATTTCCCCATGCCATTTCTCATATAGGCAGTGAGGCATTTCCCCATCCCATTTCCCATATAGGCAGTGAGGCATTTCCCCATCCCATTTCCCATATAGGCAGTGTGGCATTTCCCCATCCCATTCCCATATAGGCAGTGTGGCATTTCCCCATCCCATTCCCATATAGGCAGTGTGGCATTTCCCCATCCCATTCCCATATAGGTAGTGTGGCATTTCCCCATCCCATTTCCCATATAGGCAGTGTGGCATTTCCCCATCCCATTCCCCATATAGGCAGTGTGGCATTACCCCATCCAATTCCCATATAGGCAGTGTGGCATTCCCCCATCCCATTTCCCATATAGGCAGTGTGGCAATTCCCCATCCCATTCCCCATATAGGCAGTGTGGCATTTCCCCATCCCATTTCCCATATAGTCAGTGTGGCTTTGCACCCATCCCATTTCCATAGTCAGTGTTGCACCCATCCCTCTATATAGGCACTGTGGCAGAATCACCATGACTCCCCCACTTCCCCAATGCTTAAAAAAAAAGCTAGATAAGTGGCAGCCTGTTGTCCCTGCCACTGCTTCTCTTCTCAGGCGTGGTGCAGTCTGTGCTGTGGGTGAGCGTGGCCTGCATCCACCCACTGCGCGGAGTTGGAGTTTGTGTAGAATGTGAGGTGTGCCTGAGAAGAGAAGCAGCATCGGAGAGGACAGCAACATGTAAGCGCTGCATTTAAGTGTACTTTTCTCTCTCTCTTTCTTTTTTTATATTTGTCCAATAAGATGCACAGACTGAAAACACCATCATTTACAGGAAGTTATTTTTGTATTATTTATTGGGGATTTTTGGGGGGGTGGGGGTTACTGCTACACAACTTATAAACTGGTCCTAAATGACAGCTTAAAATTAAAATATTGCATTTAGCAATCACATATCACATTAGTAGCCTTAGTATATAATGACAGGATGTCTGCTTACCTCTGGGTATCTGGGGAATTCTGATCTGGAATGCCCTGCCACCCAGACATTTAGAGGAAACCCAGAATCTGGCAAAACTACTTATCTATGCCAAGTTTTAACTCATCAGTCAACCTAGTGATCTACATGGAGGCTAGGAACCAAACAAGCCATGTGCACACCTGGACAGCAAAATCATAGGCCATCCGTCGTCCGTTTAGAGGTGAGTGGACCTCCAAATATTTTCGAGCCAAAAGTGTGTAGAAGGTTTTGTTGTGTCACCTGCACATGTGCACATTTTATTACCAGTCTTCAATCTCAATCTTGCATCAAGTTGGGGAAAGGATGTTTGAGTCTTCGAGCTTGGCCAGTGCTGGTGTCGAGGGATGCATGCCAATCTCCAAGGATAGGGGACGTAAGTTTCTGGGACAGTTTCATTACTTACGCAGATTAGTTTTCTTCCACTAATTTCAGTAGAGCCGCATAATGACATCACTCCCCAGTATATGGGCAGCCTGCCTTGTTTCTCGAAACATTATTGGCACCCATATTGTTTGGACTTGTCTGAGTGTCGTCATAGTGCTGCATTATGTAGGAGTGGGCTGGCAGTTGGGCCGAGTCCAGACAACACAGTCTGAGAAGTTTACAGTAGAACTACAGTTGCCAAAAGACTGTTATATGCAGGGATCTCCATTCTTTTCATAAAATTATGAGCTGAGGCTTGGGCACAAGAAATTTGAATGCGTGTCCTGGGATTTATCACATTGATATTTTTCTGATTAATACAATGTTTCAATTTATTGCTTTGCTATTATAATGTATTTTCCAATGTATCATTGTGGAAGCCTAGATGCTGAAGGCTGATTATATGATGTTGCTGTTTAATAACAGGAGGACACTGTTGAATTATAGTTGATCAAGGTGCTTATTAATAATATGACATTTCTGGATCATATTGAGAGTGTGAAGATCAGGATTTGATCCTCTGTCTGTATTTATTGCTTTCCTTTATGTGGTAACTGGACATTTTTGTTTCTGGGCTGCTCTGGTATTTTGTCCTATCAGTCTTACTTGCTCCCCAACCTCTCCAAGGTCTTCATCATCTCTTGCTTGGTATCCTTTATGTTTGTTATAACCTTGCCCTTCTTGCTGAAATATGGTGTCTGCATGATATGCATGATCTGGCCCTCCAAGTCCTGCTACTTTCTATGTGTTCCATGTGTGGGTCTTGTGATTGGGTCTCTATTAGAGATGGACACGGGATCTTGTGTCCCAGCGTTGTTGCAGCTAGGTTGGTTACCTAGCTGGGAGAGGCTGTAGCTGCATTGATGGACAGTTAGGGACAGAGAAAAATATAATAATTGTCCTTTTCAGGGCAGGTAGTTAGGGAGAGGAGGCTCATAGTGATGGACAGCTATTCATTTTAAATAATTGCCCTTTTAAGGGCAGTCTCTGTAACTGCAATTGTATACTCCTATTTAAAATTATTATTTTATTTTTCCTCTATGGGTTCGCTCAACACTAGTTCCATGTGTTTGTTACTGTCAACTTGCCTCTGTTGCTGTCACCTGTAATTTCTACACTATAGGACCTGCTTAACTAGTGTTTTCAACCCCTACCATCATATGCCTCGACTGAAGAAGCAGGGGAATGGCTCACTCATGTTGGGTGGTTGCTTGCCTTGGGTGGTCCATGTCACATGTCTGCCTCCCTGTTCTGTCCCTCTGGTACTGATTCCTAGTCTGTTATCCTGGTGTGGTGACCAGGTTAGGGAAGCTGGGAGGCAGCTGTGGGTCACCGGCTTTTGGGGTGGCAGGCCGAAGCCTAGGTTCCGGACAGGTAGTAAAGTCTGTAGGCCCAGATGGTATGAGGGCCCTGTGTCGTGACGCCAGGAGGGTTTGGTGGCACCGGTTACCCTGCTAACCGGGGGCCCAGATTAGGATCAATGGAACTTTTACTGGCAGTCTAGATGGTACAGTGACAGTACAGATCAGGAGCGATCCTGTGGTGTGGGAGACTAGAGGACTTGCTGAGACTTATAGTGCCTTTTAGGCTGAATAGCTTCCTTGCAAGATTGAAGATTCTGCAGCCTTGGAGATTAGAGCTGAATTCAGGACAGGCTCTGTGACCTGGAATATGAGAGATGATACAGTAGATTTATCAGCAGACCTGAAAAGCATTACTTCTTGGTCCAGGTGCTGTTTTGGATTCTTTTTCCACACTAGCCACATGAAAACAGCCAGCAGCACAAGCAAAGATCTGCTCCTTCAGATGTCCCAGCTATTCTGACTAGAAAATGGAGGAGAGGCCAGGCTTAGAGGCTCAGCAGTCCTGATAGGCTCACCACTTGTCACGTGACCCTTCCCTAGCAAGTTAGTTGCAGCATTAGGGAGTTATTAAGCATCATGAAAACAGGATATAAAAGGTTATTATACAGGAACAGGGTGTATATATATATATATATATATATATATATATATATATATATATATATACTGTATGAGCACAGATATATTATACCATATTAGCTATGCAATATAACAGTCCCCAAAGTCACAGGGACAGCCGAAGGTCGAGGGGATACATATAGAACAGTATTGCAAATGCTGTACTGGGACATTGCAAAGGTACCTGTTTCCAGTCTGTCCGTCTGGTTCATTAGCCCATTTCCTGTGCCTGAACTACCCTCTATGATTCCCTGGTCATTTACCATGTCACCTGTGCCTGGCCGTGTCCATGGCTTGACTTGAGGCTTGCTCTGGTTCTGGGTGTGATTAAATAACATCCAAACAAAGTTCAGGTTTTTGTTATTTATTCTCTTATTACTTGTTAATTGTCACAAGCTGTTGGGTTAAGACACAATTGTGGATGCAGGTCAACAGGAAATTGATAAAAAAAAATGTGCCTGTCCAACATAACTAAAGCTTGCGGACTCCCCACAACCCAAAGTCCAGCATGGCAGGTTAGGGGGATGTTGGCCCGCCAGTTTGCCTCCCTGATTTGGCACTGCCTTACCAAAGACAGGTGATGCCTGGCTGCAGGCTGGGGCTGTCTTCCTCCTGGGCGCTCTGTGGAGCTGGTGGGGCTGCTACTGGCAGAATTAAGCTGTAGCCACAGGGAGGAGTGGTGATGGCCAGTGTCCATGGTGCCAGCAGCTGGTCAAGGTGTCCAGATGATATTGGAGGTCTCATCTAGATGTTCAGAGTGCCCTTCCTCCACTTCATTAATTTTATCATCCAGGAGAGGTGCTGTCTGTGTGAGGCTCCAGGGCCCAAAACTTTACCCTGGGTTCACCCTCCTCCTCCACCCTGCCCTTTGCCCATTAAGCTCACTGATTTACCTCATCACTGTCTGAACTCCGCTCCCTGGGCGGCTGGCTGGTAGTTGGGCCCAGCCTTGATGTTGTCGTTGCTGTAGTTTTAGGCACACCCTCTGTTTTTTCAACATTTACCCCTCAGCCCATCTATTGTTGAGTTTCACTGCTCAGCCTGATGGCTCCGCATGGTGGTCCGTTGTGGATTCCGCACTGGGGTCTGCATAGTGCTCCGGTGTCCTGACCATTGGTCCGTGGTGGGCTTTGCCGGGAGCTCCAGGAGCCCTGGTTTTCTGACTCCAGGGGGGTGGAGGGTGGTCTCCTAAAAGTATGTGTCAACCAGTAAGTATGTAAAAATTTGCGTGCATTTACAAGCACACATGTTGACAAACAAATGCTAATGTTTATATTTTTCTATTTTATATTGTTTAAAATAGAAATGTATATATTTTGTATTAGTTTTATATAAATAACTAAAAAAAAAAAAAAAGTTAATAAAAAAAAAAGATTTTAATAAAACAAGAGTTTTAAAGTTATATGCTGCTGGTGGTATGTTTTCTATGCAACTACAAAGCAGACACAAACCAAACAAACAGTGGTGAAAAACAGAACACCACAACAGAAGGTGGCCGAAGTAGGAGGTGAGTAACAATGGGTAGAAGCAGATGACATGGCAACCAAGGTACAAAGGTAAGTATGTGCAAGGACATGCAGACTACATGGGATGCCCTAGATGCCAGCAGGGGGGGGAAGGTAAGTATGTGCAAGGACATGCAGACTACATGGGATGTCCTAGATGCCAGCAGGGGGGGAAGGTAAGTATGTGCAAGGACATGCAGACTACCATCGGTACACTGGCGGGGGAACAGCGGAAAACACATTAAAAGCCACCAAAGGTCACGGCACACTGAGAACAATGGGATCCACAGCAAGTTAGGTCCAAAAACAGGTAAAAACTCTTCTGAGACTACTTTGGCTGCAAATAACGTAAATGCTCGGCTAAACTGTATGAGTACGCAAAGCAAATGCGCGCACTTATGCGTGAATGAACTTTTCTCGGAACGCGGCTGTGAATGATATGAGCGTTTGCAATTTCCTGGTTCCCAAGATCAGTTTCCGAAAAAAACGAGCATTCACAGGCAGGCTTTGAATCAGGCCATATGTTTATGTTTTAACCACGTTGACCTGTCATACTCTTGGCTCTGTTTGACCTTGTCCTCATAGCAGGAAATAGCAGACCAACACCCAAAGACCTGAAAGGGACAAACCTAAAGCCTTTCTTGCTCCCCACATGACTGTTAGCAAGCAATCGAGCATGTGCAATCGAGCATATAAGTGGATTGTGCATCAACGCTAAGGTTGCCACCTGGTCGGCATACTAGTGGCACCTGATGTCTTTCACAGTGTGAGAAAAGTACCGGCAATTACAATTACTGGTAAAAAATACTGGCACTGGCAGGTTAGTAAAAATACCAGTTCTGCCAGTAAAATACCAACCACACTCACCCAGCGTCCATTGTCCGCTTTCCAATGTATTTTTCGTTTTTCTTTATTATGCTGGTTTGATAATATTTAGTTTTGAGCCATTTCGGTCAAAAAAATGGCATCCTGTGCCAATGACTTTGCCCCAAAAGAATATTTTATGCTGTTTTAACATTACTGGAAACACACACTGAAAAGCAGACTACAGCGACATTACAAATAAAATTTCCCCCTGACCCATTTACCAGAGCTTGACGTCACTGTGAAATCCCGAGGCAGGTCCTTCTACAAAGCAGCCAAATATAGCTGCAGGTATCGAAGTATAAAACTCTGCCCTTTTCATTATGACACGCAGTAAGCCTCCCAAGAATACAGAGAGCGGTGGTCGCTCTGAAGCTATGACCTCAGATAACCAGTAACCTCACATTAGCAGATTCATATATATGGACTTACATATTCATGTATTTACTGTATATATATTTATATGGTGACATATTGTAGTCTTGATGCAGAAGGCATTTTACTCTTCAGGGCAACATTGCTCGCTGGTTTTGTTAATTAAAGATGATCTTTTGATCTGATTTAATGACTAGATATTCTCGAAATAAAATAACTGTTGAAGGGTAAATCTCACCAAATCACACTGTCATAATAATATATAATTAACTGAATAATATGAAATATAAATATACTTGATTATAAAAATAATCTTATAAACATCTCACAGACTGAGTAGTACAGGAAGAAAAACATTGCAAAAGGTGCTGTTAAATGCATTTAGTGTACTGCTTAATGTTAAGCACAAATAAAAATAGTGAAATAAGGCAATAGACATAACGGATAATGCACAGTAACAGAAGGCCCAGCAGCACTTCCTGTTTGCAGGTGGTCTGCAAATGCATGAGCCACCATTACAGTTAGAAAAAGGTAAATGAGTGTTTATGTGCAGCAATCTAAATTGCCCTGGGGACGGATTCATATGAGCACTCTTGTGTTGTGTTGGTCTGGTTTAAGTAATTTTTGACTGTTGGTCCACTTTAAGTGTGTTGGTGACCCTGGACAAAAGATCTGGCGTGAAGTTGGTGTGTCTCTCTTCCCTAGTGGTGGTGAGGGGGGGGGGGGTTAGAACATAAGTCAATCTTTACTTGTATCAGAGAATCTTAGTGAAAAGCAAAGCCTTATTTGGTATTCAGGCTGCTCTACGGTAAATTTAGTTCTCGCAACCCCCCCCCGAGCCACAGAAAGAAATTGCACGAGGAGATGGCACCAAAAGGTGAATGCAGACAGATTGTGCAGGGGGTTGCAAGCAATTTTGTGGGTGTGCAAGGGGTTAAATGTAAACAGTGCATGTGGGGTAGAGGGTGTATACACATGCAGTGTATGTTTGGGTGTGGATGGGGAAGAAGGCACAAGGGATTTAAATGCAGGTGAGCTAATTCTTCAAATTGGCTTCCGTGCCCTGGTTCTCATTGCAGCTAGGAATATCAAGTCCTGTTGACAGCCACATTGAGACACATTGGCTGCGAACAGCTTTAACCCCTTGTGCCCTCTCCCCTATCTACATCAGGGCCGGATTAAAGCAAGGGTAAACCAGGGCTGTAGCTCCGGGGCCTCCCCCACCCACCTAAAACTACTTACTGGGCCTTTCACTAGACTCTGTGCCCATGGGCCGTCACCATGCTTTTTCCAGTCCAGCTCCATATTCACCTATGAAAGTACCAGCAATGAGACTTTTTTTTTAGTATAGCAGTAAATGTGCACTATACAGCTCTCCTCTGCTGGGGCTGCCCTAGGAACAGACCTAGCTTTCCCTGGTGGGAAATATGTCCCTGGAAAAAAGCCTATAACAATGGCTGGTGCACTAGATCACTGTTTCTCAACCTGCAGTACTCATTCCCCAGTGGGAATTACACAGTAATGTCGGGAAAAACAATATGGGGGGGTCTAAGGGGTTGGTTATTTTTAACCCTTTCGGTGACTGACAAATTCAGTATTTTGCGCTATATATGTTTAACTGCGGTTTTGCTGGACTTTTCACAAATTTTTCCAGTGCTTTTTCAATATTTTGAAAAAATGTACCATTTATAAATGTTGTTGCTTTTTTAATAAAGAATGTACATTTTTTAAGACAAGATTGGATTGCGAGTAAAATCTCCATTTGTCCCGATTACAACAGTACTGCATATGTATCGGTAGATCTCTGTCCCTGCCCAGAAGATACTTGTGCTTTATGACATTTTGAAATGAAATACAACTACCATTCACACTAGGGGTTAAAAATTAAAACAAGCATTAATCCCCCCCCCCCCCATCGTGGGAGGGGCCACTTTTTGTTCGAATTTTGGGGGGTAAAAACTTTAAAAATTAAAAAAACTTGTGGGGTCCCCCTCTCCAGTAAAACCAGGCCAGACAGCAGCTGGGGGCTGATAGACCGGGGCACGGAAGCCAAGCCGATGGCCTCCGGCCTTGAAGGCTTTCAGCCTGCATAGCCCACAGCTGTGGGCTCTTCTGCACTCCCAGGGCTTTGGAGATGCAGGTAATGGGGTAGGGTGTTCTGGCAAGCCACCTGCCTTGAGAACTGGTATAGGGGTTATCAGCTCACTCAGGGTTAAATGTAAAAAAACAGACACTCGGAAAATTGCCCTTTAACTAATTTTTTACTTTATACCTCCTTCTATCGCCGATCACTGATGTCCCATGCTGTCTATCTCTGCCAGAAGTGATCGGGGGAAGCCGGCAGCGGGCCAGAGGATTGGAGTCCCCTGCTCCACTACCGGCGTTCATCGATCACTCTGGCTTCTGCCGCTCACTTCCGCTGCTAAGAGAAGCCTTTTGTACTGGTAAATAGGCCCCTCTCTGTACCGCTGAAGACAGAGGGGGGGGGGGGGGTCAGAGGCGATCCCCAGCACTAGATTCCAGATGGAGGTGAGTTGGTTTGGATGAGATTTTTCTTTTTGCTACAGTGGGGAGAAAATTCCAAGCGCGTAGAATCTCTGGGCTTGCTACTTAATGGATGGACATGCAGCCCACTAGATTCTATGGGCTTGACATTTATGCTCAGAACAGGCGCAGAACTATTTTTGCCCAAAACAGATGCAGCAGCTGAATGCTTTTGCCCTGGACAGATGCAGAATTATTTTGCGTAGGGCAAATGTAGACACTGAATTATTTTGCCCAGGATAGATGCAGAAGACTCTTGGCCAGGACAGATGCAGGATAATCTTGCCCAGGACAGATGCATAATTATTATGCCAAGAACAGATGCAGAATTATTTTGCAGATGCAGATACACAATTATTTTGCTCAGGACATGTGCAGAATTATTTTGCCCAGGAAAGATGCAGATGCTGAATTATTTTGCCAATGACAGGCACTGAATAATTTTTGCCCAGGACAGATGAAGAATAATTTTGCCCAGGGCAGATGCATAATTATTATGCCAAGAACAGATGCAGAATTATTTTGCAGATGCAGATAAACAATTATTTAGCCCAGGACAGATGCAGAATTATTTTGCCCAGGACAGATGCTGAATTATTTTGCCCAGAACAGACGCTGAATTATTTTGCCCAGGACAGATGCTGAATTATTTTGCCCAGAACAGACGCTGAATTATTTTGCCCAGAACAGACGCTGAATTATTTTGCCCAGGACAGATGCTGAATTATTTTGCCCAGAACAGACGCTGAATTATTTTGCCCAGGACAGACGCAGACACTTCCCCTTGTGTGACGAGACACAAAATAGTTGCACACATTACTCTCTTCTCTCCCCAAAATGTTAAAAAGGCATGCACCAGCTGCTTTTAAGCATCGCATCTGGGATTAGAGGTGGTGCTGTGCTTAAAAGTGGAGTGCAGTATACCAGTGCATTCCTTGGCAGCACCTCACACAGACGCATAAACATGGTGCCGGGGTCAGAAGCCTTGGAGTGACCCGGTCAGCTAGAAGGGAAGCTGCCCAGTCTCGACTGTCTGGTACCTGTAAGAGGACCACATTAAAAAAGCTTGGAGGGCCGCATCTGGACCCTAGGCCTTGAGTTTGACACATGTGCTATAATATGTTACACTTCCCATCTCCTTGTTGTTGGGAGGACCATCAAAGCAGCCCTATACACTTTGGTAAAGGCGGTGCCACTTACTAGCTGACATTAGCATGAAAGCAATAGCAGAGCAAACGTTCAGCTCTTTAAGCAATAAGATAATTAAGGTCTAGAGCTGACACAAAACAGTTCATCATTCAAAATTACTCACGTATTGATTACATAGCTTACAACTATATCCAATTGCTGTTGTAACTCATGTAATATACATCATTAATCTCCATTGCAGATCATTCTGAGGAACCCGGTTACCTGAGTCAGCAGAGCTGGGCCAGCCACCACACTGCTCCTTAGAAAATTGAAAGCAATGAAACATACAGTATTGTTCAGCAACCCTCCAAAACTTAGGCTAATCAATATTTGCTTCTCATTTTCCAATAAGATTGGGTGAGGGGAGCAGCACTGACAATCACACAAGCTCTGTTGCACATGTTCACTGCTCTTAAAATGGACCAACATTGTTTTTTATCAAATAGGTGTTGGTCCATGTATGGGGGGGACATCCCACAGGCTGCTGCCCTCACCCCACACACACATATGCAGGCAGCAGCTCAAAATCTGCTTACCTGTCTAGTGCTCCCCCAGCGAAATTCGGCCTAGCAATTGGTCATGTGGCCCGAGTTTCCTTTTGCAGCCTGACCCTTGTGTCTATCTAATGGTGGCCTCCAGGCACTGCGGCTACTTGGAGGGAGGGGCCCTATAGCATGCTGCCATTTGGGGGGAGTTTAAAAGGAAACAATCACACTAATTGGGATGCCCCACTGTGTGAATTACAGTCATGTTTCCAGGATCCAGCCTCTGGGAGTGGATTTCATGGTGCCAGCTAAATTTCATTATGCCAACTTGGGATGCCCCAGATAGGGAAAATCGGACAGCCCTGAAGTCTTATAGACTCCATGGCTGGCCACAGAGCCGATGTTGCTCTTTAAAGAGGAACAAAACCCAGGATTTTGACTCCCCCCCAGTTCACCTGTAAAAACTCACCTTTCCCCAGTCCTATGGTGCATGTCAGTTAAAGGGCTCTGTTTGTTAGAGTGAGAGCGGCTGCATCCCCAGCAGCAGGTGGCGCATTGGAGGGGGGGGTTCACACAGTGGGGCATCCCCATTTTAGATTCCAGGGCTTTTATTTAGCTAGGGAGGAGGATTCAGGGGGTATTTGCTTGCGATAAGGTGACAAATCTGCCTCTGTGTATAGTGAGGCTGTTAGTTGGGGGTATTACTTTGTCTTGCAACAGGTTTATGTTGACAGGTGGCACATGGCATCTTATTTCTTACACAACAGTTCTATTTTCATAAATTAGAACTATACATCAGTTCATCTAAATACTTGTCATTTTGGGTCTCTAAACCAGAATAGATTTTTTTCCCATGGTTCAACAGCTGCTGTCAGCAGACACAGGCAAGCAGGACAGAAATAGCAGAGCACTTAATGATGCTCTCGTCCTGGGTTGTGCTGTAGGCCTGTCTACGCTAATGATTAGGAATTTTATTAAGGGTTTTTGTCATCAGTCTGGTTGAAAGCTCTGAAGATCATAGCTCCTCTTGTTTATGTGGATTCTACAAACAGCCTGTGATAATTGCTGGCTGTAATGGAACCAGAACAATAGACAGAAGACATGGAAATGTTCGCTTCTTACGCCATTCCTAGCACTAGGTTAAGTACGAATTTCTCTCCTTCAGCGTAAAATCTGGTTGGTGTGAAATTAGAATTGATGGGCTCATGACTGCTCATAGCGCCCATAGCCTTCCCCTCTCCTTAAAAACCGTTCCCTCCACCTGTCCACTCTTATGCTATAAATGACCAACACCGACACCTCTATTCGTTGGAAAGACATTTATTAATAAAATAAATATCGGCCACACCATATACAATAACAAAACCAAAAATCCCTTGTCGGCTTACACTTTCTTCTCTGTGGAGGGGGCAATGTAACCAAGTTCTAACTACTAACTAAACGTAGCCACAGCTGTGCTAGCAAACTTTCTTAACTCGACGGCCAACCAAGAACCTGCCCCCGGCCGTCCACCCGCAGGCCCAGGGGCTTCTTGTATGAGAGCTAACCGCCTTCCTTATTAACCGCATCTAACAACCACACAGCTGTAGCTTATTATAACTAACTTATTTCCTTGTGATGATCGCCGCTTCTGCCTTCGTCTGCCACCCTCCAAGAACCGACAAGGGATTCCCGCCAGCTGTGACTTCCTCAACCCTAAGAAAGAAAACATAGTTAGTCATGCAAAAACATCCTACCGTATCCAAACCTCATAACCGTACTGAACTGCCACACCCAAACCATCCTATCCCCGACATATCCCCCACTTGCTTATACTCACACTAATCCCGGGTGGGTGGGCGGGACTTCTTGCTCTGTGGTCACCGGAAAAGAGGGGGTGCATGAGGCGACAGCGCCTTAAATACCCACTACTTACCTCCCCTTCCTGGCCGTCACCTCCTGTCCCTATGTCCCACCCCCTACTAGCCTGTTTCCCTCCAAATCCCCAGACGCTTCCAGGCCTGCGCATGGCAGTCATGCTGCCCTTCTGCCCCAGTGCAGGGGCATCCCTTTCTCAGTAGTCAACTATGGTCTGGAGGACAGTTGTGGCTGAGTCATTTGTCTGCGGCGAAACCCCTATGCCTCAACTAGCAAGTCATGATTGCTCAGTAGTAAAAATAGATGTCCAACAGTGTTAAATAATGTGTGGTTTAGGAACTGGAAGGCCCTGAACCTCTTGAGGCTACTGTATGTAGTTGAGGAGGGGGTACAGGCATGGTAGAGTAAAGTTATTCTTTAATTGGAGCTAAAGTTGGCTGTCCATTCAAAATCCTCCCTTACATGCTCTCATGGCACCCGTTAAATGAAAAAGTAACAATCTGCTAGCCCATCCACATGAGTCACTGTCCAGAGAACGCCCACTCCATTTATTGCAATGGAAGGGGGCGTGCAAAGGTTTGAGATATATATATACATTTATTTCTATGTTATTATCATAATTTTTATTATTTTAAAACAACACAGACAAACAAAAGTTGTGTGAACCCCCCCAGATCACCCAGTCAACTCACCTTAACACCATTCCTATGGCACATTATGGCGAGTTATTTTGGACTGAGCATCAGCATAGGGAGCGGGGGAAGTCGCATCCCCGGTTTCCCTACAGAGTGTGCACTCTCCTGTGTATGGCCTAACTGAATGGCTGGGCACAGGAGCAATTATCAGCTGCAGGAATTCCGGGGAGGTGGCCGCCGTCCACAATCGCAGAGAGGGAAAAAATGTAAGGGGTTTGCGGAGCACTGTGGGGGTTCAACCATTGGGTCACAGGGGGCAAAAAAGAAGCCAGCCCTGGTGTATTTTAGACTCCAGGGCCAGCAGTGCTGCTGATGGTTCCACTTTTAAACTCGGGGGAGGGGGCAATCAGAAATTTTGCATAGGGTGCCATTTACTTTAAGGCCAGCCCTAGCGATACCCAACATCAGGGTTGCTCTTTATAGGCCAGAAGCTTAGGTAAAGTGAACCAGAACACTGCATACCCTTTTAGTTTCTAGGACCAGACATCAGCTTTCCCTAGGGGCATCCTAATTTGGGATTTGGAACCCCCATGGTTCCCCAGAAATTCACCTTGCAGGCATGCAGAGGGGAGGGAGCAGGGATGCAGCTAGTTGCTGGGACTAGGAAGAATTCTGCTACGCTTCCCAGCATGCCATGTGCTGTGGGATAGAGGAACAAGGTGAGTTTCGGGTGAAACAGGGGGGTTCCTTAGTGTAGGCCATCACAAATTGGTGATAACCTTAAAGTAGACCTCACTAGAGGCATTCTGATTTGTGATGCCTCTTCTAAAGCCCCTGGAATACGGGAAAGTCACCTTGTTCTTCGTTCCCACTACGCATGAGCTGCTCTCCAGCGGAACCCCCAGTCTGCTCTTATTGTGCCCGACACAGCAATGGCTGCTGGCATGCAAGATGGAGGGAGAAGGAATGCTGTGACTAAAAAGAGCTCTGCTATGCTTCCCTGTGCACATGTGGCCCGAAATAGGGGAACAAGGTTTTTTTTTCTGGTGAACCAGAGGGTATATTTAAAGTACGGCATCCCAAATTGGGATTCCCCTAGGATAACCTTAAAGTGGACCACTAGTCAAGAAAATGAGTTGAACCATCCTGATTTGTAATAACTCGTAGTATGAAACCCCCCTTGTTCACAGAAAACACATCTTGTTCTTCAATCCACAATGCATGTGCTGCTCTCTAGCCACATCCCAATCTGCCTGCTCATTGTGCCTGGCAGACCGAAATGGCCGCTGGCTCATGTGTGCAGAGCAGAGAGATGCCATTGTGTGCTGTGACTAGGCAGAGCCCGGCAAAGCTTACCTGCATACTGTGGGATTAGGGAAGAAGGTGAGCTTTTGGTAAATAAGAGTTTCCTCACTGTTGGGCATCCCCAATTGGGATGCCCCTGGGGGGGTCAATATTTTGTGTTATGGTCCTTTTTATCTCCTGTATTTCCTTAGTCCTTCTCTTCCCAGCAGTCCTGTGACTATCTATTAGGATGGCACTCCTACTAATATTTTGTGATTTTCCATCAAGCAGTGTGTTTCTGTTACATCTGCCAGGATGTCTATTTCTTCTATTTCAGTGATCTAGTGATCTGAACGTAGCGTTCAAACACCTCTTCTCTCTGTTACTTCATAAACACCTACGGCAGATCAAATAATCTGTCTGCAATCCTCTTTCCCCACAAACGGGATTGCAAATGGGGTAATCTTCTAAATGGGTCTGTCAGATGCGTTGATAACGATAACTCCTCTTTATCACGGAGATGAGGTCAATAGAACAGGCATAATCCGTGTCTAAATGTTCCAAGGGATTGGTGAAAGTCTCCCCAAATCATGCCATTAGTCTGATAGGAACACAATCTCTGGGGCCGAGCCTTAAAGCTTTCTGCTTTGGAGATCAAGCCTGGACAACCTGTGTGTAGCCAACTATTGTGGGACTACATATCCCAGCAGTCCTGGACAACCATCTGTGCTTTAACCTGACTTTTCAAGCATAGGACGATGGATTCTTCAAGGTTGTGATTGGTTAACAGATGGCTGTATAAATTAAACCTCATTTATGTTTATAAAAAATAGCATAAAAAATGTCATATTATAACTGTTTATTCTAATAACAGTATACAATTAAAAATACAATTATATGATAGAAAAATTGAATGAAAAAGGATTTTTACTGCCTGTCTGGTCATGAAAACAAAAAAGCCATGGGTTCTGTTAATGGACATACATGCCATAAATCAGAGCAGACAGCTGCTACTGTAAAAGTGTAAAATGAATTAGACATTACCCCTGGTATAATAGTTAGGCAGTTTTAGTGTAGTTTAAGTTAGTGTTAGTGTAGTGAAAGCAGAAGGGGCCTTTAGACACTAGATGTCGCCCTAGCTGCAGGATAATGGAGCCAGGGCACAGGGAAGGAACTCGCTGGTGCTGATTATTGGTTTGTGATTGGTTCAAATACCTTTAGATATTCTGCAAGTCTGAAGGCCAGAGAAGTAGTGAAGTTTGGTAGATGCTGTTGTGGGGTGCTGTGGGGGACACCCCAGACTGTTCACCTGGAAGATCTTGGAGTTCGAGTCGAAGGAATACCCCTACTGCCCCCTGCCCCAAGGAGCAAAGTGAAAGAAAGAGTCTGATGCACTCACTGCGCTCCTTTGGCCCTGGTGGATGAACCAGTTAAGGGCCAACCATAAAGCAAAGCAGGAATGTACCACAGTGGGCCCTACAGCCACTAAACCAGGCCCAACTAATTTGCAATAAGTGGCGTATAACTGTTCTTATTTTTGAGGTGTGAGCCCAATATGGCTTTTGCTATAGGGCTCTCCTGTTCCCCCTGATTGCACATTTAAAGTGGACCAACACCCTCCATGATCGGCCCGGGAATCTATAAGATTCCCAGGTCGATCTGATCCCTCCCGCTGTGTGAAACCCCCGCAGGACGCCCTCTAACCTTACCTTACTCCCGGTCCAACAGCACATGCGCGGGCAGCGGCCACATCTCGCCCTTCTCTCTAGCAGGGCGCATGCCCGTGCCAGCCATTTGTGAATGGCCGCCGCAGGCACGCTCCCTGTTAGATGGAAGCGGGACGTGCGGAGCCGCTGTGGCTGGACGCCGTTTGGACGCGCATACCACAGCGGGAGGTTTCGCGCAGGATAGGGGGGTGCCCCACGGAAGTGGACCAAAACCCAGGATAGTGAAAATCCTGGGTGTTGGTCCACTTTAATTCAAAGTGCACTTCAGCAATCAATGAATTGGAAAAGACTGGAGATTCCCCTCCATGACCCTCCCCTCCACAGTGACATATTGTAGTCACATGGAGGTGGGGCCTTAAGATAGGGATTCCTACTTAGCAGATTAGGAGCTTCCATAGTAGCTCTGTGAACCAACGAACACCAAGAGAACTCCACCTGCTGCTGGAGAAGATGCCTATGGATGTGATGGTCTTGGGTATGTTGGTTTTCTTATTTTATATTACTGTTGAACTGGGGTTCCTTGGTCTCATGCCAATTTAAAGGGTAGGGGGACATCTTGAAATAAAAGGCACTATCTAAAAACGTTAAGACCAAAGCTTCTTTATTCTGCTTAACATCAAATAGGGATGATAGGATGCACGTTATTAAAGTGGCGTTGAGGTTCAGAGGAGACTTATGCACCCGACCACCCAGTCAATCATTAACAAACCCCTGTCATTTTCTTACTTTCTTTACTATCACTGGTTTTGGACCTTGCTCCTTGGGCATACGGATTTCTTCCAGTTTGCAGCATTCCTGAGAGCTCTGCGCCTAACTGAGATATTTACACCTAATCTACTGTCATCCGAGCCCTATTTTAACATATCAAAAAGAAAAAAGGACTGCACAAGCAGCTAGCAGCTCTCAAGCTACCAAAATTCCACAGTATTCTCCCCCAGGAGCTTCAAGCTCACAAGGAGAGACCCACAACAGCACGCCGGGACCAAGGCACAGAGGACTGAAGGACGTGTCTGTGAGGCAAGGATGGATGCCCGAGGGATTCGGGGCTGGGCCAGTGGGTCAGCATCTATCTCGGAGACAGCATAATCACTGCCCGACCAGCAGCTCGTGCCGGGCAACCTCTTGATCCTAGAGACTGAGGAATGCAACATGGCAGCAGGTCGCTGGGGGCTGTGGGGACAGGAGCCAGACGAGAAGAGCACATAGCACAAATGATCCACAATGATCACAAACAGCAGCCCTCTCCTGTGCCTGCACACATCGGCAGAGGACATCCAGCTGTTGTGTTGAGCCAGGACTAATGTCTTTTACTCCGCCTCCAGAAAGGCTCCCGAGAGTCTTCTGGCCACCCAAGGGCAGCAGACACCTTCCCCTACTGCCTCGCCACAATCGGGTAAAGGGATAAATGGCTCACATCTCTCGCCCCACTCTCCCTACTATGGCCACCAATGCAGCAGGAAGCAGCTCACAGCTCGGCCACACGGTCCACATTCCACCTGAGAGCCCGAGCAACAATGCCCACATGCAGCGCCCACAAAGTGCAGAAGCTAAGCAGGCACCCCCACCACTTGGCAACTGGGAAACCAATTCTGGAGGGAGTAACCCATGCTGGGATCTTCCTTTGCTGGACCCGAGCAGCTACACTCACCTCCAAGAAGATTTCCTTTAACAGGCACATTCCCACAGCTCCTGGGTAGTAGCAGCAGTCTGCCCCTCCACCCAGGTCAAGAACTTTCCAGGGGACCCTATGCTCACAAGACCCTGAACTCTGATTTTGCCCTTAAGCTGGTCCAGAACCCCATCATTGGCTGATCTTCCAACTTCTGAACAGATTCTCTATGCACGATACAATCTGGAGGTACCCAGACCCTGACCTACATATCCAAATAGGCCGAGAGACATTGTATGCTGAATCCATCACTACAAAATTAAAGAACAGATCATGAAGAAAGCATGGGAGGGGGGCCCAGTATCCTACCATGGCACCCCAATCACGCTTCTTCCAGATCTGGCCAGACGTACCCTCCAAATGCGACTCAAGCCTCTTTTGGAAATTATTAAAACAACCGGAGCCACCTATAGATAGGGCCACCTATTCCGCCTAGTGGTGAAAAGGCGAGGCCAGCCTTTTGTTTTGTGCTCTCCATCCCAACTCCCAGCTTCCTGGAATCGCCAGCCATTCCCATAGATGACTGGTTATCCCCAGATTGGAATCAGCGATGCTGCACCTCCAGACTTACAGAGGGACGGCCCATGCCCTTACAGCACATGTAGACTTGGCAACAGGAGAGGTGGACCCTGGAATCAAATGATCAAGATGAAGCAGAGCAGACGTGCCCACAAGGTGACGGGATGGTATCACTTTAATCCTACTTTCCAGATTACTTGACTCCTTGCCAGATGGGGTCTGCCGTCTGCTCTCCACAGAACATCTGAGCCACGGGTGTCTACACCCCCTGTTTATGCCCTTCTTCCACATTTTTAACCAGGCTTGGTACCTACTAATTGCTCTTGCAGCCCCCTTTTTATTTAGCTTACACTCAGCCTATTGATTATATGTGCCTGGTCTTGCAGCACACTGTAACATCTGCTGACCTTGGTCTGGAGCCTCTGGGGGACAGGACATGGGCTACTTTGATCCGCTGCCTGACCCAACCAAGACCGGAGGCCCTGAGGGACCTGAGGCACCAATATTAGCACACAAGCTAACTAGAGCCTTACATGCAAGGGCAATAGCATTGCACATCCCTATTTTTAAACAACAAGATGGAAACATAGCCCAGACCCCATTCAATATAGCAGACACCTTTAAATACCTCACTCTACTGTTGGGAAAAAGCCCAGGCCTGGACGGCTACTCCCCCAAATTCTATAAACACTTTGGACCCCAGCTGATTCCCTTTTTAACGAAAACTGCCCATTTCCCAGTCACTGGAGGCAGTAATCTTGGCTATCCCTAAACCAGGCAAGGACATCACCCTGTGCGTCAACTTCAGGCGGATATCCCTAATTAACTTTGACCTCAGATTTTACGCTAAGGTTATTTCCCTAAGATTGTTGACTTCTAAACAGACAACTTCATGCATTTATTACAGCCATTAACCTAGTAGAAATATTTCTACCCCCCACCAACAGAATTTTAATCCCTAATCACCCAAACAACACCCTCCCTACATGGGTAATATTGACTCTTTACTTACTCCTCCTCAGAATAAACCAACCTACACCACCTAAGTTTATAGACAAATGGGAGAGGGAGCTGGAAATTTAAATCTCGGAGAGTAATCTTAACAAAATCTACTCGTACACCCATGGCATGTCAATAGCAAACACCCTTCAAGAGAGAAACTACAAAGTGCCCGCAAAGTGTACATACAATGATTTACAGCATCACACTCAGACAAATGTTGGAGATGCCAGAAGGAAGTGGGCAATGACCAATATCTGGTGGAGCTGTCCAGCTATTAAAGTCCTTTGGCACCAATTTCCTACTATTTATCAACAAATCTCCGGGACAAAGGTAGCCATTACACCCCATGTAGCCCTCCTATCCTATCACTTATTCCTGGCTCCCTATCCGGCAGTAAAAAGGGTGACTTAACACATTTCATATCAGCTTATTAGCTATTATCCCTGGACACTGGAAGACACAAAATGTCCCCACACTGATAGAATGGGTACAGGTATTTTTTAGAAAGGCCCACCAGGGTTCCACACCTCTCCTTTGTAGTATTTGAATCCTCTTCCCAATCCCATACCTAGTTGTCTACATAGGTTATTGCAATATAATGCTGTAGAACTGTAAACGACTAACTGTAACTGTTTCTTGAATGTACATATGTTGTTATCCCCCCCTTTCTCCTGTTTCGGTACCCCTCCCTATCCATCTTGAAAACCAATAGAATTTGATTATAGCAAAAAAAATTGTGATAGAGTGGAGAGAAATTGGTGAGGCTTTGTAGGCTTTTTGACACTTCAAGTCCTTTCTAATATATCTTTACTATAAATATTAAACTAATAATATATAATTCCCAATTTTTGTATTGTTCATGGCGATCATGTTGATTCTTTGTAGTCTTTTTAGGCTATGTGAACCCAGGTTGGACACACATCATCTGTTCCCATCAAGATAAATTGCCAAATTGTAAAGAACTCAATTGAATGTTCATTTTTCAGGAGAGCCTGTAATCCGGGAGGAATCGTCGAGTGACATTGTGGAAATTGTTTAAATATCTGAGGAATCAACAGTACTGGATTAGGTATGATAACAGGCTCATCTCTCTGCCAACATGAGCAGCCCATCTGCTAACCCTAGAAGGTCACTCAAGTGTTTTTTGTGGAGATGTGGCAGATATGATTTATCATCGGCTGTCACACAGACCTGTAAATGTACAACGTCATAATTCCTGCTCTCCAAACCTCTTAGGAAACCAAACTGCATAGTCGTCTTTATATCGGAACAATGCCAAAGGGTAATCTAAGACCTTTTATGCTGCTGGCCAACAATCTTGTAAATTAATAGAAATATATATATATATATATATATGCCCCTCACACACCTGAACACGCCGAACACCAGTTATGAAGAGTCAATTAATATTGCCAATGTAGGATCTTTAGAGGCTTCACAACCCAAAGAGGAGATGGACAGCTATGCATATTTTAAATATAATTGAGCAAATGTACATATAATACAATTAAAATGTATTCAAGGATATTAGGCGATGATCTGGTCATGCGAGGTCCTGACGGGCTTCTGGGAGGGTGTGATGGGTCTGATCAGCAGTGTGGTGGGTTTTCGGATGCAGAGGTCTGTCTCCATATGTCTTCTTGGGGTGGTGGAGTCGCTCTCGGAGCTGAGGGCTCTGAAGGTCCTGGTCCGGTTGCTGCTCTTCTACGCCAGGAAGTGCATCCTGATGAACTGGAGACACCCCGCTAGGCCCTCAGTGCAATCCTGGAAAAGACTAGTTAACCAGAAACTCACCATGTATAAATTGACATACGCCGCAAGGGGAGTGCCAGATAAGTTCGAAAAGGTCTGGGATCCATGGCTGCAGAGCCAAGAGTCAGCGTGTGACGCTGAGTGAGCCTGGGAGGGGGGCCTGGAGGAGGATTTCTGGGGTCAAGTATAACATCTACAATATATTTGGGGAGCTGGGACCATGAGCTGAAACCTAACGAATAATGAAGGGGATTTTGGAGCACGTGCGCCCCGTCTAATAACTAAGTACTTCAGCCTCTCTGTCCTTTACCTGAACCAGGATGGAAGCAAGAACTACCAAGGGTCCGGTATGAAAGTCGTGTGAATGATTGTCAGTGTTGTCACTTTTATGCCAGTTATGAAGTTGGGTGCCTGTGGCACCTTAATGCCTTACAAAATGACTTGTATTGTTGTGTCATGTATGTCTGTTTATTGCAAAATAAAAACTTAAAAAAAAAAAAAATAGGATATTAGGCGGCTCAAAAAAGCCATGAACACCTAAAAATAGTTCAGCACAGAAGATGGACAATCAGGGACAATATTAAAAGTATACAGGCACATAATCAACACAGAGTAGGTTAAAGCGGTCCTTCACTCTAAATAAGAGTCTATCTTATATGTTTCCCACACCCTGTACATACAGATTGCTCACATTAAAAATCATCCTACCTGCATCTACTACATATTATGAGCCTTGTAACATCCAAGATGGCGACTCATGTAACATCAGGCAGCCTGCAAACAGGAAGTGCCTTCTGACTGTGCTGCTCTGCATTCCGGGATTGCTGAACTTTTCCTGACCCCAGATCTGCTCTGTCTGAGCAAAGCAAAGCTATAACCCATCCCCCTGCACATTATCCCACTCTCCTCTCCTCAGTAAGTGTGATGCTTCTGAGTCAAGATGGCGACGCCCATATCCTAAAGTCCTAAACAGAGTTGCAGCCCAGTGGGGGAAAGAATAATAAGTAAGTGACTAAAAACTTAAAATATATTAACTTTAGATGCTTGGGAATCATTTAAGGGTTTGGACTTTTCATTTAATCATGGTGAAGGTCCGGTTTAATACATAAGCACAGAGTATCACCTGATCCTAAGTGGAGGAACACAGTTTAGATTATTAACACTATTGCCAGACACAGCCTATACTCAGGGTACCAGGAAATTATATGCAAAGGAACACCTTTAGTGCATTATACAGAGCATCAGTCATATATGTATGAGAAAGAAAAAATGGTTAATGGCACAGTATAATCCCTCAAACTATGATCACTTCTCATACAGACCCAGAATAGTTATCCCTGAACAGTCTGTCATCAGTACTACCTCTGTTCCATGGTTCTCTGATATTGTTGTCATTCACTACGTATGGAGATACATTGCATGTGATATTTATGGGATTGTGGGTAATAAGGGATGCATTCAGTATATGATTAATTGAAATTTGGTAGGTGGATTATGGTATTATGAATATTTCATTGATTTTGTTAGGAACAAAGGAGGGGTGGCAGCCGCTCAGACCATTTTATAACTAACCTGGGAGGTGCACGTTAGCAGGGCAATTAGGATACAAAAGTCTTAAAGGAGCCACAGCACTCAAACCAGTTAGCTTGCTGACCAACCTACAATCTGTCTCTAAACTTGGTTAAAAACAGAGGGCTCAGTCACACACGTCTGCAGAAGTATGCTTAAGCTGCACCACCAGCGCCAAGGTGCCCCTGTGAGGTGCAGTCCTAACTCTAATCTCTGAGAGCCCCATTTGGGACATACAATGCAATAGATAAATTGGGGGCATGCTTACCTGAGGTTGCCTTAAACCTCAAGTGCAAGCCATGGGGTGGAAGGGTCAAAGACCTTGCAATACAGCCTAGACCACACACCCCATGTGCTTGCACAAATTAAAAGGAACAAAGGAGGGGTGGGAGCCGCTCAGACCATTTTATAACTAACCTGGGAGGTGCACGTTAGCAGGGCATCAGGATACAAAAGTCTTAAAGGAGCCACAGCACTCAACCCTGTTAGCTTGAAGACCAGCCTACAATCTGTCTCTAAACTTGGTTAAAAGCAGAGGACTCGGTCACACACATCTGCAGAAGTATGCTTAAGCTGCACCACCACGCCAAGGTGCCTCTGTGGGGTGCAGTCCTAACTCTAATCTCTGAGAGCCCATTTGAGACATACAGTGCAATAGATAAATTGGGAGCAGGCTTACCTGAGGTTGCCCTGGTTTAAGTGCTGCAGCATGTTTATACTGATTTTTAATATCAAGCAATTTCACAATACACTCCTTTTAATTTATGCACAACTGCCCTAAGTTTTCAGAAAATGTCTGTGTACAAGTATTTGGCGTAAATAAACTGATTCTGATTTATTTAATTGTGAATATAATGGAACAGTTATGCAAATTCTTATGTAAGATGCTATAGGGGTGACTATAATATATGATCGAATGAAAATGTAAACAGGTTGTTTACCACAATATCTTTTCCAGGGAAACCTAGAGAGAAGCATCTTCTCCTCAAGGTTACTCGTTATCTTGTTGTGAATTGTTTTCTTTGGATGTCCAGGATGTCAATGCTGATGGCTTCCGCGTCTGACATATAAACAGCACCTGTAACAGAATAAAGAAGGTGACAAAAGATCAGATAGAAATCTAAGCAGAGGAGCTGGCTGCGCATCAGGAACATCTTGCCTTTCCAGAATCTTACAGTGAAACCTATTAAAGTGACAGGAAAACTATAATAGGTGACACAATTGTTTTTGAAATGTGCACATGGCTGTGATCATGTACATGTAACAAGAGTCATACACATAACTGCGGCAGATCGGGGCCAAACGGGGCCATATTTCTCATTAGGCAATGAGGGCCTGTGCCTAGGGCAGCCACATGCAGGAAGATGCTGATGTTACTGCTATAATAAGCAAAGAATAAAAACAGTCTAGTTGATGATGCTTTAATGTTCCCTAACAAGTGCCCACCATCCACAGAAAATGTTTAGATTTTTTGCTCATATGTGGAAATTCTATGCTTGCCAAACATAGGAAATTGGCATTCAACCCATCAAATCCACACAAATCAATGAGAGCACAAAGCACTGCCCTAATCACAGCGTCTGGGGAGCAGTTGCTGCCTTGCTGAAGAGCACATTATTCATGTCCCAGATGGGAATCGAACCTCCAGTCACAAGATTGCTTTCTTACCACTAGGCCATGACTGCCATAGCTGTGTTTGGAGGGGGCGCAAGGGGCTAAACACATTCTGCAGCTGGAGTATCTCCACTCTGCTGTGGTGGCCTTGTGTTTCTTGTGTGCTTGAAGCCAGGAAGCTGGTAAGGTTTAATATGCTCATCTGCATTAAATCTCTTTCTTACTTGGGGACCACAACTTAACTTAACAAAAGGGGGGACCAGCACTTAATGTGCCTAGGGCAAAATGAATACCAAATACAACCTTGGGGACAAACATCAGCTCTGTTTTTTTTCTGATCCCCAGCCAGCCCATGACATCCCAGATGAACCCACCCTCAATGTGCTTCCCTGCAAAGAGGTGTGCTCCATAGTCCCTGTATGTGACACCCTCCAAGTTTGCCCTGTTCTCATTGTGGAGAATCCCAAATTGCGATCCTCTGGGACAGGTAACTGGGTTTTGAGCTGCTTTAAAGTGGACCAATCACCTCCTAAAAGACTCCAGGGCCAGCCAACTACATGCCCCTGGGGTATGTTGATTCAGCATGCCCCACTGTGTGAGCCCCCCCCCCCCCCCACCCAGATCTCCCACAAGCCCCCTTATCTTTCCCTGGTCTCTCACCACCGCCGAAACCCTGCAGCTGTGCACGCACCCATGTCAAGCCAATCGGACAGGTGCCGCACACTCCACAGGGGAGCTGGGGATGCAGCCATCGGTGCTGCGGTGTGATTGGTCCACTTAAAGTGGGTCATTCACTGAAAGTACACAGCATAATCCAACAATAACTCTGCACCCTAAATACTCCTCCTTTGCCAGCTATGGTGCCCTGTTACACCTGTTATCCATACTACCATGACTAATAGCATACCTTTCAACTTTTCAGGGTGGGGACACATTTTAAATTAAGCCACACCCTCTCATTGAGGGATGGATAAGGGATAGGTTCTTACAACACTTGAATAGGTGAACAAAACATTTATGGATGCTGATCTGCATGTTACGCCTCCACGAGGAAAAAATGAGAACAATGAGGGATAGGGGGACATGGACTCAAAAGCGGGACAGTCCCTCCAAACTAGGAACAGTTGGGAGATATAAATAGTACTCTTGAAGTGGAAAAAAAGCCTGGGGTGCCGACCCTGGAGTTGCTGGTAAACTCACCTTTTCCATCTGCTCCCACGGCAATGAAAACTTTCAGATAGGCTGGGCACGGGAATGCACAGTATGCTCTCCCCCATTTACCCAAGACGCAAATCATTTATTTACAAAATCAGCCACAGCTTGACCAAAGTAAATTAACATACTCCAAATAACAAACTTTAATACTGCATAACTACATTTACATAAATACATTAACCTGGAAGTCCTTTTGCATCCATTTTGAGTGGCAAAAAAACATGACTTAATTCTTAAGTCAAAATCAAGTGGAAGACGTGTTTCACCTCCAGCAATCCAGCTCCAGAGACTACTGGCCTTCACCACCATAATCATAACTCATTACCTAATAACCAAATCCAGGTGGCTCACCCCCCTGCTGTAACTCCACAAGGTAACAGTAAAGCATGCTCCTAACTGTAATCCTACTGTTCAGGAGCACAAAGCATAACCAGCCATCTCAAAACTGCAATAAGGATAACGCCACCAATAGGCCACTCCTTATCTCTGGCCTAGGTGCACCCCGTCCCTGTGGAAAAAAAAATTCTTGCCCTCCAACTCAACGTGCTGAACCACCATGCCATGTGAGGCCAGAATGAACCTAGAGATCACGCTGTTGATCTTAATTCTGGTCCTATCTACCGCTTAATATAGGATAAAGGATGATAGCCCCAATCAATGCCCTCAGGGTAATCCTACCAAGAACATTACCCCCAGCATGCATCAACAACACATCCGGCAGGCCAGCAACCACTATTCTGCCTGGCACCATCCCCACCAATCTCTCCCATAGCAAACCCTGCACCCCTAACCAAGACCAAGCTAATTTGTCTTCCACTCCTCCAAAGTTTGGCCATCAGCTCTGCCCAATGAACAAATAAGTGTCCCGTGATCCATATTTCGCAAGATTGGAAACCTATGCCACAAGAAACACGTTAACCCCCTCGCCAAACATTTATTTATTTGATTTAAAATACATCCAACCCCCCACATTTGTAAATCCATCACTCTTACCACCCAGCCTACCGACCCTGAAAAAGAAAAAACTTTACTACACTGTTTCTACCCGACATGCCCAGCCTGGCTGCTTCCGTAGCTATCCCTATCCTAAAAGAGTGTGTACCATACCTCTCCTGGCATAACCCAAGGGCCAGCGAGCACCTTCAAAAAATCCTATTGTGAAGGTAAAGATCCATCCATGTGTATCAGGAAAACACCTCCCCCCCGGGTTGGTCTAATTCCCAAAAACTCCCTTACCACAGCTACCGGGCACAAAACCCACCCTGCCAGTGGAAACAATGAGATCATTGCCCCTTTCCCCACCTGGTCCATCTTTGAAGACCTGATTTTTACCCTTAGTGTGTCCCCCCGTGATCTCCACGTCTCCCCACTGCAGACCTCCTGAGTGAAGCTAACCAACCCCCTAATGTGTAAAGCTCTGAAAAAAGGCCAAGGTGAAAGCTGTGTTAAGCAATACTACTTCAAAACTGGTGGAACAAACCCCCAAAAGTTGTCTGATAATTCACTTTAAATTTTCCCACGTCACTGATCTCCTCCTTTGCAAGGACTATTCTTTTCACCATCCCTTCACTGCTTGTCTGACCCCAAATGTCTTAGGAAAGCCAGAGCCGCCAATTTTTTGTCGATGGCAGCTGTGGACACCCCATATTCAAAAAGCCCTGCCAAACAGACATACCAAAAAAAAACTGCTGCCTTTTTTCCTTCAAGGAGGATAATCCTGCTCCATCTCCAGCTGAAACTAGTGTTGCCAAACCTTCACGTACTGTTGCTGGCTGAAGTTGTTGGTGCTAGCGATCTTCTGACCAAGCTGCACAGTCCCATCCAACGATCCTCTATAACCACTGAGTGCAGGCCGCCCTGTCTATTTCGGCATTCGGAATCAAAGATTGGAAACACTCTCACTGCGAATAAAACAGAGCATCAGCAACACAATTTTCAATGCCTAAAATACGCACTGCTTTAAAAAAGATGGTAAAATGCAGGCACAACAACACAAATAGCCGGAGCTACACCACTAGCAGCCTTGAGGATGCGGTAATCGAACTGATCGAATTGAAACCAACTGCCCTGTCCCTGAGAGTCTCTCCCCACAGTTCCACCGCTAATACTAACAGAAACAGCTCTAACAATGCCACATTTTGGTGAAGACATCCAAACCGATGGCCACCTCTCTGTGCACCATCTACCCCCTAGGTACGCGCCAAAACCAAGTACACTGTTTTTGCACAATGACTTCTGCCAATAGGCCAGGCCATTAAAAGTTTTGCAAGAATTTTAACCAAATCCTAATCTTCTTTAAATTTCGCCAACTACAAGCATCATGAAAAAATCCGACCCATAGGAAGTACTCTGTATGCAAACTTTAGCTTGGCCAACAAAGATTGAAGCTCCTTCAATGTGATTTTCCGTTTACTCAGGGCATGCTCTAGCCTGGTCGACAAGTCAGCCAATTTAAACCGACTTCTCCTTGACCATCCATTCCAAAAAAAGAGCAAAAAGCCTTAAAATAGAAGCAAGATAAGGCACATCCTATTGGTATGCATCAATCAACAATGTACCCCCCTTCTAAAAACATCTAAGAGGTGCATGCTATACAGGTGCACTGGTAGCAACCTAAAAGCTGATTCTATGTCCCTCTTGGCCATGAGAGCCCCAGGCCCTGCCCTTTTGACTAACCCGAGAGCATAATATAAAGAAGTCACTGACAACAGTTCTTTAACAATCCCCTCATTCACTGATCCTCCCTTTGGGAAAGACAGATAATGGATGGCCCAAACTTTTCCCACCTCCTTTTTAGGGACCACCCCTATTGGTAATACTTACCAAGCTTTCCATGGGCATCGATACAAAGGGGCCAGCCATCTGACCCAGCTCCAGATCTGGATGTTTTTCTAATTACATCAGGATGCATGTATACCGAACGCAGGTTGCACCACACCAAGGCCTTAGGGATAGATAAACAAGGAATAATAAAACCATCAAGAAGAAACTGGGCAGCTTCCCTATTCGGGTATCTACTTAGCCACATGACCATTATCTCTACGGTCATTGGCGTCCTCCCCTTTTACAGCAAAATTGCAATGCACCCCATTTACAATGGGAATCGTTAAAGGCCCAGCACGTGCTTTTTCTGCTGGTATTGGTGTCCCCTGCCCCCACAAAGGCGCCCCCCTCATGAAAGGGCTGCAGAGCTGGTGCTGAGGAGATTGTCCCACTTTTGGCATTTATGACATTTAGCCATATCCCAATATCCTGATGTTCGCAACTTAGTTCAGGATACACGGACATTCTTTGACGAAACTGTTTATCATAGCGCAAGTAAGTTAACCCCCCATAGATGCGATGGGCCTCCCAGATTGAATCGAGATAGCAAAAAAGGGGGGGAAAATAGTTCTGGGTGTTTTTCACCCTACCCCTTGACATTACTGATGTCCCATGACCTCCTCACACTTCCCCAGGACTGTCTGAAACTAGCGTCCCTGAAAAAAAAAGCACTGGTTGACCAAACCCGGCAATTCTTCCCAGAACACCCTCACCCGGGCATCCCCTACATCACTGACATATGTGTTGTGAAACTCACTAACAATGGAGCAAGTGAAGGAACCTGACAGATGCACTGTGGTGTTTCAGGCGCCGCCTGATCGAGTCCCAGACACCGTTCTGTCTTTAGCATACGGGTAGGCTCCTGAAGAAGCCGACTGAAGATGAGCTGATGTCTCTTGACAGTGCCACCAAAAGCTTGCCAAAGTCCAACGCCGCCACCTCCTACCCTTTGCCCTTATATATCCCCCCTACTATATCCCTGCTAGGACCTTGCTCCCCCACAACCCCATTTTAAAAAATGGCCAATCCAGCCCTTCTTCAGTGGCCCTGAGCACTTGCCCCCTCCGCCATGTCACTTGGCCTTTAAAGAATCATCGCTCCCTTACTCTGCAAGTAAGCCAGGGATGTGGCTGCTCCTGCTCACCATTGCGGAGTTCTGCATTTAAACAGGGCCGTATTGCTGATCATTAATATGCATAGCACTGATTGGATGAAAGCCAGTGAATGTGCTGTAGGACCAGGGAAATGTTTTTATAGGGGGTTTCACAGAGTGAGGCCTGGGCAAGGAACAAAGTCTCTGATGCAGTGTGGGGTTGCCGGCTACATGAGTATACCGGGGGATCTCAGGGGTTTCACACATAGAAACATAGAAGGTTGACGGCAGAACTGTATGTTCTCTTTATCTTAGGATAGATGTATGCTTATCCCAGGCATGTTTAAATTCAGTGACTGTTGATTTTTCAACTACCTCTGCTGGAAGTTTGTTCCAAGCATCTACTACTCTTTCTGTGAAATAATATTTTCTAACATTGCTCCTGATCTCCCCCCCCCCCCCACTAGCTTCAGGTTGTGCCCCCTTGTTCTATCATTGTTTCTTCTTAAAAACACTTCCCCCTGAACCTTATTCAATCCTTTCACATATTTAAAGGTCTCAATCATGTCCCCCCTCTTTCGCTCCTAATATATATATAGTTATTCGTATAGAGCACATTCAAACCTCATTTTAACTTTTGACCTTCCACTGATATATTGCTATGATGTTATTGTCAATGTGTTCTCTGGATCCTAACACCAGCAGTCACTTTTCACTCTGGATTTCATGCTTGTAGGTGTACACTGGAGACCAGCAGTTAGCAGAGTTGCATCACACAGTAATTAGCCAATGGGACAGCTCCTGGGAATTCTGTGGTATTAATCTTCACACAGGTATCTTTATGACGACAGCTCAGCTGGGAAATATCCTGCTCTCGGTACACAAGTAAATTATGTAGTAGAAATGGAAGCCGAAATGTATTAGTCTTTTTATGTGTAACTACTTGTTAAGGTAAGGAAGGGTGTGTGTCAATGGTTGTCGAGGTTGTTTAAGAACAAGGGGTCATATGTAAGTGTTAGGTGAGAGTTAAACACAAATTAATGATTAAAGTAGACCTAAACCTGGTCCCTGATCCACAGATACTAAAAAAAAAACATATTACTGTATGCTACAGTATCTACAGCGCTCTGCAGGAAATGAAGATGAAACGCCCGCTCACCCATAAAATCACTTGTCAGTTCTCTCATGCTTCCACGCCAGATTTTGTGAGCTGCAGCTGCACTCCTGGCCTCCTGGTAGCCTAGGCATGCTCCCATGTCCAGCCATTCAGATATGCTGGGTACATGAGCACACCTTACACCGCAGGGGGGCTGGGTATGCAGCTGCTCCTTATGCTGGAGCTCTGGTCTAAATAGCTCTGTGTGCCATGCATATGCAGAGTGCATAGCGGTGATTGGGCCAGAGCCATACATGTGCCATGGGAGTGCTGGGAGGTACATTTTTGGGGTGACCTGGGGGGTTTCACACAGACAGGCATTCCTTTTCTGAATGCCCCCAGGGCAGGGCCCAATACCCAGGATAATGAAAATCCCTGGATTTTTATCTATTTTAAAGAGGAACAAAATGATTTTTGCTATCCTCGGCTATCCTCTTTGTTGGAGCATCCTGATTAGGGATGCCTTCCTTGCTGTGTGTATCCCCCGGGATCACCCATAAACTCACCTTTCTCTCATTCCCCCGATGCATGCACAGGCCACTCAGTGGCGCTTGTCACATTAAGATTTTTTGGGTGGAACTGTGGCATGGAAATCTGGAGCGAGCACCGCTGGCCACATCCCCCCCTGCCTCTAACTGCGGGCATCTAGCTGTGGGCACACATGCCAGGCATTTCTCCCGTCCTAAACACAGTACTTAGACTGTGAGGGTAAGAATTCCTTAACTCTGATAAATGAATGTCTCTGCCTTGAGTGATTATACATTTTTGTAGATGATAGGAGTATTGTTCCTGACAGCTGTAACAATAGAGTTCAGAGCAATAGGGAGAGGTTCCGTTCTTAGAATTTGCAGCCAGGCAGTTTGGCAAAGGTTCAGACTGTCAGAAAGCGCAATGGGGAACAAAAATAGTGCACCAAAACGCCAAGATGGTGAAAAAACTTAAAAAATTAAAAATTGAGGGTCAGAGAAAGGAGAGGGCAGCAATCAGTCAGCAGTGTAGTTTAATGAGAGTAATGGGATTCCAACCAGATGGTCACTTAAGTGACAGGGGACTATTAGAAGCTGCATTGCATGAGGAAGGAAACAGCAGAGAAAGTGCAGCTATGGGTAGACAGAAGGTAGTAGTGGGAAAGAAGGTCTATTACCGCTTAGCAAAGGAGCAGAAGAAATTGGTAAGTGAATTGAATACAACGGACAAAGTACCCCCTTATGAAGGAGCAGTGGCCCCTAGTCAGACTCTGGTGATTGGCGGTGTCCAAATTGCCAGTCACTAAACAGGGCTTATATGGCATTTTGCCATAGCTGTGGGCAGCCAAAGCCACTGGCTCCCACTCCCAGTCATCAGCCCTGGGATCTCAGTGGCCCCAGTGACCACATGCCTGGTGATATATCCATCCAACCAGCCTGCTGAGAATGTTCCTTCATGGCAAGACAAATTAGAAAGAAAGGAGGGGGAGGGTCTGGGCTACCTAAGAAAGTGCAAAGATGGCTAGATCGTCTGGCCCCACCCCGGGACACAGTCTCCTATTTCAAGCAAGGGCCCCCTGAGATACAGACGCACAAAGGATTGGACACTCTTGTGAAGGATGCCTTTGTCCCCTTGGGTGGGTGGAAACCATGGTCTCCCATGAAGATGATAACTCTTGTGTAACAGGTAGAACAACCAGAAAAGAGACCCATGTCCTTCTCGCGCTCACTGGACCAGATCCAGGCCACCTAAAATGGGTGCTGGCCACCCAGATCTGCAGGTTATACTTCAAAGGACAGAGAAGAACAATGAGGGACACAGGGACATACATAGATGCCCCCCCCCCATGCCAGGTCCACAGTCACTGTGTCTGAGGGAATTCAGGATTCATCCTGGTCTAATCGTACCCACTGGCTATGTGGGAATTGCTGCTATGTGAGACTGACCATTTTGAAATGTCAATTATACTGGCTAATTGGATAAGACACTATTAAAGCGGACCAAAACCCACTGAGTTTGTAAAATACATTTGGCCAAAGCACCTGCCAATATTCCCTTCTAGAAATTGATATTTTCGCTTTTCAAATTGTCTTGGAACATTGTTTTTTTTGCTGTCCCTCTGTGTAAGTTGGCAGGCGATTAGTCATTGCATAGGGGTGACAACATACAACAGTGGCAATGAATGGAGGAGGCGGGACTTTAGGGCTAAAACAGGCGCCATTATCTGGGATTAGAGTGAAGCAGGAGCAGTAAAAATTGGCAAAAGGTGCCCTTCATATGGGGAGAAATTCAGGGAATGCTAGTTAAAAATGTGGGTTTGGACCACTTTAACAGAGCTGTTTCCTCTTCCAATAACTAGTGTAAATAGTGTTACCTTTGGCATGCAGATCACCCAGATCATTGGAGAAGATTTCAGCAAACAATGAATTTTTCATCTGTTAATTGTGGACTGAATGAGAAAACCAAAATCCTATGTGTGATACTTATTAGAACCAAAATTCTTATGTCCATGTAGCATTTTCTAATATCTTTCTAACTCTATGAAAATATGACCTTTTATACTGACAGTGAGTATTAGTGTTTTCATATTTTACAGATGACTTTTAGCATTGAAGATGGTAGTGGCAGAGTACAAACCAGGGCCTTGTTGCAGGTCACAGGCAGGCAGTGGCCTTAGTGCAAGTAATAAACCAGGATCTTTACACAAAACCAGGAACAGGACACGACCCTAAAACAAAGGAGGGACATACTTACTATCCATCAGATGTGAGCAGCCATACAATAATTAAACTATCGAGAAGGCTACAAGGTGACCTCTAAAGCATTAACAGCTTAAAGGGTAATTCCACTTTCAATGGCATTTTTAAAAGTTTCCATTATTGTGTGCAAAATAATGTCCTCAAGGTGCTGAGCTTATCTATAGGGCAAAGATTACATTTCATTTTATCACAGATACAAGTCTGGAGTTCCCCTTTATTTCCCCCTGTTAAGGCTTTTAGTCATCAATATGCATAGGTCCTAATCTCCTCAGGAAGGAGAATGAGCATTTATGGGTTGAACAGCGCAGTTTTAGGGGCTAAAGCGAGCTCCAGAATGGTGGGAGGTGACAATCCGTCCCACAGAAGGGAGGGAGTGAAAGGATCCCGAGGCATAAAAGGGGTAACCCTGGGCCAGGCTTTTGTCACTTATATGGAGAGGTCACGGTTCACGCGTGCTGGAGGTGTCCATCCACAAGCTTGCCACTCATCTCTTGTTGGAGCTCTATATCACCATCACAATTACTAAGGTAACTGACCATTGTCTCTCTGTGTAACTCACTGTAACCTGTAACCACCTCTCAGAACCGCATTTGTATTATTTCATATTCCACCATAGCCAAATGTTTGTTATCACTGCCTAGTGTGCTTATAGCATTAAAACCGATATTTAACTTGAGCGATCTTTTTGCCTTAGCCAAGAATCTGTGTGTCCGCAGGCTTTGGGCTTATTAGCCAAACAGACGGGGTTTGGGGGAAGAGGTCTGTGTTTCCGGAGGTCCCTGGTTTATAGTTGGATCATGTGACCCACGGTTCCCTGACAATTTGTTTGCAACTCAGTGTTATAAAAGCACAGTTTTCCCTGGCAACAATGTGTTTATGTTAGTGTCAGGTCTGGAGTTCCTCCACAGCTGTTCGGTACTGTTGGCTGGCTCCTTTCTCTAGACTTTCTCCCTGCTATATCCTGCTCCACCAGCAGATGGCCCTCTCTTGCAAAGGTGTTGGCAATTAGCCAGCATCTGAGTGACTTCCTGGGCTATTTAAGCTGATCTGCCCATTCAGTTAAGGGATCAGCATTGATGTGAGTTGATGTGTCTTTGGCTGTCTGTACCCTGAACTCCGTACCTGAAATCCTGTATCTAGCCGTGGACCCTGAACTCTGTACCTTGGACTTTGAATCTTGAAACCTGGAACCTTGAAACCATGAAACCTGGATCCCTGCCATAGCCCTTGTGTCTACTTTTCCTGTTTAGCTCAGTATCTGCCTTTGGACTTTCCTTGAATTCCTATGTATGTATATTTCCTGACTTCACAGCAATCTGAGTGTTTCATGTTTTCCAGTTTATCTGTATATCTGCACAGCCGTGATTACCTTGATTCTTGTATAGTCACTGTATTAGATTTATGTTCCGTGTGTAATATATATATATATATATATATATATATATATATATATATATATATATGTATAGCAGTCTGATTGGTGTGTGCTCTGTTCACCGTGTGTCACGATTAAACACAGTTTGCTGCATCTCATTCTCTGTTTCTCAGCCTCATCACTGGTCATCACTACTAAAGGAATCCCTCTGTTGAGAGATTCTTGACAGTTAGCAATGTACTGGTGTATTGGTGTATGTAGCGGAGACTTTATGACTTTGGCTTGCTAATCATCTGATTGGCTAAGGCAGAGATAAACTTGGTTTAACTGTTCTGCATTATTCAACCTCTTCAGATGGGGGGAGGGATCAAAATTCTGTGTTACAGTAACTAAAGGGTTACTGGCAGTGTTCTCACCTGGGGAGATCATTACTGCTGCTTGATTTAGCCAAAGCTGCTAATGAGCTTACAGTGGAAGTATTTTGGTATTTAGTCATAAAGTCTGTAGCCAAAACAGCCACAACTGTTTCTTAAGTTAAAACAAGATTTATTAAGGGGGCAGTAAAAAGTTGGGATGGATAGGAACAGGTGACAGGGCCCAGGGGGTCCTCCATTCCTAGGGGACTGGCTCCAGAGTCCCTTGTTTTGGGATGCCCCCGAATTGGGATTCCACAAAGTTGCATGATCTGCTGACCCTTGATTGGTTGATCCACTTTACACAGGGCCATATGCCAAACATTATTATGCACGACATACAGCACTGATTGGACAAGAATCCATGCATGTAGCGTGGGACTAGGAAATGTGAGTTTTTTTGGGCAAACGGGGGCTTCACACAGCAGGGCATCCAAAATAGGGACAATGACTTAGGTCCACTGTAACCCACTGCAAGTCCCATTTTTTTTTCCTTACATTTCTCATCATTTTCCTCAGCAAAACTGAGCACCACAATTGGCCAGTTCTTCTACAGTAGTGTTCTCTGACGATAGAAAGAAAATGATTATCCACAAAACAACCTAAAAGGCCCATACACTATAAAATAAAATAAAATAGAGCGCCGTCCCAGGAAAAGTGTAGCACTCTGCCCAGGAATGAAAGCCGCTTGTGTTTCCCATGAAATCCCCGTGTAATCCATCTGTATTCTGCTGGGTTTAGCCTTCCTCATGTGATATTTATTCTTACAGACTCCAGGGAATGAATTGCTGAAAAACATGCCACGCTGGAGAAGTGTTTGTCTGCTCATTGATGTCACAGTCAGACTCAATCCTAAGCAGGAAGACCGCCGGTGAAGGAGGAGGTCTGTTAGATCAATCAGAATATGTAAAAAGTGTAGATAGTTTTTATCTATCTGGGGAGGGTAGCAAGCAAAGGAAGGGGCACAGCATGGCAGATAGGGGTATGGAAGAACAGCAACACCATAAGACGGGGCAGAATCCTTTCTTTGGGTGGGCATGGTCTGCGTACAGCTAGCGCCCATTGTATTGTAACTCGGAGCCCGATGCACACAGCCCATGCCCACCCTCCAGCTGGAGCCAGGGTTGAGGGAAGACAGTCAGATGGTGCAAGAGCACTGGAGTAAACATTTTCGCTCCATAAGGCGCACAGACAATTCTCCTCACTTGGGGAAAAACAAGTATATCTTATGATGCAGAAAATACAGTAACTAGAAACCTACTGTTATGGTACACATTCTTCTGTGTCAGAGCTAAATGCTGTTAATTCCCTATGTGTTTTATGCATTTCCATTAACTTGCATTGAGTTCCATTGTAGATGCTGCCATTTAGTGAGGGTTTACCAAATTGCAGCCTCATTCGGGTCACTTGCAATCTGATTAATTAAATCCATGCAGTGGTGACTGGGGCCAAAAATCAGCCCATGATTTTACCAGCCCCTGGCCGTCCCAAGACATCCTTCCTTAGGCCCATGATGCCGGGGCTATAGCATTAGTAGCTGGGGTTTCTTGGCTTGTGGGTACAGTGAGACTGGGTACAGGGGGCATAGAGGGACTAAGGGGGCAGGGATTGAATAAGGGTGTTAAAAGCAGCAGCCCAACTGGCCCCAAAGCAGTGTGGCCCAATGGGCATTGTCCTGGGTCTCCCTATGGCCAGTCCACCCCTGAATCATATTATTAGACTCAGATTGTTACAGTCTTATCAGCTTTAGCTAGAATCAATACCTCTGGCCTGACAACCCAGTCTCCCTTGTGCCATAGGTTCAACCCTTCTTACCAGCAGCAATCTTAGTTGCACAAGCCGACCATACGTCCTCGTGCTAGTTATGACTGCCTATCATCCTATCAGCCCTTCACACAGCACAGCTGGTAAATCCATTGCCCTCTTTATTCTGTCCCTCACTAGTCAGAATGTATTTGTGGCTGCACATAGCTTTGTAGCTCACTATCTTATACTAATGGCTGTCCCCCATGCTGCTTTTATTTACCAAATGTGTTTCCCATTCCCCATTGCTGTTCACTACTATTGTATATGCAGCTTCACTTTATTTTACTATGATAATATGTTTGTTACAATGCATTATTTAGTGCTGTCATTTGTTTTGCTCCTAGTTTACCCTACCCCTTGAATAAAAGGTTAAGCGACTTTGCGTCAAATTACTGAATTTAAAAGAAAAAGTTAGCTGGCTGCTGCCACACTCTCTCATGGGCGAAGGGTGACAGAACACCTACAAAATCTCTGACCTGGTGCAAGTGTTTCTATTGCATTTGCTGTTTTGGAGGAAAATGTTGGTCACAGAAAATAATGATTTTTAATTCCTCTATACTTTTCCAAATACTGGCAGCATAAGGTGTCCTAAATCTGGATGCTATTCTGCACAGTACAGCCTGACAAGCCCATTTACCTATCATACCGTTACTCACCTCTTCTGGCAAATACATGACCGCCAGCAACTAATCAAGGTCACCAGTGACGTGCTAGCTCACACAACGAAGCTGAGTGATCATGGGTGGTCTCTTGTTCATTTTCCATCTCTGGATTGTGGAAGTGGTAAATATTGGCATGCACGGTGCTGGGCTTCCTGGCTGGACAGGACCCTGGTTTTACCTCGCATGTGAAGGCAATTATTGGCTAAATACATTTTGAAGCCAGGTTTAGAAACAGTCCCTGAAGATGCCTATGTGACTTGTAAGGCCCCTAGGACTGCCACAACCCTGGTCCCTGAAGCTCCCCCAGCCAGGCGCAGCACCAGCGCAGGGCAAACCTGGGCAATTGCCAGGGCCCCTGGCATCTTCAGGGGCCCACTCAGGCTCACACTTGTCCATGGTATTATTTTACAGTGGTCCCAAACCACCAAATGGTGGGTGTTGTGTGCAGAGCTGCTCATGGCTAGCCTCAGCAACAGAGGATTATCAGCAACAATGGAGAAGCTGACAGCAAATGAGAGCAATGATGAAGTCTTTAGTGGCATCGGAGCAAGCAGTAAGGGCTGAACAGTGCTTGGTGGCAGTAGAGAGTGCGACAAGGACTAGAGAACGATTGGTGGCTACAGGGAAGGCAATAAGGACTGGTGGCTATTGGAAAGGCAATAAAGATTGGTGATGAGAATGCCTGTCTCACAGACCCCGTCCATTATGCTGATTATTATGCGGTATCACAGAGCCAAGGCCCACACCAACATGCTTCAGAAGAGAAATCAAAAGGTGTCACTGTAAACCTTGATATCTCGTCCATTTCTTCATCAATTTAAAAATGGATAACGCCAAACATAGCCAGACACAATGGTCTAACAATTGCCTTAGTCTTTTGTATCTCTATCCCTATTAACCATAATGGTGGAAAGCTCAAACATTCCTTGCCATGAGGCAGCCACTAAGACCCTCATGGGTCATCAAAAAAACATATTAAATGTGGATAGAAACTCAGGCTAATCTTCTACTGAAGGGGGTAATTTTAGACCATCATTGTCAAGCTTAATGTTAAAGCGGACCTGCACCCTGAATAAGAGCCTATCTTATATGTTTCCCCCACCCTGTACATACAGATTGTCCACATTAAAAATCATCCTACCTGCATCTACTGCATGATATGAGCCTTTAAACATACCTGGTGCAAACAGGAAGTGTCTTGTGTCACTCGGCATTCTGGGATTGCTGTCCTTTCCCTGACCCCACTCTGCTCTGTCTGTGTAAAGCACAGCTATAACACCTCCCCAGTACTCTATTCCGCTCTCCACTTCTGAGTATGTGAGATGCTTCTGAGGCAAGATGGCAGTGCCCCTTTCCTGAGTCCTGGACAGAGTTGCAGCCTGCTGGGGGAAAGAGTAATAAGTGACAAAAACTTAAAATATATTAATTGTAGATGCTGGGGAATAGTTTTTTTAAAAGGTTTGGACTTTTCAGTAAATCATGCTGAAGGTCCGGTTTAAGCAAAGCTTAATCAACTGAGCAACCAAAGCATGATCTAAGTTGAGAAAAATGACTTACCTTGTCCCAAAAAGCTAACAATCCCCAAACCTAAAGGACATAATCAATCACACAGAGATTAGAGTTAAAAATAAACTCTTAACCCATAGTAAAATAGAGGCTCAGCAGCCCTGATTTACCATCCAAAGGTTCTCCTGGGACTCTGGAAGTCACCACGGGCAAGGAACAAGATGGCCACACATTTCCCACTAAACCATCAGTGTCTAAGTCCAAAAGGGTCCAGGTAAAATACTGTATTTTCCACCAAAAAATGACTAATGGCAAAAACAGTGACAGAAGACAGGATGGCAGCAGTGTGCTTCTACAATGCAGTGGCCTTTAAACCTAGAAACGACAAGTTGGAATTTTATATTCTTTGTCACCCTTTGTGTCCTCATAATATTAGCAGAGTGACCGAGTTATACACAGCCAGAATTATCCATAATTCTCCTGGATGCAGTCCTCTGAGGCTTAAACAGACCATTACTATATTAATGCCCATACCCTGCCCTAAAAAAAAGCGCAAGTTAGTCTAAGGAGATTAATTCTGAATGGGAAAATCCAGCCATGCTCACTACTCCTCTGTTAGTGGGGGGGGGGGGGGGGGGGGGGGAGCATAGAGCAGCTTGAATAGGCGGTACCATAGGTCGGGCAAGAAAAAAAATGATGGATAGGATTAATAGTGGATAAAGGGATGACAATAATGCAAAATACAGAGAGGGAAATTTAGAAAGGAAAAGAGAGACAGTATATAGAAAAGGGATAATGCAACAGGGAGGACCGAAAACAAAAATCCAAGAGATAAAGATCGGGAAATAGGTAAGGGAAGCAGGCAGGTCCGACCCAATCGCGATGCGTTTTGGTCCACTTTAAGAATAGAAGGAATGGCAGAAAAAAAGAAAGCAGGGTAGAAAGAAAAGGAATGACAAAAAGAGAATGAATAGATGGAAAGAAATTAAGAAGTATAAAAAATAAATTGAAAGAAAGAACGAACAAAAACATAGAATGAATGACAGAGACAAAGAAAGAGAATGAATGAATTACAGAAATAAATAAAGCGATTGAGTTAATGACAAAAACAAAGAATGAATAAAAGGAATGACAGAAAATTCAGGAAAACGAGAAAGAAAGAATGGGAGAAAAAAATAAGAGATGGAAGGAAAAAAGAAAAAAAAAGGAACAGAAGGACTGACAGAGAAAACGAAAAAAAGGGAAATGAGAAACAATAAAAGTAAAGAAAGAAAGCAAGAAAGGGAATGGCAGAATGAACAGATGAAAATGAGAAACAAATAATAGATGGAAATAAAGAGAAAAATACTAGAAGAAAGAAACAAAGAATAAAAGGACTGACAGAAATACTAGAAGGAAAGTAAGTAAAGAAAGAAAGTAAGAAAATTATTGGCTGAAAGAAAATATGAAAGAAAGTAACGGGAATACATGGAAAGAATAGAAGGACAAACAGAATGAAGCAATGGCCAATATGCCGCAGGCTGACAGTCCTTAGTCGGGCAGGCTGATTCATCACTAACGCCAGGTAGAAAAAAATTGTGAAAAAAATGCTTTTTCAATGCCAGAAGAGGTCACAGAATTATTTGTAATTTTTTGAAAAAAAAAATAAACAAAAACCCTGAGAAGAAAAGTATCGTCCATTGAAATGTATGGGAGAGCATCAGGTAGCGAGAGGTCATACCTGGCGCTGTGCAAGGCTGAACGCCGGTGCTGTTCGCTGAGGCTGTGAAAATGATGAATCAGACGCTACATGGCGCTATCCCAGTCGCTAAACAGATTCTGCTTGATAAATGTGTAATTGCGTGCCGTGTCCGGCGTTCACCTGTCGCTACCTGTCGCTACCTCTCATTAACCAGCCACTACCTGACGCTATCCCTTCTTAAATAAGGGCCCAAGTTACTGCACAGCCCTGCATCCTGTAGCCAGGGGCTGCCCGGGGTAGAGGGAATTAGGTGGGCCCTTTCAAGTTGCAGGGGCCTGGCAGATGCCCGGATACACCCAGTGCTGATGCACTGACTAGATTGAGTAGAAAAAGAGAGAAGGGAGATCAAGAGTGCAAGAAATAGCGTAACAAAAAGTGGGAATGATGAAAAAGGAGAAGAGGACATAGGGAAATGACAGAGGAAGTATGGAAAAGCAGGGAGGCTAGAGAGAGGAACACGAATAGGACAAAGATAAGGATAAAAAAGAGAAAGGGATATCAAACAAAAAAAAATAGAGAGGATTTAAAAGGATATTCAAAAATAAGAAGAATAGCTAGAGAGAGAAGGACAATGAAATAGAGAAAGAAGGCTAACCAGAGATAAAGGGAGAGAAGAACACAGAGAGTGAGAGAGAAAGACATAATTGTAAAAAAAAAACTTGCTTCCAGGTCTAACGGCGCGGCCGCATCCCCATTATCCCTCTAGCAGGGCGCGTGCCCATGTCAGGCATTTGGGAATGGCCGGCGCAGGCATGCTCCCTGTTAGAGGGAAGCGGGGGATGCGGCCGCCAGCACGCTTGGCTACGAGTGCGCTGATTGGACGAGCGGCACATGCCCCGGGCAACAGGACCAAAACCTAGGATAGTGAAAATTCTGGGTTTTGGTCCACTTTAAGGCCCACAGCTTAACTTCCACCAGCAAATGTGTGTGGTGCTGCAATGTGCAGCCGTTTCTGGCTCCCCAGTCAAATGGGGCTATGGTGAGTAAAATGTAGTACCCATGGCAGGCATACCAGTGGCAGGAATACATTTATATGCCATTGACCTGAACCCTCTCAGGCACAAAGTCAAATAAGAATTTAGGCCGGATTATTAAACATTCAAGTAGTCATCCCGATGTGGGAAAAAGTCTCATGACCCATGTGACTGCACACCAACCTAGTGAAATTGATGGAAGAAAGAGAAGAAAGAGCAGCAGTCACCACATTCGAAAATTTGGGAAAGAAAAGAAGTTAAAGCCTATTTTAGACTTTCTATGTCTTGTTCAGATGCAAAGCATTCCAAATTAGGATTCCCCAATCCTCATCTAACCTCATCTATTCAGCATCAGCAATCATTCCATTATTGCATTTGATTGGTCTTTGCCTAACTGATTACAGGTAGAGTTTATAGTCAGCCGGGTATTCTAATGGCCCCCAGCCAGCCCATGACCAGCCTTCGACATCCCTATTGAGCAAGTGATTCCTGGATGGCCAATGAGTGCTTCAAGGCTGAGGCTATAGCATTGCAAGAGCAGATATGCATACCTCTTAACTGTCCCTAATTTGGAGGGACTCTCTTTTGAGTTCATGTCCCCCTGTCTCTTTTTGTTCTCATTTGTCCATATTCATCAATAAATAATTCATTCACCTATTCATAGTGTTTATTTTATGTTACTGTTACACCCAATCTCCTATCCTTCCCTCAATGAAGGGGTGTGGCTTAATTTAACAATTGTCTCTCTTTCCCATCCTAAAAAGTTGGAAGGTGTGGATATGTATGGCCACTCTTGAATTGGTGCTACTGAAGCATTAGAGGCTAATTTTTTGATAGCGGCACTGTGGCCGCTAAGGAAAGGCGCTGACAGCATCCCAGGCAGAACGCTGCAGACAGGCCAATGGTTCAGTTTAGCGTTTCTGGCATCACTTCTCAGTCTGACTTTGATAAAACTAATGTCCGATGGACGCTAATGAAACAGACTCCCTGTGAAATTAGTGCCTTTGCTTTTCAATGCTGCTAGTTGTTTATAGGCATTCCACAACAGCATTCGCCACTACAACCACACAAAATACAGCTCAGACCCTTTTTTGGTTTTATCGTAACAAATGGTTGTGTATTTTTCTAAACCAAAATTTTCTGTGCCCAGAAAAAAAGAGAGGTTTTGAACTCAGTTTCCCTTTTGCTCCTGTCTATGGCTTGTCTAACTGTATTGGAGTTATTAAAATCCCCGCTCAGAGGCTGACCAGCTAAAACCTGGCCCTGCTGCTATACCAGCCCCATTGTCTTTCAGTATGGGCCAATTGCCATGGCACCTGAAAGAACACTGGGCCCATACCTATGGGCACCAGGCTCTTGCACACCCCCAGTGCAGGTAAGCAAGTCGGGATAGTGCCATGTCACCTGCCTGATATGCTGGTTTCCCTACCCTTGAAACTGGTATAGGAGCCCCCTAGACCAATGTGCCTGATGGCGTCCTCCTTGGGTCTGGCATCTGGATCTACAGGCTGGTCTGGATCTACAGGGTCACTCACCAGATGTCCTGGTCCATCGCTTGGGTTCTTTTGACATCTTGCCGTCACAAGCTGATGTCGCCATCTTGAGAACAGAGGAACCCAGGACTAATTAAGTTTCTTATAGGCTTCAAACCGATGAATGCTCCTCTTTAAAGTGGGACAAAACCCAGGATTTTAACTTTCCCGGGTGTTTGTTCCGTGCCTCCTGGGCATCCTGAATTGGGATGCCCCACTGTGTGAAGCCCCCCAGATTGGCACATTCAGACTCACCTCTTCCCGGTCCAATGGAGCCTCCGAGCCACCCACTGAAGTTATGTAATTCATGAAGCATCTCTAATTATTGAGAATGGGGAGCCTGAGCGGTGCACCCCCTGCTTGAAGAGTTAATCTGGTATGCAATTAACCTTTTGTGGTTGTGGATTCACAGAGGTGTTTAAAGAAGACCTGAAGTGTTTATGTGTGGTTGAATAATAAGTCTTTAGTAAGCATTTTATTTTTTGTGGTGGTGGATTTATAGAAGTTTTCATACTGAAGGTGTTACTCCGCAGGAAGGCATCATTACAGTTCCATTAGTGGGACAGTATTTGATAGAGGAAATTGGGTATTTTATGGCTTTGGGGACACAGCCTGAAATTTCCCAGCATATTTGAGTGTTATAAGACTTGAGGCTGATTCACTACTAGCGCCATGTATTGCCAGATGAGCGTCTGTATATCGGTGCTTAGAGCAACCACTAGTAGACGCTGTAACCTAGTGTTGTGGTCGGTGTAGTAACCTAGGCGGCATTGATGAATGTGAAGTGTGTTGGACGCTCTAACAACAGTATAAAGCTGCACCAGCTTCAGTGCATCTGGCACGCGGCGCTGAACACCATAGAAAAAACTACACACACACAGCGTCGGCGCTCTAATGCTGGGCGCTGTGGCATAGAGCGCCAGATGCTGTGTGATCAAAGTCTGTTTTTGAACACATATACACCTGTAACAAAGCGAAAACACATGGAATGACATTTTTTTAACACTGACAGAAACACTTTAGTGCCAGACCTGTAAATACAATTCTGCATAAAAATATGAAAAGTCAAAAAAATGTATAAAAGTGTTTGTTTGCAGCCAGGAGAGGTCACACAATGATTTGAACAAAAAAAATGGCAAACACGCTATTTTAACACAACCAAATGAAAGCCCATTGAAATGTATCGGAGAGCGACAGTGAGCGAATGTTAATACGTGGCGCTCTTGAACCTAGAGCGCTGGCGCTATACACTGATCCACCTCTGGTAATACATGTGACGCTACATGTGACGCTACATGGTGCTCTTAGAGGTGCTCACCAGATTCGCTTTCCTAAATTTGGTTTCTCACACAGAGCCTACCAGACGCTACCTGCCGCCATGGGCCGGATTAAGTGTGGTGGAGGCCCCTGGGCACAAATCACCCCCCCCCTGGCGGGCTCTCTCCTGAGGACTGAAAAGCCAGGGGGGGTGATCGGAGCCCCCCCCCCCCCCCCCCCCCCCGGAGAAGAAAAGAGCCTGCGGGAGCGTGGAGGTGAGTAAATGTAATTTTTCTTTTTTTTTTTTTACATGTAATACTACTGAAGCCGGGGGGCCTTTTCTGGGCACTCCCCTGCAGTCGGGGGGGCCTGGGTCGGGGATCAAAGCCCCCCCGGATGAAGAGAAGACCCAGCCGGTTCGAGGTCAGGGGAGTGGCTTTTTTTTTTTGTCCGCTAGCAGAGGTGAAAGCCAGGTATGTAAAATTTACATAGCTGGAAGTTGATGACAGGAGAGGCTGCTACGTGAATTTTACATATCTGGTGTTTGAAAGGTTAATTTAGTGTAACTTTAAACATAAAAACGTTTACTTCTTCTGGCCTCTGGCCACGTGACGTCACCTTCCTGCCGCGGCCGCTTCTTCTTCGGCTCTTCATCCCACTGGCGCTGTCTTCTTTGGGCGGCCGTCACCGCCACTGTTCCGACACTTACACTCTGCAAGTTGCGGGCAGTGGGCCGTAACACAGACCCGCTGCCCCTGCCATCTTCTCCCCTCCCTGTCTCCTATACTCACTTCCTCTCCCGCCTTTTCACACTGCACACAATGAAGCGGGAAAGTGGTGGAGGCCCCATAATCCGGCCCTGCCTGCTGCTACGAAGCACTAACTGGTGCTATCCTTTCTTAAATAACCCCCTTTATTAACATTAATATCACAAATATTCTGCACGGAAAAAAGTTTCCTTTTTGGTTTTAAACCACTGTATTATTTGTAGTTAAACAAATATTTTATTTTTTTAGCTCAAAATGTTCACCATGCCCCCATCGCCTTAACCCCCTACTACTCCTTCCCCCATCAGCTATGGACGTAGTGCCAATTCCATGTACCTCTGGCGGGCTGTGCCAACCCTTTGCCGTTAATGCTGAATTATAAGGATTAACTGATCCCATCTGCATATGAGCTGGCAGCAAGCCCTCAGAAAGGGAGTTAACCCTATAATGGCCGGCAGACTATAAATTGCCAGACCAGCAAAACCAAGATCCTAGAAGCATGACTCAGCAGGAAGGGATTCCCCAGGCTAGTTATACCCTCCCTTCCTTCTATCGAGCTATTGTTATTCTCTTCAGACCAATCAGACAATCATGGTCAGCGTTTGGGGCGTTCAAGCTGTGTGGCTGCACAGGGGGGCATTCCATTCTCTCTGTTATTGGGCGTCAGGAGACATCATTCAAACACCCCTTTAGAGAGAAAGCTTTATTTCTCACTCACTTCTCTTGCTATTTGTTTTTTTCTCTTTACGCACTTTTTGCTGTTAGTCTCTAGGTTCTTTCCTTATCTGTTTCTCTTTATGTGATTCCTCCATCATTCTCTCCATCTCACTCTCTTGCCTCCAGTTGCTGCTGGTGATGTTGTTTTTTATTATTTATTTATTTGGGCTCCCAGTTATATTGTGTTTTGTGTAACTGTTGTTTATTCGATGGTAACTTATAAATGTATTCAATGTCTTAATATATGTGAGTGCTGGTATTTTAGTAATTCAAGTGCACTTGTATATGGGGTATTGCTTCCTGTGGCACAGGAATTTTCTGGTTAGTATTGCTGTTTTACCCAATATGTGCCTGCACACTTTCTTTAATCATATACCATTTGAGTGCCGCCATGTTTGTTTTTTTGTTTTCATTTTCAGCTTCCCTTCTCTTTTTCTTTTTCGCATTCCCTCTGTCATCTTTTCATTTCCACCTTTCCTCCACCTTCTTTTCTCCACATTTCCTCCATCTCATTCTCATTGCCACAATCCCTCCTTCTTCTCCTCTCCGAATTCCCTCCAAGTTTTCCACAGTCCCCCTATCTTGCTCTTATAGCCACCTTCGCAACTCCTTATCTCCACATTTCCTCCATCACGCTCCTATTGCCACCTTCACTCCACCTTTTTTTCTCATTCCCTTTTCTCATTGCCAGCTTCCCTTCTCATTTTGTTTCCCACATTAACATCCTCTCACTCTAATGTTCACCTTACCTTCTCCTTGTCTTTTCTGCATTCCCCCTGTCTCTCTTTAATTTCCACCTTCCCTCCTCATTCTCCTCATCCCTTCTCCTTCTCTTTTCCCCATTCCTTCCATCCCCCTCTCATTTTCACCTGCCCTTCTCCTTTTTTTCTCCACATTCCCTCTATCTCGCTGTCAATGTTGTGTCAGTTACCATCCTTTACGGACCTGAGATATTTATAAGTTTGTGCTATAAGCATATGTCTGGGGGCAGTAGGTGGAGTAGCATTGAATTCTGTGAATATTTGTTCCTCGAAAGCCCACAGAAAATCCACATCCCAAAACCACCAACTCCCAGACCCATTACTCTGTAATGTGGTCAGTTTAACTGTCCCACTTTGACGCCCCCTTAACTGCCATGGCTCTAGAGGTGCCTATTACTGTACTAGGCACCCCAGGTCTCAGCATTGGCCGGGCATGTATAAGAAAGTATAGGAACTGGCCAAGGCACACAAAAAGACAATCATTAAAGCTCAGATTTAGGCCCTTCAGTGGGTGGAGTTAGGACAAAGGCAGTAGTGAGACAGCAGAGGAATTAGGCTGAAGCTGTGTTTGGAACAGAGCACCGGCATATTGAAATGGTAGCAGCTGCAACCCCCAGTCAACATGCAGTCTGCGACGCATTCCCCCTCCCACTGATGCAAGAGTCAAATGAAAAACTCAGTTATAAAATAATACCACCATCTCTCAAATTAAGGAATTTTCAGGTGATTCTCCACCACCTGAATATTTTCTGCATGAGAGTTGATGCGAGTTTGTTTTTTGTCCAAACTTGCACAGTGCTAAATCTACAATATTGTCCCACTCTTTTTGTTTTCCCTTCTTATTTATCTATTCCATCTATCTCTCCCTCTTTTTTCCATGTTCTTGTTTTTGTCACCTTCCCTCCATCTCCCTTTCCACCTAACTTCAGTATTCCTTGCTCCAGTCTTCAGCTCCATCCGTCAATTTTGGTTAAGAATCAGCTAAGGGCTAAATAGAGCCATGTGCACCGATTCAACATTCACCACTCACACTTACACAGATTTCCTATGCTATGGCCTAGTCTTTCTTCAACAGCCTGCCACCCTCTGTTACTTCCAGGCCAACACAACCGCAGTTTAACCCTTGTAATGCCCAAAATGGGCACATTTCTCAGTGCTTGTAAAAAGCCATTGTTCCTTCTTCATCTAAAATTTATGGGTTCCAATCATGCTGCTACCCCAATAACAAATGGGACAATTTTTTGAGGACTTGCCCGTTACTGCTAGGCCAACTCAACCGCAGTTTAACACTGTAATGCCCAAAATGGGCACATTTTTCAGCACTTGTGAAAAGCCATTGTTTCTTCTTCATCTAAAATGTAAGGGTTCCAATCACGCTGCTACCCCACTAACAAATGGGACAATTTTTTGAGGGCTTGCCCGCTACTGCCAGGCCAACACAAGTTTAACCCTGTAATTCACAAAATGGGTACATTTTTCAGCACTTGTAAAACGCCATTGCTTCTTCAGCTAAAATTTAAGGCTGCCAATCCCGCTGCTACCCCCATTACAAATGGCTTGCTCACTACTACCAGGCCTACACAACCACAGGTCTACCCCCTGTGATGGCCAAAACGGGTACATTTTTCAACGCTTGTAAAAAGCCATTACTTCTTTTCACTTTCCAGGAACACCAAACCTGTTGCTTCTCCCCATTTGTATGTGCTTTAAACCATCAAAGACAGATGTAGGCTATTGAAATGCTAATTCGGTCATAACCAATTCAAATGCTAATTAGCCCACTAAAACATGTATAGCCTTTATGCAGCTTTGGGTGACATGAGAGTTATAAAGGACTTTTAGTGCCATCAGACATTGTTTTCCATGCATTTTAGACAAAAGTTCATCCCAAACTAGTTCGTTCTGAACTTTTTCGGAGAAATTTGGCGAACCGAACTTTTGAAAAGTTCCCTCATCTCCTCAGGATAGACAATCTGCACAGAAGCTAAATCTAGGACCTTGACTGAAAGGTCCGTCACTCCTGTGCAGCAGTATGACCAGGGGTGGACTGGCCATAGGGAGCACATGGAAAATTCCCAGTTGGCTGCACTGCTTTGTAGCTGCATAAACTGGCACTTTACCCAGAACCTTTGCTGTAGTTCACTTAATCCTTTTCTAATATCTCCCTGAGCTCTCTGTCTCCCAGGTCTCCTTCCAACCCACCTCTCATACCTGGCCTCATTGTACACCCATTACCCCTGCAATACTATATTCATCCATGCCACAGTATGTGCACTTACAATACTAAAGCTAGAGTACCTTCAGTCTCCCGTAACCCCCCCCCCTCCTATAATTGGCCTCATACTAAGGCTTCAGTACCATCTCTTTAAGAGTAACCATTTCACCCCTGCCCATGATCCCTGGACCTAGTCCGTCCCTGAGTGTGACTGTACTGGTGTGTCACTCAAGTCCAAATGTCACTCAAGCCCACAGCTGCCATGCAGAGCGCCATTCCCCGTCGGCATCAGGGGATGATTGTGGTGATCAGGTGAGTCCTATTTATTATTTTAAGGGACAAATACAAATCTTGGACTTTTTGTTCCTCTTTAAAGATTATCACAGTATTAGGACACAATATCCAGAGGGAGCGGGTGGTAATAGATATGGCCACAGTAATCTGGGATGACCTCTCCGTCTGTGTTTAGTGATTTAAAATCGCAATCCTGTGTGCTAACAAAGGCTACCGAATAGCTGCCAAAGTTGAATATTTTTTAAGCCATAATGACAGTTCTCCAACTGTCAATGTGCTGCATGCCAGCGACATCCTCGCCATGTATCTTGTGTATCAGTGATGACCACATATGTCAGGCATTACTCAGCAGCCAGAGCACATGTCAGACATAAAGCACAACATGGTTGGAGAGACACACAGAATACAGATGACTTTCCACTGGCCTTCAAGTAACTGTAATGAGAAAAACTGCTGCTGGCAAGACACGTGCTGCAGCATTCTCCGGAAATATATTTGCCTATTTTATTTTTTATTGTATGTCCAGACAATATAATGGAGGCTGTTCTGCTTCAAGGCAAGAATAACACTGCACAATGCCCTAGATTTGATGAGGATAAGTGTGAAATGCAAAACTAGTCAAGTCAAGGCCGCCATCAAAAAGTACCACCAGGGGTTCCATGAGAATATTATGGATGACAAGAGTAGTGCCCTCTTCCCTTTATATCTACCCCCACACCACATCATAGCTTGCCTGGGACTGAAGACTAAAACCCCACCCCAAGTACCTTGAGCCGATACATTTTTCTCTTACTTTTTTTCCTGAATGAGGACTTGGGCCTGCAGCCACAACCACTCGGCAAACTTAAGATCACTCATTAGCTGATCTAAAAAATGCCGGTAACATAGGCACGCCACTGGACACATCCCCAGTTTCCCTACTTGCACTAGCCTATCTAGATATTTTATTTATTGCATATATATATATATATATATATATATATATATATATTTCATGCATATATGGGCATTGAAAGTTTGTGCACACTTAGGAATATTCCTCTGCATTTAAACCATCGATGAAGTGAGACAAACACAAGCAGTCAGCGCACACACGTTGCCAGAGCGTTGGGCTGCCCAAACCCTCTGGGAAGCAGTTTTTAGGTTTAGGTGCCTTGCTTAAACCAGACCAACAGCCTGGCACAGTTGGAAAAGAAAGGTAGTGGCCATAACTGACAATGCACAGTAACAGGAAGCCCAGCAGCACTTCCTGTTTACAGGTGGCTTGTAATTGCACGAGCCCGCCCTCTTGCTCTTAAAAATTACTACAGCAGGAGTTAGAAAATGGTAAATTCATTTTTATGTGCAGCAATCTAAATTGCCCTGGGGAGGGATGCATATGGGCACTGTTTGTTGTATTGGTCTGGTTTAAGTCACTTTTGACTGTTGGTCCTCTTTAAGAGCACTTTAGTTATCTCCCAACTGGGAATCGAACCTGCTACCCTCCAGATCGGTTGCTTAGCCACTAGGCCATGACTGCTGAATGGCTGGGTGTCTGTAAGCCAAGTAGATTTGAGATGGCTGCTTGGTCTTGCTCTTCTAGTTGCTGAGGCTGTTTATTTTACTAGAGAAAATAGAGAATGCAGAGGAGAGCAGTATTTGTCACTGGAGTTCAGTGGCATAACTGCAGTTACTCCCCCCCCCCCCCCCCCACACACACACACACACATGTGTGCCCGATCCCCTCCACATCCCCAGCTACATTCAACCGCGTGTGGCACCTCTAGGAGGTGGGGAGAGGTGGCATTTAACCTGAGCAGCACATGTGTAACAGCTAAACCTTCCCTTAGCAGAGGTCAGTAGTGCGTTCATGTGTGCAGCAGTGTTTGGATCCCTAATTGGGCAAAGCTCTGCAGGGAAAAGGAAGGTATCTGCTGAATGCAAGGTTCATGGGGGGAGGGCTGGAGGGGGTTAGTGGCTATGTGAACCATGACCTGGAAATGCTTAAAGTGGAACAAAACCCACTGAGTCCAGCCCTGGAAGCTAAAAGAATCTAAAAGATTCCAAGGCCAGCCACTGGCCTTCTCCTGGGGCATAGGACTGGGACCAACACCCATTTAGTGTAAATTGGGTGTTGGTCCATTTTAAAGGGATAGTCCAGGCAAAAAATACAACATTAATACTTACCTTTGCTCCTCCCCAGCCTTCCTCACAGTCCAGTTAAATAAAATGTACTGTGTCCTCAAATTATGTCCTGCAGCATGCAGGCTCAATCTTCAGTTTAGCATCAACCAGCATTTTGTACATCCACCCCCACAAATCAGTTACAGTGACTCCAGCATACCCACTCTATTCACTGCAATAGAGAACACCACCCCCATTACAGTAAATTAGTAGATGTGGCAAGTCATTAAGGTCGATTCACAGCCTTATTTACCTGAAAAAGCATGTGTATGTGTAATGTTTCTGCCCATTTTTGAGTTTCTCATGCATTTTTTCTTTATATTAGCGTTTTTGTGGTTGTGTGTAGGCCTTTTCGTTAGCGCCTTTAATGTGTAATTGCTTCTTATTGTTTTCACGTTCATGAGTAAAAGTCAGGATGAGTGAGGGCTTCCACATGGTTCAGAGCCCTGATTAGGCGTGTGAGAGAGGGCTAAAAATGGGAAATTTCCGTATACAATTAAACCGGACCTTCAGCGTGATTTAATGAAAAGCCCAAACTCTTAAAAAACGGTTCCCCAGCATCTAAAATTAATATATTTTACGTTTTTAGTCACTAACTTATTATTCTTTCCCCCACTGGGCTGCAACTCTGTTTAGGAATTTAGGATACGGGCGCCGCCATCTTGACTCAGAAACATCACACTTACTGAGGAGAGGAGAGTGGGATGAGATACAGGGGGGCGGGTTATAGCTGTGCTTTGCTCAGACAGAGCAGAGCTGGGGTCAGGAAAAGGTCAGCAGTCCCAGAATGCAGAGCAGCACAGTCAGGAGGCACTTCCTGTTTGTCGGCTGCCTGATAAGATGGCGGCTTCCATAAGCCGCCATCTTGGATGTTTAAAGGCTCATAACATGCAGTAGATGCAGGTAGGATGATTTTTAATGTGGACAATCTGTATGTACAGGGTGTGGGAAACATATAAGATAGACTCTTATTCAGAGTGAAGGTCCGCTATAAGGGCACTTTTTCTTAGTGAGTTTGTGCTTTTGTGGCGTGTGGGAAAACGGAATGGAGTCCTTAAAGCTGACCAAAAGTCAAAAATTACTTAAACCACACCAACACAACAAGCAGTGCTCATATGCAGCCCTCCTGGGGGCAATTAAGATTGCAGCACATAAAATTAATATACCCTTTTTTAACTCCAGCTAGGTTCAATTTTGAAACCAAGATGGCGACTCATGCTTTTGCAGGCCACCTGCAAACAGGAAGTGCTGCTGGGCTTCCTGTTACTGTGCATTGTCAGTTATGTCAGTTGGGATTGGAAGCTTCAAAATGGCCGCTACCTTTCTTTTTCAACTGTGCCAGGCTGTTGGTCCAGTTTAAGGCACTGGGAGGCTGCCACCTTCTTTTAAACACCCCCCAAAAGAAACATTTGTAAATATTTTATAATAAAATTTTACATTTTTGTTTTTGTGTTATTTTTGTTAATTTCATATTTTCTTATTAAAAACATAAAAAAACATTAACAATCAAAAAATAAAACTCTATGAATAAAAAAATAAAAAAATACATTATGAATAATATTATGAATAATAGTAAAAATACATTACGAATAAAAAATTACACAATAAAAAATGAAGATGCTTATTTAAGACTAATGCCAAATATTGCAATTTGAGCGTCTATGTAGCATCCCGAGGGCAAAGAGCCCAATACGACGCTACATCTAACAACAGGACAACACTCCAGCGATTGATAGGTAGCGCAATGATTTTATCCTAAAATTGATGAAAAAAGAAAAAATGTTATTTATACACAAGCAAAAAAAAAACATTAAAATTAAATTACATTGTGTTGTATTTCATTTTATATTATAAACAATCAGAGTAATGTTTACATTCTATCCATGTGGGCATCCCGAATATTCAACTAGGAAGAAATAGAGAAGAATGCGTGGCAAGCATGAAAGTGGTTAAGGTAAGCATTAGGAAGAAGAAGCAAAGAAGAATGCATGAAAGTGGTTAAGGTAAGCATTAGGAAGAAGAAGTAAAGAAGAATGCATGAAAGTGGTTAAGGTAAGCATTAGGAAGAAGTAAAGAAGAAAGCATGACATGCTAAGTAGTTTGGAACAGAAGAGACTTGGCACAGCAATAAGTAATTCATGGGCTAGCAGGGTCAGGGTACGTGAAACAGTTAAAAAAAAGAGGTTTGCATATGTGTAGAAGCCACCAAAACAGCCAGCGTATGTGTATACATTTCACAAAAATGAAAATATTAAATAATTTAGGGGCTAAATCAAGGGTAAAAACAGGATTTTCCAGTGGGAACTAGTAGGATCTCGTTGGACACTCAAACATTTTGTGGCAAGTTACTTGAAAAAACGCTCTAAAAATGCTACGAGACAAGAGTTTCACATCAATGTATACGAGAGCGCCGTCTGTGAAATAGGTCTTGAGAGCCGTACTCACAGCATTCCCGGGCTTACACAGCTACAGAAATAGTACATAGTAACATAGTATGTAAGGCTGAATAAAGACTATAGTCCATCCAGTCCAGCCTGTTTATCTCCTTCCAGTGGTCTAGCAGCCATAGCTGGAAATGTTATTATATGCCAGGAAGGCATCAAGGCCACTTTTACTGTATCCATCATTACTACCTCCTATGGCAGCGAGTTCCATAGTCTAACTGCTCTTACAGAGAAGAATCCCCTCCTATGTCGGTGGAGAAAGCACCTTTCCTCTAACCTTAGTGGATGCCCTCGGGTTATGGTTACACTCCGGGGTATAAATAGATTGTGGGAAAGATCTTTGTATTGACCCCGAAGATATTTATACATAGTTATTAGATCACTCCTCAGGCGTCTTTTTTCTAAACTAAATAAACCTAACTTTGACAATCTTTCATGGTACTCTAGCCCCTGCACTCCTTTTATTAACTTTGTTGCCCTTCTTTGAACACGCTCCAGTTCTGATATGTCCTTTTTAAGCACAGGTGCCCAGAACTGTACACAGTATTCCATATGGGGTCTGACCAGTGACTTGTACAGGGGTAAAATGAGGATCTGGTCATGAGCACCTATGCACCTCTTGATGCACACCATAATCCTATTTGCTTTGGCAGCTGCTGCCTGGCATTGATTACTACAGTTCAGCTTATTGTTAACTAAAACCCCAGGTCCTTTTCCATTGTTGTTTTACCAAGTGTTTCTATATTTAGTGTGTAATCATGACACAGATTTCTCCTTCCCATGTGCATAACCTTACATTTATCTGTGTTTAACTTCATTTGCAATTTAACTGCCCATGCTTCCAATTTATCTAAATATGTTTGTAGCTGCCTGCTGTCCTCTTTTGTTTTAATTGCTTTACACAGCTTAGTATCATCTGCAAAGATTGAGACTTTACTGTTTAATCCGTACCCAATGTCATTTATATATATATTGAAGAGAATTGGTCCCAGAACTGACCCTTGTGGCACACCACTAGTAACAGTGACCCAATCTGAGTGTGTATCCTTTATAACCTCCCTCTGCTTCCGATCATTAAGCCAATTTCTCACCCATCTGCATACATTTTCCCCAAGTCCACGAATTCTCATCTTTTGTATCAGCCTTTTATGTGGCACAGAATCAAATGCTTTAGAAAAGTCAAGATATATGAATATATACGATGCTGCTCATCTTGTTGTAAATCTATGGCTGCAAACTTTTTGGCAGCGTGTAGCGAGTCAGCAAAAAGGTTATATTTTAATTTCTAAAGCGAGGAAAGTACTCCTGTCCCTCTTCCTGTCTGCTTTTATTTCAGTTCCTGCTCAGCACACAAGAGTCACAAGTAAAATGCCTGCAAACAGGATTTATTATTTGGCTGGAAGATCATTTTACAATATACTAACAGAAAAAGATACGCGAGATAAAAAAAGATACAAGTAATAGGTTAGATCCCCCCCCCTTCACAAACATAGTCAATGATGTGCCCTGCACTGTCTACTGCAAGAGGGTGGAAACAATAAATATAATGTTAAGGCAATGCTAGCATTTTTTAAATTAGTAAATTTGAAAGCACTTATTTTCCCCTACACCCCTATCTACATACATAGTGTCTGAATATTGCAATGTTTTAGGGATCTTGAAGCGTACCTGCAGGCAGCTGAGCAGAAGCCTAAAGACATTGTGCAAGCAGTCTAATGACTGAATGGATGCCCCTATGTCCTTTTCTTAGAATGGATAGCCGGGCCATGTTAAGTCACATATACCAAAGATATAAAGTAGGTCATCATGAAACCCCCAGCTGAAATATGTCATGATGGGTTAGTGTCAGCACACAATGCTGACAAAACAACTGCCCTCCTTAACCCTTCAGCAGCCCAACACTCAGCGGGACCAATGAAGAACTTAACGAGAGGAGTCTACTGGGAAAACGTAATCAATGGCGTCTTCTGAAAGAGCAGAGATCTCAGGCTGCACTGTGCGACTTACAAAAGCCTTGCATTTACTCATTAAAGTGTAGAAGGATGGCTCAATGAACTGCTGATCATACAATTTATTCTACATCCACTGTAGATGGATGACTTTGTTTAGAATAGTGACTACTGACAGACCCAGTAACACCAGTGTCAATAGATATTTAGAAATTAGGCATCATACAATGCCTGGTCAAACAAAAATAAGGGTCACCGCCCAACTTTAACTACACAATTAGGTTAAGAGACTCCCATTGTATAACTACTGCATGGATGGTTATGTTTCAGCTGGCAACAACCCTAACTGATGCAGTGAGTTGCTTCTCATTTGTTAAACAACTATGTCGAACAACACATCCTGTGGTCATGGAAAACATGTCCATGTTCAGAAGAACTAAATTATTGGCATGTGTCAAGCAAAGAAAACATTTAAGGAGATTGCTGAAATTACTAAAATTGGGTTAAGAGCTGTCCAACGCAAGTGGAAGGACAGTGGGGAAACATCACAATAGAGGAAGAAATGTGATGGGGAAAAAAGCATCCTTCTTGTAGGGGCCATACCCACCCCAGCCCCAGTATTGGTCCTTACAACACTAAAGCAGTACCATCTCTGTAAGAATGCCCTTTTCTGCCCTTGCCCATAATCTGCCCTTTCAGGGTTGTAGCCGTAGCTGAAGAATGCACTTTTTGATAAGGAAGCACCCTGGATATGGGGATCAGCAGGTCTTTGGCTTGTCATGGGCTGATTATATGCTCCAGTCCACCCTGAGCATCGGGTAGCAACAGGCAACAGCCTGCTTAGTTCCACTCCAGGTAACAGCTACAATCGACCCTGCCCAGCCGCACTCAGCACATGCAAACTGGGTGGGGTGCAATAAAGATTCAATCTTAACAATTGGATTGCGGAAACTGAGTAGAACTGTCTGAATCCCACCCTTGTCTAAGTTGCATAAATAGTGTCATACATCCCCAGATATAGTAACAAGGTGTGGGTTCTTCTGAGGCCCCCGGGTTCTCCTGTGTGGAACTTGTAGGGTGTGGGTGCAGTCCGAGTCGGTATAAGGTTAAATGTAGCAGAATTAAAAGTGGGGCTCTAAATATTATACCAACCAACCAAACGCCATTCCATTAACAACCCCCCCTCCAGTTATTTATACAAATTTGGCATTCATGGAATAGAGCAAAATGGCTTACAGGGCTGTAATCTTGTCTTTCCAGCTTCTCCTCCCCTGACAGTAAGCAAAGCACCAAAAATAAGAGCGGCATCAAGAGCAGTACTGAATGAATCTCTATGCAGGGGGAATCCGTTAGTGATGGGCTCTGGGGAATTGCCCCCATTCGTGCAGCCACGCAATACATTCTCATTCTGTATAACAAGGAATCATAGGTGTCTGGCTGCCTTCCATCAAGCCAGAAGGTGGTGGGGCTTCATCTTGGCCCATTGAGTCTCTTTACTTCCCTGAGGCTGCTTAGATCTGTTCCCTCTGGGTATGTACAGCACCTGTGGGGTCCTGCTTAGTTTAGGTTTTGCTCTCGTCCTTGCCTGCTTTACAGGTCCCTATTTTGGAAGTTCTACTTTATATTGTACTTTCCTGCGGTACGCTTCTCTGTATTCTCTGTAACAGTGGGTTCCCTGGTCAGCCCTGGAGTCATCCCATTCTTAGTTTCGGCCCTGTGAGCAGCCCCATTGCTCAAGTGATACTGCATTGATGGGCAAATTATGCTTTTTGTGGCATCCTAGGTGCCCGCAGAGACGATACATTTGACAACAAGATGGGGGGGCGGGATTCAATATGTACACTGCATATTTATTTTTGACGACAGAGGAGGATCCACGCTTACACATTGCATTTTGAAAAGTCCGGTGCGTGTGCGTGCATCAGCCAGAAAAATGTCAGGGTGAACACAGGTGTTGAGGGATCACCGGCGAGGTGAGTATACAAGGTGATTTCAATTAGAGGGGCATTCCAAATCCTGAATCTTTCAGACTCCAGGAAGGCTGGTGTTCCTTTTCAAGTACTTCACTGCATTGTTATTTGGAACCGTCTGAAGTTTGGTTTCCTGTTCTAAATCATTTATATGGCTTCAATGTTTTACTTACAAATGTGGCATAGCTTCTGTGAGACATGCTTATGTGCAGAAAACCATGCACTAGCATATATCGTCCCTTGCTTAGGACTAGTTTCTGTGCTGTGGTGGGTGAATCTTATTAAGCCACCACCTGACATTCCAGCCTTCTCTCTTGACCTGATTTCCTGTAAGCCTGGTGTGGGTGCTCGAGGAGGTTGCTGCTGGACTTTTCAAAAACCTGTTACGTGACATTTGTAAGGTTTCTCTGCAGACAAGTCATGTCACATTAACCCTTTAAGTGCCAGCAACGTAAAATTTACGTAACTGCAACTCCATCCATTAAGTGCCAGCCACGTAAATTTTACATGCCTGTTTACAGGCAAAAAAAGCCCACCCTGCCGTTATAAAAGGCCCCGTCCTGCAGCAAGAGTGAGCAGCGGAAGCCAGGAGTGGGGCAGAGCAGGGCAGCCTAGCTCCCATCTTCTGCGACTCCCAGAGATCATGAAACAGCACCCTTTGATGGAAGGAGTTAAGCAGTGCTGTGAATAAAAAAGCCCTGGGGATGGTGTACCTGGTGTACCTGAGCCAATCCTTTTGGTGGGTGGGTCTTTTCACTCATGGGGGGGGCGGTCTGGAGCACTATGGATGTCCTATGGCTGCTCCACCCACCTCCTCTTCTTTCACGACTAAACATCCTTTGATCGGCCCACGGCTGAGGGGTGACCCTCTCTCCCGGATGGAACGGGAGGCATCAGTGCTGCGTTGCAGCTCGAGGAGACATCCTACCAGTACCCGGGTGGCATGCATGGACTCTAGGTAAGACTAAGGTGGAAGAACCCCCAAAATGCGCTTTTTGGGGATTGTGGGTTACTGCTGTCTTCTGCTATGCACTGATTGATTTTAAAGATATATTAATAAATAGGATGTTTTATACTGCTCTGCAACTCATACCAGACATCACTTTGTTTCTTCATTCTGAAAAGCCTACCTACCATTTACATGGTTGCAGCCAAGGAGCAGCTTATTTAATTTAAAGGTTCACTAAACCCCCCCAAAAACAACAGACCAGAGCGCTTCCTCCTCCCCGACTAATAGCGAGCAGTGCTTGCTGTTCAGTTTGAGCCCCACAGCTTCTGCCAGATACCGCGCTCTGACCATTCATTATAATGTAGGGGCAGGCCTGGCACGCGAGGTCTCTGAAACTGGTAGACCGTGAGGTTTCAGAGCATCGGACCAGCCCATGCAAGCTGTGGGGGAATTAAGATAGGTGTTTCTATTGTAAATAGCTTACAGATAGCATATATTACAATGTAATGTGTGCATCCCGCTCTGTGATGAATTGGACTTGTCTCTTTTGTAAATGAAACCACTGGAATAGCAATGAAGGGGGACATTGTAGTTATGGGTGATTTCAACATGCCTTATGTGGACTAGAATATACCAATTGCATTAACATACGAGAGCAGGAATGTATTAGAAGCACCTAATGGGGCATTACTAAAACAACTTGTGACATCACCAACTAGAGGAGATACAATTCTGGACTTAGTTCTGACCAACGGGGAGCTGCTGTCTGAGGTCAGGGTGGAAGAAAATCTGGGGTCCAGTGACCATCAATGTTTTTGGTTCAGCAGAAACCAGACTTTGTGCAATCCTACACTTAAACCAAATCGCTAGACTTTAGGAAATCAAACTTTAAGGAAATGAGTACGTAGGAAGCAAATTCGGTGAGTGGAACAGAGCAGCAGAAGTGAGTGCCCAGTGGTCACTACTAAAAATGTCCATCTTAAAGGCCACTAAACAATATGTGAAACAAACTAGCAAGAATAAAAGGAAGAAGAAACCGCTATGGTTTGCTAGGGAAGTCAGCACTATAGTAAATGAAGCCTGTCTATAAGAAGTACAAAGAAAGTGGAAGTTTAGCTGACAGAGGTGTATAAAATTAAACAAAGAGAAGCAAAGCTGATTATAAATGCTGCTAAAGGGCAAAAAGAGGAAGAAATTGCCATATATTGGCAACAGAAATAAGAAAAGCAATATAGTCTCAAGATTTAGAAATATGGAAAATAATTATATTGACAGAGATATGACTATGGCTGCCCATCTAAATAGCTACTTTTGTTCAGCATTTTCAGATGATGGCTTTCAAACCAAAAGCATGTATGGCCATAGCATAGCATCCAGCTGGGAGGACCCAGCTCCGGAGATTTTGGAGGCTGATGTCTTAGCTGAGCTGGCACATCTAAAGATAAGTAATGCCAGATGGCACCCACCCCAGAGTTTTAAGGGAACTCAGATTTGTGATTGCAGCCCCTCTGACTGATTTACGTAACCATTCCCTTTCAACATGTGAGGTTCCAAATGATTGGAGAATGGACAATGTCATACCAATCCATAAGAAGGGGAGTAGGGAAGAAGCCAGTAACTATGAGCCAGTTAGTTTAACATCTGTTGTGGTAATGGAAACCCCTTATGAAAATACAGATCATTTCCCATTTAAAATTTAACAACCTGTTGGATTCAAAACAGCACGGCTTTACTGAGGGCAGATCATGTCAGACCAATCTTATTGATTTCTTTGACAATGTCACTAAAGTGTTAGATGAAGGTGGTGCTGTGGATATCGCCTATCTGGATTTTAGCAAAGCCTTTGACGCTGTACCACATAAAGAGCTCATAGATAAGTTATTGAAATTAGGATTCAATCCCTGGATAGTTCAGTGGATTTCCAGCTGTCTGAGGGATCGGTATCAGAGAGTTGTTGTTAATAGTGTGCATTCTGAAGAAAGGCGAGATACAAGTGGTGTGCCACAAGGCTCTGTCCTGGGCCCCATTCTTTAAAATATGTTTGTAAGTGACATAGGAGAAGGCCTGGTAGGTAAAGTTTTAAAGTTTGCTGATGATACAAAGGTGACTAATAGGGTGGATATTCCTAAAGGTTTCTGCAAAATGAAAAATGATTTGGCTTTACTGGATAAATGGTGAAAACAATGGAAACTGGGGTTTAACGTCTCTAAATGTAAAATCATGAACTTGGGTAGAAGGAATCCCTACTCTGAGAGGAGAGATATTTAGGGATACTGATTACTGAAAGCTGCAAGATGAGTGGACAATGTAACCAGGCAGTAAAAGCAAGCAGGATGCTCCACTGTACAGCTCGAGACATCACCGGTAGGAAGAGGGGGGTTGTGATGCCACTGTATAGAGCCCTGGTGAGGCCAATACTATGTGTAGCTCTGGAGACCTTACCTGGGGGCCAAAGGCAGACAAACAAAAATGGTGGAAAGACTTAAATTAATACTAAAGACAAGCCTGATTGTTATCCCATGATCTCGGGCTACACGTTGCACTGTCTCAAACGTCAATCCATTTTCAAAAAGACCCTGTACTTTTTAAGTTATTAGTAAAAGTATTAGAGGATTGGAGATGCAGAGAAAAAATGAGAAACAGTGGGTGTGGCAACAGTGATGTGATGTAAGCACACTGTGTGCTTTACATATATTATAGTAAAAAATAAGTGCATTGTTGTGTATCTAGTTATTACTACCAGCACATAGTGTTACCAGAGAGGAGGGATTGTTTAAAAATTTCACCGACACACAAACATTTCCGCATTGCGAGTGGAGGCACAAGATTTTTTGAATCTCCCATGGTGCTGAAATCAATCCTTATGTAACCAAACTTAGCCTGGACACTGTACATGAATGTTGTGGTATGGCATGACAGGAATATTGGAAGTTAGGGTCAGTATGCTGGAATGTATTCTAAACATTATTTTACCAGTATAGAAATGAATGGTTAGTTAGGTTCCTTAGTCTTGTAGAGTTCATAGAGGGGGCAGAAATGCAAAAATGTATGTAGCAGTGACAGGTTGGCTTGAGGTAGTCAATGGAATTTTCTGCAGTCGGGAGGTAAACTGGCAGAAATGTGGGGAGGCAACTGGAACTATCATGCCACCACTATCAAGACAGGTGATGGGTGGCTGGTAGTTCAAGAAGATCTGAATAGCTGTCGTCAATGTTGCCTGCTGCTTAGAGGGTATAGAAGGGACGATGGTCTGGTCATCTTGGGGGGGTCATGCTTAGAGGCAGGTTCTAGGGCTACTTGGTAATTTGATGTGAAATTGGGCGGTGTGTCAAATGCCCAGGTAAGGGGGGGGGGGGGGGGGGACTTCTAGGCTGTAAGTCCCTTCAATTCTTGGCTGTAGAATTACACATGTACCAACTCAGCAATATGGTGCATAATGATTGTCTTATTAGCTCTCAACTATGTAAAGAGAAGATTCCAAATAACAATGTGCTGATTTAGTCCCTTATGTCTTAATGCTTATAGGGAAATTTAGTGCAATCACCATCCAGAAAATAGTAAGACAGGGTAGTTTGATTTTTCTTGTGTGTGACAACAAGAGGTACAAGTCTGGACTGAAGCTAAAATAATGATCCCTCTCATCAGTAATGCAATATTAAAACTGAGCCTTAACATTTGCCTAAGAAGAGACTGTAACCAATGTTAAGTGGGGTGGGTTGCAGTCACTTCTTGTGAAACTGTTACAAGGATAGGTTGACTGCAGAGCACTGCATGCTTCCAACCTTTTGGCAACATGTCTCTATAGGCATGTGAGTGCTGTGAAGAATTGGGCCTCCATAAAAACCACATCTGAAGCTTATCCGACACCTGGAATGAACTGAAACACTAACTGTACACCAGGTCCCATCACCCAACAATGATGCTCTTATATATGAATGGCTGGAAATCCCTGCCAACATATTGTAAAATGTAGGTTCTAGCACTCACTGTAAAAGGTTATTTATTTTGTACACATCGCAGCAGCTGGACTTTATTCTAGATGATGGGTTTTGATGAGGTGTTAATAGAAACATGCAGACACTTCAAATAATGTTGTCTTGCTCCTAAGCAAATCAAAGCTTTCTCTGGCAATGGTTGCCAGTTCGTAACAAATAGTAGCAAAGGATAAAATCTGTAGGAAAAAATAAACCAAATGAAATGAAATCTCAGTATTTAACATGAACAACATGCAACCAAAAAAAAACAGGTTAGAGAGCACAAACTAGATATTCTCTGGAAGTACACACCTCAATCTTTCTAGACGTACTAGGCTTGTTGACATGGGTGCAGTTTTCTAGAAGTAATCCCTCGATTAATTAATTAATTGGGGGTTCCCTAAAAAAGGGATATAAAAAGCAGAATCAAAGCTACTGTTTTCTAAAAAAAAACAAAATGCAAAGAAGTTAAGTCTGAAAAAGCAAGGTCCCCGAACAGAGCAATATCCAACTTGCATAGGTACTGTCAAGGGAGTTGTCAAACACCATGAGCGTAAGGGTAATTTTACTTGAAAATGTCAGCTCTCCACCAAAGTGCGCACCTTGTGCATTTTCAGCCAGAACAGCCCTTTACATTTGAAATACCCCCCACAATATATTCCCTGAAAGTACACACATTATGCTTTCTAGGCAAACCCAGCTTGTTGTAGTGGGGTCATCTTTCTGGAAGTAATCCCTCAAAGAATTCTTTGGTTGCACAGGGTTTCCCTAAAAAATGTATAGAAAAGCAGAATAGACAGGAAAAAACAAGCTAAATCTGTGCAAGGTGCCCCAAACAGAACAATACAACAACATGCATAGATACTTTTAACCCTTTTAACTGCCAGATTACTTGAGATGTTGTCACGCTCTGTTGACAGGTCATTCTCACTATGTTTAAAAAAAATGAAAATGATGTTTTTTAAATTTGTTCCATTTTAAAAATAAAAAAGTATTTTATTCAAGAAAACCATTTGCGAATGCTCCATTTCTCCCAATTACAACAGTACCACATATGTATCGGTAGCCCCCTGTTCCTGCCCAGGAGCCCCCTGAACTGAAACACTTGATTACTCTTATCGGTGAGATAACTCCTTCATGACACCCTACCGAGAGACCGCAGAACTTATTGCTGCTTGGGAAAGACTTGAACAAAGCTTTGGCAGTCCTGAAGCTATTGAGAATGCACTTTTCAAATAACTGCAAGGTTTTCCAAATATATCCAGCAAGGACAGAGATTCTTAGAGCTCAGTGACATGCTGTTAGAGCTCCAACTTGTTAAGGCAGACACCCACTTAACTGGACTAACTTCGGACACTGCTCATAGGGTAAACCCAACTGTTTCCAAACTCCCATACAATCTGCATGAAAGGTGGGCTACACATGGGTACAGATAAGAAAAGAAACATCATATCTCCTTTCCTCTGTTCTCCTACTTGTGAGTTTATCAGAGACATTGCAAAGACTAAGAATGATCCAAGCTTTTCCATTGGTAAACTTATTGGACCCGGTCCACCCCCTCCTGCATTTGACTGCTCCTATCACAAAAACAGAAGCCGCAGGGGTCCAGTGTCAGTGAAAAAGACCAAAGTTCTTCCTACACCTTCATCCTCTCCTGACAAGGGCAACGATAGGGACAGGATTGAAAGCCCTAACAGCCTGTGCCCTATTCACAAGTTGCCACGTCCTCTGAAGAAGCAATTTGGGGTATGTTTCAGATGTCGTGCTTCCACAGAACAGAAATCCCCATCAAGTGCATGGAGTGCGATAGCAAAGATCATGTGCAAGCACTCCATCCATATGAGCAGAGCCCTGCACCACCTGCTGATTTCTCTCCTGTGACATGGCGTAGAGGATACAAATCAAACTGCAAGACCCACCACAGTATCGTCTTCATGTACCAAGGTTTGTGGTGAAGACATTTATGACAAATCCTGCTCAAAAATTACGTTCCTAAATCTTTGCCCACATCTAAGGAAACCAATGACCACTTCAGCACATCACAGGAGATGCTACATGTGTCTAACCTCAGATCTAGCAAGATCATCTCCAAAAGCCAGAAGTTAATGCTGTGAACTTAAAGGACTCAACAGAATACATTCATGTTCCAGGCATCAACCTGTGGGATACTATTCCCTATTCAAGGCAAAGTACTACTGAGATGTCTTACTGCTGAGAACATAGCCTGTGATCCGAGCAACATGTCTTTGAGCAACTTCAGGTCCCATTTTATGTTCCCACAGCACCTTGTGAATTATGAACAATCTTTAAGAACGTATTCATCTTTACGAATGTTATGGAAAGTTATGCTGTTGCATTTTTTTCTCTCTTTCATATTTTCAGGTCCCAGAAAATACAATTGTTTTATTTGTGAAATCTATATATTTCAGGGGGAATGTCATGTCTCACAACTTGTTTCATTTTACCCAGGTAAATGCGTGATATACCCCTCGATTCAAAGAGCAAAAGTTAATTGATTTCGGATCGAGAATCGTAAGTTTGGGTGGGTGTTAGTCATTTTTTCCAGTTTTTTTGGCCATTTCCGACTCGCACGAGCCTACGTACGAATGCGTATATGCTCTTACGATCATCGCAAGTTCGTTCCTAAATTTTAGGATCAAAACGTAAAACTTAGGATCAAATCCTAAAACTTAGGATCAAAACGTAAAACTTAGGATAATCGAATGTGTTTAGGTGTGATTCAGAGAACAGTTTTCAAACCTCTAAATACGTTTTAAAAGAAAGCCACTGCCGACACCTTTTAGCAGTCGTATTGCTGTTCTTGAACAGGTTTTTTGGCTATGTGGAGGAGTCTGCGCGTCTTGAGCTCCAATGAACTGCATGTATCAGCATGGCCGAGGCCATAAATTGTATGGCAATGCATACCTGATTCATGTATGCCTTATAAAAGCATTTTAATGTGGACCTTAATTAGTCCTTTGCATGTAAACCTTTATTTTGCAATATATTTGCGTTAATTAAAGAAATTTATGTCCTTTGGTATTTATTTTTAAATTGATGTACTAGAATAATATTTTTAGATTGCATTTATTGGTGTAGTTGTTTACCTTTGCTTTGTTTAATTATTTAAGCACATCTTTGGTCAGATGCATCACACTTACTGAGGAGAGGAGAGCGGGATAAAGTGCAGGATGTGGGTTACTGCTGTATTTTGCACAGACACAGCAGAGCTGGGGGCACGGAAAGGTCAGAAATCAAAGAATGCAGAGCAACACAGTCACAAGGCCCTTTCTGTTTGCAGGCTGCCCGATAATACCTGAGCCGCCATCTTGGCTGTTTCTAGACTCATAACATGCAGAAGTTGCTGGGTGTTTTTTTATATTTGAGAGCAATCTGTATGGAGAGGGTGTGGGTAACCACACACAAAATTTAAAGTTGTACCATTTGAAGCCAAAATATTAAAATAAAGTAAAAAATGCAAGTTAACTAAAAATTAAACAAAGTAAGATTTACTTATGCAAATGCATTCATTAATGGTTGGTTACTACAAAATGAATGAAATAAAGAAAAATAAGACCAAATATTTAGAATGCACTTTAATGAGGTAAGTTTGTAGTGCGCAGCCGCAAGATCAGAAGGATTTACGTCCAGACAAAAACGGAAAAAGGGCAAAACCAATGTTGCAACCTGAGAAATGAAACGGAAAATTCAGGATGGAAACTGACATAGGTCTGATTCCCGAACTGCCATACGAACGGACGTAAATTTTAGGATAGAAACGTATTTGCTTATAGAATCACTCGCAAGTTCATACGAACGCACGAGTGGACGGGAAAAATAGGATGATCGGCACCAAAATCCAAGCTGTTACATGTTTCTTTGAATCGACCCTATAGTGTTTATTTACATAGGCTGAGCAATGTGCCTTTAACTGTCTTTGTCCCTTCCTGTCTCCCTTAGTCTAGCTATGATGCAAGCAGCTCCTCCTTTCTTTCTCTCTCTTCCAGCCAATTTTTTGGTTTGCATCCAAGCAGTGCACACGTGCTGCTCCCTCCTGCAGTCTACAGTCTTTTTACCTGCTGCTGTTATGGGTTTACATTGCAAGTTTCCTGCTGTATTGAATGTACATTTCAAGATTCCTGCTGTAAGAGGTGTATATTGCAAGATTCTGTACTGATATAAAGCTTCTGAATCTTATCTACGTATCTTCATGACCAGCCGACTAAGCTATCCGTCGCAGACACACACACAGACAAGGTGAAGCTGTCTACAGGATTCACATTACTGCCATCTGGTGAGTCAGAATACGGGAGGTGTTTATGACCTGCACTTTTGTATTCTTCTGTTATAAAAACACTTATGTGCCGTAGGACCAAGAAGAGGTGAGTTGGTTTTCTGCGAACTAGGGGGTTTTCACACAGCGGGGCACCCCCGATCGGGGTGGCCCGGGGGCAAGGACCACTTTTGATCCACTTTAATCTTTTTATCCGCTACCTTCATAAGGATATCCTGAAGTCCGGAGCAAAGCAACAAGGATCCTACAAAAGGCATGGAACTAAGCTTATTTTTTGCAGAGAGATTCCACCTACCAATCCTTTAACCATAAGGCTCTTCTAGAGTTATTTGTAAGGGCAAGTGCTTTGGCAGAGAGATAGATAGCCTCAGTATAGATGTCAAACAATAATTTTGCTGCTAGAGAAAAATAAGAGATCGATTCTTCTAAATCTTGAATTTCTATATCTTAAGACATCTGCTTTTGCATATCCCAAGATGATGCTCTAGCAGTTACCATGGCTGCTAAGTTTGGAAGTAATGCTGTTGCTACACTATCTTTTTAGGCACACATCTGCCTTCCTGTCTAAGGGATCCTTTGATACACCCGTGTCTTCAAAAGGAATAGACAAATTCCTGGATAAATCTGATACAGATGCATCCACCATGGGACACTCTGACCAGAGGCTAATATCCCCTTGACTAAAGGTTTTTGAGCTGTTCGAGCTGACCCGACTTAATCGCGCTTCCCTCCATAAGTTGTATAGTGAGCTACGGCCATGGTTAGCCCACACCACAAGGAAGGGCAAACAATTTCAGGTATGACCAAGATGCTTGGCTGCCTGCGGCTCAAACGGCTCATTCCAGAGGCTGGGTGCCCTCTCCGTGGGGATGTCCCAGCCAACGCTGAGCCGCACGCTATCCAAGTTTCTGGATGGCATGGCTACCATTAGTCCCAAATATATTTCCTTTCCAGATGACATGGTAGCCTGGAACACGCTTAAGTTGGGTTTTTTTTATATCACCAACATGCCCAACGTCATGGGTGCGATCGATTACACCCATGTTGCATTGGTCCCTCCCGCAGCCGGCGAGTACATCTATAGGTAAGTTAATTATGTCATTTTGTTATATTGTTTAGTCAAACTTTATTGTAACTATCTATTAATCCCTCCTTCTAAAGTATCCCTTTGAACCACTTTACAATGCATACCTTAATCCCTCCTTCTAAAGTGTCCCTTTGTACCACTTTACAATGCATACCTTAATCCTTCCTTCTAAACTGTCGCTTTGAACCACTTTACAATGCATACCTTAATCCCTCCTTCTAAAGTGTCCCTTTGAACCACTTTACAATGCATACCTTAATCTCTCCTTCTAAAGTGTCCCTTTGTAGCACTTTACAATGCATACCTTAATCCCTCCTTCTAAAGTGTCCCTTTGAACCACTTTACAATGCATACCTTAATCCCTCCTTCTAAAATGTCCCTTTGTACCACTTTACAATGCATACCTTAATCCATCCTTCTAAAGTGTCCCTTTGAACCACTTTATAATGCATACCTTAATCCCTCCTTCTAAAGTGTCCCTTTGTAGCACTTTACAATGCATACCTTAATCCCTCCTTCTAAGGTGTCCCTTTGAACCACTTTACAATGCATACCTTAATCCCTCCTTCTAAAGTGTCCCTTTGAACCACTTTACAATGCATATCTTAATCCCTCCTTCTAAAGTGTTCCTTTGTACCACTTTACAATGCATACCTTAATCCCTCCTTCTAGTGTCCCTTTGTACCACTTTACAATGCATACCTTAATCTCTCCTTCTAAAGTGTCCCTTTGAACCACTTTTCAATGCATACCTTACTCCATCCTTCTAAAGTGTCCCTTTGAACCACTTTACAATGCATACCTTAATCCCTCCTTCTAAAGTGTTCCTTTGTACCACTTTACAATGTATACCTTAATCCCTCCTTCTAAAGTTTCCCTTTGAACCACTTTACAATGCATACCTTAATCTCTCCTTCTAAAGTGTCCCTTTGTAGCACTTTACAATGCATACCTTAATCCCTCCTTCTAAAGTGTCCCTTTGAACCACTTTACAATGCATACCTTAATCCCTCCTTCTAAAGTGTCCCTTTGTACCACTTTATAATGCATACCTTAATCCCTCCTTCTAAAGTGTCCCTTTGAACCACTTTACAATGCATACCTTAATCCCTCCTTCTAAAGTGTCCGTTTGAACCACTTTACAATGCATATCTTAATCCCTTCTTTCTAAAGTGTTCCTTTGTACCACTTTACAATGCATACCTTAATCCCTCCTTCTACAGTGTCCCTTTGTACCACTTTACAATGCATACCTTAATCTCTCCTTCTAAAGTGTCCCTTTGAACCACTTTACAATGCCTACCTTAATCCATCCTTCTAAAGTGTCCCTTTGTACCACTTTACAATGCATACCTTAATCCCTCCTTCTAAAGTGTCCCTTTGAACCACTTTACAATGCATACCTTAATCCCTCCTTCTAAAGTGTCTCTTTGAACCACTTTACAATGCATACCTTAATCCCTCCTTCTAAAGTGTCCCTTTGTACCACTTTACAATGCATACCTTAATTCCCTCCTTCTAAAGTGTCCCTTTGTACCACTTTACAATGCATACCTTCATCAATTATTTTCATGTAGGCCTTATCAAACCATTTTAATGCTGACCTTAATTAGTCGTTAGCATGTTAATCCTAATTTTCTACCACATCCATATAATATTTGTTATTTAAACTAATTATGTACTTTGTTAATGTTTTTTTTATTGTAGAACAGGTTTTTTTGGGGGTGTTTGAGTTTGGCTTGCTTGCTGTAATTTTGTTTTCTTTGGTTTCAGGAACCGCCGATGGGCCATGAATATCCAAGCAGTGGTCGGCCCGGACATGCGATTTCTTAGTGTACTTGCCGGGTATCCAGGCTCATCCCATGATGCTTATATCTTGCGGAGCTCCAGATTATTTCGTCGGTTTGAGTCTGGAGAATTATCTGGTGGATGGCTCCTTGGTAAGTTTGCTGAAATTCCATCATTCCCTTTTCACTGTAGTTGATGACCCATGTTTTAACCTATGGCTGTTTTTTTCCCTTGATGACATGTTAAACAATAATGTTCCTTAGAATGTGTAATTTATGTAAGTATTTTGTTATTCTTTCAGGGGATTCTGGATATCTGCTTATGCCCTGGCTCCTGACGCCCGTTCTTCGCCCGCAGAATGCGGCCCAGGAGTCGTATAATCGGGTCCACCGGAAGACCCGGGCCGTAGTGGAGAGGGCCTTTGGACTGCTGAAGACCCGCTTCCGTTGTTTGGACCATACAGGGGAGGCACTGCAGTGCGACCCCAACAAGGTCATCCAAATTATCCTTGCATGCTGCACGCTGCATAATTTTGCCCTGATGCAGCGTGTCCCCCGTTATGTGGATCTGCCCCCCTCTCCACCCAGCCAGGAGGCAGATGACATTTATAATGGCACCCCTAGTGCCTCTGGCCAATCTGTGCGTGCACATGTTATTTCTTCTGTTTTTTCTTAACATTTGGTTTGTTTGTTTATGTTTTTGTGTGTTTGTAATATGTGTTGCCTCTGTGAAGGCCTATTTTTTGGTTAAACAATTTAGTAATGATTTAATTACTAAACATTTTACACCTGATTTGAGCCTCATGCAGTTTATTTTCTCATGTTTGTGATTTAAAACCTTCATTAATCTCCAGACAACACAAACATTATTGCATCAACTTAGGCAAGAACAGCTAAAGTCACATTCAATATATTTTCAGAAAATATGTCAATTTTTAGTTGAAGGGCACTCGCAGACTCCATGTACATACATTTTAAAACATAAATATAAATTGGGGCAGACTCAAGGCCCCTAGCAATTGGCCACATCCAGGAGTTCGAAGGTAACTGACTCTAGGCCGAATTTTACCTGCCCACCAACATCAAGATCCATAGGAAGCACAAATTTCAAGGGGAATTGACGGCCAGGAATACATAGGGCCACATACACAACCTCTCCTGCTTGTAATTTTGTCAGCCTATGACAGGCAAACCCCATGCCAGTCCAGTCCAATCTGCCATTGGCAAATGTTTTTTTCAAGCCAAGAATGTCCCCCAATATTGCCATCAAACAGGATGAGGCAGTCAGCATTTCCTTAGGCCCAAGCTTGCTGCGTAGGAGCTTGAGCGGCCGCTTCACTGAGGCTTAAGTGCAGCCATTGGCTAGTGGGGTATGTGAGCACTTCCAAAACAAACCAGCAAAGCCATAAACCACTCAATCTTGGTTGCGCTCACCACACAGGTAAATAGTTGGGATGTAGAGGAAAGATGTTTAGCAGATCCAGGTCAAATTATTAATATTGCTGTTGCCCATAATAAGGTTGTAGTGGGCTTGGAGGTGGCCCAACACCTGGGCATGTGTGGCATTCATAATCTGCCACTGCTCCAGCATATGTCTGTTGCTAGTTCTAAATTCATCTAGAATGGCAGTGAAGTTTCTATTTAAGGTGGCCATTTGTTCTGCCATCTGTCTGTTTAAGGTGGCCATTTGTTCTGCCATTTGTCTATTAAAGGTGGCCATTTGTTGAGCCATCTGGCTGTTTAAGGTGGCCATTTGTTCAGCCATCTGGCTGTTGCTCGTCCTAAATTCAGTCAGCATGGTGGTGAATGTAGTATTGAAGTTCTCTAATTGTACAGTCATCTGCTCTGTTGTCCGTTGAGTCACCTGCCTAAAGTAACGGCTGTCATGGCGCCATGCTGACTCCAGGATCGGCATGCGCCTCCCCTGGGAAACTGGTCAACATTGTTGACTGCGTCTTCCACTTTCCTGGGTTTGAGCGGCTGCAGATGCTGGAGTTCTAGGGCGAGCAACAGTACCAGATGTGCTTGGCAAAACCACTGCAGCAGAGCTAGCACTGGGGACTGTAGGCTCAGTCTCACCCTGCTGCCCACGATGGGCTGGCAGCATGCGTCCACTCTGCTGCAGAGGATTTGGTGCAGTAGGATGCTGGGGCAGTGACAGATTAGGTTCCAGGGGGGTAATTAGCGAAGGTCCAATCTGGCTGGCATCCTCCTCCTCCATATCCTGGTTGACATCCATTAGTGTGGGATTCTGTTTGGACATGTGAAAAAGTGTGTCAGATTTGGCCCTAAATATATTTGATAACCAAATTAGTCACGTGCATTCACATGCATCACCAGTTTCATCAAAGTCCACTTATCCTATATATCTGTTCCTGTGTCCTAGGCAGCAGGGAAGTAGGCAGCGTGCTCAAACTGGAGGAGGCTTCCACACTTCCAGAGGCTGGATGCTGTGCTGTGGTAAAAAGTAAAAGGCACGTTAACACACAAACATGCCTTGATGAGCCTGATGAGTCCATATGCTTTAGAAAACACGTGGCCAAGCAGGAATGACAACTCCCACAACGGTTAAAGTTGACCTTCACAATGAATCTGAGTCTTATATGTATGCCTCACACTGTACATACAGATTGGTCACCTTAAATAATCCAAACATGCATGTACTGCATGTTAGGAGGCTTTACAGATCCAAAATGTCAACTTAGGGGCCAACAGTCAGCTTGCAAATAGCATTTGGCTTCTGAGTATGCTGCTGTGCATTCTTGCAATGTTGACCTTTCCCTGACCCCACCTCAAGTTTGTCTGACCAAAGCACAGCTAGAACCCCAGTGGTAGAAACACAAGGAAGTAAGTGTTGGCAATTATTGACTATATTCACATCACATGCAGTGGTTATGTAAGATAAATTGTTTAATATTTTCCAGAAATAATGTCAAAGGTCATGTCTGGCCTGCAAACCTTTCTAAGGACCATTAACTACTGCACCCTGGGAGAGTGTCCATCATGAAGGCCATTCCTCAGACATTAAACACCCGCCTAAAACAGTAACCTCCCCTCAAAGCCAATCCCTAGGGGCCTGTGTTCATATCTGCCTGTGAGCCTCATTTCTCAAGTATACAATAGTTCACATTAAAACAATCATTACTAACCTGCAGAAATGTCCTGGGTGTCCGTGTCGTGTCTGCCAGAGGGGCCCTCTAATGCTACGGGGTGGATTAAAGCCAGGACCATTTCTTCAGCTCTGGTGTATTGTAATTTTGTGGGGAAGCCTCCGCCAGTTTGGAAGCTGAAAATAAGATGATAAAACTTAATTTGCATTGGGATCAGTACAACAAGCAGCAAAATGCAAACATCAAATATGTACCTGTGATTGCGCCGTTTATTCTGCTTCATCCTTACTGCATATTTGAGGTCAGATATTTTTCTCTGGATCTGCTCCACATCTTTCCTCTCGTCCCCCGCTGCATTCACCTGTCTGGTGAGCTCTTACCAGATTAGTTTTTTTCGCACTTTGCTGGTTGCTTTGGAATTGCGCCCAAATAGCTCATCAAAATGCAGTGTAAGGCCACTTGCCAAGGCTAGGGTTTGTGCCTCCCCAAACTGGCCGCTCAACTGGCCTTGCCACAAGGTTCGGCCTACTGGTTGTTCTTATGCCTCTTCTCTGGTTGGTGGCAATTCAGGCGACATTCTTGGCTGGCTGTGTGGTGAAGAATAGGCCGTCAATTCGCTTGCAAAAGAATGGACTGGGCTGGCATTAGGACTGGGGGTCATTGGCTGGGTGGCCACAGAACTAGCAGGCGTGGATATGACATAGGTCTCGCTGGTTTCCACGTGTGCCGGTGGCAAATGTGGCCTAACAGAAGAGGGTGTGCTTGGTGGGCTGGGGCTTCTTGCCCTCTGCTTACTTTTCCCCTTAGAACTTGTGCTGCCTTTCTCTTTGGATGTGGTAGGCCGGGGAGCAGGAGAGGGTGTGCTTGGTGGGCTGGGGCTTCTCGCCCTCTGCTTACTTTTCCCCTTAGAACTTGTGCTGCCTTTCTCTTTGGATGTGGTAGGCCGGGGAGCAGGAGAGGGTGTGCTTGGTGGGCTGGGGCTTCTCGCCCTCTTCTTCTTTTGGCCCTTGGACGTTGTGCTGCCTTTCTCTTTGGATGTGGTTGCGGGGGGAGCCTTCTTCTTGGAGGATCCTTCCTTGCGGGTGCTTGATGTTTTTGATGTGCCTGGAGTTGTGGCCAATGTAGCCTTGTGGTGGCCACTTTTGCTCCGCATTTCAGGCACCTTTGCAGTAGATATGTGCAACCGAGTGCTCGGTCTGGAGGATGAAGTGTCCTCATGCCGCTCTGTCCTTTTGGTCTTGGCCTCCTTGGTTGCTGGCTGCTTTGTGCTAGCTTTTTTGGGTGCCATGATGACAATCTCAAAGAGAATGAGCTGTGTGTCCATTACCCTTTAAATACAAATGACTGGGTATGACGCTTACTCGTTCGCGTACGCGTGCGTACGGCCGTGCATCCGGCCATGCGGAACCCGGGAATACGCTGGGGCATTACCTATCTGCTGCGGACAAGAAGAAAGATGGCACCCACGATCTTCACCCGCCAACAACAAGAGCTGATTATGCTCGTAAGTGTATTGTAAGGATGTTGATTTGCCATCTAAATGCATGCATAGGCCTTAAGGAAGTGCAGGAAGAAACAGTTGTTTGTAAAAGTGATTTAAACTCCGTGCCAAACAGAAGTTAGTGCACACATGTGCGAACCAACTCACTTGCATCTAGAGAGATAGTTTAAGGCTAGAAATGTGTTTGGGAATGTCATTTAGTCAACTGATCTAATTGTGACAGATATTTGTATGCTATTTGATCTAACAACTATCCTGTTTATTGTATTTTTTAGACTATGCTTCAGCGCAGGTACGACTACCTGCCCAACGAATTTGAGAAGAGGAATCTGGCCCTGGAGATCGTGGCCCGGATCCACCAGGAAAAGGACACCAACTTAACTCATAAGCAGATCATGCAGCACTGGTCGGACCTGAAGCGACTACACATGCCCCGGGTGCGGCGATTTTTTGCTAACCATTTCCCAAGCAAGTACATACCGATTGCATTCTAGATGTCACTAATACAGAAGGTAGGCCTTTATTTAGAAATGGACTATCGCATTAGACCCACCCAGAGGCGCGCAGTCCGGCCAGTGCAGCATGAATCTGCAGCAGCAAGTGAAGGTGGTGGATCTCCAGGGCCAAGTTCCTACCCCTCCTCTGTAGCTGCGTCAGACCAGCCCCCTGACCTATCCACAGAGGAGGGGCGTCATGGTGTGGGCAGGTAGTCGTACGAAACGATTCAGCCATTAGCCTCTGGTATGTGACTCTTAATGTAACCCCACACACATACATGCTATTTAAACCAAAGCTGATTCCCTTAATCTCTTTTTATAGATTAATATGTAGTGGGTGAACGATCTGGAGCAGAGATTGCAGCAGATCATGCCCAGGAGGAACATGGAGAAGGTGGGTGATGTCACACACACATTCTAAGTGTCATTTGGTTACTGTTGACTCAGACATTAGAAGTGAGCCTATTTTAAATGTCTCTACAGCCTCACATTCCCAGCAGTGGCAGGCCCCAGACCATAGGGTGGTCCCCGAAGCAGAGGTCGCCCACCACCAAAGTAAGTTGTAATGTAAATATTTTGAGTATGTGTAAAATAACATCATCACAAGGGAAGAATATACAGACCGCGATGTGATTGAGGTAAGCATTAAGGGCGCAAAGGGAAGAATATACAGACCGGGATGTGATTGAGGTAAGCATTAAGGGCGCAACATGAAGAATATACAGACCGCGATGTGATTGAGGTAAGCATTAGGTGCGCAAAGGGAAGAATATACAGACCACGATGTGATTGCGGTATGCATTAAGGGCGCAAAGGGAAGAATATACAGACCGGGATGTGATTGAGGTAAGCATTAAGGGCGCAAAGGGAAGAATATACAGACTGCGATGTGATTGAGGTAAGCATTAGGTGCGCAAAGGGAAGAATATACAGACTGCGATGTGATTGAGGTAAGCATTAAGGGTGCAACATGAAGAATATACAGACCGTGATGTGATTGAGATAAGCATTAAGGGCGCAAAGGGAAGAATATACAGACCACAATGTGATTGAGGTAAGCATTAAGGGCGCAACATGAAGAAGAATGAAACCGCGATGGAATTGAGGTAAGCATTGTAGCAGAAGTGAGTGCTAAAAATATTGAGACGAGCACATGAATGAGTTAATTTTGTTGTGCGCAGGCGTAAGGTCGGAAAGATTTCCGTCTGGACGTTTATTTATAGAAAAAGGAATTCAGAATCTAACGGGAAACGTAAATCATTAGTTCGAGGCGACGTTGGAAAAAGGCTAAAAACGGACGCCTACGCTGTTTCCTAAGTAACCTAAACGAAAAACGAAAGCTGAAAAATGGCATTCTCGTTGGCGTACGAAAGGACGAACACTTTACTGAAGGCTTGCGATGCATGCTTAGAATCACGCGTACACTTATACGCAAGCGGGAAAAAAAAACAGATCGACACAAAAACAAAATTCTTTTTATGTCTCTCTGAATCAACCCTTATTAGTTGGGGAGATTGTGTTTTCGTGCTGTGTGGGAGAATGGAGTTCTTAAACCGGATCTTCACCATAATTTATTGAAAAGCCCAAACCCTTAAAAAACAATTCCCCAGCAACTAAAATTAATATATTATATATAAAGTACAGGGGGGGGGTTATAGCTGTGCTTTGCTCAGACAGAGCAGAGCGGGGGTCAGGAAAAGGTCAGCAATCCCAGAATGCAGAGCAGTACAGTCAGAAGGCACTTCCTGTTTGCCGGCTGCCTGATGTTCCATAAGCCGCCATCTTGAATGTTTAAAGGCTCATAACATGTAGTAGGTGCAGGTAGGATGATTTTTAATGTGAGCAATCTGTATGTACAGGGTGTGGGAAACATATAAGATAGACTCTTATTCAGAGTGAAGGACCGCTTTAAGGCACTAGGAGGCCATCACCTTCTTTTTAAACACCCCCCAAAATAAACATTTTTTAATATTTTTGAATAAAATGTGACCTATTTTTTGATAATATTTACTAAAATTACTTTTTCAAAAACATTAACCATCCAAAAAAACATATTAGAAATACAATTTTAAAAATACATTAATAATAATAATTTAATAATGCAATATGAAATGAAAATGAAACAATAAAAAATAAGAGGCTTATTTTAGACTAGCGCCACATTTTACCATTTGAGCGCCTATGTTGCGGCTGCTAGTGAATGCTGCAAGTGGGGTGTCTGAAGCTATAACCTAGCCGGACAAGTGACGCTGTAGTATCCACTTTTACATTGATAGATGTGATATATTTTCTAGGGCGCTGTAGAAGCTCTTTCCCTCAATGTATGCAGCGTCTGAGCATTCCAATGCTGCTATTAACCCCCATTGTTTCTAAAACTATCTGCGGCAGTGTATTTTTCCACCCACATTACACAAATCGCTTAGATGACACCTGAGTTATGATTTATATTAATGTTTTTTAATGTGATTATGTTAAAATTTGGCACTTATTTGTATTTTTTTTTGTTTGTTTTTTACACCTCAACAAATCCAGATCATGCTTATTTTGCCTGTGCCTGAGACAAAAGGGTTCTATGTTCATTTTTAAACTTGTATACATTTTCCCCATTAATTAATTTAAAGTTAGCTAAAACTGGTTCTGACTTTATTTTTTTTATCTATTGTTATTGTCATGTTTTATACAGCTCTTAAGGTCTGCTTGAATGTTATCAAATTGTCCCTATTTGATTATTTACATTTTTGGTGACACTGCTTAGGTGACTTACCTGGAAGAAGGAATGTTTTTTTTCTGGGGAGCAAAGGGAAACTTGGGCCTGGTGCAACAGGACAGGGAGTTAGAATTTTTTTTTATCTTTTTTTTTTAATATTTATTTTGGTTTTTGTTAATATTTTTTTTTAATTTAGTTATTTTTTTATTTTTATAATATTTTCTTTTAACATTTTTATTATTTTTTTTTAACCTAGGTGCAAAACAAAATACCTAATCCTGTGTTACAAAAGTGTTTGTTTGCAGGCCAGGAGAGGTCACACAATAATTTGAGAAAAAAAAACTCTTTTGAATTGCCCAACATGCTATTTAAACACCAACAAATGAAACCCCATTGAAATGTATGGCATTGTGACACTGAGGTAATACGTGGCGCTCCTGAACCTAGAGGGCCGGCTCTATACGCTGAGCCACCTCTAGTAATAAATGAGACGCTACATGGCGCTGTTAGAGCCGCTTACCAGATTCGCTTTCTTAAATGTAGTTTTAAGTACAGCGCCTGGCATTCACCAGGCGCTACATGCCAGTAGGTAGCATTACCTGGCACTAGCTGTTCTTAAATAACCCCCATAATAAACAATCAGAGTAATTTTTACATTATATCTATGTGGGCGTCCCAAATATTCAACTAGGAAGAAGTAGAGAAGAATGCATGGCAAACATTAAAGTGGTTAAAATATGCTTCATGAATTAAAAAGAAAAATGCATTAAAGTGGTTAAGGTATGCTTTATGAATTAAAAAAAAAAGAATACATTAAAGTGGTTAAGGAATGCTTTATGAATTAAAAAAAGAATACATTAAAGTGGTTAAGGAATGCTTTATGAATTAAAAAAAGAATGCATTAAAGTGGTTAAGGAATGCTTTAGGAGAAGAAGAATGCATGGCATGCTAAGTAGTTTGGAGCAGAAAAAACTTGGCACAGCAATAAGTAAGTAATGGGCTAGCAGGGCCAGGGTATGTGAAACAATTAAAAAACGAGGCTCGCATTTGTGTAGAAGCCAGCAAAAAAGCCAGTGTATTTGTATACATTTCACAAAAACGAAAAGTTCACAGAATTTAGGGCATAAATGAAGGTAAAAACATGAATTTTCCAATGGAAATTAGAAGGATCTCACCTGACATTCACACATCTCACCTGACATTCACACATTTTGGGCAAATTTCGTTCACAAACACTCTAAAAGCGCTACGAGTGAGAATTTCACATCAACATATACAAGAGCGTCGTCTGTGAAATTGGCTTTGAGAGAGATTCTCACAGCTTTCTCAATGGCTCTCACATCATCGGGAACAGTACGAGATGCTCCCGATGGAGGCTACGAATCATGTGAACACTCCGATTCTGAAAAAAGCCAGGTGTAATGTTCACATGGAGAGATAAAAACGGGAAGGAATATAGAAGGCTGTGATTCGACCCTTATATCTTTAACGTGCTGATTTAAAGGAAAAGTAAGCAAGGGTTTACTCTAGCTCTGCATACCCCTTCAGGGTTAATTTAAACCTCCCTCTAGGAGCTGACCCAACTAATTTCCCCTCCCCTACTCTTCCCCTGCGGCTTCTGTAGATTAAGTACCGCAGAAGCAGGAGGAGGAAGAGGAGGAGGATAAGGAGGGAAACCAGCTGACCACTGACCAGCTTGTGAATAAAAATAATCTCTCATACATTTGAAGGTGTCCAACATTTCAGATTGAGAGGAGGGCACCATACTGAGGAGATTTCTCTATTGACAGCCTTTCCAGTACAATGGGAACAAAGAGGTCTATTAGAATTAGATGGTAAGCAGTTGTTACACATCGAGCAGGTTTTAGACATAAGGTATGGCTTGTCCGATTTACACCAATCATATGGAGACCTCATATAAAAAGGTGCATACAAAAACGCAAACACAAAAAAAGAAAGGCTGCCCAGCCTACTTTAGGCTTCACATGGTCCGCCATGGTCCCCCAGATCACAGCCGCCACACTTGCGGTGCTCTTTACGTGCTCTGTCAGGCGTAGTTAAATAAAGATCTTTAAATAAAGATGCGCTACCCAGAACCGGAAGTGACAGGCCACGTGCAGAGGGGGTCATTCCAACCCCAGGATGGCGACAGAAGGTAGGAGCAAACAGGTCTGAAGTTAACCCTCAGCCCTACAGCAATGATGCTACCACTAGGCTATCTGCCAGCTGGGGTTTATTGTAAAACTGCTGCCCTTACAAATAGTAGGAAAAAAAGCAGTTACTGGGAGAACAAAGCTGAGATCCTTCCTGGATGGCCTTAGATCAGCCTATCAGGCATATAGCATGCTCGTGGCCACGTGGGATGTGGATCCTGGAAGACGTGAATATTGTCTGCCCTGTTCCCCGGGTTAAAGCCCAGCTGCATATCCTAACAAGGACAAACTCCCTGAAAGGACTTGGACGACTAGGAATGGATGAACAGTCTAACACATTTCTATTCCCCATTTTACACTCTGTAACTAGGTCAGTCCTTTGTATCTATGGGGGGGAATGCAGGTACACGTGTATGACCTTTACCAGCCTGTCTGTACCATTTACCATGGAGAATAAATGTAAACCAACCTGCTTTAAATGCCAAAGTGACATGATGCAAATGCATTTTTAAGCCCATCTATAAGACGCGTGCATGGTAACCTAGTTAAAAAGATCAAATTTTTGATAGTCCTGTGGAAGGTTGACTATAATTGCATGGCTTGGCCAAAATTATGCAATAATTATTTTAGTAAGATTCTCCATTGCTCAATCTAATCTATAAATATATGTTTGGTAATAGAGCAGGGCATCGGATTGGGGTCAAATTCAGGTAAATTTGACCAGAATTTTGCAAATTCGGATCAGAAAATTGGCAAGATTAGGGTCCAATTCAGCCAGCTGTTTTTGTTTAAAACATTTTTTTAAAACCAGTAATCTGTCATCTAATTCATTTGAAAAAGGAAGAAGACAAAAGAAACAACCTTTACTTATAATATATATCACAATTAATTTTAGAAGCCAAGAATAATGTATTTTTACAGTGAAAGAATACTTCCTCCTTAAATCTTTATGTAAGCCAGAGCTTCTCCAGCCATGCATATTAAGCTGAATGGAATCCCATCCGCACAGATCGGCTCCATGCGGCATCACTTGAACCCTTCAACTGTGCACGAGAAGGGATGCAAGTCATGCCGCCGATGACCGTGCATGTGCCGTGGGCTCGTCGGACAGATAAGGATATCAGGCGGGGATTTTGTGATAAAAAAGAAGAAAACTCACCTGCCCTCTTGCTGACTGTCTCGCGCTGCCCTCTGCAGCATCCACAGCTCCGTCTAGGCTCTCGGCACAGGGAGGTGCTATTTATTCTGACGAGTGAGGTGACGTCAGCTTACTCTGCCGGTATAAATAGCCCCTCCCTGCAGCGGGGAGTGGGATGTCAGAAGTTGCTTGTCGTCAGGTGCCTTAGAAACATAGAAAGTTGATGGCAGAAGGAGAACATGCGGTCCATCTAGTCTGCCCTTATGTCTATACTGTATGTACTCTGTATCTTAGGATAGATGTGTGCTTATCCCAGGCATGTGACTGTTGATTTTTCAACTACCTCTGCTGGAAGTTTGTTCCAAGCATCTACTACTCTTTCTGTAAAATAATATTTTCTAACATTGCTCCTGATCTTTCCCCGACTAGCTTCAGGTTGTGCCCCCTTGTTCTATCATTAAGTTTCTTTTTAAAAACACTTCCCTCCTGAACCTTATTGAATCCTTTCACAAATCTAAAGGTCTCAATCATGTCCACTCTCTCCCTTTTTTCGAATTTAGTTCTTTACGTCTCTACTGATTTACAGTTTTAAGTTTAAGTCCTTCCACCATTTTTGTTGCCCGCCTTTGGACACGTTCTAATTGAATAATGTCTTTTTGCAGGTGAGGTCTCCAGAACTGCACACAGTGATCTAGCTGTGGTCTCACCAGGGCTCTATACAGCGGCATCACAACCTCCCTCTTCCTACTGGTGATGCCTCGAGCTATGCAGCCGAACATCCTGCTTGCTTTTCCCACTGCCTGGCTACACTGTCCACTCACCTTGCAGCTATCAGTAATCAATATCCCTAAATCTCTCTCCTCCGAGGTCCTGGCTAACACAGTACTGCCCATACGGTACTCAGAGCAGGGATTCCTTCCATCCAAGTGCATGATTTTACATTTAGAGACATTAAACTCTAGTTTCCACAGTTTTGACCATCTATCCAGTAAAGCTAAATCATTTTCCATGTTGTAGACACCTCCATGAATATCCACTCTATTACTAACCTTTGTATCATCAGCAAACAGGCAAACTTTTCCTACCAAGCCTTCTCCTACATCACAAATATATTAAAAAGAATGGGGCCCAGGACAGAGCCTTGCGGCACACCACTTGTAACTCGCCTTTGTTCAGATTGCACATCATTAACCACAACTCTCTGATATCGATCCTTCAGCCAAATGCAAATCCACTGAACTATCCAGGGATTGAGTTCTCCCTTCAATAACTTATCTATGAGCTCTTTATGTGGTACAGTGTCAAAGGCTTTGCTAAAATCCAGATAGGCGACTTGCCAGCTCCTCTTGCCCTGTGAACTGGTATAGGGTATCCAATTCCTTACCAGTTCACAGGGTTACATGTAAAAAGCACACCACATACAAAAAATACAATATTTTATTATTTTTATTTTTTCCCCCCATACATACGCTCCATCGCTTGTGTCCCGTGCCATCCGCCTTTGCTTCTGACAGCCATTGTTATTGGCAGAAGCTGGTGCATGGTGCAAAGCTGCCCTGTGCCTGGCAGAAGCTGAAAACTCTGGCTTCTGACATTTCGCTGCCTGCTGCAGGGAGGGGCTATTTATACTGGCGTACTCTGACATCAGCTCCCTCTGCTGGTATATATACCTGTGGTGGGGAGCAAGATGCCAGGAGCCCAGCACAGGGCATAGGACGTGGGTCCTCTTCCCACTGAAGGCACCCGCCAGCTCTGGGGGGTGAGGGCGTCACCCAGTGTTGGAACGTGGATTAACCCTTCTATTGCCAGCCACATAAATTTTACGTGCCTGACTTTGCCCCCTGCTGGCTCCTGCAAAATTAGAAAAAAACCACTTACCTGACCCCTCATTCGATCCGGGTGGGTCTCCTCTTCACCCTGGGGGGCTCCGATCCCCCTGTCAGGGCAGGGGAGAACCCAGAGTAGGTCCCCCCCCCCCCCCCCGTTTTAGCCGCCACTGGCTTTTCCTGTAAAAATAAAAAAAAATAAAAATGACATTTACTCACCTCCATGTGCGCTCGATCTCCCCGGCCCTCCTCTTCACCCGGGGGGCCTCCAATCCCCCCCCCCAGGGCTCTCTATCTTCAGGAGAGAGCCTGTCAGGCTCTCTCCCCCTCGGCCAACGGGCGCCGCCATCTTGCCGCGTTATGACAGCTCCAGGCCTCTCAGCTGTCAGATGCCGGTGATCGGAGGCCTGAGAAGGAGGGGACAGGAGATCCTCTGATCTCCTGCCTCCACTCCTCCTCTGGCTGACGATCACCGGCATCTGTCATCAGATCAGCGAGGGACAAAGGAGGTGAAGATCGGAGGTGAGTAAAGAAAAACATTTTATATATATATATATATATATATATATATATATATAAAAATATATATATTTTTTTAATAAAATAATTTTTACTGTGTGTGTGTGTGTGTGTGTGTGTGTGTGTGTGTGTGTGTGTTTTCTTTCACTGTTAACCCTTTGTGAACTGGTAAGGGATCCAGGAGACCCCTATACCAGTTCACAAGGCTGGGGGCTGGCAAGTCACCTGCAGCTAGCAGGTGACTTGCCATTAACCCCTGACCCCCCCAATTACCTGCCTCCCCAAAGGCCAGGGGGGGGGGCAGAAGAGCCCGGGCCCACAGAGGATATGTGGGCTTGTAGCCTGCAGGGCCACGAAAGCTGGCCCCTGCGCCCTGTTCTACAAGCCCTGCATAGCTGGTCCCGGGTTGGTTAAGCTGGGTAGGGGGGACCTCACGCCATTTTTTATTTTGATTTTTAACCCTTAAAATTCCAAAAAAAATGGGGTTCCCCTCCCCGGGAGGGGGGACCCTATGTCATTTTTTTTTTAATTAACCCTATGTTACCTGTCACCCAGCAGGTATAAAAAGCTTCCAGCATCAGCAGGTGAGCAGAAGCCAAATTGATCAGCGTGGGACACAGTGCTTTGGGATTGATGAATGGATGAAGTATTAAAAAAAATATAATATAATATATATAATATAATAATAATATTTTTTTGTCTGTGTGTTTTTTTTTTTTACATTAACCCTTTGTGGACTGGTAATAGATCTATGTGACCCCTATACCAGTTCACAAGGCTCTGGGTCTGGCAAGTCACCTGCGGCTAGCGAGTGACTTGCCATTAACCCCGAGCCCCCTCATTTCCTGCCTCCCCAAAGCCCAGGGGGGGGCAGAAGAGCCCATGGCCATAGGTTATGCTGGCTTGTAGCATGCAGGGCCAGGGGCCACCAGAGCTGGCCCCTGCACCCTGTTCTACAAGCCCCCATAGCTGGTCATGGGCTGGCTAAGATGGGTGGGGGGGACCCCACGCCCATTTTGGGGTTTTTAACCCTTAAATTTCCAAATAAATGGGGTCCCCCTCCCCGGGAGGGGGGACCTATGTCTTTTTTTTTAAATTAACCCTATGTTACCTGTTACCCAGTAGGTATAAAAAGCTTTCAGCATCAGCAGGAGACCAGAAGCCAAATTGATCAGCGTGGGACACAGTGATCAAGGAAGGATGGAAGGTAAGTATTAAAAAAATTATAATAAAATATTTTTTCTCTGTGTCTGTGTTTTTTTTACATTTAACCCTTTGTGAACTGGTAAGGGATTTCACATGCAATATGGTTTTCTTTAATAAAATAAATGGTTTATTTAAAATAAATGAGAAAGTTTAGAAAAATATATATTTATATATATTTTTTTTAAATATTTAAAAAAAACAGTAGAAAAATTACAAACAAGACATTTCATGTTAAAGCCTGAACTCTACCACAAAATATATATATATAGAATTTTCCTGGAAATTCCTGCAAAAATCACAGTTAAACATGGGAAACAAATGGTGAAAAATGACCTGTCAACAGAGGGTGACAAAATTTCAAGTAGGGTGGCAATTAAAAGGGTTAAAATTAGCTTTGCATGTTGGGTATTGTTCTGCTCGGGGGACCTTGCGCTTTCAGATTTAGCTTGTTTTTCTTGTTTGCATATTGATATTTAAGGAAAATGTGTTTTTCTATTCTGTTTTTTTATACATTTTTTAGGGAAACCCTGTGCAACCTAAGAATTCTTCAAGGGATTACTTCCAGAAAGATGAGCCCACTGAAAAAAATTCCAGGTATGCCTAGAAAGCTTAACATGTGTCCTTTCAGGGAAAGTATGATTTGTTGGGTATTCCAAATGTAAATGGTTGTTTTGGTACAAAAATTGCAAGGTGCATACTTGTCAAGTAAAAATTACCGTTACGTGAATGCCTTACTTTGGGGTGTTTGGCAACTCTTCCCTTGACAGTACCTATGCATGTTGGGTATTGTTCTGTTCGGGGGATGTTGCTTTTTCAGATTTAACTAGTTTTTTCTTGTTTGCTTATAGTTTGTTTAGGAAAATGTGGCTTTGATTCTGCTTTTCTATTCTTTTCTTAGGGAAACCTTGTGCAACAAAAGAATTCATTGAGGGATTACGTCCAGAAAACTGCACCCATGTCAACAAGCCTGGTACGCCTAGAAAGCTTGATGTATGTACTTCCAAAGAATATATAGTTTGTTGGGGGTATTTCAAATGTAAAGGGTTGTTTTTATTGAAAAACTGCAAGGTGCGCATAGCGCTTAGCATATTTGTATTTTATCTGAAAATCTCCTAAAGCGCTGTTTCAGTTTGGGGGAGTCTCCTGGGCAGGAAAGTGTGTCTACCAATACTCATGTGGTGCCGCTGTAACTGGGAGAGATTGGGATTTCACACACAATAAGATTTTATTGACAAACTTACAATTTTTATTACAAAAAAGCACACACACAAATTGTAAAAAAAAAAAAAAAATATTTTTTTGCGCACATTTCACCCAAAAATATTAAGAATACACCTACAAAATTACAAACCAGACATGTTCATGTTAAAGCCCAGACTCTGCTGAAAAAAACAATATATAATTTCCCTAGGAAATCCCTTCCAAAATCACAGTTGAACACGTGGAGCGCAAAATAGTGTAAAATGGTCTGGCAACAAAGTGTGACAAAATCTCCAGGTAGGCTGGTAGTTAAAGGGTTAAGGTAAGCTTATTTTTTTATTCTTTGTTGCAGACCATTTTCACAATTTTGCACTATACATGTTTAACTATGATTTTTGAAGGAATGTCCAGGAATTTCCCAGGAAAATGATATATTGTTTAGGGCTTTAACATTCAATTATTATTATTATTGTTTATTGATATAGTGCAATGATCTTTCCATAGCACTGTACAAGGTATAAATACAGACAAGGTAAAATATAGTACAGATATCATTACTTCTGTGCAGGAGTCTGGCTCTTAAGCAGTCCCAATTTCTACATCCGCCACAGAAAGGGCCGGCACCAAGGGAATGCAGTTGGGTTTTCCTGGCAAGGGGAGGTACCAAATGGATGCACGGGTAAGCACCGTGCGGCTCTGACCCCAGCACCCTTTTAGAGGTGGAAGTGTAGGGAAAATTAGGACAAATATTATATTTTATATAACCCCTGATGCCTGCCCCCTCTAAATGCCATGGTAGTATTGAATGTGGCCTCCCCACTCCCTTCTATTAGCAAATAGGAGCCAAATCTCAATCACGTCCTGTTCTCATGATGCTTGCAGGCCTCCCACCTTGGGAGACCGGCTTCAAAGACAATAGGGTTGATTCAGAGAGAGAAAAAAAGACTTTCGTTTTTGTGTCGATCTGTTTATTTTTTGAAATTTCCCCGCTCTCGTATGAGTGTACGAGCGAATTTATGCATGCATTGCAAGCCTTCTGTAAAGTCTGCGTCCGTTCGTATGCCAACGAGAATGTCATTTTGCAGCTAACATTTTCCGTTTTTTTTCTCATGTTACGTAGGCTTTCGTTTTTGCCCTTTTTCCATCGTCTCCTCCCACGAATCCTTTACGTTTCCCGTTAGATTCTGTTTACCTTTTACAAGGAATAATCGTCCAGACAAAAATCCTTACGATCTTAACCGGCGCAGTACAAACTTAACTCATTAAAGTGCTCGCCTACATATTTGGTTCACTCACTTGTGCTACAATGCTTAGCTAAATCACTTTGTGGTTAGCTTCTTCTTCTATTTCTCACCTCTAAAACTTACCCAAATCACTTCGCGGTTAGTTTCTTCTTCCATTTCTCACCCCTAAAACGTACACAAATCACTTCGCGGTCATGTTCTTCTTCTATTTCTCACCCCTAAAACTTACCCAAATCACTTCACGGTCATGTTCTTCTTCTATTTCTCACCCCTAAGACTTACCCAAATCACTTCGCGGTCATGTTCTTCTTCCATTTCTCACCCCTAAAACGTACCCAAATCACTTCGCGGTCATGTTCTTCTTCTATTTCTCACCCCTAAAACGTACCCAAATCACTTCGCGGTTAGCTTCTTCTTCCATTTCTCACCCCTAAAACTTACCCAAATCGCTTCGCGGTCATGTTCTTCTTCTATTTCTCACCCCTAAAACTTACCCAAATCACTTCGCGGTTAGCTTCTTCTTCCATTTCTCACCCCTAAAACTTACCCAAATCACTTCGCAGTCATGTTCTTGGTGTCCGTCTTGTGCTGGATCCGGAAAACGATCTCCAGGGCGACGGTCCTCTTCTCAAACGAGTTGGGCAGGTAGTCGTACCTGCGCTGAAGCATTGCCTAAAAAACACAAAATAAACATAGTTTTTAAAACAAACTGCATACAAATATCTATCACAATTAGATCAGTTGACTAAATTACATTCCCAGACACATTTCTAGCCTCAAACTATCCTTCTAGATGTTAGTGAGTTGGTTCGCACATGTGCGCACTAACTTCTTTTTGCCACAGAGTTTTACAAACTTTTACACATAACTGTTCATTCCTGCGCTTCCTTAAGGCCTAGGCATGCATTTAGATGGCAAATCAGAGTCATTACAATACACTTACGAGCATAATCAGCTCTTCTTGTTGGTGGGTGAAGATCGCGGGCGCCATCTTTCTTCTTGTCCGCAGCAGATAAGTAATGCCCCAGCGGTTTCCGGGTTCCACGCGGCCGGAAGAACGGCCGTACTCACGCGTACGCGAACGTGTAAGCGTCATACCTAGGCATTAGTATTTAAAGGGTCCTGGACACACAGCTCATTCTCTTTGAGAGTCTCAACATGCCAGCTAAGAAAACAGTCGGGAAGGCCAAACCAGGCAATGAGGCAAGCAGCAAAATGCCACAGCGGCCTGAGGAGCCTTCTTCACGCCCGACCACTCAGTCACAAATACCAATGCCGAAGGTGCGGGAACCGCGCAGCCACAGTGGCCAGGCCAAGGCAACAATACCCACCAAGTCCGCTAAGCCCAAAACAACCAGCAAAGCAAAGGAGAGAGCGGCGAAGAAGAAGACCACAACCAAGCAGGCAGGTACGCCCGCAAAAAAGGCCACTAAGAGGGTGAGAAGCCCCAGCCCCCAAAAAACACCATCCCCTCCTCCCCGGCCTAGCACATCCGTTTGGAAAGAACGCTCCACTGGCAAGGCCAGTAAAAGCCACAGGCCCAGAAGCCCCAGCCCAGCCAGCTCAGCATCTCCTGAGCCATGTGGGAAACACACCCATGGCCATGGAAAGAGCAAGAGCCACAGGCCCAGAAGCTCCAGCCCACCCAGCTCAGCATTTCCTGAGCCACGTAGGAAACACACCCATTGCCATGGAAAGATCAAGAGCCACAGGCCCAGAAGCCCCAGCCCAGCCAGCTCTGCATGTAGTCAGCCACGTGGGAAACACACCCATGGCCATGGAAAGAGCAAGAGCCGCAGGCCCAGAAGCTCCAGCCCAGCCAGCTCTGCATGTAGTCAGCCACGTGGGAAACACACCCATGGCCATGGAAAGAGCAAGAGCCACAGGCCCAGAAGGCCAAGCACAGCCAGCTCAGCATCTCCAGAGCCATGTGCAAGTACCTCCCAGGGGCATGGAACCACAAGTGGCAAGGGCACAAAGAGTCACAGGGCCCAAAGCACCACACCCTCAAGCACACCCTCTCCTCCTCGGTCACATTTGCCACCGGCACAGGTGGCAAGCAACTATCCATATGCCACATCGTTGCCTGCAAGTTCAGTGGCCACCCAGGCAAGGGCCCCAAGTCCATTTCCAAGATCCAGCCATCTGTCCAACATTTCCACACAACAGAGCCAGTCCAGAATGTCCCCCCAATTGCCTACATGCAGAGATGAGCCCGAACAGCAAGCAATAGGCCAGACATTGCAATGAGGACAGTTGAGTGGCAGGTTTGGTGAGGCCCAAACTCTGGCATTGGCAAGTGGGCTGACCCTACATTATAATGAGCTATATGGGCGAAAATGCAAATCTACAAGCAAATTGTGAGAAAATTAAATCTTGGAGGAGCTCACCAGACAGGTGGATGCAGGGGGGGAGCTTAAAGATGTGGAGCCGATCCAGCGCAAAATTTCTGACCTGAAGTATGCAGCATGAAAGAAAGAAAATAAACGGCGCAATTACAGGTACATATTTGAGTTGTGCATTTGTCTGCTTCTTGTATTGTCAACAATTTCCTAAATTTGCAAACCTATATTTTTCAGCTTACAAACTGGCGGAGGCTTCCCCACAAAATTACAGTTTACCCGAGCTGAGGAGTTGGTGCTGGGGCTGATACATCCCGTGGCATTAGAGGGCCTCTCTGGCAGACGGGACACAGACATCCCTACTATTCCTGCAGGTTAGTAATGTTAGTGTGCATGTGAAATGTTTTAAACATTTAAAATGAGGCTCACAGTCATATATGAACACATGCCCCTAGGAAGTGGCTTGTAGGGGAGGTTACAGTTTTAGCAGGGTGTGTAATGTCTGCAGAATGTTCATTTTCAAATTTTCCAGCCCATACATGACCTTGGACAGTATTTATGGTCACTATTAAAGTCCTAATATTAGCAAAGCACTGCCTGTTATGTGATTCTACTCAATCATATCCAACACTTCCTTCTTTGTCTTTAGGCCACTTGGGTTTAAGCTGTGCTTTGGTCTCAAATACTTGATCTGGGGTCAGGGAAAGGTCTACATAGGAAGAATGCCCACCAGCATACTCCTAAGCCAAATGCTATTTGCAAGCTGAGTGTGGGTCCCTAATGGCCCTTTAGGGATGTGTGAAGCCTCATAACATGCAGTACATGCATGCTTGTATTATTTAAGGTGACCAATGTGTATGTACAGGGTGAGTCATACATATAACAGATAATGACAATCATAGAGAAGGTCACCTTGGACCGTTGGGGGAGTTGCCATTCCTGCTTGCCCACGTGTTTTATAGAAGCATATGTAGTAATACAGATCATCAATGGATATTTGGGTGTTTACGTGCCTTTTTATTTACAATACAGCCCAGCATCAACCCTCAGCAAGTGTGGAAGCCTCATCCAGTTTTACCATGCAGTCAACTTCCGTGCTGCCTAGGAGTCAGGAGCAGATATATACGGTAAGTGTATTTTGCTGAATCTGCTGATGCATGTGAATGAACATGACTAATTAGCATAACTAAGATATTTTTGGACCAAACTGAACCTTTTTTTGCACATGTCCCAACAGACCCACACACTGATGGAGAAAGTCCAGGAGATGGAGGAGGATGCCACCTTGATGGGACCTTCACAACTGACCCCCCTGGAACATAATCTGTCACGGTCCCAACATGCTACTGCACCAAATCCTCTGCAGCAGAGTGAAGCTGGACGCATGCTGCCAGCCCATCGTGGGCAGCATGCAGAGACTGAGCCTACAGTCCCCAGTGGTAGCTCTGCTGCAGAGGATTTGCCGAGCACATCTGCAACTCTTGCTCGCCCTAGACGTCCAGCATCTGCAGGCGCTCAAACCCGGGGAATTGGGAGATGTAGTCAGCAACGTCGACCAGTTTCCCAGGGGAGGCGCGTGCCGATCCTGGAGTCAGCGTGGCACCATGAGAGGTGTTTCTTTCGCCAGGTGACTCAAAGAACCACAGAGCAGCTTACTGTACAATTAGATACATTAAATAATACATTCACCTCCATGCTGACAGAATTTAGGACGAGCAACAGCCACATGGCCACCTTAACTAATAATTTGACAGGCATGCTCGAGGAAGTTAGAAATAGCAATAGACTCATGTTGGAACAGTGGCAGATTCTGAATGCCACACATGCCCAGGTGATGGGCCATCCCCAAGGCCCACCATCAGAGTTTTATGGGCAACACCCATTTTAACAGCTATTTGCCCTGTATCTGCTCCACAACTTTCCCCTTTATCCCCACTGTATTGACCTGTCTGGTGAGCGCTACCAAGATTGCCTTTTTTATGGCTTTGCTTGTATGATTTGGATTTTCGCCCATATAGCTCATTAGAGTGCTGAGATCCCCCACTAGCCAATGCCTGAGCTAAAGCCTCACTGAACCTGTCGCTCAAGCTGCCATGCTGCAGGCTTTGGCCTAATGAAATTGTGTCTGGCTCATCCTGTTTCTAGGCATGATTGAGGGACATTCTGGGCTGGCAAACTACTACCTTGAACCCTGGCAAACATTGGACTGGGCTTGCATTTGGACTGGGGGTTATTGTTTGGGTGGGCCACTGACTTACAGGCGTGGATGTGGCATAGGTATGGCTGCTTTCCACCTGTGTCTGTGGCAAATGTGGCCAAGCAGGAGATGGTGTGTATGTGGCCCTATGTCTTACTGGCCAAAGATTTGCATTCAAATGGTTGCACCCTATGTATGTATATGTTATTTGGCGTGGAAACTTCGGCCTGGAGTGTGTTACTTTACAACTACTGGATGTGACCAATTGCAAGGTGCCATGAGTCTGCACCAATGTATATTTCTGTTGTACTATGTATATACATGAAGTCTGTGAGTGCCCTTCAACTAATAATTGACATATTTATATTAAATCTATTGAATGTGACTTTAGCTGTTGTGGACTAAGTTGATGCATTAATGTTTGGGTTATTTAGAGATTATTGAAGGTTTTTTGAAACAAACATGTGAGAAACAAATGAATGAGGCTCAGATCAAGTTTGAAAATTTTAGTAATTCATTCATTACTATTTCTAAATAATAAAATAACAAAGCCTTCACAAAGGCAACAAATACACAAATTCACAAACAACAAATACATACAACAAACAAAAACAGGAAAACAAAATTAGGCAAAATTAGTCCAAATCAAATTTGCCCTCAAAGCTTGCCCAGAGGCACTGGGTATGCCACGGTAATTGGCATCAGGCTCCTGGCTGGGTGGAGAGGGGGGAAGATCCACATACCGGGGGACACGCTGCATTATGGCAAAGTTGTGTAGCACACAGCAGGCCAGTATTATATCAATCACCTTGTTGGGGTGATACTGGAGTGCCCCCCCGGTATGGTCCAAACATCTGAACCTAGTTTTTAGGAGGCCAAAGGCCCTCTCCACAATGTCCTGGGTTTTTCGGTGGGCCCGATTGTAGGCGTCCTGGGCTGCATTCTGTGGCCGAAGGACGGGCGTCATCAGCCAGGGAAGAAGCGGATAGCCGGAATCCCCTGAAAGAATTTGAAAATAGTTACATTAATTACCCAATCCAACAAAAACATTTTGGGACAAGCGGTCGTTCCCCCTGACTAAGAGACTATCTAATATTTTTGCAACACCCTGTACATACAGATTGCTCACCTCAAAAAAGAGCCTAACGCCATCTACTGCATGTTCTGAGCCTTTAAACATCCAAGATGGCGGATGAGGGCAAATCAGGCAGACTGCAAACAGGAATTGGGTTAGGACTGAGCTGCTCAGTATTCTTGGATGTCTTAAGTTTTCAGGACCCCAGATCTGCTTTGTCTGAGCCAAGCACAGCTCTAACCCGCCCCTGCACTTTATCCCGCTCTCCTCCACTCAGTAAGTGTCATGCTTCTGAGCAAAGATGGCGCAGACCCTATCATAAAGTCAAGAACAGAATTGCAGCCGAGTTTGGGGAAGAATAATAAGTAATTTACTAGAAAGTAGAAATATATTATTTAGAAATGGTGGAAAATCATTTTGTAAGGGTTTGTGCTTTGCTAAAGGTCATGGTTAAGGTCCGGTTGAACATGTCATCAAGGGGTAAAAACAGCCATAGAATCAGACATGGGTCATCAACTATATTCATAGGCATACATTGAAAAGTGAATGACGTTATTTGCATTCACCGGAGAATTCTCCAGACTCAAACCGACGGTACAATCCAGATCGATGCAATATGTACGCGTCATGGGATGAGCCTGGAAACCCGCCGAGGACGCTAAGGGACCGCATGTCCGGGGCCGCCACTGCTTGGACATTCAGGGAGTGGCCCATTTTGCGGGTTCCTGGGAAAAAAGAAAAACAACAAAAATTAGCAATGCTAGATAAACTACTCAAACAATAACTTCTAACATCCTCCCAAAAACATGTTGGGCAATACAAATAACACTAAGTACCTAAGCATTTTTTATCCCAAAAAAGGATATGTATGTTGGATCAACTAAAGATTACCTTGAAAATGACTAATTAAGGTCCACATGAAAATGTTTGGCTTTGGCCGACATGAAAAATATTGATGAAGCTAAAGACGGCCAAATGTATCACATGAACAATTTACAAGGAGGGATTAATAGATATACAGTGTAAGCTATTTCACAGGGACAATTTACAAGGAGGGATTAATAGATATACAGTGTAAGCTATTTCACAGGGACAATTTACAAGGAGGGATTAATAGCTATACAGTGTAAGCTATTTCACAGGGACAAGTTACAAGGAGGGATTAATAGATATACAGTGTAAGCTATTTCACAGGGAAAATTCACAAGGAGGGATTAAGAGATATACAGTGTAAGCTATTTCACAGGGACAATTTACAAGGAGGGATTAAGAGATATACAGTGTAAGCTATTTCACAGGGACAATTTACAAGGAGGGATTAAGAGATATACAGTGTAAGCTATTTCACAGGGACAATTTACAAGGAGGGGTTAAAGTACAATTTATGTAAACTATGACCGATTGAACTTACCTATAGACGTACTCGTCGGCTGCGGGAGGGACCAATGCAACATGGGTGCAGTCAATGGCACCCATGACGTTGGGCATGTCGGCGATATTATAAAATGCTAGCTTAAGCGCGTTCCAGGCTACCATGTCGTCAGGAAAATAAATATATTTCTGACTAATGGTAGCCATGCCTTCCAAAAACTTGGATAGCGCGCGGCTCAGCGTAGGCTGGGACATTCCCACGGAGAGGGCACCCAGCCTCTGGAACGAGCCGTTGGCCAAAAATTGCAGGCAGCCAAGCATCTTGGTCATACCTGAAATTGCATGCCCCTTCCTTGTGGTGCGGGCTAACCATGGCCGCAGCTCACTATACAACTTATGGAGATAAGCGCGATTAAGTCGGGTCAGCTCGAACAGCTCAACGTCATGCATGCCATCAATATGCATGCGTCGCTGGTGCAATCTGGTCTCGGCCCTGCTGATACATTCAATGCCCATTAGCTGGAGCTGGTGATGTTCCTCCACAAAGGCACAAAACATGGTCATTGCAAGGTATCCGAGGTCAAAATGGTCCCGTAAGGGGATCGCAAATGAAACGTTTTTATAGGGTGGTGGTCCCTCGGCAATCAGCTCTCTGAATGAGACGCAAGCCCATACCAATAACGTAAGTTATCTGAACGAACAAAAAATATCAGATTTAGATGGGAAAATGATAAGAACTAACGCAAAGGATCCGATTTACTTTCGTTCATCGAAAGCGCATATACGCATGAGCTCGAACAAACGTACGAATGAAAGTGCAACGAAAAAAACCTAAAAAAATGACAGACACACACAAAAACATACACAGACAGCTGCGGAAGTCCAGATGAATGTGTCTATGAATCGAGGCTAATGCCTGTGGCATTTCACATTCCTGGCTTTAGATGCAGACACCAGGTCTGAGCATAAATTCGTTTTTTTTTTCAGTGCCAAAACAAAACTGACAATAACTGGGCGTGTCCCAGCACCAAGCTAGATACAGAATTGGGAACTAGCCCCAAAAAGCCGAATCTATGCATAGTTCAAACATTGCGGTACTGAGCCAAGAACCTGGTAAAATAGAGATCTTGGGACTCTCCAGGTTCCCCACGACAAGCCCACTAGTTTAACACCAGAACCAGGGCCGTGTGACCTTCTAATCAAATCAAGAACTGGTACTGGCAGTTCCCAGGCTGCAAGCAAAATGGGAGGGGGGAACTCCTGCTTCCTGAGGGGAGGGAGGAGTGAGGGACCTCAACATAAAAATGAGTCTCAAAGGCCAGCACTCACTTTTGGAGGGAGGTCATATGCCAGTGTGCCAATAGAACCAACATCAGGGCTATCTCCATGCTTTTCTGGATGCCCTGATCCATTACACATCATTCGTCTTGCTAAGGAAACCTGACTTTCTGTTGTACTTCTTTTTGGTAATTATTTTACCTTTATTCCGCTTCTGAGACCTGTATTTGTAATTTTTCCATAATATTCGTATGCTTATAATGACTGCCTTGAGTGCAATTCCCACATTAAAATATATATTTAACTTGAGCTGATTTTTTGACTTAACCGAAATAAGTGTGTCTGTACCCATCGCTAGAATTATAGGCCGCTGAGCTGGTAGAATAGGCCAGGATTAGGAAAGCTCGTTGTGTGATCATTTCAGCTGTGTCACTTTTTCAGAGCTTTCTCAATATTGTTGGATAAAATATGTGGGGGGAAAAAATTGCTATTTTTTACGTTTTTTTGCATTTTTTTTTTTAATTCCTCCCGATTACAATGGTACCACATATGTATCGGTAGATACCATTTCCTGTCCAGGAGACATTGCAAATCTGAAACTGTAAGGTCCCGGAACAGAACAATAGCCAACATGCATAGTTTCTTTTAACCCTTATACCTGTCACCCTCTGTTGCCATGTTTTTTCATTTTGCACTATGTTTAACTTTTACAGGAATTTCCAGGAAAATTATATATTATATATTGTTTTGGGCCAGAGTTTGGGCTTTACATATATTTTACATTTTTTGAATAATTGGCATTATTCCCCTTCCTTTGGGAGGGGGCACTTTTTTTTTAAGTGTTAAAACTCTTTAAAACAATGGTGTGGGTTCTCCCCTTCCTAGTAAAACCAGCCTGGGCACCAGCTACGGAGGCTTGTAGACCAGAGCACAGGGGCCAGCCTGGGTGGCCTCCAGCCCTGAAGGCTACAAGTTCACATAGCCCCCATGGGCTGCAAGCTCTTCTGCTTTGGGGAAACAGGTAATGGGGCCGGGGGTTAATGACAAGTCAATAGCTTGCTGCTGGTGATCTGCCAGCCCCTCAATCCTTGTGAACTGGTATAGGGGGTCTCATAGACCACTTACCAGTTCACAAAGAGTTAAATGTAAAAAAAACACACACACCAGCAGCAAAAATGTAATTTAATCATTTTTTGTTCTAACTTTGTACTTACCTGCGATCCAGTGGTGATTACACGTCAAACGCAGATCACGGCCACTCTGTTACTGACAGTCAGGCGGTGTTCAGTCAATCGATCAGAGTCCCCTTCTCCTACGGCCACCGATGGAAGTATCATCCCGCCTGAGCTGTCAGAAAGAGGGGGCATAGAATGGACCCTTTCATGCCCGCTGAAGACTCTGATGGGAAGCTCCCCTGGCATTTAAAGGGTTAATAAGGAGAGTAGGACCGATATTGAGAAGATATTTTCTTGTTATCTGTTTTGTGTGTATAAGAGCCAGTAATTATTTTGTAGAACATCATGTCTGTTGAAGAAAACAAAGTATTCTCAAAAGTTTACCTTAAAGTGAAAGTCCAGTTAAAAATTTACTAAGTATACCAGAACCCTGCACGACCGGCCCTGTTGTTTAAAAGACACCAGGGCTGGGGGATTTCCTCTCCCTGCAGCATACCTGTGAGGAACAGGGCAAACATTACATTTCATTTTATCACAGATGCAAGTCCGGAGTTCCCCTTTATTTCCCCCTGTTAAGGCTTTTAGTCATCAATATGCACAGGTCCTTATCTCCTCAGGAAGAGGAATTAGCTTTTCTGGGTTAAGCAGGGCAGCTCACAGACTCCCTGCTGCTGATTCTCACACCTCCAGCCTGAGAAGACTCCAGTGGGCCTGCAGCTAGTCGGACCCCTGGCTGTGAATTTGTCACATCAAAAGATGAGGGCTGCTGACAAGTGGCACCAACACAAATCGGACCATAGCTGCGCCACCATGTGTCCCAGTACCAAGCCAGGTACAGAGTAGGTTTAATCGGGCTTGGCAACAAAGGAAAACTAGAAAAATGGAGATCTAAGGTTCTGACCCACTTAGGGACCCCATTTCTGGACTCATCAGATGCCCGGCATCCAGCCCAATCTTTTGGTGTCATATCCAAAGCCATACGACCCCCCTGCTCAAAGTTATAACCCCTAAAGGGTTTTAGGGGCTAAAGCATGCTCCAGAATAGTGGGAGGTGACAATCCGTCCCACAGAAGGGAGGGGTGGAGGGGAGAGACCTGCTTAAAAGTAGGCCAAGGTGATGAGAACATGGTCACTCCTGGAGAGGTCACGATTCCTGCGTGCCGAAGGTGTCCATCCACCCGGCTTGCCACTTACCTTTTGTGGAAGCTCTCATCACCACTACTCTGCAACTGTATATTAAGGTAACTGACCATTGTCTCTCTGTGTAACTCACTGTATTCTGTAACCTCTCAGAACAGCATTTGTATCATTTCATATTCCATCATAGCCAAATGTTTGTTATCACTGCCCAGTGTGCTATAGCATTAAAACTTTTATTTAACTTGAGCGATCTTTCTGCCTTAGCCAAGAATCTGTGTGTCCGCAGGCTTTAGGCCTGGTATTCCTGATAGGAAGGCTCGGACAAGGGTTTAGGGGAACGCGGTCTGTGTGTCCAGAGGTCCCTGGTTCCCTGACAAATTGGTGGCAGCGTGTTGGGATAAGGCAAATAGTGTAAGTGAGTGTGGGCCCCATACTCACATACACTAAAGATTACAGGCAGTGGCTTTTCTGTTGCTGGAATCTTAAGATCGGCTCAACACTCAACAGTAGGTTGTGTGATTACAACAGTGTACAATACCTGTCAATGACCAGCAGCTGCAGGCATGGCAAGTGGCACCAGGGCCAGAAGCAGGGATGTGGCTTCCGATGTTGCACTAGGTGTGGAGGGGCCCAGCCAGAGCTCTCCCAGAAGCCAGTCACCAACCCTCAGCATCCCGGAGGACCATGCCCCGCCTGCCGGTCCCCCCAGCCAAGCAGGCTCAGATGCTCTCCTGCATGCTGCTCTTGCCAGTCTACGGGCTGGAGACCGGGCCACCTATGAGGTCCTGATTGAGGCTGCTGAGCACCAAGTGGAACGCGAGGAACGCCGTGAGCAAGCTGAACGTTAACACCAGCTCCAAGTACTGCAGCTTAAACTTCAGCACCCGCAACCCAGCACAGCTGGTAGCGGGCCCCCTGAGAACCAGGCCCCAAAGTTGCATACAGAGGATTTCCCCGTCTTGGACAAAGATACAGATCTGGACACCTTTCTACTGGCTTTTGAAACTGTTTGTCATCAATACCATGTACCGGAGGATCAGTGGGTCAGGTACTTAACCCCTCAACTTAGGGGTAAAGCCCTGGAAATCTTTGGGTACCTACCCAGCGAGACCAACCTGAGCTACGAGGGGGTCAAGCAAGCTCTGATCCGTCAATATAACCTTACTCCTGAATTTTTTTATTATTTTAAGAAACTGCAGAGTTTGCAACGGGGCCCCACCGACAGCTGGGCTGACCACATGCGGGCGCTATAGAGAGCAGTCGAGCAGTGGACTACCGGCTTAGAAATCACCACCATCCAGCAACTGAAGGAGCTTATTGCCACAGAACAGTTTCTCTGGAATTGCCCTGAGGATCTGCAGCAGTTTCTGCGTGAACGGAAGCCGAAGGGGACCTCAGCAACTGCAGCACTTGCGGATGAGTACCAACACAACAGAGCCCCCGAGGCCCGAAAACCTGCCAGCTGGAAAGGGGGTAAGCCGCCACCGGCATCTGTTGTCCATGGCCATCAGCCCAAGGCCCCTTCCCCTACTTCCCCTCTTTGTCACCAATGTAACCAACCTGGACACTTCAAGGCCACATGTCCTCAGCGCCAGCAGGGCCCGTCCCAGAACTCCTCCACAGTGCTGTATGTGGGTAGGGGTGCTGGGAGGTCCAGGGACAACTTGCAACTCATCACTGTGGGCCAAGCTGTGGGCATGGGACTTAGGGACATAAGCGCAGAGACGACCCTTGTGCGCCCTGAGATGGTGTCCCCACTGGACTTCATCCCCAGAAAGACTGTCTCAGTCTCTTGAATTGAGGGAGGTGCATCAGCACTGCCCATTGCAAAGGTTTATTTGGACTGGGGTGCCGGGCGGGGAGTGCGGGAGGTGGGGGTATCGTCAAACATCCCTGCCAGTGTTTTGATAGGGACAGACTTGGGGCGGCTGGTGTCTCAGTATGTGGCCACTGAGCCCTCAAGGTCTGGTCCCCCAGAACATAACATGCATACTCCAATGTGTGCAATCAATGTCAGTTATGTGTGTAACCTGCCTGCTACAGGGAATGTGGGGGTCGGTAGTATAATGTGTGCTTCTTCTCCCGGAGGAAGGAGGGTTACCCAGCAGCTGGGGAGGGAACTGCGACTGAGGGGAGGGCCGTTCCAGGAGACGTGGGACCCCTGGGTAAGTCCACATCACAGGGTTTCTCCACCACTGGGTTGTCAGAGAGCCAGGCTGGTCTGTCTGGACTGGCGGCTTGGATGGGATTGGAAGGGGGGCAGGCATTACCTGAGGCCACAGTGGCTCTGGCCACTATCATGCATAATGGTAGCCCGGGGGTCCCTCGGGGGTCCTTCCTTCAAACCGAGAGGCTGCTAGGGCCGACTGAGGTCCGGAGGGAGGTCCTGGGAAATGAACAGGGGATGGGATGGTCTCTTCTATTCCAACCACCCCACGTCTGGGGTTCCTGGCACCTCAACCCGAGGAGATCAGTCCAGGCCAAAAAGCAGTGGCGGTGGAACCTGCAGGTGAGGGCTGTCCATGGAGAGATGGGGCCCCTAGGTAAGTCCCCGCTGCAGGGTTTCATCACACCCGGGGTGTTGTGGGGCCAGGGTATTCTGCCTGAACTGGCAACTTGGGTGGAAGTAGTGGAGGAGCAGGTGCTATCTGGGACGTCAGTGGCTGAGGCTATGTGGGCTCGTAGGCTGCAGGGTGGGGGGGCCATCGTTTTTAACCCTTAAAAATCCCCTCCAAAAAATGCCCCCCCCCCCCCCCGGGAAGGGGGACCCTATGTCATTTTTTTTCTCGATTTAACCCTTTGTAGTGTGGATGGTAGTTGTATTTTATTCGTAAATGTTATAAAGTACTTGTTTCAGTTAGCGGGGTCTCCTGGGCAGGAACGGGGGGCTACCGATAAATATGTGGTACTGTTCTAATCGGTAGAAATGGGGCTTTCACATGCAGTATGGTTTTTCTTAATAAAATACATTTTTTATTTAAAATAAAGGAGTAAATTTTCTAAAAAAAATGTATTTATTTATTTATTTTTTACTTAATAATATTGTAAAAAACAAAATAAAATTTACAAACAAGACATTTCATGTTAAAGCCTAAACTCTGCTGCAAAATATATATATAATTTTCCTCAAAATTCCAGCAAAAATGGCGCAAAACATGGCGCAAAATGGGGAAAAATGACCTGTCAACAGAGGGTGACAAAATCTCAAGTAGGCTGGCAATTAAAAGGGTTAAAAGTAGCTATGCATGTTGGGTATTGTTCTGTTCAGGGGATCTTGTGCTTTCAGATTTAAGGCTTGTTTTTTCTGGTTTGCATATTTATATTTTAGGAAAAGGTGTTTTTTATTCAGCTTTTTTATACATTTTTTAGGGAAACCCTGCGCAACCAAAGAATTCTTTGAGGGATTAATTCCAGAAAGATGAGCCCACTACAACAAGCTGGATACGCTTAGAAAGCGTAACATGTGTACTTTCAGGTAATCTATGGTTTATGGGGGATATTCCAAATGTAAAGGGTTGTTTTGGTTGAAAAATCGCAAGGTGCGCACTTTGTCTGCAGAGCTGAAATTTTCAAGTAAAATCACTGTTACGCACATGCTTTACTTTGGGGTGTTTGGCAACTCTTCCCTTGACAGTAGCAATGCATGTTGAGTATCGTTCTGTTCGGGGGATGTTGCTTTTTCAGATTAAACTTGTTTTTTCTTGTTTGTATATAGTTTTTTTAGGAAAATGTGGCTTTGATTCTGCTTTTTTATCCTTTTTTTAGGGAAACTCTTTGCAACCAAAGAATACATTGAGGGATTACTTCCAGAAAACTATGGGCACATCAACAAGCCTGGTACACCTAGAAAGCTTGAGATATGTACTTCCAGAGAATATATAGTTTGTTGGGGGTATTTCAAATGTAAAGAGTTGTTTTTCTGGATAAACTGCAAGGTGCGCATATTGCATTGCATAGCTGTATTTTATCTGAAAATCCCCTAAAGCGCTATTTCAGTTTGGGGGAGTCTCCTGGGCAGGAAAGGGTGTCTACCTATACATATGTGGTACTGCTGTAACCGGGAGAAATTGGGGTTTCACACAAAATAAGATTTTATTGACAAACTTACATTTTTTATTACAAAAAAAAATAGAAATTGTAAAAAATTTTTTTTTTCACATATTTCACCCAAAAATATTGAGAATACACCTAAAAAATTACAAACAAGACATTTCATGTTAAAGCCCAGACTCTGAAACTGCTGAAAAAAACAATATATCATTTTCCTGGGAAATCCCTGGAAATCCCTTAAAGAATCACATTTGAACATGGGGAGCGCAAAATAGTGCAAAATGGTCTGGCAACAGAGTGTGACAAAAACTCCAGGTAGGCTGGCAGCGAAAGGGTTAAACAGCCTCTGGCTCGGGTTAAGCAGAAAGGGATGTATTGCCATCGGCAGACTGTGGACCCGCGGTCCCAGCTATGGGCCACCCTACACCCCTTCCGGGAGTGGTCCGACCATTACTCTGGAGCGATGTGGATCGCAGTCTGGCACATAAATCCTGAAGGGGACCCCCGAAACTATCCATGTATGGTTCGGGCCTCCCTTCTGAGGCAGCAATGCAAGGCCGGGAGCGGAAACCCCCCCTCAAGGCCCCACAGCAATTGGACCTTGCCCAAAATCCTCAGCACGAGACAGCGCTATGGCTGTGGTGCTGCCGCGGAGTCCTCCAGACAGGGATTGCACATAGGCACACGGGTCAGCACCAGGAAGTGCGGCCCCTTAGCGCCCTTTTAGAGGGGGAGATGTGAGGAACAGGGCAAACATTACATTTTTATTACAGATGCAATCTGGAGTTCCCCTTTATTTCCCCCTGTTAAGGCTTTTAGTCATCAATATGCACAGGTCCTTATCTCCTCAGAAAGAGGAATTAGCATTTCTGACAACCCAAGCCCCGGAGAGACTGCAAACTCTTTACCACATCCACCCCAAATAGGAGCACCAGATCACAATTTATTCTCACAAAAAATATTTATTGGATAATAATAACACACAATAAAAATGGAACTTACACAAACAACATCACAGACAAAAATTAAAAACAACTGCATCTGCCCAGATTATTTGATCACCAATCTTCAATATACATGATAATTATTCAGGAACAAAGCAACCCCTCAGGAAAAATATGTGTACGTTCCTTACCAATCTATAGGGGAACGGGGGGATGTAAAATTCATATAATATATTTTGTGCCAGCACAAAAGGTAATTTGATGGGCTAAGGATCCTACAAATAAAGTGACCTGTGCAACCCTAAATCTAGACCAGTGCAAAAATTGCAATACATATACAAAAGTTGTCCAATACACACTGTGAAACAGTTAAAGATATACAAATAATTACAATTACATAAATGAATCATACACGGTGATAAATAAGGAGATGAAAATGATATCCTACTAATCTAAAATAAATATGGAAACCAAAGACAGCCTGTGAAAAGTGCCTAGTGCAAAAGAAGGTAATATTCAAGCCAAATCAAAACCAATTATTGATATTACCCAACCATATTGGCAGCAGCATATAAGTTCCTGGGAGAATAAGAGTGCGGGCAAGATGCAGGAAACACCTGCGCACGCAGCTCCCGTGCCGCTTCTGCTGGGTGAGGGGACGAGAATAACGAATAGAGCACTCTTATATACCCACCCACAGACCGGCATCCACCCGGCGCACGCCGCCATCGAGCCCGGACGCACGCCTCCCGATGCCCCAGGGCCAGAAACCTCGTCACCGCGCACTGTTCCGGTCAAGACGCCGGAAGTGACGTGTGCGTTCCACCACGGGCATACACATGGGGCGTCCCCCCCGGTAACGTCAGCAAGCACACTGCACCCTCTAATGGGGAGCGCATGCGCAGTGTCAGGGGACAACACGCCCGGCCCCACTGAAGCGAAGGTGGAGGTCCGCCCAAATCACCACAGGGAAGGCAGCCGTGGTGAACGGGAGCCCCGCCCCACACACAACCTCGGCCCCGCTGCGAATGCGGGCAGGCAAGGGGCGGACCCTGGTGGGAAGGGGCGGGGCAAGGCATAGCCAGGCTCTGGCCACGAGCGACCCGGAAGGACGCCCGGCCATGGGTCAGCGCATAGAGTGCCCCAAAATGTATAGACAATTAAAAACATAAGTTCCCAAAGGTGAAATGATAAGTCACACATTGCATACAAATTAGTAAAGAGTAGTATATGACCACTATGGTATATAAAGAGCACACAATAAGGTCATATCCGTTACTCTCCATATAGGAGGATAATTTCATTAGGTAAGTAAAGATAATGGAAGAACACCTGATTGTTCTGGATACAATAAATGATCATTTACACCATATTCCAAACATATATGTATATATGTAAGTAGGTGTTGAAACACCAAATATTTGTGGGTACACTAAATGGACCTATTCCTAACAATTTGCATATATGTATGCACATAACATCAACATAAGCAGCATTGCTCTAAAAATATTTAAACATTGGCAAGCACGGATGACTCAACCTGCCCAAGTGGAATTCTATATCATTAGAATTGCATTTCGGGGTTAAGCAGGGCAGATCACAGACTCCCTGCTGCTGATTCTCACACCTCCAGCCTGAGAAGACTCCAGTGGGTCTGCAGCTAGTTGGACCCCTGGCTGTGAATTTGTCACATCAAAAGATGTCAAAAGGGCCACAGACAAGCGGGACCAACACAAATCGGACCATAGCTGCGCCACCATGTGTCCCAGCACCAAGCCAGGTACAGAATCAGAACTGGCTCACAAAACCGCACACGGATGTAGGTTTCACCAGGCTCGGCAACAAAGGAAAACTAGAAAAATGGAGATCTAAGGTTCTGACCCACTTAGGGACCCCATTTCTTTTTTGGTGCTGTATCCAAAGTTATACGACCCCCCTGCTCAAAGTTATAACCCCTAAAGGGTTTTAGGGGCTAAAGCACGCTGAGGAATAGTGGGAGGTGACAATCCGTCCCCCAGAAGGGAGGGGTGGAGGGGAGAGACCTGCTTAAAAGTAGGCCATGAGGATGAGAACATGGTCACTCCTGGAGAGGTCACGATTCCTGCGTGCCGGAGGTGTCCATCCACCCAGCTTGCTACTTACGTCTTGTGGGAGCTTTCATCACCACTACTCTGCAACTGCATATTAAGGTAACTGACCATTGTCTCTCTGTGTAACTCACTCTATCCTGTAACCTCTCAGAACAGAATTTGTATAATTTCATATTCCATCATAGCCAAATGTTTGTTATCACTGCCTAGTGTGCTATAGCATTAAAACTTATATTTAACTTTCTGCCTTAGCCAAGAATGTGGGTTCCGCAGGCTTTGGGCCTGGTACTCCTGATAGGAAGGCTCAGACAAGGGTTTAGGGTTTTTTACAAGGTAAAATCTTGTGGGCTAAACCCCTACCTTATTATATTTACACAGCAGGGCATCCCAATCAGGTGGTTGGTCCACTTTAATACTTGAAATTAAAGGCAATTTTTTACCTATAATATTACTGTATTGTATACATGGTATGAGTTATTGTGTGGCTATAAAATTATGCATTTATTTTTTAATACATATTTGTGAGAGACCTCCTTTATATCAGTTAGTGCCTGGACTTCAGCTTTAACGCTAGTAGTATAAATTAGCACTCCTATATGTATAAATGGAAGAGTGATACAAATGTGCACTGTCCATGGTGCTGAACCACTCAGCTAGACTATGCAGGATCCATACCTTGAAGCACCTCTGGACAGGTGACACCCCCAATCTTCGTAATCCTTTTTTAGGGTGTTTTTCCACAGTGAAAATAATTTATACTTTAAAGTGGGCCTCAAGTCAAAAATGACTATAGGATTCAACCCTACAGCCCAACGTGGACCAAAAGCCTGAGATTTTAATTATACCGGGTTTTAGTCTGTACTTTTGAGGCATCCCAATTTTGTATGTGCATTTATGTGAAACCCCTGTGAACACCCGTTATACATACATTGGCAATGATCCCATGGCACAAGTACAGCTCTGCTTCAGTTAGCTTCTTTGTCCACACAGTGAGCCGCCGGATAGTGAGTGGCACCCCATATGGCTGTGCCAGCCATTTGGTTACCATTTGATTACGGAAAGGCATAGTGGGATGCAGGAGATGCCACCACCAGCCACACATGTGCACTAGGATCACTAGGGAGGTATGTATAACAGGCAACCTGTAGGGTTTCACACAGTGGGGCATCCCAAATCAGGATCTCAAGGGGGTGGATATTTAAAGTGGACCAACCACCTTGTAAATTGGCCCTGAAGTCCCAAAGACTGCTGGGACAACCGTTCAAGTCCCCCCCTGAGGCATCCTAAGAGGGATGCCTCGCTCTATAAAGCCCCCGATCTCCTTAGAAAACACCTTTCTGGTGCTCCCACGGTGGTCAACCTTAGGGGTTTCACACAATGGGGCACCTCAAATCGAGGGTATGAAAACATTGAAAATTCTGGTGTTTTTCCACTTTAAGATCCTTACTAAGCCACAATTCGGCATTAAAGCTTTATATGATAAGGGTCACTGCTGAGATCCTGCCCTTCTTCACTCCATGGATTTATTTATTCATGACCACCTATTTTTAGCACTGATTGGTGGACATTGAAACAAGGAAAAGACAAACAAGCAAAGCAGGGAGCAGCTATACTCTTCTGCACACACAAGCAATGTTGTCTCCTACACAGCCTGATGCAGGGAGGGTGGAGATAGGGCCACCTCTTAATCAACAACAACTTTATCCACCAGTGCACCAGGACCAATCCCTCACAATGCAAATAAGCATTCAATCATTTGTTTTTACACTTACCCTGGACAATTCATTTAAAGAGGAACACAATTCAGCAGTGTTCAGGCAATAACACTTACCTGCCAGCCTGCAGGCTTGATGCCAAGAAGTACTGTGGGCTACAGCCGTTTGGTGTCAGCTCTGTATGCTCAAGTGCTGGCAATGCAGTCCCTGCCTGGCCCTTAGCACCCGGCCCTAAACTCAAATCAGTCACAGCTTGTGTTCACGCTACTAATCACGTGACTAGTAACAGGAATGCACAATGAGACCAGCATGGAAGCATGCTGTTTGAAACAGAGAGGGGCTTTAAAGTGGACCAAAACCCAGGATATTGACTATTCTTGGTTTTGGCTCTAGCCCCCGGGACACCCTGATCAGGGGTGCCCCGCTGTGTGAAACACCCCAGGTCGCCCAAATTCAGCTCTTCCGGGTCCTACAACGCATGTGCAGCCAATCGTCTAATCAGTGCGGTTGGATCCACTCAAGCCCCTTAGTCCAGGAGCTTGTCTAATATGAGCAGATCCGAGCACACTGACGGGCGCATCCCCGATACTCTCTGACAGGAAGCGCGCCTGCGCTGGCCAGTCACAAATACCTGGTGCGGGCACACACCCTGCTAGAGGGATAGCTGGGATGCAGCTGCTGCTCGCGCATGCTCCGTTGGACCGGGAAAGAAGGTGAGTTTATGGGCAACCTGGGGGGTTTTACACAAAACCCAGAGAGTTTGGTTCACTTTAAAGCAGTCCAACGTCCAATTTTTAGAAAATAGGTGTTAGAATGCAATGCATCATGGGGGGGGGGGGGGGTACAGAATGCTTGAGCCACCCACACAAACCCCAGCTTTATTCACCTCCACCGTGATCCCTGGTGAAATCCAATGAGACCAGCATGGGAGTGGGCTGTTGGCAACAGAGATGGCAGCTCTGAAACTGCAGCCTGCAGATCTCCATGGGATTGAGCCTGCCGGCTGAGAGCTAAGTGTGCTTGTTTGTTTTGTTTCAGCAATCTGGATATTCCCCCCCCCCCCCCCGATACCTGTCGTATTGCGCTCCAACAACAATTTTCTAAAAAATGGGTGTAGGACCATTTTAACTATATGGCGTCCCTAATAAAGGGACCTAAATTCATTTTATTACTTAAAGTTCATTGTAATATATGAGGGATAAACAGGCAGAAGGAAAACATCTGACGCCATGTGCATTATTTATTTAGGTGTATTAAAGCCATTTATTAGAGAGACAAAGTAGACTGTCACAGAATCTGGCATTGTGAACTGAGGAAAAAATCAATTTTAATATTAAAGTGGCACAAAGCCTGATGGAGCCGGCCCTGGAATCAAAAAGACTCCAGGCCTAGCTGCTAGCATACACCCAGGGCATCCTATACCAGGACACTGGAAGGCAAAAAAAGACTCTGCTTTAAGAAAGAGGGAACCCATGATAACACAAGGATGGCACAGAAGGGGGTTAGGTCATGACAGACCTAAACCATCCCTGAGACAGGCTGCCCAGGAGTGTAGGTCCAGATTAAAGGACAACTATCATTAAAAGCGATTGTCCAGCCATTAAATGGCCTAGTCATCAACTCAGCAAAAACAGTGGAGCTAATGGTAGTGTCTTAAAGAAGCCACAGCAGAGACTCTTCTTTCTGGAACAACTGAAGAAGTCTGGCCTTCAGAGGAAGATCCTTGTCACCTTTTACAACGCAGACATCAGCTCACCCCTGGGTTTATCCATCCTGTGCTGGTTTTCAGAGCCACTGAGAGTATTATCGGCTTCCCCTTACCCCACATATCTGAATTGTATGAGAAGTGCGTCCTGTCTCATACCAAGAGGATAATCTCAGATTCCACCTACCCTGGACATGTACTGTTTAAGCCCCTACTATCAGGTCGCTGCTACAGGCTACCAGCAAGCACGGATGTGTTAAGACTAGTCTTGGGTGAACGCGAACCACAAAGTTTGGGTTCATACTGAACTTCTTTGGAATGGGGGTTCATACTGAACAGGTTCGGAGTTCGACTCAACAGTAAAGATGGTTGCAGCCCATCAACCAGGCTTTAGCCCTCCACTTACCCAATAACAATCAGCCTGTAGGCTGACAATTTTTTCCACCCCCCCAGCCACCCAAATTTCAATGGGGTTCGGGTCAAGGTTGCGTACCCAAACAGAACTTTTGTTTGAATTTCAGCCGAATTTGCCAAACCTAAACTTCTATGGGTTCGTCCATCACTAGTTTAGACTGCAACAGCCACATGGACTATTAAACAAGCTTAGCGTAACTGGATTCTACGGATTTTTCCATGCCTGACCTAATGTATCCTTGCCAAAGGGAGCTGAGTGACAGTGAGGGCACTGATTGTTTGAGTGGGACACTCAGCCAATCAACACGCTCATTTTCAGCTCGAATCTGCGTCGTGGGAGCGATTGTAAGGTGAGTTGATTGGGCGACCTTGGGGAATACACACAGCGCGGCATCCCAATTCGGGATGCTGCTGCACGGAGGAACAACACACAGAAAAGTGAAATTCCTGTGTGTTGTAGCTCTGTAAAGGAAAAGTACATTTTTGTGGACTCTTTCTGCGCTGTTTGAACCCCCTCCCCCGAGTCCCCAGTAAAACCTAGCGGATCCCTGATCCAACGGCACATGTGCAGGCTGCACTGCACTATGCCTTTAGCCAGGCCTGCTCCAGGCATTGTGAATGCCTGCACCGACACGCCCCCTGTTATAGGCTAGCGGGGATGCAGTCATCAACAGACTTGGCTACATTTACCTCTATTCCGCTTCATTCAGTCCTGAAAATGACAAATGGAGCTAAGCGTGCTGATTGGCTGTGTGCCAGCACTGTACGACCAGGGAATGGTGAGTTTTTATGGGTAACCTGGGGGGGGGTTTACACAGTGGGGCATCCTGATTTGGGATGCCCCACTGTGTAAACCCCCCAGATCACCCATAAAAACTGGCCAAAACCTGGGTTCTGATCCACTTTAAGCCAGGTTGTATACTTGTCTTAAACCGGACCAACACCATGGCACAGTTGAAAAAGAAAGGTAGCGGCCATTTTGCAGCTTCCTCTCCCAGCATCTCAGCCATGCTGCTGCCTGGATTCAACTGACATAACTGACAATGCACAGTAACAGGGAGCCCAGCAGCTGATTGCAGGTGGCCTGCAAATGCATGAGCCGGCATTTTGTTTCTAACATTTGCTACAGCAGGAGTTAGAAAAAGGTAAATTAATTTTTATGTGCAGCTATCTAAATTGCCCCAGGGAAGGATGCATATGAGTGCAGTTTGTTTTGTTGGTCCGCTTCAATAAGTGGGTTTTGAGGCCGATTTTTGAAAGATTGGAGGATAGGGGAGTGGCGAATTGAGTGGAGGGAGGGCATTCCAGAGAATTGTGAAAAGTGAGAAGTCCTGGACGTGAAAGGGGGTGACTGATTTTTTATGTATTTGTTTTTTTTTATTTGCTATAGGTGTTGTTTGTATTAATGTTTATGGTGTGTTGAATGGTTGTTGACTTAAATATTTTATCTAATTATATGCAAACCCACTGCTGATACCACTGATGCGCAAAACACCAGAGGTACAATAGCAATGGTGGGGAAAAAATATTTTCTAATAAAATTAATATGTATTTTTCAATGAAATAACGTGTTATGTAGTATTGTAAAGGCGTGGTTGGACTCAAAGGTCTTACTCTGGTGGGGGCATACCTACCCCCTACCAAAAACGTGTCTAGTAGGGTAGGTATTCAATCAGACCTAGCGACTTATAGACGCTACATCCGATTTTGGTTCACTTTATTCTTTTTTTTTTTATTCTTTTATTCATTCATTTTGACTATCCTGGGTTTTGGTCCACTTCAGGGGGGCACCCCGATTAAGGGTGCCCCGCTGTTTGAAAGCCCCCAAAACTCACCTCACCACGCTCCCACGTGGCCGCGCTGACCAATCACCGCCGACGGACAAGCGGGTGACAGCGGCAGACAACACAGCGCGTCTGCCGCCGCCTCCCGCGCGCCCCTCTGACAGTGCGCGCGCCCGCGCCGGCCATTCACAAACGGGAATCACCTCCCTCACCGCGCGAGATCGGGATGTCCCGCGGTGAGGGACCCCCCCAAAAACTTACCTCATCGGCGGCAGCCGCCGCCGCCTCCCGTGCACCCCTCTAGACGTGCGCGCGGGAGGCGGCGGCTGCCGCCGATGAGGTAAGTTTTTGGGGGGTTTTGGGGGGGTCCCTCACCGCGGGACATCCCGATCTCGGATGTCCCGCGGTGAGGGAGGTGATCGGCCCGGGAATCTTATAGATTCCCGGGCCGATCACCCCTGGGTGACGGTCCACTTTAAAGCAGACATTCACACTTGCTGGCATCCCTGTGCCAAGGAGAATTCTAGTTCACAGAACACAAAACTAACTCCTCATGTCATTACCAAAGCGGAATAAAACCTGGGATTTTCACTATCCTGGGTTTTGACTCTTGCACTGGGGACACCTTATTTGGGGTGCCCATTAAGGAAGGCTGGGTGTGGCCAGAGCGCACAGAAACAGTGAGGGATCCAGGGAGTTTGTGGGGGTTTCACAGAGCGGGGGGAGGACTGGAACTCAGGAATCCCTGAAGTCCATGGCCGGATTATGAGGGGGGTGCAAGGGGCATGCACCCCGGGGCCTCCAGCACCTGCCCTGCAAAGGGGGCCTCCACCAACCTTTGAGTTATGGTCTGGTCCAGGAGGCTTTTCAGTCTTTGGTCTGATGGGCCGTGGGGCCAGCAACAATCGGAGGCAGTGGGGGCGAGCCTGGGCAAGCCTGCAGCCAAAGCCACCACAAGGCAGGACAGAGAGTCTAGAGCAGCAAAACCGCCGTCATCACCGCTACAGTGATGGGTGCATGCAGAGGTGTCAATCGTTTGGCGCTCACTGCACATAAGCCACCAAGCACAGCCGCTGGCAGCTCAATGCAGGGAAATGTTTTTTGCTGGACCAGCTGAGCGACTACACCCCCCCCCCCCCCCGCCCAGAATGGCAAAGCAGGAGTTCCTGAACAGCACACACCCGCACAAGGGACTCGATCTAATGTTCCAGTAAGTAGGCGGGTGCCAGACAACCACTTATCAGTTACTTGGCTGGACTATTATTTTAAAGGAAAAAAAATACTGTATCTGGGGCCTCCACCAGATTTTGTGCCCAGGGGCCTCCACCACACTTAAAGTGGACCAACACCCAGGATTCCTGGGTTTTGGTCCACTTCCCTGGGACACTCTGATCGGGGGTGCCCCGCTATGTGAAACCCCCCAGATCGCCCAGTTCAACTCACCTCGCTCCTATGGCGCATGCGCAGCCGCTCGTCCAATCAGCGCGCTCGGAGCCGCTGTGGTATGCACGTCGATGAGACGTCTTACCACAGCAGCTCCGAGCACGCTGGCGGCTGCATCTCGCACTTTCCTCTAACAGGCCATTTGGCATGCGCCCTGCTGGGGAGATGCGGCTGCAGCCCGCGAGTGCGCCGTTGGATCGGGATGCAGGTAAGGTGATTGGGGCATCCTGGGGGGTTTCACACAGCGGGGCATCCCGATGTTGGATGCCCCGTGGGGAGGGATCGGCCTGGCCGATCGTGCAGGGTGTTGGTCCACTTTAATCTGGCTCTGCTGAAGTCCTGCAATGTTCCCTCCCTCTCAGCCCCCTGTACCCACAAGCCAAGGACCCCCAGCCCATAAAGGCTATAGGCCTGGCATCATAGTCGGGGGGGGGGGGGGGCTCAACAGGGATGCCTCGGCCGGCTAGGGGCTGGTAATATCCAGAGCTGATTCCTCCCTATGCCTAACACCGGGGACCCTCCTCCACATAACTAACAGCGGGGACTCAGCTCACTCAATCACACCGGAGACCCTCCCCCATAACACCAGCCAACCTCCTCCTCCACGTCCATTAGGAAGCCTTAGCCCCATATTCCCAGCGCGTAGCAACACACAGGAACCTCACAGTTCCTTGTCACAGCGCAGCAGCCCCGCCTCCTGCTCGACACGTGACCCTGTCAAGTGGTAGGAGGGACCGGGAGCGCTACCCTATGCGCGGCCTCGCTCTTCTCAGTGTCTGGCAGCTCCCGCGGCCGCGCGCCCAGTGACGTCAGAGCGGCAGCGGAGAGGCAGAGACGGAGCCTGCAGACTACGGCGATACCGAGTGTAACAGAACCGAGATACCGGGAGCGGCCGCTCAACAACGCGGGAGCCTGCTATCGCCGCCTTCCGACTGGCCCCGGGAATATCTTACGCACCTCTAATTCTCCGCTCGCCGGGACCAGGACCCGGGACTCCTCCGCCCGCTCCCGCCGGACCCGGGACCCCCGAGCAGTCATCATGGGCTGCACCCTGAGCGCGGAGGAGAGAGCTGCGCTGGAGAGAAGCAAACAGATAGAGAAGAACCTGAAGGAGGATGGCATCAGCGCGGCCAAGGATGTCAAGCTGCTTCTGCTGGGTGAGCCCCCCCCCCCCCTCACCCGAAAATCATGCCCCCCACCCCAAATCCTGGCCTGACACCCGCATCCTCAGCCTGCATCCCTGCCTCCATTGTGTCCAATCCCTGCCCTGCCTGCCATCTTCTCTGGAGCCTGCCCCCATCCCTGCACTACATGGACCAGCCAGCATCCTAGATTCACACAGGGCCACCCCCCTATCCACCCAGCCATCTGTATTATATCTATCTCTGCCAGCCATCATCCCTGCATCCCCTATGTAGCCATCCCTGCACTACATGGACCAGCCAGCATCCATAAGCACAGGGCCATTCCCCCCCCCCCCATAGTCATCCATCTTATAGGTAGATCTGTCTCCACCAGCCATCCCTGCAATACATGGACCAGCCAGCATCCTAGAAACACACAGGGCCACCCCTCCATCCCTATATATGTATATATTTATCCATCCTTGAACAATATGGGCCAGCCATCATCCATAAGAACAGGGCCACCCCTTCCCAAAATCATCCATCTTATAGGTAGATCTGTATCCACCAGCCCTCATTTGAGAAACCCAGGGCCATCATCCCAAGAACCACCCCATTTACCAGCCATCTTCGATTTACCCCCAACCCTGACATTACAAGTGCAAGCCATCATAGGACCACACAGAGCCATCCCTTTCATAGACATCCTTATGATATATAACACTGTCTCTTCCAGCCATCCCTGAACTACATGGATCAGCCAGCATCTTAGGAGCACATAGCCACCCCCTCCCATAGTCATCCATCTTATCTGAAGATCTGTCTCTGCCAGCCATCATCCCTGTACTACATGGACCAGCCATCATACTAGGAACTCAGGACCACCACTTTCATAGTCCTCTAATCACTATCCATTTTATATGTGGATCTGGGCCACTCCTTTCATAGTCTCATAATCCTGATCCATTTTATATGTAGATCTGTCACCACCAACCATCTCTGCACTACATGTACCAGCCATCATTATTATAGGAACACCACATCCATAATCATTCATATTATATGTAGGTCTACCTATACCAGCCATCCCTGCACTACATGGATCAGCCATCATCCTAGGAACACACAGGCTGTCCCTTTCGTAGCCCCCCCCTAATCGCCCATCTTATACACATATCTGTCTCCACCAGCCATCATTATCATAGGAACATTTGGTCCATACTCCTCCATATTCCTCCTTTTTATATGTATGTCTATACCAGCCACCTTCTATATGATCTACCCCTTCTGAACAACCTGGACCTAAAATCATCATAGGACCACACTAAACCATTTTCTCCATAGATCACCATATAATATGTAGCTCTGCCATCTATCCCTGCAATACATGACCCAGCCACCATCCTAGCAGCACAGGATCACCCCTCCTATAGTCATCCATCTCATATATAGATCTGTCTGCACCAGCCATCCCTTCACCACATAGGGACACAGGGCGAACATCCTAGGAACACCCAAGGCCACCCTTCTATAGTCATCCATATGAAAGTCTGGCTCTGCCAGCCATCTTCTATAGGATCTACTCCCACCTCCCTGCACTACATGGTCCAGCCATCTGTATAGTAACATAAGGCTGCCCCTTCCATAGACCTTGTTATGTCTCTGCCTATCTACTTTATGATCAGCCTCTATCCCCGACACTACAAGTACCAGCCATCAACACAGGATCACCAATTCTCTGCCAGCTATCCCTGCACTACACGTACAAGCCATCATCATGGGAACACAGGGCCACCACCTTTCATAGACCTAGCTCTGTTTCTGCCAGCCATCTTTTATATAATATTCCCTTACCTCTGCACTACATGAACCAGCCATCATCATAGTACCACACAGAGTCACCTCTTCCATACACATACCATGTAATATGTAGCCAGCCATCCTGCACTACATGTACCAGCTGTCAGCACTGAACCACCTTTCTATAGTCCTCTATATCTTTTTATGTGACCTACCCTCATCCCTGCACTACAAGTACCAGCCATCAATCTTCTATGTATGTGTTGAATGATATGTCCCAAGCCCTGCACATCAGGTGTATCAACCATCCACACAAAACCCACCCCTTCAGTACGTATTGTATTTAGTTCTGTCTCTACCAGCCACCATCTTCATGGCCTATCTTCATCCCTGCATTACATGTACCAGCCATCATAGGAATCCACCAAGCCATCCTTTCAGTACATGTATTTAGTTCTGCCTCTAGTATCCATCATCTTCATGGCCTATTCTCATCCCTGCACTACCAGCCAGCATCATATTAACACACAGAACCACCTCACCTCGAATGGCACCCCCATGTAACATTGATATTATTAGTGCAGTTCTGTCTCTACTGACTTTCTAGAGATGCTAACCCTCCCCTGCACTACATGGACCAGACCTCTTCCTTGAATCACATATAGCCCACTATGTTTCCCTACTCCTTCATATTATATTACTTGACCAATCCTATTCCTGCGCCTGCTAGCTCCTATACAAATGTGGACCCAGCCATGGTGGACGACTCCATATTATTTGGCGTTGCAAACCTGTGCTGCATGTACTGCCTCTTCCCCCAGTATACCTTTGTACAGAGCCGCCTGTATAGGAGCCTTCATCTCTGGCTTCATATCTGCTTTGCTCTCTTCTGAGTAGCCTTGGTCCCCCTGTATTCCTGTTACCCCTCTTTGTGGTCGGGAGGCTACATCCACATAGTAAAATATAGAGATTTAGTGTGGGGGGTCACATGCATAAATCTACATGGGAATATAGGCCTGGCTCTCATATCTTTTCCTCTATACTCCCTATCTGTTTGGATGTGACTCCTAAATATCTCTTAGGATCTGGCCTTCTTAACCTTCCTCTATATACCCTTGTAAATGTAAACCACTTTTGAAAGGCTGTGGGCCCCCAGCCGAAACCTCAGACTCTGGCTCCCTTTTTTCCCATGACCTCTGTACAACACCTGTATAAATGAGGGCCTTCATTCTAAATGTGAAAAATCTGTGGATCAGAGACTCCTTCTTTTATACCCCCCACCCTCTATGCCCCCTCCACCTTTTCCTCTATATCGCCATGTGGATGCAGCCTCCCTACAACATATATCTGAATGTGCTCCCACACCCTAAATTTCCCTAATGGATCTGGCTCCTCTACATCGGCATGTGAATAGAGCCTCTACAACATCTGTATGGATGTGCCCCTACAACCTAAATCTCTATAGGAATCTGGCTTACCTAGGCTCTTCCATGTATCTCCATGTGGATGTGGCCTCCCTACAACATCTATATGGATATGCCCCACACCCTAAATCTCTGAAGGGATCTTGCTTCTTCCCTATATCACCACGTCAATGTTGCTTCCCTACTACCTAAATCCGGTTATGCCCCACACCTTAAATGTCTGGAGGGATCTGTTCTCTCTATCTTCACCTCTATATCGCCATGTAGATGTGGCCTCCCTACAACCCAAAACCAGATATGCCCCACAACCTAAATCTCTGAAGGGATCCGGTCTCTCGTCGTTCTCCTCTATATTGCCATGTGGATGTGGCCTTCCTACAAAATATATCTGGACATGCCCCACACCCTTAATTTTCTATCGCCATGTGGATGAAGCTTACCTACAACATCTATATGGATGTGCCCCCACACACTTACCCCCTCTAGAGATCTGTCCATTTCTTTCTTTTTTTTTTTTTCCCTCGTGTGCATGTAGCCTTAGCGATGGCTGTATGAATCATTCCAATGCCATCCTAGTGTACATTCATTTTCCCGGTTGGGGGTGGAAAGCTGAGATCTAATCTGCTCTACTTGTCAAGCAGCGGTTTCTGTGACAATATGGGGGCATTCTTTCCCTTCCACACAGGCACCTATCCGGGTTATGTATTATGTATAGAAGGGTGGGCACAGCTCCTTTCATTTCAGATGCAATAAAATATTCACCTTGTATTACTGAAATATGTATTTGTGTATATTCAATTTGACTGTCCATATTACTGAGATTTAGATATATATAGTGTATAATATTAGAAATGTGTAGATTTAATTCCCCCTTTATTGTTCTAAATACTGATGTTTGTATATATATTTAGAATATATCTTAAATAGCCATATGACTGCCCATTTGATGGCACTATATGAACTGGTCGTGTAAAGAGGGGCTCCCCATTATGCATGGCTGGCTGTGGTGGGGTTAGAGCCCCTTTGTGTGTATTGTGCTGACTCCTCTATTCATCCTGATGGCAATCTCTCTTTCTTCTCCTCTCTGACCCTACAGGGGCCGGGGAATCTGGCAAGAGCACCATTGTGAAGCAGATGAAGTAAGTGGCTCCCCCTCCCCCTCCCCTGTGAGGCGCCGCCATGATGGCCCCTCTCTTTCTCTCTCTCTCTATATATAATGTGTGTGTGTGTGTGTGTGGAGCTGTCCGAGGTCGGTGGTGCTGAACCCTCCCCCCCCCCCCTTCCTCCTGTCATCACTCCTCCGCTGGATGGCGCTGCCCTAGGAGGTGGCGATGAGGCGTGTCGGGTGATCGCTAACAGAACGGTCGGCCATTTCCGCCGGCTGAGATGCTCGTAATAGGGCGCCCCCCTCCTTCGTGTGATGTGCGGTGATAATCTCGGGCTTGTCAGTTATGGGACTATTAAAAATGGCTGCCGCTGTTTCTGTGAGGAGCGATTAGCGCGCGCTCTACGTGTCTCTCGCCAGATGGGTGGGGGATGAGGCTTTTGTCTTGGGAGAAAAAGGTGTTTTTTTCCTTGTATTTATTGTTTCTGGTATTTATACGAATGAAACTGTAATCTCTTCCGATGCCGTCGCGCGCTGTGTATCGGGGGCTCCCGAGTGCGGCCTCAGCGCCTTTCAGGTGCTTCAGGAGGTGGACAGCGCCCAGCCGGGATTCGGAAGGCTTGTGGGCGGGGCCTGCGGCTTCAGTTCCTTTCGGAAGCGTTCGCCCCGCCCTCCAGCGGCGTTCGGAAAAGCCGGATAGCTTCGGCTCGTTTCGGATGCAATCGGCAGGCGCTGACTGTTTAGTTGCTGCTCATTGTCCGATCGTTGTATGTGTGACTATAATGGCGATCCGCGTGTTGTTACTAGTCTAGAATCACTTGGTTAATGCTGGAGGCCTGGTCAGTGGTGTTTATCAGAGGCAATAGCTGCCAGGCGCCCACACATGCGCTGTGGGATTGTAGATGATTTAAATAAAATAAACAAACAATAATAATGCTTATCAAGGGAAAACAAGGGGGTTTCACACCGCAAACGTTTTAATGTGGGGGAAAAAAACACCCCTATGTGAAACCCCTCTGATTGCCCGCTTTCCTTGACCCCTCTGATTGCCCGCTTTCCTTGACTTTCCAATGTGGCCATGTCGCATGCCTGTGGGGTGGTGGCATCTCTCGCATCTTTCTCCGGCCGCAGCTGAGATGGGATGCCGCACAGCAATCGCAAGTGCGGCTAGGCTTGGAGGAGAGCCATGCCTGTGCTGTGGGAATGCTGGTTAGGTAGATCTGGGTGGTTTCACAGAGCAGGGCACGGCAGTGATTACTCTGCTTACATGATTAAGAATATGTGGACAGTTATGTGCAGCAACAGGGCGCAGCAAGGGGGCATCCCAACAGTGATTCCCAATGTGTATACCCAACCCCAAACTTACTGGTTCCTGGCCTCACATGAGTTACCGGTGGTTTTGTGGGATGGGGTCTTGGCGACTATTTGGGAACCAGGAATCGTATGGGGCTCCAAATACCAGGTTTGCAGGGGGGGGGGGGGGTCCTCATCAAGTGGGATGCCATACCAGTGGTCATTTGTTCCTTACTGCATCTTAGCTTTTCAAAAACAGCTGATTTGAGCCATGTACCTTCTACAACTGTGATTGCGTCTGACCCTCTGCAAAAACACTCATGGAAGCCTCCTAATACATATTTTTGCTGGTATTGTTTTTTCAAATGATGCCCCCACTTTTAATTTTCCAAAATGTCAGACCAGACTATTGAAAAGAAACAAAACAAGATTTCAACTGTCTTGAGTTTTGTTCTGGAGCTTCCTGATTTGGGATGCCCCACTGTGTGTATTCCACAGATTGCCCCGAAAACTATCCTTACTTTGGTTTCCTTGGAGCATCTGGCTAATCAAAGCGCACGTTCCATTCAACTTGTTATTATGCCGCTCTGAGTGTCAAGTAAAGCTGAATGGGGCGATCACCGCCGACCACCTCTTCGCACACATCTAGCTGTGGGATGAGGGCCTGCACCAGCCATTCAGAAATGCAAATGCCTGGCGCAGGTGTGGGCCTAGGAACTGAAGAGGTATCCAGCTGAAGCAATGGCTATGAATAAAACATAGCTTTTATGTATGCATTTAAAACAAGTAACTTCCATCCCTAGGGGCATCCCAAAAAATGCATTTTGGGTCTGTTGGCTATGCGCCTAAGTTAAAGGTGTAATGGGAATGTGCTATGGAATTGCTGGCGACGTGAGTGTTACAGGGAGGCACACAGGGAGGTATCCTAATTTGGGATGCTGCATAAAGAGGGAAACCACCGGCCCTAGAGTCTTATAGTCTTCAGGATGGTGGTTGTTCCTTTAAAATGCTGGGACTTCCTATTTAAACTCTCGCTCAGCTTTATTGAAGCATTAGAAACCTCCCGGAATTGCTACTCACTTAGTTACCTGCACGGCGCATGCACAGCCTCCTCTGCATCCCCTGCACCCTGTGCACCCCAGGCCAAGACAGCCTTATACTGCTGCCAGCAGGTACGCACAGCTTCAGGGGGCAGAGGGGGGTATGCCGGCTTGTGTTGCCAGCATGTGTTTTAGGAATTAAATAAGCTTGTCACTTAGTGAAGTAGGCAATTTCTGCCTGCTTTCTTGCAGGAAGAAACTGCTGCATGAAATAAACACATTAGCGCACACTTTTCAGCCCTCAAAACAAACCATGAATATACTCTTAGAAGTAAATTTGCACATGAAATTATACTTAAACCGGACCAACACCCGTTTTTACCTTAACGGGTGTTGGTCTGGCTGTGTGTTCATTGTAAGTAGTGAATGCTGGAGCCCCCCTCGCAGCAAATCGCAAAAATAACTTGTTTTACTCATCTTCGTAACAAGCCAGCGGTGAGAAGGGAGTCCCGCGATTGGCCGGCCAGTAAAACAAGTTATTTTTGCGGTTTGCTGCGAGGGGGGCTCCAGCATTCTGGATGCCCCCCTCACTACTTACAATGAACACACAGCCAGACCAACACCCGTTAAGGTAGAAACGGGTGTTGGTCCGCTTTAATGCGTGAATTTAGCAATCGGCGCACAAAAAATGGGCCTCATGAATCGAGAATAATGAAAATCGTATTCTTAGGCTCAATGCAGTGCAACACTAGTACAGGCCAGTAGAAGTCTATGGCAAGGCAAGCTGCATCGCGCTTGCGTTTACTTATTTACTTACTGTGCATATTGTTTTTTTTTTTCTTTCTTTAAAAATGCAATGCAAACCAATCAAAAGGACAGCATGTGTTCTGACATGATATATTTGGACAGCACCTCTGACATAATCCCACAACGCCTGCGCTTAGCACAAAACCATAGGTGTGAATAAAGCCTAAGGCTCTGTTCACACCTTTGCGCTTTCTCTGCTTTGCCCGTTATTTTCAAAGGGCAAGTTTACATCTATGTGCTGCAATGCGCTAGGCCTTAGAAAACACTGCATTTAATGTTTTCATTGCAACGCTAGTGCTCATCAATAGAGATCTATGGTAATGCAGCTATAATGCAGTGTACTGTATATTTGCCTTGCATTAGCAGCACACTTACATAGTTAATACGGTTGAAAAAAGACATATGTCCATCAAGTTCAACCAAGGGTGTTGGGGTAGGGGGAAGTTATTTTTTATTTCATAGGGGAAGCTATTTATTTTATTTTTTGTCTTTATTTTTATTTTTTATTGATAACCACTAATAGTAACTGTTAATGTTATTTTCTTCAAAATAAGCATCTAATCCTTTTTTGAAGCTGTCAGCGGTTGATGCTGTAACAAGCTTCTGTGGGAGGCTATTCCATAGATTTATAGTTCTTATGGTAAAAAACGATTGTCGCCTCCGGAGACTAAATTTCTTTTTTTCCAGTCGAAGGCAGTGCCCCCTTGTCCTTAGAGAGGATTTTACGTGAAATAGTGTTCCCCCATATTTTTTGTATGGTCCATTTATATATTTATACAAGTTAATCATGTCCCCCCTCAATCGCCTCCTCTCAAGACTAAACAGATTTAATTCTCGTAATCTTTCCTCATAACTAAGATCTTTCATTCCCTTTATTAGTTTGGTGGCTCTCCTCTGCACCCTTTTCATAGTCAGAGCGTCCTTTCTATGAATGGGCGCCCAGAACTGGACGGCATATTCCAGGTGAGGGCGCACCAGTGCCTTGTAAAGAGGCAAAATTACATCTCTATCCCGTGATTCCATGCCTCTTTTAATGCATGATAGTATCTTGGTGGCCTTGGAAGCAGCTGCTTGGCATTGCATGCTGTTATTTAGTCTGTGATCTACTAGTACCCCCAGATCCTTCTCAACAAGTGACTCTCCCAGTTTTACTCCCCCGAGGACATATGTTGCCTTCGGGTTATTAGACCCCAAGTGCATGACTTTACATTTTTCCACATTGAACTTCATTTGCCAAGTGGATGCTCAGGCACTCAATGTGTCCAAGTCAGCCTGAAGCTTGTGAACATCTTCAATAGACTGCACTGTGCTACATATCTTTGTGTCATCTGCAAAAATAGAGACACTGCTTTTAATTCCATCTTCTATGTTGTTTATAAACAAGTTGAATAATAGAGGGCCCAGCACTGAACCCTGGGGTACACCGCTTACAACTGGTAACCATTCAGAGTAGGTATCATTAACCACAACTCTCTGCACACGATCCTTCAGCCAGTTTTCAATCCAGTTACAAACTGCGTTTTCTAATCCTGAAGATCTCAATTTCCCCAATAAGCGTCTATGGGGGACAGTGTCAAATGCTTTTGCAAAATCCAGAAAAACTATATCCACAGCTGCCCTTCTGTCCAGGCTTCTACTGACCTCCTCATAGAAGCCAATCAGGTTAGTCTGGAAGCTTCTGTCCTTAGTAAAACCGTGTTGGTTGTCACTTATAATATTATGGATAGTTACACATTCGTGTATGTTGTCCCTTAATAGTCCCTCAAGCAATTTCCCCACAATGGATGTTAAGCTAACAGGTCTGTAATTGCCCGGAGAAGACCTAGAGCCCTTTTTAAAAATGGGCACCACATTTGTCCTGCGCCAGTCCCTTGGCACTATACCAGTTGCTTGTGAGTCTTTAAAGATCAACAACAGATCAACACACTGAGACAGATCAACACACTGAGACTTTAAAGAGGAACAAAATCCATTTTCACTATCCCGGGTTTTGTTCCTCCTCTCTGGGGAATCCTGCTTTGTGTTTGCCCATAGATTGCGTGTAAATTCGCCTTTTCTTCTCTCCCACTGAGTCAGTGGATTGGGAAACCATGGGGTTCAGACAGCAGGGCATTTCAAATTGGGATTCCCTGCTGTGTGAAACCTTGGGGGGCTTTTCCCTGAGTTAAAGAAGGAGATCATAGATTTTAGGGGGTGTGTTACTCTTAAAGGGCACACAGATGTTCAGGTTTGCACCAGTAGTGGAAGTCTGATGGTCTAGTATATTCCAGCAATCCCAGAATGCAGAGCGGCATAGTCAAGAGACACTTCCTGTTTGCAGGCAGCCTGAGACTCCATCTGCCACCATCTTGGGTGTTTAAAAGCTCAGAAAAGGTGCAGGTAGGATGATTTGGGGCAATCTGTATGTATAGGGTTGTAGAAACATATAAGATATGCTCTTATTTAGGGTGAAGGTCCGGTTTAATACCTTGATGTTTAACTGAAACTTTTTTACTAGGGCGTACTTGGGGTAAACAGGTTTAGGACCACTGGTCTAGTTGTTAAAATGACAGGAAAACGGGTTACAGTATAAACTAAGACTAGGCCGATTTTAAAGTGGGCCAAAACCCACACTGGAGTCTGGGACCGAGGCATACTCGCTCCCCCCAGGGCACCCTGAACGGCGGTGCCCCGCTGTTTGAAATCTCCTGGTCCAACAGCGCATCCGCGAGCAGCGGCCGCATCCCTGCTATCCATTTAGCTGGGCATTCTCACGCTCCCTGTTAGACGCTAGCAGGGGGTGCTGCTGCCAGCGCGCTTGGATCTGCTCGCATTAGATGAGGTCCTGGGTGAAGGGGCTCGAGCGGGTCCAAGCGCGCTGATTGGACGAGCAGCTGCGCATGCGCCATAGGAGCGGGAAGAGGTGATTTGTTCAGACGACCTGGGGGGTTTCACACAGTGGAGCACCCCCGATCGGAGTGCCCCGGGGCAAGAACCAAAACCCAGGATAGTCAAAATCCTGGGTTTTGGTCCGCTTTAATGTTTGCACCGGGGCCCAGTCACATTATGTTACGCCACTGCAGATGTTTAAACAGCAGGGAGCAAGTAAATGATTAGCTCTTGTGCTTCTCATTGTTCTGGAGACATAAGTGTCTGGCAGTTCTCCTGCTCTGCTTGCTGGCAGCCCTGAAATGCTGCAGACATCTGCTTGCTCCACCCCGCACCATTTAATTGAATAGAAGTGGTGTCATTGATGTGTGATGAACCTGGCTTCTGGTCCCTGCCTGCCAGACTTTAGATCCAGGCAAGGGGTGTGTGTTGCTCATCTGACATTTCTGGTCCTAAGCATATGCTGAGAAAGGAGGGGCTCTGGTATGACTTACTCCAGACTACCTGGATCTTCAGTTCACCCCATCCCGGTTAACGGCAAGATCTGGGTCAGTTTTATCCAACATGTCTCCCACCAATGGCATGGTGGTTGTTACTATCCTGGGAACTGGGATAGAGATCCCTTGAACCCCATAATATTTCATGTCGGGCGGTGTCCTCCCTGCAGGTCTGCCGGGTTGGGGGCTCCCTGGTCTGCTGCTGGCAGGGAGCTTGCTGGCCCCCCTGTAGGCATCTGTAAGTGGGGGGGGGGCAGGTCCCCTCTCCTCCTTCCTTGGCATCCCATGAAGCAGGAGGAGGAGCCGCTTTGGACCCCTCATGTCACCCACCAATGGCATGGTGGCCACTACTATCCTGTGAACTGGGATAGAGACCAGTAACATTTCTCAAACTCTTAATAGAAAAAAAAGCTAAGGTAAAAAACTCACAGGTGCCACGTCCTCCGTCATGTGTCCCATGCTGAACGGCATGCTCCCTGCATGGGGGTCCTTGGTCTGCAGCTTGCAGCAGAGATCTGGCTGGCCACCCTGATGGCATCTGGAAGAAGGGGGGGGGGCAGGTCCCCTCTTCTCCTTCCTTAGCATCCCATGACGGGGGAGGGGCCTCTTTGGAACCTTCCCCTTGTGTTACTAATGATCACTGGAGGGAAGGGTTATGGAGGAAGATTAAATGGAAGTGAATGGACCAAAGATTGGTGATCACCAGCTTAATGCTTGATTGAATAAGGTGCTTCATCATTTTCAGGTAGGACACCCTTCCCTGGTTCTAACCAAAAGATTATAGAGTCTTTTACATGGTTAAAGTGACTGTCCCATGCAACATGTAAAAAAAAAACCTCAATGCAGAACTTAGAAGTAAGTTCCATGTTTCTGCTTCTGACGCTCCCCCTGATTTCCCTAGCAGTACACCACCATTCATAGGGCTCCATTGGTGGTCTATAACTCTGCACCCCCCCTCCCTCATGGCCACCTGTGTGTTGCAGCATTGTGATTGGGTGTCAAAGAAACACGCTGCCTACTATTGTACTGAAGAGCTGCCATGCTGCTAACCGGGAACATTAGCAGCTTTAGGGCTCTGTGAATATATGGTCTATGTAGTTGACTGGACAATCCCATTAATTCTCAGGGGGTTGTCATTGTTGAAACTGCAGCTTCAGCCCCTAGGTGCACCCTGGTTTGAATTTAATGACTCCTTGAAAGGCCAAAAATGGATTTTCAATACTCTTTAGGATTCTCTGACACATAAACCCAGTTCCCTATTTTTTTTCTGGGTGTCATATAGGTAGCAAGTGTTATCGAGTGTTACTGACAGTCAGACCAGGTGAATTGAGCCCTTTTTGGGGCTTTCTAGGCCTTGTTCAGCAGTGGGGGGTACCAAAGCGGTTGCTTCTGGGGGAAGCTGTTAATCTGACTTTTTTTTTTTTTTTTTACTTTAGGTTTACTTTCACACATGTACTGAACATGCTGTTGTGCGCAAGGGTCCTCTTTAACCAAGATGTGTGGGTCTTAGAATAGGATTTTGTGCCCACTTTTGCCCCAGTTTGCAGCTTGGCAGTTTTTGGGCCACTTCAGGATTTCGTCAGTGTTCATTGTAAGGCAAACCAATAGCTAATTGACCGTTAAAGGAACTCCTATCTATTTTATTTCTCCAGCCCTGGCTTGCCTAAACAGGACATACTTCAGAAAGCATTGCTTGACTTTTTGGAGTTGGCAGCAGAGGCCCCCAGCATGGAGTCTGTGATTGTTCTTCCTGTGTTATTTCCTTCCTCTGCTTTTTCTTTTCAAGGCAGGCATAAATTAACAATTGCTTTTCCTGTGTGGATTGGCCCACGAGTCTTCCCCTATCAGTGTGTGCTTATATTGGCAAGATGATTCCTGTCCTGAGAGGAGGATATTATCTGGGAGAACTAGCATGTTGCATAGTAACAGGAAGATCCCTTTGGTTACATAGTTTAATACGGGTGAAAAAACTCATACATATGTCCATCAAGTTCAATCAATGGTGTTGGGGTAGGGGATTTTTTATTTTATTTTTATTTTTTTTTACTGATAACCGCTAATATTAACTGTTACTAGTATTTTCTTCTAAATAAGCATCTAATCCTTTTTTTTTGAAGCTGTCAGCTTCTGTGGGAGGCTATTTCACAAATTATGGTGTGTTTATAAAATGGTGTAGTCATGGAAAAAAATCATGGGTGCATATAGGTACAATAATTTAGCAGGACTAGAATTCCATGTCGACTTCCTTGTAACCACTGGCAGCAATATTTCCTTTGTGAATAAATTGGCCAACATGGGCCTCCTCCATCTCCTGTGAATGGTTCACTGCCTCACAGATGGTGTCTGAGGGGTTTGTTTTTAAAACTGAAGTCCAGGTACACTAAAATGAATGTAGCTCTACTTAAATAGTCTCAGGGTTTGTGGCTGTAATAATGCAAATTTCCACTGTAGTGATGAACCTGAGTGACCTGTCTTTTAGGAGCGACCCAGCCCATTCCCCGGCTCTCGACTGGGATCTCGGCATGCCCCCGGGCTCTTATTATTAACTATACAGTGTGCCCATTATTTTCATCGAAATATCAGGAGGAAGGGATACATACACCCATGTGTTCTATGACTTCCCATGCCCCTTTCCAGGATACTGTGCTATTTTAAGTACAGGACAACTTTATGGTATTTATGTGGATTTATTAATATAATCTGACTTTCTATACTTGTATAGTGGGAACATTTTCTCATAAGAGTTGGCTTGTCTGCCCCGGATTTTAGGAGCACTATTGCAAAAATTAACCCAATGATAAAAAATCCATATAAATATGCTGGATTGAGGGAGGAGGGGTCCCTTAAAGTGTACCAAAACCCACAGCGATCTTATAGATTCCCAGGCCGATGGATTCCCTGCCCCTGGGGCATCCAAAATCAGGATGCCCTGCTGTGTAAAACCCCCCAGGTCGCCCATACACTTACCTTGTTTCCCGGTCCAACGGGTTCGGGGTGCCCCAGGGGCAAGAACCAAAACTCAGGATAGTCAAAATCCTGGGTTTTGGTCCACTTTAAATACCCAGAATCAAGAATTAAACCTGTCACCCCTGGCTTTTATTCCTACCAGGAGAAAATAAACAAGCTTGGTGGGAGTTATTTAATCTGGGTGTATAAGTGACCCCTCCGCTCATACGCAGACATGTTTATATAGATTTCACAATAGAGCTCCATTACAGTCCAGACGGTCCCCTTGCTCTTTACTTGCCTTTTTTGAACTAGTTGGGGATTCACTTTAAAGTCGCTGTCCAGACCCAGGAGGGTCCTTGTTTAGAGAGACAGTAAAGTAACCTAACCTATCTCCTTCCGTCATCAGTGAGCTTGCAAAATAGTGGGGGTTCTAGTCCAGACCTAAACCAATAATAATATCAAGCGTGCTGCCAAGGGAGTAAATCATAGCATATCGGTGAACTTGCATTCAAGAGATACTCACCTCTTGTAATCAGAATCTACTTTATTCGCCAGGTACAGTATAATAAACATTTTTTTCAAAGAACTTGGCTGGATGCTACAGGCATGTGATAATGATAAATAAGAAGTAGCAAAGGTGAAAGGTTCTTCCGAATATACAGGCTAGCTAACTGGATGCAGTCTACAACAGTTTATTAACCTAATTTACCATGGGAATTACTGGAACCTGGTGATCTTGCATGATGGCACCCTGTAACGACATGAAGGATCCAAACATTACCCAGGTGTGAGGGGTCCTCATTGATTCTGAGTGACACTGAGTGATTCTGAGTATTTTTTTTTCTTAAAGGCCACTCATGGATGGTAAGGGAAGACCTAAAGGCTTGTTTCACTCCAACACGGATACAGGGCGCTCGCGTTTTCGGGTGAGTGCCCCGCATCTGCCTGTGGAAAGCTGCACAAAGTAATCTATGAGCACTTTCACATATGCTTCGGGTGTTTGTGGAGCACTCTGAGCTTTTTCTTCCCTTCGCATTGGTCCGCCTTGTATTTAGAAGTTCTTCAGTATCTGTTTATTACCACCAGGTACAGCTGACATATTAACTGTATTTGAAAGCCCAAACTTTCACTATACCTTCAGCTAAACATTTTCTCCCTTTCCTCCATCCCATGCACTGTGATGCATATGGCTTACCTGTCCCCCAATCCGCTTACCTTCCAGACTAGTAAATCATGTGATGTTCCAACTGCGAATGTGCAGGTGCTCGTCCAATTAGTGCATATTAATGCACAGTATAAAGCCATTGTCGGAGATGCGATCGTGGCGAGAGATGGGTCCACTTTAAGAACTGTCCAGCGCATTATTAAAAAATGGAAGGACAGTGGGGAAACCTCTTCATTGCTAATGATCAGCAATGTGAAATCAAATCCTGTTGTGTGAAGAACTCAGAGGTTTGTTGCAGACCATTTGTGAACAAACAACATCATGGAAACCAAGGAACACACCAGACAGCTCAGGGATTTTAGGGGGTTATAATAGCCCACGCTCTAAACATCTCACAGATGCCCTGTTAAATCCATCATCCGTAAATGTATGGCACAACTGCGACCTGCCAAGACATGACTGTCCACCTAAATTGACAGCCCAGACAAGCAGAGCACTAATTGGAGATGCAGCCAAGGGGCCCAGGGTCACTGTGAAGGAGCTGCCGAGATCCACCGGGGAATTTGACCACAGGGCAACTGTTAGTTTTATACTCCACAAATCTGCCCTTTATGGAAGAGTGGCAAGAAGAAATTTTTGAAAGCAAGCCAGAAGAAGCCTTTGGCCTCAAGCTATGTTTTCCTTCCTGTTTTGTGGATCACCTAGCCAACTCTATAGCTCTGCTACTGCACTAATTACTTCCCCTGTCTGTCTGTGTCAAAATCTGCAAGACATAACCTTTTAGTTTGCCTTGCATTTTCTGGCCTGAATGATAAGTGTGGTGGAAAGCCAGCACTGCTCATCACCCTGATCACACCATTCCCACCAAGACACATGGTGGTGGCAGCATCCTACTCTGGGGATATTTTTCTTCAGCAGGGACTGGGAAGCTGGTCAGGGCCATGACCCTAAACATCACCACAGCTACAATGGAATGGTTTATATCAAAGCATATTTATATGTTGGAATGTCACAGTGCAGACTTGAATCCCTTTGAGAATATGCAGCATGACTTGAAAATTGCTGATTGCAAATGTTCCCCATCCAATCTTACTGAGCTAACGCTACTCTGCAAGGAAGACTATGCAAAAATTTCAGCCTCTTGATGTGCAAAGCTGGTAGAGACATACCCCAACAGATTAAAGCTGTAAAGCAAGTATTGACTTGGGCGGGCTGAATACATATGCGCACCACACAAACATTTGGTAAAGCATGTATCCTTTTCTTTCACATAAAATGTCAATTAAACACATTAGGCTTTGTGGGGCATCTACTCAGTTTATATGAATGGAACCTTAGTTCCACCACTGTGCACACCGTAAACAGGTATTACCATTTCCAACCTAATTTTGGTGTGGCTCAGGACCCCCAGGGCTTAAAGCGCAGAACTACCCTGGTGTTTTGACTAAGCTGGTCCTGTTTCGTGCCCCGGCATCCTGTTTTGGTATGCCCTGCTAATGTCAACCCCCCCGGATCGCCCATAATTCACCTTTTCCCGGTCCAGTGGCGCATATGCTGGCTCTTGTCCAATCAGAGCCATTTGCCCTGACTACATTATTTGGCAAACGGCTCTGATGTGCTTCAAGGTGGAGCGCAAGGGTTGGTGCGCGCTCTCCTGTCACAGCCTAAATGGCACGGGGGCAGTGTGCGCACAGCCTGAGGATGCAGGGGGGTGTGCTTGCTTCCGCTCCTTATTGAAAAAAATCAGAACTGTTTGTCGAATGACAGCCACGGCAAATGGCTCTGATTAGAAGAGAGCCTGCACGTGTGCCATTGGACCGAGAAGGGGTGAGTTATGTGCATTATTGAGAGCTTCACACAGCCGGGCATCCGAAAAGGCGATGCCCCAGGGGGTAGGCCAGCGGGCGCTTAGGGATTGGTTCCACTTTAATGTGGCTCCCAGGATAAGATAGGTTGGGGACCTCTGCTCTATTTGGCTGGTATTGCCATGGTTGTAAATGAGACACTGATATGTGGGATAATGAGGCGTGGACCATATGTAAGAAAAAGAAAAATATCTGAGTTTAGTATAAGGAATGGTAATGAAGCGCTGCCAGATGTATTGCATCTCGGGTTGTTGCGATAGGTAACACAATTTCCTCAATTCCCTTGTCATGCACAGTGACAATTAACCACCCTAAGTGCAATTTGTGCAATTATGCAGTGACAAGCCTGAACACGTGCATGGAAATCAATGCAAACCCGATGAGCTTTGGAGGAAAGTGAAGCTTTCCGATTTCCAGGAATGTTTACTGGTGGCTGGATAAGTGACCACGGGGCCATGAGTCACTCCTCTGGTATTACTAGTACATGGTGTGGACCTCTGCGCGCTTGTGCTAGCCATTCAGAAAAAGGTGAAGCCTCAGCTAGGTAAAGCCGCCACAACCCTTGCATGTGTTGAGTCAGCCGATCGTTGAAGAGGAACTTCACTTAAAAAAGACCCCCCATGCCTTGCCATCCTACCCTGGTGTTGAGGCCAAACAAGGGGGGGGGGGTTTACAAAGAAAAAAAAAATCACTACCTTAGCCCGGTGCCCACAGGGCTCCTCCAGCACTCTGGACCCTGGATGCTGCCATCTTGGGCTGAAAACACAGAGCTGCATCCCCTGGCTCCCTGCACGCTCCTGCCACCGAGATATGCAGCTTTGCTTCTTTTCCCTTGGGAGAACAGAAGGCCAGCTTGGGCACCTGGCTAAAGTGATGGGTTTTTATTTCTTTATAACCCCCCCCCCCCCGTTTTGCCTCAGCACCAGGGTAGGGTGGCAGGGGTCATTTTTTAAGTGACGTTCCACTTTAAACCGGACCTTCAGCATCATTTAATGAAAAGCCCAAACCCTCAAACTATTCCCCAGCATTTAAATTATATATTTTAAGTTTTTAGTCACTTACTTATTATTCTTTCCCCCACTGAGTTGCAACTCTGTTCAGGACTCTAGGATACGGGAGCTGCCATCTTGACTCAGAAGCATCACATACTGAGGAGAGGAGAGCGGGATAAAGTACAGGGGGGCTGGGTTATATCTGTGCTTTGCACAGACAGAGCAGAGCTGGGGTCAGGGAAAGGATAGCAATCCCAGAATGCAGAGTGGCACAGTCGGAAGACACTTCCTGTTTGCAGGCTGCCTGGTGTTCCATGAGCTGCCATCTTGGATGTTTAAAGGCTCATACATGCAGGTAGGATGATTTTTAATGTGAGCAATCTGTATGTACAGGGGAATAAAGGGGGGTGGGAGCAGCTCAATCACTATTATTTATACAAAATTATTATGTATGTACAGGGTGTGGAAAACATATAAGATATACTCTTATTCAGGGTGAAGATCCGCTTTAAGTATACCGGGTGGGGTTCACAGATGCAGAAGGGATGCAGCTGTGGTGAAGGAATGGTGGAAAGGTAAGGTGATATGCCCATATTACCTTAATTTTCTGTAGGGATCACACAGGAATGCCCCAGAAAGACCTAGACGGCCATCCCTAGAGTCCTTTAAACTCCGGGATGGCTCATTTCCAAGCATCAAATAATCTGCCTATTTGCAGCACTAAGGTCATTACACGTGATCAATAGAGCCCATTAAGAGTAGTGTGGCGAAGATCAATGAGCACTTTTGTATTTTATATGCTGTTTTAGAGTGGTCTGTCATTTTTAATATTTATGTCACTAGTTAACCATGAGCTTTTTAACCCCTTTTTTCTCTTTCTGGTATAGTTTCTTGAGCTGAATAATAGTAGTCCCCCCCCCAGCAATGACAGTAGAATATGATCAATACCAATTAGACTATTAGAATAAAATGGTATCTAATCAAAAAACAGTGTATTTTTAAATGACTGATATCACTAGTACAACTTGAATGTGGAACACATCAAACATATACATAAAGGGCTTTTCCAAATACACATCATGGTAAAAAAAAACAGGGTTTTTCCACTCACCTGGGTTTTGGGCCGCTTTACTGGGGCATACAGTGTAGACAAAGGCTCTCCACCAATCAGAATAGATTGCCGTATGATTGCAGCCAATCACAATAGACTGTGACATTCACAAAATTCATTCTGAATGAATGGAGTGTCAGATGCCTCCCAACGGTGCTTCCCTCTAGCTGATGCGCCCGCAGTAGCCATTCATAAAAAGGTACAAGCCTCAGCTGCATAAAGCCGGCACGACCCTTGCATCTGTAGAGTCAGCAGATCATTAAAGTGGACCAGCCTGTCATATAGCAGCGGAGACCAGCACCGGTGCCATGCGAATATTGGTCCGCTTTACTTATACCGGACAGGAGTTCACAGATCAGGGCATCCCATATTGTTATGGTATTGATATGGCCCAGGCACTTTGAATTGTCCGGACCCTGGAATTTTAAAGTAGACTGATCACCAGGATTTTCACTATCCTGGTAATTGGTCCCTGCCCTGGGGGCACAGCTATGTGAAACCCCCCAGATTGCCCTCTCCACTCCTATTTCCACAATACCCATGGTGCATGTGCGTTGATATGTGTCCAGCCTATCTGAATGAAAGCACGCACAGCTGAAGGGATGCAGTTGTGGCTACGGGGGTTTCTGCGGGGTTCACACAGGGATGCCCCAGGAGGGCAGGAGTCCTTTAGAACCCAGGGCTGGCTCTGCCATGATTGGTCCACTTTAAACTGGAACTTCAGCATCATTTACTGACAAGCCCAAACCCAAAAACTATTTACCAGTTTTTAGTCCCTTTTATTCTTGCCTATGCTGGGCTTTAGGATATGGGCGCTGCCATCTTGCCTCAGAAGAATCACATACTGAGGAGAGGAGAGCGGGCAGGTTATAGCTGTGCTTTGTACAGAAATAGAGCTAGGGCCAGGAAAAGGACAGCAATCCCAGAATGCTGAGCGGCATAGTCAGAAGACACTTCCTGTCTGCAGGCTGCCTGATGCTCCATGGGCCGCATCCCACTCTACCTATATGCGAGGTGCGTACCCGCTCCAGATATTTGTGAATGGCTGGTGTGGGTATGCGGGGGTGTAGCTAGCGGTGCATTCTCTATTCAGCTTTGCTTGCCCCTCTGAGTGGAATAGCAAAAGCCGAATAGAATACAAGCCAGTGATTGGCCAGCGGTCCTGTCTTGTGCATAGGAACCAAAGGAAAGAGTTCACAGGCGATCAAGCGGGGGGGGGGGGGGGGGGGTGGCAGAGAAGGGCATCCATTTTGAAATGCTATCCAGCTAGATAGGGGAGAAGCTGTACCGTAACTAACTAAAAATCCAACTCATCTGGCAGTGGGATTTTTTTTCCTGTTCCTTGTCTGCTCATCCTATCCGGAAGAACTTATAGTTTTCAGTCACCGCTGCAACCAGCTGATTGATGTGTTTCACTGGTCAGATCAGAAGTTTTGTATTTGGACCTCACTTGCTTCATTGTCACTGTGTATTGTCATGGATTTCCTCAGTGACCTCTGTAGTTGGCAGGCAATCGAGCTGTCCCTTTAGTGTGGCGGTAACAAGTGTCTGTGTTAGTATGTAGGTGTCACACTTGCAAAGATGGTTCTGTGTGTCATCACCCGCTTTGATTGCGGCATGTGTCAGTGTTCAAACACCCACTCTGTGGCTCTCGATGCCTGCTTGTAGGCGGTTCATGCTGTCACTTCTATGTTGTAGGAGTAGTGTGATGACTGAAAGTGCTGGTTACACTTGTACACGTCAGCAAGGCAATATTCACCGCGTTAGTGCATTCAAGTGATAACTAAGCAGGCAAGTGTGTGGCACCAAGGCTGGACATAAGAAAAGCTAAACTGATCCCTGCTAACCTGAACCTATAATATGTATAATGAATGGTTGGTCTGCCCACCAGAGCAGGGTTGTTAAACTCATTTTCATTAAGGGTCAAATTAGCATTATAATTTCCTTTAGGGGTAGTTAATAACAATATTTCGCCTAGGAAAGATGCCGATGCTGAAATATTTTGCCCAGGACAGATGCAGTATTATGACGCCCAGGACAGTCACAGAATTATTTTGCCCATAGCAGATGCAGTATTATGGTGCCCAGGACAGTCACAGAATTATTTTGCCCATAGCAGATGCAGTATTATGGTGCCCAGGACAGTCACAGAATTATTTTGCCCATAGCAGATGCAGTATTATGGTGCCCAGGACAGTCACAGAATTATTTTGCCCATAGCAGATACAGGATTATAGTGCCCAGGACATTCACAGAATTACTTTGCCCAGGACAGATAATTATTTTGCCCAGGATAGCCTTACAATCCTTTTCTTTTTTTCTCACCCTACCTGGCAGTAGCTAGCAAGTGTCAGTAGGATTAGAGGCAGTACTGCTCTACACAGTAAGGTGCAGTGGACCACCCAGCAGTGTCAGCAGTAGTGGAGTGATGAGTCGCTGCCTTGCACCTGCCACTGGGTCACATCCAAAAGCTTGGGCCTTGCATTTGAAACATGGCCTGCAGAGAATACTTTGGTGGGCCCTAGGCACTAACCCAAGTCCACAATCAAGTCATTACATTTTCTATTTGGTCGATTAACCCACATTTTATATGAAGGGTGGGCCCCAAAATGATTTACTCTGGTGGGCCCAAGGCATTTCTGCCCCGCGTTGTATGTGTGTATATATTGTATCAGCTTTGGACATCTGCAATCTGGCCACTCCAATGATGCTTAAGTAGCTCTGGAATATCCTTTTACTGCTCTCCTACCACCCATAAATTGTTACACCATTTACCCCGTCTGGGGCACTTCATATTTAGTGCATCCCAGCTCACTGTGGTTTAAAGCAGACCGACCAGTCAAAATTACATTTGCTTTTCTTGTCCTTGCAGATATACTTCCTGGTTATTTAAATTCGTTTTTCCGGCAACAAAAAATGCCTTACCTAACTGCTCTCAGCCTCGATCCTGTGCAGGTTGCTGATGTTTCAAAGGTGTACACCCGTTGGGTGCCCAGGCTGGCGTACAAGCTTCTATTGCCGATAGCGGGGGTTGATACCCCTCTTATGGTCATTCCATGGTGGAGTCTACTCTCTTGGGACTTCACTCAGGGACGTTAGGGCCTCTATTCAATAGAGCAGGCTCCACGATATGTCCTCCTCCAGCCCTGTAATTTTACCATTTTGGCTTGCAGTCTGTCCTGTCCAAATTATTGTTTTGTTTTTTTTTGGCAAGCAAAGGCTAGTAGTACATTTAAGATAACCCTATGTGCCCCCTTTTCTTTTTTTTTTCTATTTTGGTTTCCAGATTCCCGCAGCTGATTTTCCATGGCCCATCTCTTGTTTCTCCTTCGTTCATACAGTTGACCCTTTTGTGCCAACAATCGATTCTCGCCTCCATTTCTGTTCTTTGTTCCTCAGGCTGCCCTGGTCAGTGATGCCAGTCTTTTTTTTTTTTTTCTTAAACGAAACCTTCAATGAATGCCAAGTTGGTCAGGCTGATTAACAGAGGAAGGCTCAAGCATTCATGAAGGTAGCCAGATATGTTGGATATATTCTTTCAATGCTCTTGGCTCTGACTCCTATCCAGTTTTTTGAGAAAGGAAAAAAACACCATGCCTCTCCAGATTGCAAGAGAATGTTACGTTATTATATTGTACAGTGGGCTTACAAATAGCAACACAAGTATTCCCCCCCCCCTATATCTGGTATAAAAGGTGTCAACTTGAATACATTTAAGAGAAGAACTACCATAAAAAGACAAAACAGAGAATGATGAAGAAATAGAAAGAGAGAAAGAGGGTCAGATGCACGGGAAAAATGGTAATTGCTAAAAAAAAATATCAAATAACACTGCCAATTGCTAAAAACCAGGGAATAAAGGTGGAGGATTACCTCCAGTGGTCCAGGGTGATTAAAAAGGGGGGGGGGGGGGGGGGTTCTGGTCCGCTTTAAGGTTTCTCCATTGTTTTTTGTAGACTGTTTCACTTGGACAGCTTTTTTTCTCCAACCAAATCCATTACGATTGTCCTCTACGGATCCCCTTGCTGTTTAGATTCATAAGCAATTAATTAATTGTGCCGCCCCACCCCAACTTGCCAGTGTGTCTCAATTTTCAGACAGCTTTTGCTTGATTGAAATTCATTAGGAATTAGAAGGAGACCTGAAGGTTGGCGACACATTCGAATGATTCAAATGACCAAATGTGCACGCTCCCTTTTGACATTCTTTTTTCCTTTCTCCTGGCAATAATGGGTTTGCACTTGTTTCCGTTCTCTCAGCTTTACTGCACCCAAATGCAATGCCATTTGGGGGCAGATATAGGTATTATAGGAAAAAGGACTAGATTGTGGGCACCCACCCTGCCAGGTGCAACACTAGAATGCAGTCTTTTTTATTTAAAGTGGACCAACACCCTCCACTGATCGGCCCGGGAATCTGTGTGAAACCCCCCAGAAACCCCTAAATCCCTACCTGCTCCTCGATCCAGCGGCGCCCGCCGCCACCTCCCGCGCGTCCCTCTAGCAGGACGAGCACCCGCGGCGGCTGTTTGTGAATGGCCGGCGCGGGCGCGCGCCCTGTAAGAGTGATGCGCGGGAGGCGGCGGCGGGCTCGCTCTTTTGTCCGTCGCTGCCTCGCGCTTGTCCGTCGCCGGGCAGCAGCGGTCACGTGGGAGCGGGGAGAGGTGAGTTTTTGGGGCTTTCTCGGGGGTTTCACACAGCGGGGCACCCCCGATCGGGGTGCCCCACCGAAGTGGACCAAAACCCAGGATAGTCAAAATCCTGGGTGTTGGTCCACTTTAAAGACATCCTTGCTGGCTCAGTGGCTAATTGCCGCCCACCCTCGGCCCAGCCCCCCTTTTCTGCTGCCTGTGTGTTTTTACCTTTGTAAGAATGTGCAAGCGACCTAGACGGCACTGGACTGCTTCAATGAAGAGTTCTGCTGGCCATGAGGTCTCCCAGCCACCTCGGCGCTATTTATCAAATCCATACGTAAAGCCCTGGGCCCTCGCTAGTTCGTTTAAACGATTGGGTGTGGAGGCTAGTAACCAAATTGCCACCAATGATGTCTGTAAACTGCTTTGTAGTGCCACAGCTTGACACTCTAGGCACTGACCACAGCGTCATACAGACTTGCAGTGTTGCTCACTGCAGCTTGACACCCTAGGCACTGGCCAGAGTGTCATACAGACTTGCGATGTTGCTCACTCTAACTTGACACCCTAGGCACTGGCCTAGGGTTGTCTGAGGGGAAGTAAGGCCCTGATTGCCACAGGTCCTGTAAGACAAGGGAGCGGTAGTCTGCTCCCCCCCCCCCCCCCCCATGAATCCCCAATCAAACCTACTTCATCCTCGATCCAGCGACGCATGTGCAGGCCATGTCTGCAATATGCCACTATACCTTTAGCCAGAAACTAGCGGGAGTGTGGCCATAGGTGCGCTAGGCTGCCTTTGACTTTATTCAGCCCTTATCCAATCCGTAGCCAAAAGGGCTGAATGGAGCCAAGTGGTCGTCGACGCACTCTGTGGCATTAGGCTCTTAGCTGAATGGGCCGGATGAAGTTGAGCGTGCTGATGTGCTGGTCCACTTTAATGCAGTCCCCAAGTGTAAAAAAAAAAAAAAAAAAACTCTCGTAGGCTCCCTCACATGTGCATGGACTGCCCCCTTCAACCCATTTCATATATATATGCAGGGTATTTGTGTCCAGTGCTCAGTAATAATGTGGGATGGAGAGGGTTATGCACAGGGTTAAATGCAGTGTGTGGAGGGGAGTAACAGGCAAGCATTTCATTCTTAACACTTTGGTTGAAGACTGCTATTAACACCTTGTGCCCTCTGCTCCTTCCACACACAGAGATTGCATCTTTCTGTGGCTCGGAAGGTGCTTGTGGGGGGGACACAAAGCACTGTCAATTTATTTATTTGTTTTTTTGTTTGTTTTACTATAGTAATATCGACTCACTCTACAACACCCCCTGCAGGTAGCCACCCTAGGCACAGGCCTAGGGTTTCCTAATGGTAAATACTGTCCTGTCCATGAGACCTCTGTGTAGGTGGAGTCTTAACTCTAATCTATGAGAGCCCCCTTTGGGACATACACAGCAATGGATAAATTGGGAGCAGCTTACCTGAGGTTGCCCTGTATCTTCAGTGCCGAACATGGACGGGAGGGGCTAATGGTCTAATGCCGCCTCCATACAGCTAAAGAACCCCCCATTTGCTTGCACAAGTCCAAAGGATACAGGGGATAATGTTGGCTGTTGTCCTCATTCCTAGGGCAGAACGTTTAATACATGAGCCCTCACACAGTGCAAGTGACAGGGGAGCTCCAACAAGACGTGAAGGCTTCAGGACAGTTCCCATTCTAGCTTGTGCGAGTTCCCCAAGCTCTGTCCCCGCAATCACCTTTAGCATAATTGGTTTGTGGCAGGAAACTCTTAAAGGGAAGCCCCACATGCTCAGGTGTAATATACAAACCTCCTGTGAAGGTGTAAATGGTAGCTGGGGAAGCCTGTCACAGTACGAGAAGGCCTCTGTGCTCCCCCCTAAGCTCCTGTGTGGGCTAATCCATATCTGGTTCAGATCTGTTTATGACATTCCTTGCATATTTAGATGGAAGTCTATCTCATTTTGCTAAGAATAAATGAAGCTGTATCATTGTGCTTGCACTACAAAGCCTTCATTAATTAGGCAGCCAGAGAACCGTTTTATCAGCCAGTCTTTATAATCCTAATTTCCGTTCCGGCCTCTGTATAAAAGTGTTTGGCCTGCAGCATCATCGCTCCTTTTTATGTGTGGTCGTGGATCTCCTTGGTGATTTATTGTCACCATAATTAATGTCATCATTAAGACTTTATCTTCTGTACAGTGGGCCTGATATTCATATCTAATGTAATATAGTAATTTGTGTATACTGTGCACAATGGGGTGCCATGCACCTATAGCCTGCAGCCATCAGTGTTGCACACCTAGGACCTTCCTTGGCTGTTGGCCTATGACAGTGTTCCCCCAACCCTCTCCTTGTGAGCCACCAACAGGTCATGTTTTGTGGATCTCCACAAAGTCAACTCTAAAGCTTTGCTGATGCACTAATTCTATCTGTGTGTCAATATGAAGATCTGCAAAACCTGGCCTGTTGGTGGCTCACAAGGAGAGGGTTGGGGAACACTGGCCTATGGTAATGTAGCAAGCATGCATTACTTCCTGAAAGGCCTGTCATGATTTGGATACATCCCCAAAACATATTCCTGTTATACTACAGATCAATGTGACCTACTAAGTGTGGTGAACCTACAAAAATAACTTCCTGTTCCCTTTTTAACTAGAACTTTAGAGTTTCTAAGCCAATATTCTGACTCCAACTCCTCTATTTATTCAAGCTCCAGCTCTGACTCCTTCATAAATGACCAATAATTGGTAATAATGTATGGTGTGTGTGAGCCAGGACTCCAGGAGAGACACCAAAGAGCTATCCTCCATGATCATGGGGCTTTTCTGAGATTAGGCTATCCTTTACTTTCTCTGTACAGCGGATGGTGTAGCTCATCTCCACCTGCCATATCTGAAGTACCCCCTAGAGACAGGAAGTTATAACCAAGTACCCCCAAGTGGGGTAACAATTATAAATATTACCAAAATAAACAATTTTAAAAGAAAAAATGTTATGCTGTTTGAAATAATATACCAGACCTGTCGGGCACCCCTGTAGGTTCACTCCTGAACATCTCTGAGTACCCTCTAGGGTACACGTTCCGCAGGTTCCCCCAGCTTATCTGAATGGCTGGGCGCTGTAGGGCGCCTCGGGAATGGTGAGTTGTTTAAGTGATTGGTGGGGTTTCACACAGCAGGGCATTCTGAATGGGTAGGTGTTATGCAGGTGACCCCAGGGGTTTCACACAGTAGGGCATCCTGAATTGGGATGCCAGGAGAACAGCCAAGCAGCCGGCCCTGTAGTATTTTTGTTACCAGTGCTGGCCGGCATGAATTTTGATCCACTTTAAGGTTGAGCATTATATTCCAAGTATGTCACACACCCCGCTTCCACTATCCATGACATATGGGTTATGGTCCAGTAGAGGGCGAACTTCTGCATAGATGAAAGCAAAATAGAAGCCCCTCCCGGTCCATAAATACCTGGGACCTCCCACACATTCCCCAGTTCCTTCTCTGCAGGACGGTGAGCAAGTCAGAAGATGTAGGCTGCTCTTCCTTGCAGGTAAGCCGGGCTTACACCCGGCCATTTTTTGCCTTATTTCTGCCCGGACCTTTATATTTAACCCCTTGTAATGGCCTCCCAGCCTTGGCTGCAGGTCCAAGTGAGGGTAGGCAACACCTCAATAGGTGTTTAGGGAGCCATGCTCCCCCGTGAGACCCCATATAAAGGGGTAGGCGGAAGCCGGGTTGGTGATCCCGGTTTGAAATGCCCTCTCCCATATATCCCTGACACCCCTGGTGTGGGATTTCCCCCCTTCCTGGTTCCTCTGTATCCCTCCAGTGGGGGGGGGGGGGGGGTGTATATCTCTATCTTTCTCTCTTCACTTCAGTGTGAATGTGTGTGGATGTGTGCGGTGTTATACTGTCACTAGGCTGGCCGCTGTTTGCCAAAATTGGTGCTTTATTGTTATCTCCTGAGGGGAGTTTCTTCCCCTCAGGCTGTGGTATCCGCGGCCTGCCCCCTCCTGTCTTGGCGCCATTTGCGGAGCCCAGCCCTGGCTGGGAACCGCGCTGCTGGTGGGAGGGGGGGCGGGGCCAGATGCGGTGCGATATGTGCTGGCCCGCCCCTTCTTCTTCCTCTCTCGCTGTCCTTCTGGAGCTGCTTGCTGGTGGCAGCCATCACTGTTCTCACGTGAGTGCCCTCCGGGGCCCCCCTCCGTTTTTTTTTATTGCATGTGCCCATTAGGGGATCGCTCAGGCCCCCCCCTTCGGCTATATATGTTTGTGTGTGCATGTGCTTAAGGCCCTTTTCTCTTGTGTCTTTCAGGAGAACTCCCTGTGACTTGCAAAAAAGGGGGTCCTCCTGGTCCTAGGGTCCCTAGAAGTAAAATCGGGCACCTAAAAATCCTCCCACTCGGGACTTAAAGGGGCATCCCGGGTTGCTTACCAGCATAATTACCTCGGGTCATTGCGACTACCTAAAGAATCACCATATGGAGGCTCCGCAGGATACCGGGGTCGGGCTCCCTTCGGGACAATCCCGGTTATGTGTGGGTTGTGGGGTATCCCTTTCTGGGGAGAATGTGCTAATTTGCATACCATGTGCGCAACAGGCCATAACGCGGCAGTCGGGTTCCCAGGCGTCTGGGTCAGTGCCGCCCGTCTCATCTCCGACCCCACCCCGCATTATTCGTACTCCAAGTGACACTGTCATTAGCGGGGAGTCGCACTCTGATGTTTGTGCTAGGCTGGCCAACATCGAGAAGTTTATTTCTAGCTCAGTGGGCAGAAAGGCCCCTGCTAAGAAAAGGCTTTTGTCACCGGCTGCGCCGGTACTTGATTTTGATCGTTATGACTCTTTTGATTGGTCTGATTATTCCCCGCTTGAGGAGGGTGAATTATTTGAGGAAACTGAGTCTGAGGATATGCAATTTTTTGATGCTGATGCCGGGCAGGTGCTGGGGGATGCGGTTGACACTCCCAAAGTCCTGGCCCATCTCTTGGAGGTTCTGGATATTTCCCCGCCAGCAGAGGCCCCTCCGAAGAAGGGGGAATTCTTTGGGTTCTCTAAGCCTCGCTTGGAGTTTCCAAATCAGGATCATTTTGACTGCATGATTCTGAAAGAATGGGAGAAGCAGAGTCGGCTTCACAGTGTTCCTCAGGGATGGGATAGGAAGTATCCCTTTACGGTGGATGCGGTGAAGCGCTGGTCTTCCCCTCCCGAGGTTGATGCGCCCGTCTTAGGATTGTCCAACACATCTGTTTTACATACTCCTGACGCCACTACCCTTAAGGACAAGCGTATTGATCAGATGGCATGTCATGCCTTTGCCAGTGTGGGTTCCGCCTTGCGGCCTGTGTGTGCATCTGCACTCGTGGCGGTGGCTACCAGGTCTGAGATTAGGGGCATGTTAAATGGGTCCCAGCTCAACCCGGACAGCATTGAATTCACAACCCTCAAAGAGGTGTGAATTGTTCATGAATTTTGTTTTGTCGGCCATGGACGACACTATTACCATGTGTAACAGAACTTCGGCTCTTCTTGTGGCCATGCGCCGATTGGTCTGGCTACGCCAGTGGGCGGCTGACTTTGCGGCCAAGAAATCGCTTACAGCTTTGCCCTTCCTGGGTACGCGGCTGTTTGGAGACAAATTGGATTCTCTGGCGAAAGGTGGAAAGCTACCTCAGCATAAGAGGCAGCGTCGCTCCTTTCGGGGGGCAAGCTCCTTCAATCCTTCCTTTCGCGTTGCCAGAGGGGGCAGAGGTCTTGCCTACTCTGGCTTCAGAGGTGATTCCTGGAACAGAGGCAGAGGACGTGCCCGTCCTGCCTCTACCTGGGGTTCCAAGCCCATTGTCAAGCCAGCTCAGCAATGAGGGGGCGCCCTCACCCCTACGGGTGGGGGGACGGCTGCGGCTCTTCTTCCAGGTCTGGGCTCAGGAGGTCACAGACAAATGGATTTTGGAAGTGGTATCATCCGGGTACAAACTGGAGTTCGAGTACCGGCCTCCTCCCAGATTTCTAAGGTCTCGGGTGCTCTCGGATCCCCGGGCTGCGCAGGGGCTCCTGTTGGCTGTGAAGAACCTCCTGGACATGGAGGTCATTTGCCCAGTGTCTTCCCCAGAGAGAGGCCGGGGCTACTATTCCAACCTCTTCACGGTCCCCAAAAAGGATGGTTCCATAAGACCCATTCTGGATTTGAAGTTTCTCAACAGGGTTATCAGAACCAAAAAGTTCCGCATGGAGACTCTGAGCTCAGCCATCGGTTCCCTTCGTCAAGGGGACTTCATGACGTCCATAGACATCAAGGATGCTTATCTCCATATACCGATCTTCCCAGCTCACCAGAGATTTCTCAGGTTTGTGGTGGGAGATCGGCATTTTCAGTTTGTGGCACTCCCGTTTGGGCTGACCTCGGCACAGCGGGTGTTTACCAAGGTCCTGGCGGGCATAATGGCCCTGCTCAGAGCTCAGGGCATTCGCATTGTGCCATATCTGGACGACCTACTCATCACAGCTTCTTCCCTCTGCCAGGCGGAGCTGGACACCAGGACGGTGGTGACGACGCTGGAGAGGTTCGGATGGGTGATCAACCACCCCAAGTCTTCTCTCTCCCCATCAAGGGAGATTTCCTTTCTGGGCATGAATCTGGATACCAGTCAGGCCAGAGTGTTCCTACCTCAGCCAAAGGTGCAGAGGGTTCAGGATCTGATACGTGTTCTCCTGACCAATCCTCGCCCTTCTATCCGGCTAGGGATGACTCTGGTAGGTTTGATGGTGGCTTCCTTCGAGGCAGTCCCCTTTGCTCAATTCCACATGAGGTCGCTACAACTCCATCTATTGCTGAAATGGGACAGATGTCCTCAGTCCTTGGATCAGTCATTTGTGATGTCTCCCAGGGTTCGGCAGTCCCTTCAGTGGTGGCTGGAATCAAGCAATCTGATGAGGGGCAGATCGTTCCTGGTCCAGGGGTTGTGGGCTCCTCAGGAGGCTCACACCCCCATCAATGTCTTGAAGTTCAGAGCTATCCGCTTGGTTCTGTCGCGTGCCCTCAGGGAAGTTTCTCTGATTCTGACATGGGCGGAGAGCAATGTTCCTTGCATCTCGGCAGTATACATTCCGGGAGTGGAGAACACGGAGGCGGACTCCCTGAGCTGGGGATTCTCTCGCCGAGGGGAATGGTCTCTCAACCACAGGGTGTTTCAGGCCCTGTGTCTCAAGTGGGGGACTCTTTGCCTCTCGGCACAATCACAAGCTCCCTGTTTCCGGACCTGATCTCTCTGGGTCAGCTACGTTACCCCAATTTTCAAACGCTTGCTTTGACGGCGTGGCTGCTGAAACCTTCATCCTGAGGGAGGAAGGTTTGTCTGAGGCGGTTATTCAAACCTTGATTAGAGCTAGGAAGAGGTCTTCCATTTACTATAGGACTTGGCGGTCCTATATTGGCTGGTGTGAGGCTAGGGCCTTACCTTGCAGGGTGTTTTCGAATCCTAGGATTTTGGAGTTTCTACAACATGGTCTGGATCTGGGGTTCCAGCTCAGTACTTTGAAGGGTCAGGTTTCTGCCCTGGCTGTCTTTTTTTTCAAAGGTCTTTTGCTTTGCATCATCTGGTCAAGACTTTTTTCCAAGGGGTCACTCATCTTCTGCCCCCTAGAAAGCCTTTGGTTCCCGTTTGGGACCTAAATTTGGTTCTTTCAGCCCTCCAGGGGCCTCCCTTTGAACCGATGCAGGATGTGGCTCTTTCAGTGTGCACTCAAAAGGTTGCCTTTTTCATGGCTATTACCTCTGTTCTGCGTGTCTCTGAGTTGGCGGCTCTGTCTATTCAGGCCCCTTACTTTGAGAGACAACAGGATAAGGTGGTTTTTCGCTTTAAACCAGATTTCCTTCCTAAGGTGGTTTCTGCTTTCCATCTCAATCAGGATGTAGTTCTCCCTTCCTTGTGTCCTAAGCCTAGCAATGACAAGGAGAGGGTTTTGCACTCTTTGGATGTGGTTCGTTGTGTGAAGTACTATTTGGTTGCTACTTCTCATTTTCGTAAGACGGACGCCTTGTTCGTGGTGCCTTCTGGGCCCAGAAAGGGTTTGGCGCCCGCCAAGTCTACCATTAGTAAATGGATACGCCAGGCCATTGTTGGGGCCTATTCTGCTAAGGGGAGGGTTCCTCCTTTTAAGATCACTGCTCATTCTACTCGTGCTGTTGGGGCTTCCTGGGCTTATCAGCACCAGGCTTCGGTTGAACAAGTTTGTAAGGCTGCTACTTGGTCTTCCTTTCATACTTTTTCCAAGTTTTATAAGGTTGATGTGCGGGCCTCAGCGGATGCTGTTTTTGGCCGCAAGGTTCTGCAAGCTGCAGTGGTTTAAATTGGTGCATTTTTGTTGCTGTATTTGGATCCCCACCCATGACGGACACTGCTATTGGATGTCCCATATGTCATGAATAGTGGAAGCGGGGTGTGTGACATACTTGGAATAATACCGTTTTGTGATTACTCACCTTTAAAATGGGTATTATAAGTATGTCACACACCCCGCTTCATCCCGCCCTTTTGTATTCTGGATCCTTTATATGGTGAACCTTTTATGGTTAAGAATGTTTTATTAGCTCTTCCTGGTCCCCTTACTGCTGTCATATACTGGGGAATGTGTGGGAGGTCCCAGGTATTTATGGACCGGGAGGGGCTTCTTTTTTGCTTTAATCTCTGCAGAAGTTCGCCCTCTACTGGACCATAACCCATATGTCATGAATAGTGGAAGCGGGGTGTGTGACATACTTATAATACCCATTTTAAAGGTGAGTAATCACAAAATGGTATTTTCATGTAGCTAAGCTTACATAGCGTAATAGGCAAGCACCAGTCATAGCAGCAGCTCTTTTTCAGGCTTGGAAAAATGTCACCTGCCACTGAGCATTCATATTATGACCTGGGGGTCTCAGGAGTTACTATTCAAATAGCTGTTGTCATTTGAGAGAACTTGAGATGTGGGTGGCGGTTAGGGAAGCCATTATCTTGGGCCTAAGCTGTAGCCATAAAAGGTATCCGAGTTTACAAAGAGTTCTCGGGATGCCAAGTGACGCAGCAGCGTTGATGCCCCATACTTTTAAAGTATCACATAATCAGCTGAAGCCATGTGTATAAGATTGGGAGCAGAGTGCTCTGTCATGTGTGGATAAGCTGGCTGTGAAGGAGACCAGAGTCCTCTGCAACTGTAAAAAAAGATGATTGTTGTTTTTAGTATCTGTGCAGATACAGCGATTGGAACGGAAAACTATGCCAAAAGCTATAGAAAAGAGAAACTGTTGTGGTGTTAAACCTGCAAAACCAAGGGTGTCAAACTCAAACCTGGAGAGAGTCGCGGGCCAACCTAGATATTTATTGAAATAATTTCTATCCACAGCGCTCGGCTTCTCTTGCCTTTTTGTTAGCTGTCTTTTTTAGTCTTAGCCGTCGTGATCGCGGCCCCACAATTCACAAATGCCTGGTGTGACCATGTGCCCTGCTAAAGGTATAGCAGAGTGCAGCCACGGTCCATGCATGAGCCATTCGAACGGCTGTCAGATAAGTTCTACAGGTGACCCGAGGGAAGGGGGGGGGGGGGGGACTATGGGGTTTCAAATAGCATTTTGGGATGCACTGGGTAGTGAGGATCAGCCACTTTTGAAGTCTTTTAGACTCCAGGGCCAGCCATTTACGTAATGCAGCATGCCACTTTCTATGATGGGATGGGATAGCGTTCTCGGCCTTCCTTTATCTCACACTGTCACTTTTCAGCCACTGGTGGTCTATGCCGGCTTGACGTCATCCTGCATAGGAAACAGCTCAGCCTGGTTGGCAAATGCAATTAGGGGAAGTACTTCTCTACTGCATCATCATAGGGGCGGGGTTTTACATCAAAGCCCCATCCTGCAAGGCTGCAATTTGATGCTTGTTAACTAGCCTCTCGGGGACTAAGCAGCATTGGGCAGCAAGTGTGTAACTGTGCGCTTGGATTAAACCCGACCTTCAGCATCATTTAATAAAAAGCCCAAATTACACAATTCCCCAGCATTTAAAATTTATATATTTTACGTTTTTACGTCACTTGCTTATTTCCCCTACTGGTCTGCAACTCTGTTCAGGACTCACGTATTGAGAAGAGGGGGGAAAAGTGCAGGGGGGGCGGTGTTATAGCTGTGCACAGACAGAGCGAAACTAGGCACAGTCAGAAGATACTTCCTGTCTGCAGGCAACCTGAGACTTCATGGGTATTAAATATCTTGATTTTAAAGGATCACCCACGCCATGCCCTTACCTTGTGGTAGCCTGCAGCCAGTGCAATAGTGACAGCTTCCATCTGAGGCTTTTGTTCTAGGAATATGGTTAGGGGCAGGATAAGAGTAAAATCTCCCTCCCTCTAAATCAAAAATATAATTGTTCCCGTTTTTTATATGAAGCCTATTAAGGATGCAGACACTACAGGTCACAAGCTCCTATAAATCTCTATAGCAGCACCTGTGGGGGGAGGGATGCCAGAGCCAACAATGGGGGTTATTTAACAATATGAAAGTCCTTTTTGCTTTTACATCTTGGCCGGTCAATAAATCTGCAGTAAAATCTCTTATCATTTCCACATTAGATTGCATCGATTGGCAAGTCACATTTTCTGCTGAGGCAGCTTGTCTTCAGATTGGTAGCAGCTCGGGGTCCTGCTGATGAAAACCACAGAGACAGCGGCTGAGAACTTGTTAATATTTATGGCGGAGCTGCAGTCTGTGGGGCTCTTTGTACAAGGCTCTGGTAAAGGGCTGCCCTGTGCCCGGATGCCCTGCAAGCTTTGCAAAGCCAGGCTTATACCTCTGTGCTTTGATTCATTCTCTTTTACATTGATTTATGTCACATTTCACCTACTTGGATTTTATTGATGGATTTTACCCAACATGCAGTGCTACTATACTGTTGCTCAACCCTCCCTGGGCCTTCCATTAGGCGAAGTTACAAATATTGGCATGTTTACTGTTCACACTATAATTTGTATAAAAAGTTGGTAGATCCTTTTTTTACTCTGTAGTATTTGAAATGGTCTCAGCTGCTGGCACCATGTCCGCTTACCTGTTGTTCTTGACCGGTGCTGAAGCTAGTTGTTGGAGGCTGGCGGCAATCATTATACAGTATCTGAATATTTAAAGCCGGCCTAAAGCCCAAAATGCACCCCAGGATTTCTGTGCCCACCCCATGGGCATTGCAATTAAAGATGCATGTCTGCCCTGAAAATCCCCAAATCTCCCCCTCTGCATCCCTGCAGCACCCACACTGAGGATCCATCAGCACCACAAGAGCCCATCACTATCCGAGCCCACCTATTAGTGGATGGCAACCACTTGGCTTGGCCAGGGGTCCACAACCTTTCCCACCTTGGGAGCCAGATTCAGTGCTGAGAGATAGTTGCAAGCCACTTACGACATAAAGGGAAAGTTGCAGTAATGCTTCTTTTTGAGCCCCCCAGTCACCCCTCCATCCTGCTGTGCTAACCCTGTTTCAGGCTCCCCAGATTCCAGCGGGGGGCAGGGATCTGCATGGCATCTGTAGACTAGAGTGATAGACCAGTACAGTCACAGGATTTGATGACTGAACTGTCAGAAAACATTTTCCTTAGCAACTATGTGTTTATGTTAGTAATGCACATCAACTGGCGCATTAGATATACAGATCAGAGACTTCCTCACTCTAGCTTGCTAATTAATCATCTGATCAGCAAAAGCATGGGCCATGGATTTAACCCATTCTGCTGAAAATCAACTTCAGTTTGGGAGGATCAGTCTTGTATTCCAGTAGCAAAAGGGTTGCTGGCAGCATTCTTCTGTATAGGTCATTAGGCTGCTTAGACTTAGCCAGAGCTACTGATTACATCACCTGTTACATTGAAAGGATCCTGGAACTTGTAGTCCATTGCTTCTACTCAAGGCTATGAAAACCACTCTCAATGTAGCAAAACAAAGCCCCAGGAATATGAGAAACATGGAAACACCAAAAACCTGACAACAAAGGAGTTTTTTTTTTCTTTTTACATTTTTAACTTAAAAAATAAAGAACATTGATAAGCATGCAAACCCCTGCATGCTTTTTACTGACTTACTTACCTTACCTGGTGGCTGGCTCCCAAAGATCATGCCCCCATATTGCAATCTTGCTGCACCTGGGAGGTGTATTCCACAAACCTCCCTGGTTCAGTGGATTCATGAATCATTGGCACGAGAGAAGCAGCTGTGGCGTAGATGACGTCCAGCCCCTGAAAGTCTGCAGCTGCTGACACTTCATTATGGAAGTGAACGTCCTGACCACTGGGACTCTCACTCCGCTTTAAAGGGGAACATTGGAGCCCCTGGAGTCTTAAAGACCTCAAGTTCCACTCCTTGCTGTGTGAACCCGCTCCCCCCCAGTCGCCAGTTTTACTCACCTTCCCCCAGAGTCCACGCTGCATCTCTGCGATGTGGCCGCATCCCCGCTAACGTTTAGCCGTGCATGCATCTGGCCTTTCTGAATGGGGACATATATAATCCATACCATCTGCCATATAATCATACCACATGAGTGCTCCCCAGGGCTCCACCCAAGCCTGTGTGGGCTGGTAGTATTTGTCTCTACGTCATGTGAAATCTTGCCTCCGTATGCCCAGGGATATAGGTGATGATCTGGAAAAGTCCCTCAACTTGCCAGTCACACATCTTCTTATACAGGCTGTCCTGTAACTGCCATTTGGTGATTGGCCAGAGAGTCTGCTGCATGCAGCCACCTCCTCATAGACACAGACTATACAGTGAGGTGCCAGAAAATCCCTCTGCCCTGCATGAGAAAGAGGGGTCCTGCAGGCTCAGGGACTGGCAAGTAAAGGTGAGCAGATTTTCCCTGTAACATGGGGTCAGCATGCTTCAAAACCTGTCACCCCTGGACTCTTTTTCCTACCAGGCAGCTTGCCTGGAATTTTGTTTTTCATTGTGGTATTGTGGTGTATAAGTAACCTCTCCTGTCACTATCCAGCATATTTATATGGCTATTTAATATTGACGTCATTGTCCAGGCAGGGGTTAAATCTTACCCTGCAGGTCCCCTGTCTTGGTGCTTTCCCTTTCAGCTGTGAGCATCGCCCCTTCCAGGCTCTGTTTTGGCACCCCCCTTCCTCCAGCTGGGCATCGTCCATCAATCGAGGTGATCGCCCCGGACGTTGGACACCCCTACATTCAAAATGTGCTTCTCTGTTCCTCCCCCCGGCTGCTAACCAATCACTATTTTCCTCTTCTTGTCAATACACTTAGCTCTTCTGACCTCTCTGTAAGCTGAAGGAAAGCCTCATGCTAATACAGGCTGTGCTGCCAGGGAGAGGACACTCCCACCACCTGAGAAGTGTAGAAGCCAGTACAAAACATAAAGTAAATTTTTCTTGTATAAATTGAAAACTTGATTAAGGTCAAAGGCTTTAAAGCTCTTTGCGATAGAGCTCCCTTAAAGCGGAGCAAAACCCTGAGCGGCTGCCCTTCCCCCTGGGGCATCCTAAAATGTAATGCCGAACCCCCCAATCTCTCATAATCTGGCTCTTCCCGGTCCTATGGCGTGTGCGGGGGCTCTTGTATAATCAGAGCTTTTTGCCGTGACTTTTATTTGGCAAAGGGTTCTGAAGGTTTTCAATGTGGTGCATAAGCGACTGCATCCCTGCACCACTGGGGATGTGGCAATTTGCTCTCCCTATTAAATCAAATGGCTGGATGAGACTCCCGCAAGTGCCATCGGACCAGGAAGAGGAGAGAGAGAGTCATTATGGAACATATTGGGGGTTTTACTCAGAGGGGGAGGCATCCAAAATGCTGGAGCACTCCCCCCCCCCCCCCCCCCCAGATGCCTGTAATGTTTACCTTATCTTTGCTTCCCCGCTGGGAATCTAGCTTGGCTATTCGCTGCCTTTGCTCACGCGGTCAGAAAGGCATTGCCTATGTGACCACCGGGTGGCCATTCGCGGCACTGGATACCCGGTGGGGGAGCAAGATTAAGGTAAGGACTATGGCCATCCTGTGGGGTTATGTGCTTGGGGGGGTACAGCATTCTGGGTGGCTCCCCCTCCCCTCAGCCTGTCATATAGTGGAAGCACTGGCAGCCACCCTCACCCTCGTCATCTTGAATTCTCTCTTCCATGCCCCGGCGGGGGTTATGTTCAATGATCCCTTTTCTCACATCCTTCAATGAAGAGGCAGCATCTGTATCACTGTCCATTCTGGCATTCTGTCTCAATGAGTTTTATTTATTTATTTTTAATTTGCTGAGTAGAAATGGTAAAATCCATACAGCCTCATGAGCGTTATATTCCGCATGGAAAATCCAGAGGCTGACACGTCTGTTTATTGGTAACGCTCCCTCTGCCAGTTGGATGTTTGCTGTGTTAGGATAAGAATTTTCCCCAGCACGGTGGATTTGCATGAATATTTATTGCTCGGCCAGAGATGAACTGTTAAAGCCTGCAGAAAGGGGGCCTTGTTGTGGAGAAAGCGTTCTCTGATACATTATGAATTGATTTAATCATTTTGTATTGCTCGCTTTGTTGCACACCGGCCATGTTCCCCGTGTATCCATCATTTCAGCATTGCTTGCGGTTGAACATCTTGATGCCAATATATATTTTTTTCCTCTTCCCCTCTTTGTCTGAATCTTGGGTGTGTCTCTCCTTTGTCCCTTCACGCCAGAGTCCATTGTTCTAGAACATGACAAGATGTCTACAATAGACACAGCTGGCTTGCCTCCAATCCTGAACAGCCTCCCCACATTGATCCTTTACATTCAGAGGTGCACAACCTTTTTTTGGTCTAAGGACCACATTGTCTTCGAAAATCTATGCAGAGAAAACGCAAATCGCTTACTGCAGGAAATCTGTTAAGATTTCTGTTCTCCCTGTGATGGCTGTCAGGGGTGGCATCTTTCATTTAGGCTGCTTTATAGTTTCTAAGAGGCCAAGGCAACTGTCGTCTTGTGTTGGACCTCTCATGCTAGGATCAGTCATAAGCTTTGGGTGTATCTCTATGGCAGACTGTATATTCAAACCAGGGAACCATGAAAATTTAGTCATCAGAAGAGAACAAGTTGGTTTATCAGGGAATGCAAAGTTCTGGCCAATAAATGATGCTGCCTCTGACAGCCAGCATGGGGCAAGTTGTGTCAACAGCTTGTATCTGCCGAAAGGGTGTGTCACTGGAAAGCTCGAAACACCTGTGAGTCTGACTATATAGAGATAGACTTATACTGTATATGTGTATCTCTATGTAGTCAGACATCATGTTCTTGGAGCTTTCAAGCAACATCCCTCTTTTGCATATACGAACTGTGAGCACAGAGATACAGAGCCTTTATTTTTGAGGATATGTAAGTCATATATGTACCAGATAGAACATACAAGAGAATTTTTACAGCCTATAAAATAAAGGTTCTGTTTTCTTTGGGCTCAACGTTTGTGTATGCTGAAGAGGGTGGTTGCTGGAAAGCAAGAACTTGCTGTCTGACTATATAGAGATAGTCTTAGACTGAATACGTCTATTTATAGTACTAAATCTCTTTATATTCAGACTTTTCCAGTTACACCTTGCATCTGGAGGAGAATTCTCTATTCCTTTAGGCAAAGATGTAACAATGTGATACAATGTATGAATTTGTTTTCATTAGCTCAACAGCACATGTAACACATTGGCCCCTTGGCCAGGGGAACTTTCTACTACTGGAGGCATGTTAGAGGAAATGTGCATGTAGATTACACTAAATTAGGCAAAGGTGAAAAGGTAAAGTGGCAGGGGCTGAGGAGTCGGGCAGAGATGAGGCTAGAAATAAGTAAGCAGAGGTAGGCAGAGGCAGAGAAGTGGGCAGCAGCCAGGCGGGGCGAGGTGGGCTGAGTGGAGAGCAAAGAGGAAGAGGTGAAGTGGGCAGGGTCAGGCGGGAAAAGATGGTTTGGGTTCAGGTGGGGTCAGAAGTGGTAAGGCAGGCACAGGTAAGATGATTAGAGGTGTGGTGGGAAGAGGTAGGCAGAAGTGTGGTGGGCTGCAATTGACGTAAGTGCAGGCTGCAGGTTGTGCATCCCAGCTTTAGATATATACACAGGTATTTATTATTTGTGTTTTTATATAGTGCAGCATATTATACAGAACCTTACAGTTCTACATAGTCATTTAAAGAGGTGTAGAATGGAACAAACATGTCTTACCTTCCAGTTGATTTCTGCTAGTCTGCTGTCAGATGTGTACCCAAATTATACTTTCCTGTTGTAAAGATCGTCGGCAAATTTCTCTGAAGCCTGTCATAGCAAGAATGTTACATGTCAGTCTCTGGAACAAGGGGGGCACCCTTTTCTCTTTTCCTGTCTGATCTCTGTTCTTTTTCCGATCGTAGCCCCAGGTGGCTTGCTACCGGCCATCACTGCCTGGCTATTATGTGGGGCAGCAGTCTGCTGCCGAAACAGATATGGCAATTACTGGCACTGGTTGCAGACTGCCAGAGCCAGTATTTGGACTGTGGCATCCTTTAATGTCCACTGTGCAGGTACAATCCTTATGTGCTGCTCTGTAAAGCCAGCTGCAGGAGCAAGGGACTAGGTAAGCCTGTTTCTCTCATATTCTACTCCTGGACATGTCAACTCCTGGGGACTGCAAGATAACAAGGTGTGGCTCCTCCTGGTCTATAGATACTTCCTGCTGACCTTCCCAGTTCAGTTCATGCTGGACTGTGGCAAATATTTTATTTCTTTCACTTGGGGAATTCCATTACAAACCATGTAGGAAGTGGGGGTCACTGCATCCCGTTCTGGTTGAACCTACCCTGACGACAATGGGACATGACTAATGTGCTCTTGAGCAAGGCATCTAACACCCCCCCCCAACTTTTCCTAGGCCAACGTTATTAGGGTGGCCCACAGCTTGGGCCATGTGTACACACATGTGTAGCACGGATGGCTTAAATGCAGAGGAAGAATACAATGGCCATATATGCCTCCCAAGACAAAAGTTACAATGTGGCCCCACACTCATTGAGTAGAAAATGGGTGTGGGGGACGCTTTAAAGTGCCTGTGCAGGCACACACTAACTTCCTCCAACCCTTTCTCTCTTGGGAACTGTGTAAAATGAGCCATTTCAAAGCATCTCAAAATCTCTGTAAATATATTATGCATTCTCCTTGTATCTATTCTAAGCTAAGCCCCTTTTTTCACTGTCATTTCTGGGTCATAGCCGAGCAGGAGAGGACATGTCATGGCACAGCTTTGAGTCATGAGCATGCTCTGCTTTGGTTGGAGACAGCGGTGCAACCCCTGTGACTTGCAGTGCTCGGTCACACTGATCAAAACTATTACTATATAAGTCCCCGGGAGACACAATTAAGAAAGAAAATTACGTATTTATTTCACATCACTAAATCACAATACATCAGACAATGTTCAAACCAATAAAAACATACACACAACACAATACCACAAAAAAGAGAGGTGTAGGCGGGGTAGAGATTAAATCCAATACAAATTAATCAAATAGCAATTCCAATATGTCCTGCCTATGATCTGGATCCTATTGATACAGTGAAAATAGTTGCAGAAACTAAAATAGTGATGTGAAATAAAAGTTTTAATTTTTTTATTTAAATCGGACCTTCAGCATGATTTAATGAAAAGCCCAAAACCTTAAACTATTTGCCAGCATCTAAAACTAATATATATTAAAGCGGACCAACAGTCAAAGATGAATTAAATCAGACCAACACAACAAAAATCCCCATATGCATCCCTCCCCAAGGCAAATTAGATCGCTGCACATAAAAATTAATTTACCTTTTTGTAATTTCTACTGGGATTAATTTTAAAAGCAAGATGGCCGCACATGGGCTTGCAGGCCACCTGCAAACAGGAAGTCGTGCTCGGTTTCCTGTTACTGTGCATTTCAGTTATGTCTGTTGGGAGAGGAAGCTCCAAAATTGATGCTACCTTTCTTTTCCAACTGTGCCAGGCTGTTTTTAGTCCGGTTTAAGTTTTTAGTCTCTTAATTATTATTCTTTCCCCCTCCGGGCTGCAACTCTGTTCAAGACTCTAGGATACGGGCGCCACCATATTGACTCAGATGCATCACATACTGAGGAGAGCAGGATAAAGTACAGGGGGTTATAGCTGTGCTTTGCACAGAAAGAGCAGAGTTGGGGTCAGGGTAAGAACAGCAATCCCAGAATGCAGAGCGACACAGTCAGAAGACACTTCCTGTTTGCAGGCTGCCTGATGATCCATGAGCCGTCATCTTGGATTTTTAAAGGCATATTACATGCAGTAGATGCAGGTAGGATGATTTTTAATGGGAGCAATCTGTATGTACAGGGTGTGGGAAACATATAAGATAGGCTCTTATTCAGGTTGAAGGTCCACTTTAAGTGGGTTGTGCCTCCCTGGGCCTTTATTTGGTCAGTAATAGTTTTGGCTTCTGTGGTTTGACCTGGGAGCAGCACCCCTTTATGGCCATGGGATAGTGCAGGCTTGCTTTGTTGTGCACCCGGTCACACTCCAAAGAAGTGGTTGTTGGTCCAGTGTTTTTGTGTGGTTCTCGAGAAGTGAAATTAAAAGAAGGGAAAAACATTAGGTCCCTGCTACAGCTTCAACCCTACGATGCAGAAAATGGAGGAGAGGAACAAGGGACAGGCATTAGGTGAGCTGCCCTACTATACCGCTGGGTTAACAGTCCCTTTAAAGACTTGCGTGGTTGTTTGAGGTCAAGATTAGAGTTTAGGGCAGGCTTACTCCCCCCCCCCCCCCCGTGATGCCCCACTGTGTGAAACACCCAAGGGCGCCTGATAATCTTACCTTTACTTCGAGCCTAGGGCACATGCGTGGCCAGCATCACTTGCCAAATGCAAAGAATCATAGGTGCACACATGAACATAGCTGCTTTATGCATACAGCTCTATCAAAGCAGCCTACATTTTAAAGGCATCTCTGCACACGGTGCATGATGGGAAATGCCGACTGCAGTGTTAAACACACTGGCACAGCTGGGCTAGTCTTGTGCTTTTTGTAGCAGAAAGCATTGCAACCCCATAATCATGTTCTGGCAGCCGTGCTCGAATACTATGAGTGTGTTATATACAGACACCACCCACAGCCCGGCATTAACCGTCCATAATGATGCCGTTTCTGTCGAAAAGAAACTAGAGCAGTGGTTATTATTGGGAGCGTTGTAGGAAAAGGCGATGCCTGAATTGAATGTCAATGTGATGGCAGAAACGGAGCTTGTTCTGCCCAGATGTCTCCCAGCAGAATAGACTGTGCTTCATTCAGCAATGGAATACATAGCACCCATCTGTCCTCTCCCCTGCCCAGCCAGGCCCAGCATGGATATTATATGGGGGAGAGAGGGGTGCCTGAGGTTCGGGTTTCTATCTAAAAGCACAATAATAAAAATGTTCTGGAATACATAGAGCGGGGGGGGGGGCAACCTGTCTTACCACAAGGGCCACATTGAGCTGGGAGCCGGATTTGACGTGAATAGATTAAAGAAACCATAGAAACCTTATAAAACAGGAAACTGGAAATGGTTCCAATTAAAATACAGTGAAGTTAAGAACATTCCAGGCAAAATAATAATACTCGCTGCACCTGCTTAGCTGAGGCCTTGATCTCTGATACTCCTACCTATCCCGCCACTATGGTGACCAGGTTGCACCCCAGCTTTTTTGTAGAGAGGGATCAAGTCCGTGCCTGGCACACCCCCGCTGTTTGGGGCTTAGATGTCCATTGTGTGCTTGCACACAGGAATTCTTCCCCTGCATTTAAAGCAGAACAAAACCCAGGATTTTGACTATCCTGGGTTCTGTTCCATGCCCCAGGGCATCCCAAATTGGGGTGCCCTGCTGTGTGAAACCCCTAGTCCTTTCCCCTGCCTCTTGCCGCGTATGCACTGACTCTTTGGCAAACTGCTCCGATAGGCTTCACTGGTGAGCAGCCATATCCCCATTGGTGCACACAGCTCAAAGAAGCAGGGGAATGTGCCCACTCTCATCCCCATTGTAAACAGAGACATTTAGCGAATTACGTAGTCATGGCAATTAGCTCTGACTTGATGAAAGCCCATGCATGCACCGTTGGACCAGGAAAGGTGAGTGAATACCAGTGACCTCGGGGGTTTCTCACAGCGAGCACCAGGTGCGCAGTTTGTCGTTAGATGCCTTGCTCAAGAGCACTTCAGACATACCCCGGTGGGGAATCGAGCCTTCCACCTTCCGGTCAGAAGCCCGCTTCCTTACTTCTAGGCTACGACTACTAAGAATAGAGCATGCTGCACTCAAGTCACTGCAAGGGTGCGGGGCATTGTCCAACAATGAGCTTGCAAATGTTGGGGAGCGACCAAGGAAACCCAGGGCATGTGCATGTCACAGGACCTTATCACAGGAATTAGACAGCTGGACGTAGCCAAAGTAGCTGTGGGGAAAATAGGCGAGTATTTATTTTGCCTGGACTCTTTCTTTAAAGTGGACTACAACCCATGATGTCTGGTACTGGAACTGTGGGGGAAAATAGGTGAGTGTTTTGCCTGGACACTTTAAAGTGGACTATAATCCATGATGTCTGGTCCACTAGCCTTCCCCCAGTGCACCCTAAATGGCTGTGTGAAACAAACCCCCCCCTCATCTCACCTGCAAAACTCCCCTTTACAGGGCCTCCTACTGTGCCGTCACTGCCTACGACCCTCCCTGTAGCTGAGGTGCGCTCCCCTAACCAGCCATTCAGATAGGCCAGGGGCGGGAGCGCTTCTCAGACTAGAGGGAAGCTGAGGTTGCGGCCAGCAGGCTGATTACGTCAGCTAATCGATTTGGGAAGCCCTGCTGTGTGAAATCCCCCAGATCGCTGTAAAAACTCACCTTTTGGTCCTACATCGGATGTGTGGGCTGCTAGCTAATTGGCAAAAATCTAAAGGATTCCAGGGCCAACCGCTAGCTTTCCCCAGGGCACACCGAGTCGGGATGCCCTGTTGTGTTACACCCCGTTGCGGTGTTAATAACTCTAGGTACGCGGGCTCTTGTCCAATGAGAGCCGCCTGCAGCGACTACGTAATTCGGCACATGGCTCTCCTGTTGTAGATGGGGAGGCGCATTCCCTGCATCCCTGGTACTACTTTAAATCTATTTCTGGGTCTCCATCAGATAGAACTCCAGGGTAAGTCTCTCTTTATTGCAGGGCCAGACCAGTGGGGGAGGGATGGGTGTTTTTGCCAGAAAGGCTCCAGTTCCATTGAACACTAAGTCAGGAAGAATGATTTGTACCTGAACCTGTAATATATTCTAGGTATAACTACAGCCGCAGCAGCACAACCGCCTCATGGACAAAAAATGAAAGTGTGATTTAGCTATACATCATTATGATAACAAATTAAGGCACATGTATTAGATTAAATAGCACAGCTCCCAATGCCTTCACCTAATAGATGAATATAGGTCAGCCAGGGAACCCTGCAACTCATTTGGCGGTGGATGGATGCTATTCTGCTAATTGCCCATGGAAGCATTGTTACTGATTGGTGATGAGAGGATATAGATATTAACAGGGAGATATATTTTTGGGCTACATAGTCATTCCAGATGCATTCTATGCCGGGGTGGTGTAACGTTTAGAAGAAGCTGGCAGAGTGTTGCGGCTCCCGTGTCATCCGAAACACAATCCAGGGCTGGATTAGAAAAGACTCTGTTGTAGAGATTTGCTCTGTGCAATATGTCTGCACTGACCTATTTTCCTCCTTCTTTTCCCCTCTCGGGAGCAAGGGGAGGGGAAACCTCCATGCTGATGGTCGTGTTAACCTCTGCAGCGCTGAGCACCTCAGGTAGCTGGCAAAGCAGATTGGCTTATGTCCTTCTGGTTGCTGTGGGCTTAACATTTTTTTTTTTTTGTCCCACCAGGACAACCTGGAACCTGGTGTTTTAACATGTCATTGGCTCCTTCCAGGGAATGTCTGTCTTATTGTTAGGACTCCAGAGTGGCAGAGAAGTGTTTGTTACAGAAACTTACCCAGTGTGGAGGGTGAAAAGGAGCATTTGACGTGCATAATCCTGACACGTTCAATTCAGATCACAAGATGGTCCTTAAATTATTACTCCAAACCCCCATACTGACTGTGAAATGAGAGCCAGTAACCTTTTGTAAAGAGCTCAAGCATGACCATTTTAAAGGGACTGTCCAGGCAAATGCCTTTTACCTGCCAGCCTGTAGATTTGATCCTTTGTGTGTCCTATGGGTTGAGCCTGTCTGGTTGCCGTGCTCTCAGCTCACGCACCACAGACACCACATATCAAAGTTGGATGTTTGCGATGGCTTGTGTGATGCGCTCCCTGCTGGCAATCAGCAAGGAACTGGGTGAGCAAAGACGTGCGCTGCAGCCAGGTATGGAGTGTAATGTCTGCGCAGGAGCCACTGGTGCTCAAGCTAAACTGGCATGTAAGTAGTGTTTTTTTATTTATTCTTAGTATACAGTAGGTCCTGCTCCAGATTAGATTACTTACACTTGGGTATTACTCCGCCAGATGACGCTGAACTGCAGAGACATCGAAAACAGGCTCCTCCCGGCCCCTCAAATACCCAGGGACCTCCCACAATCCCCAGATCTTCTCTGCAGTCTGGACTACGAAGGACAAGAAGCTGGCTCTCTCTTCTCGCAGGTGATCGGGGCTATTAGCCTGCGGCCCTGTAGGACTATTCCCACCCCTTGGCTGCGCTGGTCGGGTGATGGTAGGCAGCACCGCTGTCAGGTGCTTAGGAGCGCTGCTCCACCGCAATCCCCCACCAAAGGGTAGGCGGTATAGGCATATGGTGAGCCTCTATGGGATGCCCCTCCCGCCCTATTGCCCCTGTCTATCGGTGGGTCCTGTTAAGTGGCCGCTGTCCTCCCTCACTCTCCCTTGTAGCCCTCGGGGGAAGGGGGGGGTGTGTGTATGTGATTTTGCCTTGGTGCTTGACTGTATTATGTACTGGTTGCACTGGTTGCCTTTTTTAAAATTGATGTTCCGCGTCACTGTCCCTGCGGCCCGCCCCTCGAGGTATACCCGGCGCCATTTTCTCTTGGATCCGGCTGCTACGTGACTGGCATCTACCTACCACGGTCCGTGAGTGCCCTCGCGGGCGGCTTTATTTACCTTTTGTCGTTCACATGTCACTTACGGTTCCCCTTTGCTTATGTCTTTCAGACGGGCCGAACCCTATTGGCTTCTCCCGGCCCTGCTCCCTCTATTTAGTTATTTAACTTGTGAGGCCTAGTGTGTAATTTACTCCCACTTCCCTAGCGGGTTATTGGGGCATCCTGGTTTGCTTTATAGCGTGAATCCCTATCGGCTTATTATGCCGCTATTATCACCATATGGAGGCGTCTCAGGATAATGTGCTCGGGGTTCCTTCGGGACAAGCCTGGCTGTGTGTAGCTTGTGGGGTGTCCCCTATTAGCACTGACAATGTGCGGGTCTGTGTACCTTTGGCCAGCAGGTGCTTGCGCTACAGCCTGGTTTACCAGTGGCTGGGCCTGCGCCTCGTATGGCTTTACCTACTCCCCCAAGCTTAAATCTCACTCCCATTGAGTTGCATACAAGTGGGGATTCTCAGCCTGATGTGTCTTCCAGACTGGCTAGTGTTGAGAAGTTGCTTGCTAATACCTTGGCGCGTAAGGCCTCTGCTAAAAAGCGTCACTTAACGCCTGATGTCACTCTTTTCCCTATGGAAGCTGATGAGTTTTTGGAACTGTCTGGCTATACCCCTTTGGTAGAAGGGGAGTTATTCTCTGACTCAGAATCATCTGATGAGAGGCCCAGGGGTCATGATGATTCTGGCTCTGACCCCTGGGCCCCAGATGATACTGATAGGTTGTTCGCCCAGATTTTTGAGGTTCTGTCTATTTCTCCCCCTGTTGCCTGGGAGCCGCAACAGGGGGAGAAATAGACAGAACCTCAATAATTGTTTCATACTGCTAAGCTACGTTTGGAATTTCCTGAGCAAGCCCATTTTACAAGGAGCGTCCCAGCAGGCTTCCCGGTGTACCTAAGAGTTGGGATAAGAGGTATCCCTTTCCTGCTGATGTGGTGAAGTGTTGGTCATCCCCTCCTGAAGTGGATGCCCCAGTCCTAGGGTTATCGAACACCTCTGGCATGCACTCCCCTGACTCTACTACGCTGCGGGATGCTGAGGACCGGCGCATTGATCAGCTGGAGTCCCATGCCTTTGCATGTGTGGGGACGGCACTTCGCCCGGTCTGTGCCTCTGCCATTACGGCCGTGGCTATCAGGACCCTGCTCAGAAGTATCCTTGATGGTGCCGCTGATGTGTCTAGTGAGGAGTTTAATGCACTCTCTCGTTGTGATGTTTTTCTGACTTGTCCTCTCTGTCTTGGATGATACCATTAGAATGTGTGGCAGAACCTCTGCCCTTGTGGTGGCTATACGCCGCTCGGTTTGGCTGCTCCAGTGGGCTGCTGACAACGCTGCTAAGAAAGCCCTCACTGATTTTCCAGGACTACGCCTGTTTGGGGACCGCCTTGACCTGTTTGCTAAGTGAGGCAGGTTACCCCAGCGCAGGCGGCAGTCTCGGCCCTTTCGGGGTCAGGGCTCCTTTTCCTCCCCCTACCGTGGTGCTAGACAAGGGAGGGGGGTTTCCCTTACTGGGGTCCGAGGAGACTTCTGGGGTAGGGGCAGAGGACGTAGACGCCCTGGCTCCTCATGGGGCTCCAAGCTTAAGTCCTCTCCCAAGCTCCCTCAGGCATGAAGGGGCGCCCTCACCCATCCGGGTGGGGGGACGGCTTCAGCACTTTGCTCACATCTGGAGGCTTCATGTCTCACACCGGTGGATTCAGGAGGTAATGTCCTCCGGTTACAAGTTAGTTTTCTGCCTGCCCTTGCCCCCCCTCAGGCTCTAGTGCAAAGCCTTCTGGAGCTGGGGGTCATCTGCCAGGTCCCTTTAAGAGAAAGGGGCAAGGGCTTCTATTCCAACCTCTTCACCGTGCCCAAAAAGGATGGGTCAGTCAGGCCCATCCTGGACTTGAAGATCCTCAACAAATTTGTCAGGTGCAGACACTTTTGCATGGAAACTCAAAGATGCTTACCTTCATATTCCTGTGTTTCCAGGTCATCAAAGGTTCCTCAGGTTCGCTCTGGAGAATCAGCACTACCATTTTGTGGCATTGTCCTTTGGCCTCTCTTCAGCTCCCAGAGTGTTCACCAAGGTTCTGGCAGGAATGATGTCTCTGCTCAGGTCTCATGGCATCCGCGTGCTGCCCTACCTGGACGACATTCTCATCACTTCCCAGTCCCTACATCAGGCAGAGTTGGATACTCAGCTGGTAGTGTCCACTCTGGAGTCATTTGGCTGGGTGATCAACCATCCCAAGTCTTCTCTGTCTCCCTCCTTGGTGACTCCCTTCCTGGGAATGACTCTTGATACAGTTCAAGCAAGGATTTTTCTTCCTCAGCAGAAGGTGTACAGTCTAATTGCGCAGGTCCAGTTCCTGCTATCTTGGCATCATCCCTCCATCAGGCAGGGAATGCAGCTGGTGGGCCTGATGGTGGCGTGCTTTGAGGCGGTCCCTTATGCTCAGTTCCACTTGAGGCCTCTGCATCTCCACCTCTTGTCAATATGGGACAAGGATCCTGCGTCCCTGGGCCAGGTCTGTTGGTGGGCAGATCCTTTCTGGCCCCCTGCTGGGAGACGGTCATCATGGATGCCAGTCTGACAGGTTGGGGGGGGTTCTGGAAGTCCCTGCAGTTCCAAGGGAGGTGGGGCCCTCAGGAGGCCCACACACCTATCAACATTCTGGAACTGCGGGCGATCAGGTTAGTTCTGACTCAGTTGACTCATCACCTTCGGGGCTTGCCTGTTCAGGTACGCTCGGACAACCAGACGGCAGTTGCCTACATCAATCATCAGGGAGGGACCCGGAGCAAGAGGGCCCTCCAGGAAGTGTCTCTAATCCTGGCCTGGGCGGAGGCCAATGTTCCTTGCATATCAGCTGTGTACATCCCGGAGGGTGGAGAATCTGCAGGCAGACTCTCTGAGCAGGGGGACCTCTCGCCTGGGAGAATGGTCCCTCTGCAACAGGGTGTTTCAATCTCTGTGTCACCGTTGGGGGCCAACCAGATGTGGATCTGTTTGCGTCCCGTCACAATCACAAGCTCCCGGCCTTTGTCTCCCTGTCCCAGGATCCTCTGGCCTTGGCCACGGATGCTCTAGCAATGTCATGGCAGGACTTTCAGCTCCTTTATGTCTTTCCTCCATTCCCCCTGTTGGGCAGGGTTCTGGGCAAGATAGCTCTGGAGGGGGTGCCAGCAATACTGGTGGCCCCCAGGTGGCCAAGAAGAGTGTGGTTCGCAGACGTGGTGCAGCTGGCAGTAGATCAGTATGCTCTGCCCAGGGTGCCAGACCTGCTCACTCAGGGTCACTTACGCCATCCCAATTTACAAACTCTGGCTTTGACGGCCTGCTGATCAGGACTTTTTTCCAAGGGGTTACTTATGTGCGTCCCCCACGTAAGCTCATGTTGCCTGTTTGGGATTTGAACTTGGTCTTGTCACCCTTGCAGGGTGCTCCCTTTGAACCTGTGCAGGATGCTGGCTATCACCTCTGTTAGGCGTGTGTCTGAGTTGGCGGCGCTTTCCATCCAGCCCCCCTACTTTGAGAGACACCAGGACAAGGTGGTGTTTCGCTTCAAGCCAGACTTTCTGCCTAAGGTAGTGTCTGCCTTTCATTTGAATCAGGACATTGTTCTTCCTTCCTTGTGCCCTAATCCTAGTAATGCTAAGGAGAGGGTCTTGCATTCTTTGGATGTGGTTAGGTGTCTGAAGTACTATCTGGTGGCTACTGCACCTTTCAGAAAAACTGATGCTCTTTTTGTGGTCCCTTCTGGTCCTAGGAAGGGTTTGGCTCCTGCCAAGTCTACTATCGGCAAACGGATCCACCAGGCTGTGATTCAGGCCTATTCTGCTAAGGGAAAGTACTCATCCCTTCCGCCTTACTGCTCATTCTACTCGTGCTATTGGTGCCTCTTGGGCTTTTCAGCACCAGGCTTCTGTTGAACAAGTTTGCAAGGCCGCTACTTGGTCTTCTGTTCATACCTTTTCAAAGTTTTACAAGTTTGATGTTAGGGCCTCAGCTGATGCTGCTTTTGGCCTAAGGTTCTGCAGGCGGCAGTGGTATGACCTGTCTGCTGTTACCTTTGGGGATCCCACCCTATTTTATGGACACTGCTATTGGATGTCCCAAGTGTAAGTAATCTAATCTGGAGCAGGACGTACTGTATACTAAGAATAATACAATTCTGTGATTACTCACCTGTAGAATTGGTATTATGAGTATACAGTACGTCCTGCTCCACCCCACCCTTGGTTTTGCATTATCTTGGATCCCCTGTATGGTGATTGTTATCATTGTTATAGTTACCAGTTTGGTGTATAGTATACTGTTTTAATTCTCCCGGCTTCTCGTTAACTGCTTTTCAATGCTGGGGATTGTGGGAGGTCCCTGGGTATTTGAGGGGCCGAGAGGAGCCTGTTTTTGATGTCTCTGCAGTCCAGCGCCATCTGGCGGAGTAATACCCAAGTGTAAGTAATCTAATCTGGAGCAGGACGTACTGTATACTTATAATACCAATTCTACAGGTGAGTAATCACAGAATTGTATTTTTTGATTGTCTAGGCAGGGGACAATGAGGTCAGGCCTGGGGTCCCAGCAGTAGAAATGTCCCTTCAATACATCAAGTGACACGTTTTTTCCAAAGTTTGTTTAAAGTTTAAACATTTTTGGCTGCTGTAGATTGTAAGCTCCTTTAACATAACATCCAAGATGCCTATAAAGACAAGAAAATCCAAAATGTGCTGTTTTTATTTCAAAAAAACCTTTTTTATTGGTACTAGCGAGTTCTATTACAAGAACCTTCTGTTAGATGACCATAGGCAGGGAGTGAGGCTTTATCTCAGGTGGGGGGGGGCATAGACCACCAATTTTAAGGCAGTGCTTAAAGGAGCACTAAAACTATCATGAAATTGTGTAATATTAAAACCCATATAAACACATTGGCTAATGAGTGGAGGGGTCGCTTATCACATAAACCCAAACTCAATAAACTTCCGCCAAGCTTGTGGTTTTTTTCTCCTGGTAGGAATAAAATCCAGGGGTGACAGGTTTAGTGTATCAGGGGTGACAGAACCTGTCACCCAATTTTATCTTCCTTCCATCAATGAAAATGATCTCCCCCCACCATCCAGCATATTTATATGCATTTTTATTATTGCCCCATTTTTTTGCGATTAGTGCTCCTGTAAGTCAAAATTGCCCATCCCCTATGTGCTATAAAGGTGTGCCAATCTGCATGAAACCCCTTAGGAAGACCTACCCTTTCTCCTTCCTGCTGCACCCACTACAGTGGTTCCACATTCCTGCCAGCAATCAATAGGACTCAAGTGTTGATTGGCTTCTCATGGGTTTGTTGTGGAGTTGCCATGGCTTACAAGGACACTAAACTAAGCTATCCTAACCAGGCCGGCTTCAGGTTTATGTCGGGCCCTTGAGCAATAGTCTCAATGGGCCTCTTGCGATGTGACATGACACCCCCACCGCCCTTCGCGACAAGGGGAGTTGGTGGCCACCGGCGCAGCCGCTCCTACTGAAAGATGGAAATAAAGAATAAAACTACTAAAAGAAAAAAAAAGACGGAAGAAAGAAAAGGAGTGGCAGGACAAATTAAAGAAACAAAAATAGAAGAAGAAAGGAAAGAAAGAGAAAAGAAAGGAAAAGGAAAAAACAGACTAGGACTGTCAGAAAAAATAGAAGGAAAGAAGGAGAAATAAAGAAAAGATATGGTAGAAAGAACAGATGAAAGGGGAAACAAAAATAAATGTAAAGAAGAGAGGAAAAATGAGAAGGAAGGAAACAAAGACTAGAAGGACTGACAGAAACAAAGTCCTTTGCCCTTGTTACTGCATGGTCCTGTATCCTGCATATAGGGGCTGCCCAGCGTAGAGGGATTGAGAGGGGCCCGGGTATGCCTGCCCTGATTCTAACCACTACTGTTATCAGTGAGCCCTGCATTGGAGAGATGTCTGCAGTGGGGACACAGATAGCAAAAAAAGAGGCATTAAAAGGCTGCTAATCATTCAGCATTGTTTCCAAAGCGAAACAAAATGTTTAAGTTGTGTACGCTTCAAATTCAAATTGAAGTAGTTACTTTCTGCCTTTAGCTGTTTAACTTGTAGATAAGAATATTTTGGTTTCATCCTCCATGGGGAATTGGGCAATCATGCCAGTTCACATATGCTTTATTATTTCATAAGACATCTGCCTGATTGCACCTTGGAAGACTTCGAAGAACTCCCATGGTTCCTCCCTTTTAACATGGAATTTATCACCTGGGACTCTTTCTGGCCCACAGGGGGCTAAAATGGCACTTGAGCTCAAGGTACAGAAGGTCCTTGGGGACTTGCCACAACACATCAACAACTTGTATGATCTTGCCTCTTACTGCACACAAGGCTCCAAGAAGGTGGTCCGCAAAAAATTCCATTTAACGGTTTCCCTGACAGATGTTAAGGACCAAACCGTGCATTTGTAAAGTACAACACGCCTTGTGTCTGAGTATTGCCATCAGACATCAGTCACACAGTTTCCAAGAGGAAGCAGGTTGAAGGAGATCTGAAAAAAACACCATGGTGCTGGATTTTGACTCTTCAAGACATAAACCCCCATTCAAAAAGAAGGCGAGTCGCCTAGAATTCTTTTGATAAACTGTTAACAAAAATTTGCTTGGAATTCCGCTTTAAGAAAATTGAGGGCAAGCTGTTGAGCTGTTTTTCTCAGAGGTAGTTAAAACTGGCACATAAAAGTTATGAGTTAAACAGGACCTTCAGCATGATTTAATTAAAAGCCCAAACCCTTAAAAAACTATTCCTCAGCATATAAAATTAATATATATTAAGTTTTTAGTCACTTACTTATTATTCTTTTCCCCACTGGGCTGCAACTCTGTGTAGGACTTTAGGATACTGGCACTGCCATCTTGACTCATCTGAGGAGAGGAGATTGGGATAAAGTACAGGGGGCGGGTTATAGCGGGGCTTTGCTCAGACAGAGCAGAGCTGGGGTCAGGAAAAGGTCAGCAATCCCAGAATGCAGAGCGGCACAGTTAGAAGGCACTTCCTGTTTGCAGGCTGCCTGATGTTCCATGAGCCGCCATCTTGGATGTTTAAAGGCTCATAACATGCAGTAGATGCAGGTAGGATGATTTTTAATGTGAGCAATCTGTATGTACAGGGTGTGGGAAACATATAAGATAGACTCTTATTCAGAGTGAAGGACCGCTTTAAAAAGAGGCTCACTAAGGATGAGAGGTTTCATGGAGAGTAATATAGGAGGGGTTGACAGCGGTATCCCAAGGCAAGCAGTAAAGGGGTAAAATCCTTTGTACAACACCATCAGAGCCCCTGGGTGGAAGAACACAAAGAGGGTAAAAAAAAATCTTTAAAGAAGATGAAAATATGCAAAAAGATTCCAGGTATGGCTTCTAGTCTGTCCCTGGAGCATCCTATAGCAGGATGCCCCGCTGTGTGAAACCCATGTGGTCACCAGGAAATCTTGGCCTGACTGAATGGCCAGCCGCGGATGTGGGCGCGCCCGAACAGAAAGCCAGGAAATGCAACCAGCCGGCTTTAGTGAGTCACACGGAGATCAGCCAATAGGCGTTATCGAAACTGCTACTGTGGAAGAAAACCTGGTTTTATTTGAAAACCGGGCCACCGCCAGCTGCATCTCCAGGGCAGGGCAGGTGAGCGGGGGTCCCAAAAATGGGTTTCTATCAGCTTTAATGGGCTTCCCTTTATTTCCACTAGGTGGCTTTTCCAGCATTTGTTTCATTGACCTCATTCAGATTCATAGTTTTAAATTTTTTTTTTTGTTATTAAAATGCTTTTAGTGACCACTGGGAGTCCCACACAGTGGTAGCTGGTGCCCCCGTGTGATCTCCTGGCCAGATGTTGTGAGCTGTCTCTATAGCCACCACTGTGTCTCCCAATGGTCATTTGTCCACTTCTCTGCTGAAATTGATTAGAATATGTCATGTGGTCACCAGTCTGAATTTACCAAACTCCATGTGACTCGCTGGTCCCTTCCTGATTTTGTAGATTTTTTTGCATTCTTTTATAGTTCACCAGCATTATCATTTAGTTTCCATCCTGACAAGACCATCTGTGGGCAAAGAAAAACACTTAAAGTGGAACAACACCCAGGGGGGATCGGCCCGGGAATCCATAAGATTCCCGGGCCGATCAGATCCCTCCTCGCGGGGCATCCAAAATCGGGATGTCCTGCAGGGTGAAACCCCCCAGGAAGCCCACAATTCTACCTATTCCACGTGCCAGCGGTGCATGCGCGTCCGCCGCCTCCCGCGCGTCCCTCTAGCAGGGCGCGCTCCCGCGCCGGCAGTTTGTGAATGGCCGGGCGGGTGCGCTCCCTGTAAGAGGGACGCACGGGAGGTGGCGGTGGACGCGCTATGCTTGTCCGGCGCTGCCTCTCGCTTGTCTGTCGGCGGGGATTGGCTGCAGCGGTCACGTGGGAGCGGGGTGAGGTGAGTTTTCGGGGCTTTCTGGGGGGTTTCACACATCGGGGTGCCCCACCGAAGTGGACCAAAACCCAGGATAGTCAAAATCCTGGGTGTTGGTCCACTTTAAAGAGTAATTCCACTTTCAACGCCATTTTTAAAAGTTTCAATTATTATGTGCCAAAAGGAGGTCCTTAATGTGCTGAGCTTATCAGTTATTTTTTTTTCTTATTTGATTTGTTTGAAACTCTTTTGGTGTACTTAGCAGAGACTTCCTGACTCTGGCTGGCTAAACATTTTATTGGCTGAGACAGAGAAGATGCTTCACATTCCAAAGCTGAACTGTACGTGTAGCACATCAGGTCTTCTTTAGGATACAGCCGTGGGATGAATTAGATCTACACAACCCTCCTTTGTTTAATTTTAGAATCGATAAAGACCTAGGATGTATAAAACTTTATTTTTGTGTAAGAAGCAGGTTGCGTGTGCAAATGAATAGTTTTCGCCTGTTGTCTGGCGTGGTGCCATGAAATGCTTCTGTTATCCTTCTCTGGGCTCTTGGCGTGTTGGTGATAATCACTTGCCATAAACTGCTCGAATCCTGAAAGCTTGCCTCTAATGGCTGCCTGGAAGCATTGTGGTCTGCTTCGTTGCCTTAATGTTTCTTCCTATTACCAGTAAACGTAGAAACCGGCCTCCCAGCGCCTTGACAAAAATGCTTCCTCTTTATGGATTTCTTTTTATGAGAGGAAGACATTAAACACTTTTACTACCTCACGGACTGAAAACAACGAGATGTCTTTATAAGGGGAGTATTGGGCCTCGGGACATTAGAGGCTGGGAGCTCCCCATCTAGATCTTTGCACTTCAAGGTGATTCCACACCTGTGTTGCCTTAAAGCGGACCTTCACCCTGAATAAGAGCCTATCTTATATATATATTTCTCACACCTTGTACATATAGATTGCTCACTACTGCATATTATGAGCCTTTAAACATCCAAGATGGCGGCTCATGGAGCATCAGACAGCCTGCAAACAGGAAGTGTCTTCTGACTGTGTCACTTTGCATTCTGGGATTGCTGTCCTTTCACTGAACCCAGCTCTGCTCTGTGTGTGCAAAGCACAGCTATAACCCACCCCATTTAATTTATCCCGCTCTCATCTCCTCAGTATGTGATACTTCTGAGTCAAGATGGCTTCGGCCGTTCCCTAGTGTCCTGAAAAGAGTTGCAGCCCGGTGGGGGAAAGAATAAGAAGTGACTAAAAAGTTAAAATATATTAATTTTAGATGCTGGGGAATAGGTTTTTAAGGGTTTGGGCTTTTCATTAAATCATGCTGAAGGTCCGGTTTAAGCAATTATATTGCCAAGAGTCAGGGTGGGCGTCGGCATCGGGCGTACCCAGGCAGGCACCGGGGCCCCTGCACCTTGGGAGGGCCCACCTCATTCCCTCTACCCTGTCAGCCAGGAACAGATTGGTCAGTGGGAGAGCCTTTTTTTCTTCTTCCCTTCTATTCTTTGTCAGTCTTTATATTTGTTTCTTTCCTTCTATTCTTTTCTTTCTTTATATTGGTCTATCTATTCTTGGTTTGTTCTGCCATTCCTTGTATTTTTCTTTCTTCTTTCTGTAATAGGAGAATTATGAAATATGATAATCAATATGAATATTAATTATCAATATTTCATAATCATAACCGGAAATACGATTATCGGTTATAATTATCAATCTCCGTCTATATCCTATTGTATCCCTTGGTATTTGTCTTCTATCTAAACACACTTTGTCCTGTAATATACGTCACATATACACAGATGTAGGCAAAATCACAACAGATTTATTAGATAAAACCTTAACCCAATAATGTAGTATACAGATTGTATATACAAACAGAACCAGCCCCCAATAACAAGAAAACTATACAACTTTACTATACAAACGTTATTAAAACCTTGATAAACACATACATTTACCGCCCCACACCCACCTACTACACTAAGCTGTCCCTAGGTTCTACAGAAAGGGAGTTACACAAGTATAGAGGGAAAGAGAGATAGGGAGGCTTTGGAGAGAAAGATTGAGAGAGAGGGGAGGTAAAGGTAGCTTATTGAGAGATAGAGAGAAAGAAAGAAGGATTGGGAGAAGTAGAGAGAGATTGAGAGATCAAGATGGGGAGGAAGCAATGATACTTAGCGTATAGAAGTTCTCTTGTATGTTGTTAATGGCCGTTGGTGTCTCTGGCGGTGGGGGGGAGAAGATCTTCCTCCAGTCTGTCTGCACCCTGGCCTTTTATGTCCCTTGACAGCAAGAGGTGTGAAAAGTCTACACCTCTTGTGGGAGTTGGCTAGTAAGCAGAGGTCAATATTTCATCCGAATCTGATCCACATAATAACTTTTCCCAGATATGTCCCACAATTAATAAAACGTTATTTTCTAACTCAGCAAAATATTGCCCTTCATTTGATACCAAACTTCAACTGTCTATGGCTTTCCATATATGAGTATGATTTTCTAGCCCTTAGGTCTGTTATGCATTTTACATACCTTATTATTCTAGTTAACCGTGTAACCCTTTCTTGCTCCTGCCATGGTAAATTCCTTGTATGCATGCACATATATACTTGCCAAAAATAACGAGGATTCTGATTTCTCGGTCATTCCTTTTTCCTTTTGTACTTTGTCATTCCTTCTGTTATTGTTTTCTTTCTATGCTTTGGCAATATTTACCATACATGCAACTTTATCACCATATATGGCGTAACATACCACACCACAGTGGGCCCACTGACACTCATATCGCCCTTATATCGCCAATATAACCCTTGGCAGTGCCTGTATAAACTATAATAAATAATATTTTTCTCTCTTGAGGTCACTTCCTGTTATTCTATTACTTCAATACAAGTCAAGTTAGAAGAGCTATTCCTTTTGATGTCAACAATACTAACCTCTACTGCTTCATTTTGTTTCTTTTCCGTGCGATTAAGATATTAATGGGTGCGAGGTATTTGAGCTCAACTGTTAGAGGAAGATTCTCTGCTCCATTTGAGCCAGACATAGAGGTCTTCAGATGGTGTCAATCACTTTCAAAACTGCTGTGGCCAGAATATGGTTGGTAACTCTTCTTTATCAATTGGAAGTATCTAAGGAATCCTGTTTCAGAACATACCCCTTTAAAGGAGGTGTATAGCGAAATCACATAATATTTAAAATCCATATAAACACATGGGCTATTGAGACGAGAGGTCAGTACACCTGAACTAAATAAAACTCCAGCCAAGCTTGTGGTTTTCTTCTCCTGGTAGGAATAAAAGCCTAGGGTGGCAGGCTTGTGTGCATTGTTGGGACAGAACCTGCCCCCCCCCCCCCATTACCCCTTCCTTCTATGAAAAAAAGCAACATGCCTGCCTGGATATTATAAGTATACAGCACGTCCTGTTCCAGAATATTCCTTACACATGGGTAATACATCCACAAGATGGCGCTGGACTGCAAAAAACAGTTTGTGGCTCCTCCCGGGCCTATATTAGTCAGGGACCTCCCACAAAATCCCCAGTTTTAATCTGCAGTCTGGACTGCGAAGATAGAAGATGGCTCTATATAAGCAGGCGAGCTGGGCTTACCAGCCTGCGGCCCTGCAGGACTATTACCACCCGTTCTGGACCCACTGCCTCCCAGCCTCGGCTGACTGGTTCGGGTGAAGGTAGGACAGCACCCGGGTTAGATGCTTTGGGAGCGCTGCTCCGGACGCAGGCGGTATAGGCCTGTGATAAGCCTTGTGGGATGCCCCCTCCTGCTCCCGGGGTTCCCCTTTAATCCCTACTCCCCTTAGGTATCTGCCCCCTCCTCTCATATTGTTTCACTGAGTAGCCCCCTTCCTTCGCTCTCCCTGGAGATCTCAGGGGCGGGGGGGGGTGACGTGTGTGCGGTATGTCAAGCGGTTCACTTGCTTGTGCCAGAATAGATATTGTTGTATCCTGCATGTCATGCTTAATGTGTTTTTGTATTTTGTGTCTGTACATCTCTCCGCGGACGGCGGCGACATTACCTCAGGCTCTGCCGTGCCGTCATTGGACGGCGGGATCATGTGGGCGCGATTCGCGCTCTTCGGGGGGAGGCGGGCTCTGCGGATGTTTTCCGCTTCACTTCTCTGGTGGCCCGTCCCTCGAGGTATATGCGGACGCCATTTTTGCCTCCCTCGTTCTGCGTGTCTGCTGTTTCCTACCGCGGTCCGTGAGTGCCCCTGCGGGGTGGAATATATATATATATATATATATATATATATATATATGTATTCGTATTCTTACGGGCATGTCTTCTTATGTCTTTCAGGCGGGTAGACCTCATTGTGGTTTCTCCTGGTCCTCCCCCTTTTAGTTTTGGGCTATTCATCCCTAGCGGGCTATTTGGGGCATCCCGGGTTGCTATCATTAGCATTAACCCTATATTGGCCTATTGTGCCACTATAATCACCATATGGAGGCTTCTGGGGATAATGTGCTTGGGGTTCCTCGGGACAAGCCTGGCTATGTGTTGTGTGTGAAGTATCCCCTATAAGTGATGATGTCAGGGTGTGTGTACCCTGCGCCCAGCAGGTGCTTGCACTGTTACTGGTGCGGCGCCCCTTCGGACTTCACCTACCCCACCACGCTTACATCTGACCCCCTCCGAGGGGCATAATAGCGGGGAGTCTCAACCTGATTTAGCTACAGGGGTGGCCAGCATTGAAAAACCTCTTGCTGGGTCTGCCCCGCGTAAGGCTTCTGCTAAGAAGCGCATTTATCACCCGCGGTTTCCCTCTTCCCTGCAGAAGACGAGGGCCCTTACTCACTCTCAAGCCCTTACCCCCTTGAGGAAGGGGAATTCATTTCTGATTCAGAATCCCCTGAGGAACAACCTAAGATTTACAGTAGTACTGGGACTACTTTTGGGGAAGACCCATGGTCCCCTGATGACACTGACAGGCTCAAGGAATGGGAACGGCCTAGCAAGCTGCCAGGAGTGCCTAAGAGTTGGGACAAGAGGTATCGCTTTCCTGCATATGTTGTTAAGCGTTGGTCATGTCCTCCCGAGGTGGATGCGCCCGTTCTCGGGTTGTCCAATACATCTGTCATGCATTCTCCTGATACTACTACCCTGCGGGATAAGGAGGACCGCCACTTGGACCAACTGGCCTGTCACGCCTTCCCTGTGTGGGGACGGCTCTGCACCCGATTTGTGCCTCTGCTATCACGGCTGTTGCCATTAAAGGGGTGCTTAAGAGTCTCTTGGACGGGACATCTGAGGATGCGGGTAGAGAAGAGTATAGATCTCTACTGCTTTGTGAGGAATTTATTGCATATATTCTGTCTGCTATGGATATGCCATTAGAATGTGTGGTAGAACCTCTGCCTTGTTGGTGGCTATACGCCGCTCTGTCTGGCTACGTCAATGGATAATGCTGCTAAGAAAGCCCTCACTGGCTTCCCTTTCAGGGGCCAGCGTCTCTTTGGGGAGCGTTTGGATTTGTTTGCCAGGGGTGGCAGGTTACCTCAACGTAGGAGGCCGGGTCGTTTCGGGGGATGGGTACCTTTCTCCCATCCTTCCATGGTTCCAGAACCGGCCGAGGAATCTCCTTTACTGGGCTCCGAGGAGATGACTGGGGAAGGGGCAGAGGACGTGGCCGTCCTGGCCTCTCCTGGGGTCCCAAGCCAAAACCCTCTCCCAAGCCCCCTCAGTCATCTGCCAGGTGCCTTTGAAGGAAAGGGGCAGAGGATACTATTCCAATCTTTTCATTGTTCCCAAAATAGATGGGTCCATCAGACCTATCCTGGATTTAAAGTGCCTCAACAAATTTGTCAGATCCAGACACTTTTGCATGGAGAGTCTTTCCAGGTCATCAGAGATTCCTCAGGTTTGCTCTGGAGGATCAGCACTATCAATTTGTGGCCTTACCTTTCGGTCTCACCTCGTCTCCCAGGGTATTCACCAAGGTGCTTCCGGGCGTACTGGCTCTGCTGAGATCTCAAGGCATCCGCATCCTGCCTTACTTAGATGACATTCTCATCACTTCTCAGTCCTTCCAGCAGGCCGAGATGGATATCCAGCTGGTGGTGTCCACTCTGGAGTCCTTCGGCTGGGTGATCAACCACCCCAAGTCTTCCCTGCCCCCGTCAATGGTGAGGTCCTTTCTGGGCATGACTCTGGATACATATCAGGTCAAGATCCTTCTCCCTCAGCAGAAGGTGGAGAATCTTCAGGCCCTAGCCAGGCATCTTCTGTCTTCACCTCATCCCTCCATCCGGCAGGGGATGCAGTTGGTGGGACTGATGGTGTCCTGCTTCGAGGCAGTTCCATACGCTCAGTTTCACATGAGACCCCTTCAAATTCACCTTGTTAGTTTGGGATCGGGACCCTCGGTCCCTGGATCAGGTGCTGGTTCTGTCCCCCCTGGCCAGACAGTCTCTCTTGTGGTGACTAGACTCAAGAAACCTGTTGGTGGGCAGATCCTTTCTGGCCCCGTGCTGGGAGACAGTCACCACAGATGCCAGCCTGACAGGTTGGGGGGGCTTCTGGAAATCCCTGAAATTCCAGGGCCAGTGGGGCCCTCAGGAGGCCTACACCCCTATCAACATTCTGGAATTGAGGGCGATAAGGTTGGTTCTCGCCCAACTGACTCCACAACTTTGAGGTCGGGTGGTTCAGGTCCGCACGGACAACGAGACGGTGATTGCCTACATCAATCATCAGGGAGGGACCCGGAGCAAGAGGGCTCTCAAGGAAGTGTCCCTGGTACTGTCTTGGGCGGAGGAGAATGTTCCCTGCATCTCAGCCGTGATGGGGGTGGAGAATCTGGAGGCAGACTCCCTCAGCAGGGGGACCTCTCGTCTGGGAGAATGGTCCCTCAGCAGCAGGGTGTTTCACTCCCTGTGCCACAGTTGGGGTCAGCCAGATGTGGATCTGTTTGCGTCCCGTCACAATCACAAGCTTCCAGTCTTTGTCTCTATGTCACAGGACCCTCTGGCCTTGGATGCTCTAGCAATGTCTTGGAAGAGCTTTCAGCTTCTCTGTTTCCTCCTTTCCCTCTGCTGGGCAGGGTGTTGCGCAGGATTGGTCAGGAAGGGGTGCCACCCATTCTGGTGGCCCCCCGTTGGCCAAGAAGGGTGTGGTTCGCAGACGTTGTGCAGTTGGCAGTAGATCAGTATGCTCTGCCCAAGGATCCAGACCTGCTCACTCAGGGGCAGCTACGCCATCCCAATTTATAAACGCTGGCTTTGAGGGCCTGGCTGCTGAAACCTCCATCCTGATGGAGAAGGGGCTGCCTGCCTCTGTAGTTCATACTATGATTTGGGCTAGGAAGCAGTCCTCGTCATCCATCTACTATAGGGTATGGCATGCTTACATTGACTGGTGTGAGTCTAAGTCGCTTCCATGGTGGATGTTTTCTATCCCCAGGATTCTGGAATTTTTACAACATGGTTGGATTTGAGTCTTCAGCTTAGTACCCTCAAGGGTCATGTTTCTGCCTTGGCCATATTCTTCCAAAGATCCTTTGCTCACCATCGTCTGGTCAAGACCTTCTTCCAGGGGGTTACTCACGTGCGTACACCACGTAAGCCTATGTTACCAGTGTGGGATCACTTCTGTTAGGCGTGTTTCTGAGTTGGCAGCGCTTTCCATCAAACCTCCTTACTTCGAGAGACACCAGGACAAGGTGGTATTTCGTTTTAAACCAGATTTTCTGCCTAAGGTTGTGTCTGCTTTTCATCTCAATCAGGACATTGTTTTGCCTTCTCTTTGCCCTAATCCTAGTAATCCTAAGGAGCGGGTTTTACATTCTCTGGATGTGGTCAGAACTCTGAAGTTCTATTTGGTGGCTACTGAATCCTTCAGGAAGTCGCATGCTCTTTTTGTGCTCCCGTCTGGACCTAATAAAGGTCCACTATCAGCAAGTGGATCCGTCAGGCTGTGATACAGGCCTACTCTGCTAAGGGGAAGGAGCCTTGCTGCTCATTCTACTCGTGCTATTGGTGCCTCTTGGGCTTTTCAGCACCAAGCTTCTGTTGAACAAGTTTGCAAGGCCGCCACTTGGTCTTCTGTTCATACTTTTTCCAAGTTTTACAAGGTTGATGTTAGGCCTCAGCTGATGCTGCTTTTGGTCGCAGGTGGCAGTGGTTTAAACTGTCTGCTGTTACTTTTGGGGATCCCACCCTACCTTACGGACACTGCTATTGGATGTCCCATGTGTAAGTAATATTCCGGAACAGGACGTGCTGTATACTTAGAATAATACAATTCTGTCATTACTCACCTGTAGAATTGGTATTATACGTATACAGCACGTCCTGTTCCACCCCACCCTTGTTATCATTATTCTTAGTTACCTCTGTATGGTGATTGTTTATATGTTCAGTTTTTGAAGTTATTGTTCTCCCGGCTTCTTGTTAACTGCTTGTAAATACTGGGGATTTTGTGGGAGGTCCCTGACTTATATAGGGCCGGGAGGAGCCGCAAGCTGTTTTTCTGCAGTCCAGCGCCAACTTGTGGATGTATTACCCATGTGTAAGGAATATTCTGGAACAGGACGTGCTGTATACGTATAATAACAATTCTACAGGTGAGTAATCACAGAATTGTATTTTTTGAGGCCAGGTGTATAAGTGACCCCTCCTTCTGCCATCCAGCATGTTTTTATATAGATTTTCATCATTGGGACATTTTTTTCGCTATAGTCCTCCTTTAACTGGAGATGTATTATACCCGTAGCCACACTTTACCTTTATAGTTATACATATATAGTTATATATGATTGTTGTCCCATTGTCTAGGGCTACATGTTACACTGTCCCAAACTTCAGTTCATTTTTAAAAGGACCCTGTAGTTCCAAAGTTATTAAAGTTATTATTATTAAGTTATTAAAAGTATTAGAACATTGGAGATGCAGAAAAAAAAATGAGGAGAAACAGTGAGTGTGGCAACAGCAATGTGATGTAAGCACACCGTGCTTTACATATATCATAGTAAAAAAATAAGTGCATTTTTGTGCCTCTAGTTATTACTGCCGACATAGTGTGATCAGAAAAAAGGAATGAGACATCCGGCAGGCTAAGAGCATCTCCAGCCTGCCAGCACATAGTGTGACTAGATAGGAGGGTGGTGTTTCATAGCTGCAGCGAGAAGCAGCCAATCAGGATGTCTGGGGAGGTAGTGGGGGGTGTTTCTGTTCTTGCTCCCCTGAAGGTTGATTGAAGGACCAGGTCAGCAGGGTGGGGATTGAAAGCTGAATGAGGAAGTGATTTCCTCACTAAGGAGACTGACAGAGGAGGAATCACAGCACTCCAGCCACTCAATGAAAGGTAAGCTACTGATATATTATTTTTTTTAACTTTTAACTTGCCAATCACTTTAATGTTAATGCACCTCAACTAGGGTTTCCACCCTTTTCAACAAAAAATACAGGCCTTTTCATTGGTACATGGGCGTAGTCTTGTACAACACGCACACACAGCATGCTTCCCCAGAGCACTCTAAAGTAGCAGTCCAGCTGGGACTCCTGGACCTGTTGCCTAACCGCAGGGCTGGATTAAGTGTGGTTGAGGCCTCCGAGCACAAAATCTGGCTGAGGCCCCAGATACAGTATTTTTTTCCTTTAAAATATTGTCCAGCCAATTAAGTTATTGATAGTTGTCTGCCACCCGCCTACTTACTGGAACATCATCCTTGTGCGTGTGTGTGCTGCTCGGGAACTCCTGCTTTTCCATTCTGGGTGGAGAGTCGTATGATCGCCCAGCTGATCCAGCAGTTGGCCAGCAGGTGTGCTTGGTGGCATATGTGCAGTGAGCGGCCGCCGATTCACAGCTCTGCACCCATCACTGTAGCGTTGCTGCTCTAGACTCTAGTCCTGCCTGTGGTGGCTTTGGCTGCAAGTTTTCAAAAACAAAAACTGCTGCCGAGCTTTGTTGCCAGCCCCATGGCTTGTCAGACCATAACCCTAGGGTTGGTGGAGGCCCCCTTTGCAGGGAAAGTGGTGGAGGCCCCTTGCGCCCACCTCATAATCCGGCCCTGCCTAACTGTAACAAAAATTCTGGCAATAACCAAAAAGTTACCAAAAATAGCGGTTGTGCTGGTGATACCGATAAGATGGCAACTATAAACTCTACCTAAAATAGTTTTACGACAAGATTATTGCCATGTAACATAAAGTAAGACCATCAAAAGCCTCTGCTTTTGTATTCTGTAAAGCTGAACCCAACCTTATATAGGGTAAGAAAGTGTTAGGAAGTTTATGTTTGCTTCCCATTGAGAAGAAGCAAATACAGGATTTCTATTTACCCAGAATTCCATTTGTTGTGCCCTAATGAATGCCCATGTCTTGTTTTGTTACCACGAACTGGAAAAGCTTCCCAATGGGGGCCACAGAAGGTAAACTTTACCATCTAACCCCTTCTTATCAACAACCAACAAAATCTAGCTTTGGATAAAATCTAGTGTCAGCTGGCAATTTGGCAACAATTTGCTGCTATATATGTAAAGTGAACCTAAACCCTCCTTGGCAGCAATGTACCATTAAGTCTACATGGGCCATTTCATAAACAGGGGGTGTGGGAGGTGGTGTATATACAGATTAAGGTTTGTATATTAGTTTATAGATGACCAGTTTTTTTGCATAGACAGAATAATTAAGACCAGTTGTCTCTAACTCTCTCCTACAAGGCCCACCAACCGCTCATGTTTTGTGGATCTTCATATTGCTTAGCTGCTGCACTAATCGCTTCACCTGTGCATCTTTGTGGAGATCTTCCTGTTGGTGGCCCTTGTAGGAGAGGGTTAGGGACCCCTAATTTATACGGTAACGAGGACGGCTGCGTATTGGGCGACTTTAAAGGTCATCTCCTGAAAACTGGTGGGAGGCTTTAGGAGTCGAGGATGGTCTTGCCCAACAGTTAAGGCTGGTTCAAACATTGGTTCTTACAAAGATGGCTACTTCAGTTTTTATACTTCCAATTTGCATTATATGTCTAATAAATTCCTTGCCCTGTAAACTAAATCAATCATTGCTACTGAATTGTAGGCCTGCTAACATCATTTCAGGGTTTTTCTCGTTGGCTTGGGAGAATGTTAACGAACACAAGGTAGCTTTTATTGGTTTGTCATGCTTATTGAATTATAAAAGAAAACTGGTTGTTTTAACAAGGTGGTGGCGCTTGAAATTATGTTCCTCTGTTAACCATGGTTTCATCTATGAAAATGCTTGCAGTCGCCATTGCTTTGCATCAAAGTGGTATGAAGGACATTGCTTGTTGCATAATCAAGAACTTTAAGGGGAGAGTTTTAGTTGTTGTGAAGAAGGCTACAGAAAGCCCAAGAAAGCCTAGCAAGAAATCAGATGCGGGATTGGTTCAGCACCATGAAGCCCATTCAGAGCATTTGGGACATCAGGAAAAATGATTGCCCAGAGAAGAAAAGGTCAATGCTACATTACCGTGTTGTGCCAACAGTAAAACATCCTAATATCAGTCATGTGTAGGATTATTTTTCATCCAAGGCAGTAGGGTCATTCAGTGTTGCCTAAGAAAGCCATGAATAAAGAAAAGGACTCTAAACGCCCTTCAAGAGCAAGAGAGAACTATGCAGGAACAATGTGGTGCTTTTTTCAGCATGGTGGTACACCATGTCACAAGGCAAATGTGGTAGCTAAGTGGTTCTGTGAACAAATTTGAATTCCATTGCCGCCAGTCCTCAAGAAAGCAGGTGGAAACACAAATGCAGCCAGCATGCCACAGCTAATTGCAAGTCTTAGAAAATAAGGGTCAACACTTTAAATTATCAGTATTCCCATAAACTTGTTTGTACTGTAATATACAATATATACCGTCAAAACCTCTGACTAAAAGATTAAAGAAAAAACGACTGCACACTTTGTGAAAACCAATATTTGCAGTGGTCTGGAAACTTTTGCCCATGATTGTAGTGTCAATTACTGGAAATACTGGTCTATATATGTAAACCTCACAATCTGGTTCACATTTTTGTTTTTTTTCTGGTGGTAGCTGAGTTCCTGCTAAGCACCAGAATACCTATTGAGATTGCCAATCCCATGCTGTAACTACCCTTTGTTTAGGGTTTCCTATACACCTCAGAGTAGTCTAACCTCACTGCTCTCATAGCAATAAGAAATATTAGATTCCAGGCATTCTCTTGATTGTTAAAGCGGTCAGTAATGGTGAGGACTTAAATGTGAAGTTTCAACATTAGTTGGCATGTTAGCTGTCTACAAATCCAGTAGACAAATCCGGTGCACAAACACCGCTTTCGTGGTGCAAGGCCAGTGGACTAAAACCAGTTTGGTTTCCTGTAACTTAAACCAGTAACATGTTTGGTTGACTATAAAATCCACATAAATGAAAACAGTGAGCCATTTTAATCTCTTTAAGCAACTAACTCCTCCCTTCACGCGCTCACCCTTGGGCTCTGCTATGTTCCCTGGTGATTTACCTGATTTTATGGATGAGTGTTGGAAATTGGCAAGTTATGGGCCCAATTTGAGGTCTGTTGTTACTAAAGTTGAGGCAGGTGATGTCAGTGGTGTATGCGATGAATTAGTGATCGTGACCTATATATGAGACCACAGATATAATCTCTGCAAAAATAATAGAATGCCCACGTGCTTCTGAAGACTGTAAACCTTGATATCTGGGACATTTATTCTTCAGTTTTTAAAATGGAAAACTGTGCCATACATACCCAGCACAATGGTCTATCGTTTGGCTATGTCTGGATAGTAAATGGCATATTCATATTTTTATTTTGCTCTTCCTGGTTGAGTAGAGATTCAGGGTGGGCAGCCTTCTACCATGTGTGGTAGAATATGAGCTACGTCTCTACATCCACATCATGTTCCTTAATGAGGAACCCTTCTGAGTTTAATGGGTGCTGTTAAAAGTGCAATCCAATCATTAAAAATCAAAAAATTCCAGCACTGCGGCCAGGGTCATTGTGCATTTCAATCTCCAGACCCTTATCCAAGATATATATATCTTATCTGGTTTTTGGGTGAGCGCTTGTCAGGAGGAGGTTTCTCATGATGTGCAGGTGATGAGGTCTTAGTGGATTTTGATTGTCGGTTATGTTATGGCATAGTCAAGCCAATTCCTTCCTTGGAATTAATCTGGAAAGAGGAAAAGCTTTTGGTGCACGTTTCTCACAATATTTGCTGGGAACACTGCTTTTCGCCCTCTGTTGCTGATGCACTTAGCTCTCGGGCTTTTTGCCAGGTTGTTCTGTTTTCCCATTCACTTCAGGTTGGTTTTTCCTCTGCTCACAAACTAAGTTTGTACTAGCTGTTAGGGAGAGGTTATAACCCAACCATGGTATTTGGCGAACCTCCAGATTATATCCAAACATTGTTTGCTTGAATCCGCCTAAATTAATGCTTAATCCTTGGAACGGAAAAGGAAATAATTCTGACTCGGGCTTTGGCCTACCACTGGAATACCCTTCCCTCATGAATTTATCCAGAACAGACTCTTCAGCTGTTTCATAATTTAATAATTATGAAACAGCTGTAATTTAATGTTCCAGTGGGACCGCCCTTCCATCAAGCCCTTTTTGACAAACAGTTGTTAAATATTTTTTATTTTCTAATAAATTATGTACCTTATACCCCTGAAAAGAGCCATGTTTGGGATGATCCAACATTAACACAGGAGTATCTCCAAGAGAGGCAACCTTTCCTTAACAGTGTGGGTGGGTGCATAATTTAATAATGCTTATGGGCAGAGTACTGTTAAGTTTGTCCAGTTTTTGTACATTGACATTTTAGTGTCTGGGTTTTATATATAAAAATAAGGAAAACTATTTTTCTTTTTGTTCAGGGGCACTATACGCACCAACTGTTTAGTCATTCGCCCATATTTATTATATTAAACCTAATATGATGATATATGCTGTACCATTAAAGTGATACTGCAGGCAAAGGTAATTGTTACACCATTGCGTCGGGCTGTCCTAAACGGTTTTCTGTTTTTAAATTGAAGCAGAAATGGATATCGGGGTTTACAGGTTCAGGCAATGGCATTCGCTTTTTCATCCCGTCCCCCAAACAGCTCAGTAGAGCTGGACAGCATTGCTGATCTCTCCCTCCTCCTGCCCCTCCTCTACTGTCTCTTCCTCCATCTCCATCACATTTCTGTCATCGCAGAGAACGGATTAATATGCAGCGTCACACATCCAAGGGGCACTCCCACCTTATTCAGACGAAAAATCATAAGCTGAACCTGTAAACCCCGATATCTCGGCCATTTCTTCTTCAATTTAAAAAATGGAAAAGAGTTTAGGACAGTGCCAAATGTAGGCCGACGCAATGGTGTAACAATTACCTTTGCCTGCAGTGGCACTTTAATTCATTGCTATTGCAAGCCCTAAAGAATATTAAAACCTAATTCCCACTGAACTTGAAACTTAATGAGCTGTGGTAGAATGTTCTTGTTATTAAATGAAATAAAGGGCTTAGGCCTTAGTTTCTTGGCAACCTATCCTTGTGATCTAAAATATTTTTAACATCAGATGTTCAGAATTGCCTGGCCACATTTTTCCAGCTCCATTTTGCATTGCAATTGCTCCACTGGGTGTGTTTCGGGGTAAGCTTGTAATTACTCTAGACAATTGAATGCTTCCTGAAAGCTCATCCATCTTTCTCATTTTTCAGAACGTCAAGTGTCTTTGTGTTTTTGAGAAATCTATACGTAATAAGTCTTTACAAATGAGGCAGCACAGCATTAGACAGCCCCAGTGGTTTAGCCCAATTTCTTTTTCAGCGTTTCACTGATGATTTTGTTAATGTACTCCTTGGCTGAACGTCAACAATCTTATTTGCAAAAAAGAAAGTTTCCATTATGACCTAAGATGGTGGCAAACTTGCTTTGTTCCAGAAATATATAACACATGTTAAACTAGTTTATTTTTTTAAATGTACTTTATTTTTTTTTCTTGGGCTGTGCATACAAGTCCAACTCCATTATTTTTTGTTTAGATCACGGGTTCACAACCAGTGGTAGTAGTACTCAGTAGATACTCAGACTCCCTTTTGGTGGTACTTGGGCCACTTTTGTGCTAATTTGCCCATCTGGAGCCCTATTGAGGTCATCTTCTCTCTCTCTCTCTCTCTCTCTCGTTAGCAGAAATCGAATATACATGGCTGGTGGTGACCCAGAGAAAATGTGATTTTTTTTTTTGCCAATAATAAATGTAACACTGTTTTGTTAGAAGAACTTTCTGGTTGGGTACTCTATACTGGAGTCATAGACTGTAAAAGGCAGATTATATTGGTTCTGCGAGTTGGTTGGGGAAGATCAGGTCATATAGAAAGGGCAAAGTTGGTTTCAGGACCCATGAGTGAATGTAAAGTAGCTGATGCTAAACACAAGTGAACAGTTTACTTGGTCGTGACACCTTTTTGAGTCTTACAACCAAGTACAAGCTGTAGTTTACCTTACATTGGGCCCATCCAGTGCTCTCCTTCCTGCTATGCCGGTCTCCTTAGTGAGGAAATCACATCCTCATTCAACTTTCAGTCTCCACCCTGCTGACCTGGTCCTTCAATCAACCTTCAGCGAACTGAGAACAGAAACACCCCCCACTCCCTGCACAGATGTCCTGATTGGCTGTCTCTCTCTGCAGCTATGAAACCCTGCCCTCCTCTCTGGTCACACTATGTGCTTGCAGTAATAACTAGAGGCACAACAATGCACTTATTTTTTACTATGATATATGTAAAGCACACAGTGTGCTTACATCACATTGCTGTTGCCACACCCACTATTTCTCCTCATTATTCCGAGTATGTCACACACCCCCCTTCCACTATTCATGACCTATGGGTTATGGTCCAGTAGAGGGCGAACTTCTGCAGAGATGAAAGCAAAAAAAGAAGCCCCTCCCGGTCCATAAATACCTGGGACCTCCCACACATTCCCCAGTTCCTTCTCTGCAGGACGGCAAGCAAGTCAGAAGATGTATGCTGCTCTTCCTTGCAGGTAAGCCGGGTTTACACCCGGCCATGTTGGCTCTATTTCTGCCCGGACCTTTATGCACTAAGCCCATTTCTAGCCTCCCAGCCTTGGCTGCAGGTCCGGGTGATGGTAGCCTTCACCTTAATAGGTGTTTAGGGAGCCATGCTCCCCTGTGAGACCCCATACAAGGGGGTAGGCGGTATCCGGGTTGGTGACCCCAGTTTGGGATTGTCTGTCCCCAATTAATTCCCTTACACCTGTTGGTGAGGGATTCTCCCCCTTCCGGGTCCCCTCTGTTACCCTCCAGCGGGGTGGGGGGGGGGGTTGGGGGGGATGGCATTGTTCTCCTATTTTTCACTTTATGTATATGTGTGTGTGTGCTTGTGCGCTTGATCCACGTTGCGCTGTGCGCTCTGCCTGCAGTCTGGGGGAGCTTCTTCCCCTCAGGCTGATTCTGTGAGGGGGCGGGGCCGGGCGCTCGCGCGTTGCCGCGCTGGCCAGCCCCTTCTTCTCCCTCCCTCTTTTTCACAAGCGCTGCTGGCTGATTAGGACGCCATTTTCTGTGGTGGGTGAGTGCCCTGCTGGGCTTCCCCCCTATTCTTGCGATGCTTGGCCAATATGCCTCAGTTGCCGCTTAGGGCAGCACTGGCCTCTCTGCTTTTGTTTTACTCATGACATGTATTTATTATGCAATGCTGTGTGTGAGTGCATGTGCTTATGGCCACATATCTTGTGTCTTTCAGGAGGACTCCCCGTGCCTTGCTTAAAAGGGGGTTCTCCCGGTCCTAGGGTCCCTAGCTGTAATTGGGGCACTTATAAATCCTCACACTCGGGACTTAAAGGGGCATCCCGGGTTGCTTACCAGCATAATTCCCTCTGGTCTTTGCGACTACCTTAAAATCACCATATGGAGGCTCCACAGGATACCGGGCTTGGGCTACCTTCGGAGCAATCCCCGCTATGTGTGGGTTGTGGGGTACCCCTTACGGGGGAGAATGTGCTAATTTGCATACCATGTGCGCAACAGGCCATTACGCGGCAGTCGGGATCCCAGGCGTCTGGGTCCGTGCCTCCCGCCTCATCTTCTACCCCTCCCCGCATCATCCGTACCCCAAGTGACACGGTCATTAGTGGGGAGTCGCACTCGGATGTATGTGCTAGGCTGGCCAACCTCGAGAAAATTATTTCTAGCTCAGTGGGCAGAAAGGCCCCTGCTAAGAAAAGGCATCTGTCACCGGCTACGCCGGTAATTGATTGTGATGATTATGACTCCCCTGACTGGGCTGATTATTCCCTGCTTGAGGAGGGGGAATTATTTGAGGAATCCGAGACTGAGGAACTGCAGTTCTTTGATTCTGATGCTGGGCAGGCGCTGGGGGATGCTGTGGATACTCCCAGGGTCCTGACCCATCTCTCCGAGGTTCTGGGTATTTCCCCACCAGCGGAGGCCCCTCCGAAGAAGGGGGAATTCTTTGGGTTCTCTAAGCCCCGCTTGGAGTTTCCAAATCAGGATCATTTTGACAGCATGATTCATAAAGAATGGGAGAAGCCGAGTCGCCTTCATGGTGTTCCTCAGGGTTGGGATAGAAAGTATCCCTTTCCGGTGGACGCGGTGAAGTGCTGGTCTACCCCTCCCGAGGTTGATGCGCCCATCTTAGGACTGTCCAACACCTTCGTTGTACATATACCTGACGCCACTACCCTTAAGGATGGCGAGGACAAGCACATTGATCAGATGGCTTGCCATGCCTTTGCCAGTGTGGGTTCAGCCTTGCGGCCTGTCTGTGCATCGGCACTCGTGGCCATGGCTATCAGGTCAGAGATCAGGGACATGTTAAATGGGTCCCAGCTCAACCCGGACAGCGTTGAATTCACAGCCCTTAAGAGGTGTGAATTGTTCATGAATTTTGTTTTGTCGGCTATGGACGACACTATTACCATGTGTAGTAGAACTTCGGCTCTGTTGGTGGCCATGCGCCGATCGGTCTGGCTGCGCCAGTGGGCGGCTGACATGCGGCAAAGAAATCACTTACAGCTCTGCCCTTCCTGGGAACGCGGCTGTTTGGAGACAAATTGGATTATGTGGCAAAAGGTGGAAAGCTGCCTCAGCGTAAGAAGCAGCGTCGCTCCTTTCGGGGGCAAGCTCCTTCAGTCCTCCCTTTCACGGCGCCAGAGGGGGCAGAGGTCTTGCCTACTCTGGCTTCAGAGGGGGTTCCTGGAACAGAGGTAGGGGACGTGCCCGTCCAGCCTCTACCTGGGGTTCCAAGCCCGCTGCCAAGCCAGCTCAGCAATGAGGAGGCGCCCTCACCCTTACGGGTGGGGGGACGGCTGCGGCTCTTCTTCCAGGTCTGGGCCCAGGAGGTTACAGACAAGTGGATATTGGAAGTGGTCTCGTCTGGGTACAAACTGGAGTTCGAGTACCGGCCTCCTCCCAGATTCCTAAGGTCTCGGGTGCCTTCGGATCCTCGGGCGGCGCAAGGGCTCCTGTCGGCTGTAAAGAACCTCCTGGACATGGCGGTCATATTCCCGGTGCCTCTTTCAGAGAGAGGCCGGGGCTATTATTCCAATCTTTTCACGGTTCCCAAAAGGGATGGCTCCATAAGACCCATTCTGAATTTGAAGCTTCTCAACAGGTTCATCAGAACCAAGAGGTTCCGCATGGAGACTCTGCGCTCAGCCATCGGTTCCCTTCGTCAGGGGGATTTCATGACGTCCATAGACATCAAGGATGCTTACCTTCATGTACCAATTTTCCCAGCACACCAGAGATTTCTAAGGTTTGTGGTCGGAGATCAGTATTTTCAGTTTGTGGCCCTCCCGTTCGGGCTGACCTTGGCACCGAGGGTGTTTACAAAGGTTCTGGCAGGCATTATGGCCCTGCTCAGAGCCCAGGGCATTCGCATTGTGCCATATCTGGACGACCTGCTCATTACAGCTTCCTCCCTCTGCCAGGCAGAGCTGGACACCAGGACGGTGGTGACGACGCTGGAGAGGTTCAGATGGGTGATCAACCACCCCAAGTCTTCTCTCTCCCCATCAAGGGAGATTTCCTTTCTGGGCATGAATCTGGATACCAGTCAGGCCAGAGTGTTCCTACCTCAGCCAAAGGTGCAGAGGGTTCAGGATCTGATACGTGTTCTCCTGACCAACCCTCGCCCTTCTATTCGGCTAGGGATGACTCTGGTAGGTTTGATGGTGGCCTCCGAGGCGGTCCCCTTTGCTCAATTCCACATGAAGTCACTACAACTCCATCTATTGCTGAAATGGGACAGTCCTTGGATCAGTCATTTCTGATGTCTCCCAGGGTTCGGCAGTCCCTTCAGTGATGTCTGGAATCAAGCAATCTGATAAGGGGCAGATTGTTTCTGCCCCTCGTTGGGAGACGGTTACCACGGATGCCAGCCTGTCGGGCTGGGGAGGTTTCTGGAAGGATCATCCGTTCCAGGGGTTGTGGGGTCCTCTGGAGGCTCACAACCCCATCAATGTCTTGGAGCTCAGAGCTATCCGCTTGGTTCTGTCGCGTCTGACACTTCACCTACAGGTTTTGCCGGTTCAGACAATCGTACTGCGGTAGCTTACATCAATCACCAAGGAGGGAATCGCAGCAGGAGTGCCCTCAGGGAAGTCTCTCTGATTCTGACATGGGTGGAGAGCAATGTTCCTTGCATCTCGGCAGTGTACATTCCGGGAGTGGAGAACACGGAGGCGGACTCCCTGAACAGAGGATTCTCTCGCCGAGGGGAATGGTCTCTCAACCACAGGGTATTTCGGGCCCTGTGTCACAAGTGGGGGACTCCGGAGGTGGATCTCTTTGCCTCTCGGCAAAAACCTTTGTATCTCTGTCTCAGGATCCTCTGGCCCTGACAGTGGATGCCTTGTCCCTTGCGTGGAGGTATCTGGGGTTTCTGTACCTGTTTCCCCCCTTCTCCATGGTAGGCAAGGTACTGCAATTCTTGAGGCCCCAAGGTGGCCAAGACAGGTTTGGTTCGCAGACGTCGTAAGATTGTCAGTAGATCAGTACAGGCTGCCCCTGTTTCCGGATCTGATCTCTCAGGGTCAACTACGTTACCCCAATTTACAAACGCTTGCTTTGACGGCGTGGCTGCTGAAACCTTCATCCTGAGGGAGGAAGGTTTGTCTGAGGCGGTTATTCAAACCTTAATTAGAGCTAGGAAAAGGTCTTCCTCTACCATTTACTATAGGACTTGGAGGTCCTATATTGACTGGTGTGAGGCTAGGGCCTTACCTTGCAGGGTGTTTTCGACAGCACGGTCTGGATCTGGGGTTCCAGCTCAGTACTTTGAAGGGTCAGGTTTCTGCCCTGGCTGTCTTTTTTTCAAAGGTCTTTTGCTTTTCATCATCTGGTCAAGACTTTTTTCCAAAGGGTCACTCATGTTCGGCCCCCTAGAAAGTCTTTGGTTCCCGTTTGGGACCTAAATTTGGTTCTTTCGGCCCTCCAGGGGCCTCCTTTTGAACCGATGCAGGATGTGGCTCTTTCTGTGCTCACTCAAAAGGTTGCCTTTTTTGGTGGCTATTACCACTGTTCGGCGTGGTTTTTCGCTTTAAACCAGATTTGCTTCCTAAGGTGGTTTTTGCCTTCCATCTCAATCAGCATGTAGTTCTCCCTTCCTTGTGTCCTAAGCCTAGCAATGACAAGGAGAGGGTTTTGCACTCTTTGGATGTGGTTCGTTGTGTGAAGTACTATTTGGTTGCTACTTCTCCTTTTCGTAAGACGGACGCCTTGTTCGTGGTGCCTTCCGGGCCCAGAAAAGGTTTGGCGCCCGCCAAGTCTACCATTAGTAAATGGATACGCCAGGCCATTGATGGGGCCTATTCTGCTAAGGGGACGGTTCCTCCTTTTAAGATCCCTGCTCATTCTACTCGTGCTGTTGGGGCTTCCTGGGCTTTTCAGCACCAGGCTTCTGTTGAACAAGTTTTTGTAAGGCTGCTACTTGGTCTTCCGTTCATGCTTTTTCCAAGTTTTATAAGGTTGATGTGCGGGCCTGATGTGCTGTTTTTGGCCGCAAGGTTGTGCAAGCTGCAGTGGTTTAAATTGGTGCATTTTTTGCTGTATTTGGATCCCCACCCATGAAGGACACTGCTATTGGATGTCCCATATGTCATGAATAGTGGAAGCGGGGTGTGTGACATACTTGGAATAATACCATTTAGTGATTACTCACCTTTAAAATGGGTATTATAAGTGTGTCACACACCCTGCTTCATCCCGCCCTTTTGTATTCTGGATCCTTTATATGGTAAACCTTTTATTGTTAAGAATGTTTTATTAGTTCTTCCTGGTCCCCTTACTGCTGTCATATACTGGGGAATGTGTGGGAGGTCCCAGGTATTTATGGACCGGGAGGGGCTTCTTTTTTGCTTTAATCTCTGCAGAACTTCCCCCCTCTACTGCACCATAACCCATAAGTCATGAATAGTGGAAGCGGGGTGTGTGACATACTTATAATACCCATTTTAAAGGTGATTAATCACAAAATGGTATTTTTTCTCTGCATCTCCAATGCTCTAATACTCACTAATATCTAACTCACTCAATAATTTCACTTAGGAAATACAGGGTCTTTTTAAAAAAGGTATTGAAGTTTGGGACAGTGTAACGTGTAGCCTGAAACAATGGGACAACAATCGGACTTGCCTTTAGTATAACGTTAAATGTTTTTTATTAGAGTTACGAAGAGGTAAAGTGCATATACTTGTAAAAGAGTCAAGCTACAGAAATGTTAAATGTAGGTACAGGAAACCATTATGTCAGTGTCAAATGTTTGTAATCTTTATAAAGGAAAGTTGCCTTTCGGTTATTTTCCTACAAAAAAAAAGCTTTGTTCATAATGGCATGCCTAATTTTTTTTAAATCAAATTTTTAACCAGTTATTATAACTAAATACTTAAGAGGAAGAAAAAACTGTTTCCGGATGACCCTGGGGAAGGCCAGCAGCTTGCCCTGGAATCTTTTATCTTACAAGACCGACAACAGTCTGTTTTCTACCACTTTGAATACTGTAGCAGCCAGCAGAGGGCATATGGATGTCCAGGACAACTGGAGGAGCACTGGCTTTTGAAATGTGTCTAGGCTGGTGGTTGCTCCTCTTTAAAGCAGACTAAAACATTGAATTTGTGAAATACATTTGGCCGCTGCCGATACTCCCCTCTTGGGGTGTAGAACTAGAAATATTTTCATTTTTCGAATGGTCCTGGAACACTGATTTTTTGCTGTCCCTCTCCGTGAGATGGCAGGCGATCAGTCATTGCCTAAGTGTGGCAATGACATCATTGCCACACACAAAACTGGCAATGAATGGAGGAGGTGGGGCTTTACAGCTAAAACAGACGGCATTATCTAGAATTAGAGTGAAGCAGGAGCAGTGGAAATTAGCAAAAGGTGCTCTTCGTGGGGGGAGCAATTCAGGGGATGCTAGTTATGTGGGGTTTGGTCTGATTTAAAGCTCCTAATAATCTGGCAAATTCTTATATTTGGATCTTCTATGGGGGAGACATGTTGTTTTACTTTCTTCTGTGAGGCAATGCAGTAGCAAACAAGCCATGGGTATTACTGAAATCAAAGAGGGGTCACCAGCATGGGAGACAATAATACAATTCTGTGAGTACTCACCTGTAGAATTGATTTTGGTGGTGTCCTGTTCCGGTCGCTCCATTCTTGACAAGTGGGTTATCTGCCACAAGGTGGCGCAGTGACTGCAAGATGAAAATTGTGGCTCCTCCCGGCCCATATAAAGGCATCTGTCTCCCTAAGAATCCCCAGTGGTTGAAAAGCAGTAAAAACAGAGACATGCCGGGAGGCCAGAGACCATGTTACTTCACACAGCCTCAAATGAACTCTCTCGAGAAAAAAATACAACAGTAATCACCATAACAGGCAAAAGAGGATAACAGAACAAGGGTGGGATAGAGCGACCTGATCAGGACACCACCAAAATCAATTCTACAGGTGAGTACTCACAGAATTGTATTTTTCCTGGTTTCCTGTTCGGGTCGCTCCATTCTTGACAAGTGGGACATCCATAAGCAGTGTCCAGAAGAAGGGTGGGATCCCCAGGTAGCAACAGTACGTAGTTCATGACACTACTGCCTGAAGCACCTTACGGCCAAAAACAGCATCAGCTGAGACCCTAACATCAAACTTGTAAAACTTTGTAAAAGTATGAACTGAAGACCAAGTAGCGGCCTTACAAACCTGTTCAACCGATGCCTGGTGCTGAAAAGCCCAAGAGGCACCAATAGCTCTGGTAGAATGAGCTGTGATCCGAAAAGGGGTTTCCTTCCCCTTGACAGAGTACACTTGCACCACCGCCTGTCTGATCCACCTGCTGATAGTGGATTGGGCTGGAGGCAAGCCCTTCCTAGGTCCGTCAGGAAGGACAAAAAGAGAATCTGATTTCTTGAAGGATTCCGTAGCAATCAGGTAGTACTTAAGGGCTCTGACCACATCCAGGGCATGAAGAGTCCTCTCCTTAGAATTAGAAGGCGTGGGGCACAAGGAAGGCAAGACAATGTCCTCATTGAGATGAAAGGCAGAAACAACCTTAGGTAGAAAGTCCGGTTTAAGTCGAAAAACCACCTTATTCTGATGCCGTTCAAAGTAAGGAGGCTTCACACAAAGCACCGCCAGCTCTGAAACTCGTCGCACCGAAGTGACAACTACCGAAAAGACCACCTTCAGAATCAGAATAGATAAGGCAGCATCGCAGAAAGGCTCAAAAAGAGGACCCTGGAGAGCAGAAAGCACCAAATTCAAACCTATAAACATAGGTTTACGCAGTGGACGTACATGAGTAACTCCTTGGAAAAAGGTCTTGATAAGTCTATGATTGGCGAAAGATCTTTGGGAGAAAATAGCCAAGGCCGAAACCTGACCTTTGAGGATACTCAACTGGAGACCCGCATCCAAACCGTGTTGTAAGAACTCCAAAATCCTAGAGAAGGAGAAAGTGTGACAGGGAAGACCCCTAGACTCACACCAGGCAATGTAAGCATGCCAGACTCTGTAATAAATCATGGAGGAGGATTTCTTCCGAGCCTGAATCATGGTACGCACGACCGGAGCAGCCAAGCCGTCAAAGCCAGCATTTGTAAATTGGGGTGGCGCAACAGCCCCTGAGTGAGAAGCCCTGGATCGTCGTTCATGACGTATCGATCCACTGACATCTGAACAATGTCCACGAACCAACACCTCCTCGGCCAACGAGGAGCCACCAGAATGGTTGGCACCCCCTCCTGGGCTATCTTGCGCAGCACTCGACCCAGGAGTGGAAATGGAGGAAAGGCGTAAAGGAGACAGAACTCCATCCAAGGAATTGCCAGAGCGTCCGTGGCGAAGGCCAGAGGATCTCTTGACAAAGAGACGAACGTTGGAAGCTTGTGATTGTGTCGGGACGCAAACAGGTCCACGTCCGGCAGACCCCAACGGCGACACAGAGCATGAAAGATCTTGTTGCTGAGAGACCATTCCCCCAGATAGGAGACCCCCCTGCTCAGGGAGTCTGCCTCCTGGTTCTCCACCCCGGGAATGTAAACCGCCCAGATGCAGGGAACATTCTCCTCCGCCCAAGACAGAATCTGGGTCACCTCCTTGAGGGCTCGCTTGCTCAGAGTCCCGCCCTGGTGATTGATGTAGGCGACAGCCGTCTGATTGTCCGAGCGGACCTGGACAGCGCGACCCCGAAGGTGGGGAGTCAAATGAAACAGGACCCACCGGATCGCTCGCAGCTCCAGGAGATTGATAGGCAAATGAGCCTCCTGCGGGCCCCACTGGCCCTGGAACTTCAGCGATTGCCAGAAACCTCCCCAGCCGGTGAGACTGGCGTCCGTCGTGACAATCTCCCAACGAGGAGTCAGGACCTGCCCACTAAAAGGTTTCTGGAGTCACACCACCATGAGAAGGACTGCCTGGCCAGAGGAGACGGTGAAAATTCCTGCTCCAGGGACTCCTGTGTCTGGTCCCAAACGGTCAAGAGATTCAATTGAAGCGGCCTCATGTGGAAACTGGGCGAAGGGCACAGCCTCGAAGCATGACACCATGAGACCCACCAGCTTCATCCCCAGATGGATGGATGGTCGTTGGCACGCCAGCAAGGCCCGTGCCTGCGTCTGAAGGCTCTCCACCTTCTGCTGGGGGAGGAACACCTTGACCTGAGAGGTGTCCAACGTCATGCCCAGGAAGGACCTCACCAATGACGGAGTGAAGACTTGGGGTAATTGATCACCCAGCCGAAATCCTCGAGAGTGGACAACACCGTCTGGGTGTCGCTCTCGGACTGCTGAAGAGATTGAGCAGCAATCAGCAAGTCGTCCAGATAGGGAAGAATACGAATGCCCTGGCTCCTCAGTAGGGCCATGACACTCGCCAGCACCTTGGTGAACACCCGGGGGGCTGAGGAAATCCCAAACGGCAGCGCCACAAACTGGTAGTGCTGATCCTCCAGTGCGAACCTCAGGAACTTCTGATGTCCCTGGAAGATAGGAATGTGCAGGTAAGCATCCCTGATATCCACCGTGGTCATGAAATCACCCGGCCGAAGCGAACTCACCGCAGACCGTAAGATCTCCAAGCGAAAGCGTCTGAACCTGACAAACTTCAGGTCCAAGATAGGCCTCAAAGTACCGTCCTTCTTGGGTACCGTGAACAAATTGGAATAGAACCCTCGACCCCGTTCCTGGTGAGGCACAGGACAAATCACCCCGGACAACAGAAGGCGTCGGACCACGCTGCCAGCTCTATTTTGTAGCCGGAGGACACCACCTCCTGAATCCACCGATCCGAGACGTGCTGTCCCCAGGAGTCTCTGCTGCCACCTGAACAGCCTCTTCCCCCTCGAAAGGGGCGAAAGGAAGACGAGCCCCGAAAGGGTCGCACAGGCTTCCGACGGTGAGGGAGCCTGCCATCCTCCGTCAGGAGATCCAGACGCTCCCCAAATAGCCAAAGCCCCAAGAAAGGGATACCAGTGAGAGACTTCTTGGCGGCGGCGTCAGCTGCCCACTGCCGCAGCCAGATAGAACGACAAAGAGCAACCAGCAGGACCGAAGCCCTGCCGCCAAGCCGGAACGGTATCGTCCATGGCCGAGATTACAAAGGCAATGAAATCCGCGCAAGCTAGGAGGTCCCTATACTCCTCCGCCCGCTTGCGCGATCTGGCGATATCAACAAGGCGTCTCACCTTCTTTTTGATGGCTATGGAGACAATGGCAGCAGATCGGAAGGAGGCCAACACCCACAAAGGTGAAAGCGTGACAGGCCAGCTGATCCATGCGCCTGTCAGCAGGATCACGCAAGGAGGTAGTATTGGGAGACGGCAACCGTGCTATTGGAGATCCCCAAAACGGGACCAAAGGTGAATCAACTCCTCAGAGAATGGATACCGTCTGTCCAGACCCTTAAGCACCGACTGCAATGTATTAGGCCTCTCCCATTCCTTCAAAACCATCTTGGAGAAGTGGCCTCGCTCAGGAAAAACAGACGCTGTCTCTCAGGCCGAAAAAGGTCCCCCTGCTTCTTCTTGGCCGCCTTCAGGGGTACAATGTGCAAGGTCTCAAATACCGCAGACAACAACTTTTCTGTGTCATCGGGGAGCCACCCGTCCTTGTCCAAGGAAGACCCAGGGTCACTGTCAAAGCCACCCGGTCGGTCCCCTGAGGAATCGGAGTCATGAAACAACTCACCCTCCTCCATGGAGTCTCGGCCACCAAAAGCCACGTAATCATCATCATCATCAAAAAGTGAATATCCCGGCTCAAGATTCCGCTTGTTACACGCGGCCTTGCCGGCGGCCGAGCGCTATAATTGTCGCTCTATGCTGGCCACTCAGAGCGCCAAATCTGTTTGAGACCCACTGCTGGCTTCCCCCTCACTGGGGGATAAATGCAGGCGCGGGGGTGTTGGCGAGGCCGTAGGTAAAATGGGGCTGGGGAGAGTAGCGCTCGCCCATCCTGTTCCGAAATGACGCTTTGGGCGCAGGGTACACAAACATCGCTGCGACCGCTCAGAGGGCATGTACCACACATGAGACAAAGCTTAGCCTGCCCCGAGGTGCCCCCAAGCTCGCTATCCCCAGAAGCCTCCATTATGGTGATTAGTAGCAAAATAAACGGGTTACAAGGCCAAAACTGGTTACAAGGCCAAAATGGCCAAACCTGGACAATCCCCCCAAAAATTCCCTCTAAACCCCTTAAAAATGGGGGGGGGGATTGGGGGGGGTAACAAAGAAAAAGCCCTTACCTTGACCACCACTCCTCCAGTGCCCTGGATTCTGGGTGCCGCCATCTTGGACTGAAGACACAGAGACACATCCCCCGGCTTTGTACGCACTCCTGCCCACCCATTCATGTTACTAGGTGGTGGCAGCGAGCACGTAGCCGGGGGATGCAGCTTTGCTTCTTTTCCTGTGGCGGATTTGGGAGAACAGAGGACGGCGCTGGCGCCAGGCTTTTTTCTTTATAACCCCTCCGTTCTGCCTCAGCGCCAGGAAAGGGTAGCAGGGCGGGGGGCATTTTTTAAGTGGTGTTCCGCTTTAAGCTTTCTCAATCTGTAATGTTTAGTCACTAGAAATGCTGGTCAATTTCTGTGATTTTTTTTTTCTGGTTTCAGCTCCTGCCGCTTTTAGAGCTCGAGGCTTTAGATCTGCAGTCTTTGGCGAAGCATCTTTATAATGTGTTTAGGGAGAAAACATTGCTCTACAAAATCTAATCTGGCTGTCCTATATATATAACCGTATAAAAATAGCTCTGCGGAATTCCTCTGCAAAGTGCAAGTCTGATAAGACCAGCACGTGCCAACAGAACTTCTACCCACAAATGCAGAACAGTCTCATAATCAAGGATAATAGGAAAAAATGGGCATGGACAGGCATATTATTTAAAACTTTATTTTGTCATTTCCCTTTATACCTTACAGATGTGTCCATTACAATATTTAAAGGTATTTGTCCCCCACAGTACTTCTGCAAAGTTAGCAATAACTGAAAACAAGCACCCTGTCATCCTGCACTGGTCTCCATTCTCCACCTCCTCCAAGAAGGAAACACTGGAACCTTTGCAAAATTACTGATAACTGAGAACAAGCACCTGGTCTTTCTGCGCTGGTCTCTATTCTTCACCTCCTCCAAGAAGGAAACACTGGAACCTCTGCAAATTTACAGATAACTGAGAACAAGCACTTGGTCTTCCAGCACTGGTCTCCATTCTCCACAGCCTCCAAGAAGGAAATGCTGGCACCTCCGCAAATTTAATGATAACTGAGAACAAGCACCTGGTCTTCCAGCACTGAAAATTTACAGATAACTGAGAACAAGCAGCTGGTCTTCCTGCACTAGTCTCCATTCTCCACCTCCTCCAAGAAGGAAACACTAAAACCTCTGCAAATCTGCAAATTACCGATTCTCAACCTTCTCCAGGAAGGAAACGCTGGCAGCTCAACAAATATATCTATAACTGAGAACAAGCAGCTGGTCTTCCAGCACTGGTCTCTATTCTCCACTTCCTCCATGAAGGCAATGCTGGAACCTCAGCAAATTTACCGATAACTGAAAACAAGCACCTGGTCTTCCTGTACTGGTCTCCATTCTCCACCTCCTCCAAGAAGGAAACACTAAAACCTTCGCAAATCCGCAAATTACCGATTCTCAACCTTCTCCAGGAAGGAAACGCTGGCACCTCCACAAATGTATCTATAACTGAGAACAAGCAGCTGGTCGTCCAGCACTGGTCTCCATTCTCCACCTCCTCCAAGAAGGAAACACTAAAACCTCTGCAAATTTACTGATAACTGAGAACAAGCACCTGGTCTTCCTGTACTGGTCTCCATTCTCCACCTCCTCCAAGAAGGAAACACTAAAACCTCCGCAAATTTACAGATAACTGAGAACAAACACCTGGTCTTCCAGCACTGAAAATTTACAGATAACTGAGAAAAAGCAGCTGGTCTTCCTGCACTGGTCTCCATTCTCCACCTCCTCCAAGAAGGAAATGCTGGAACCTCTGCAAATTTACCGATAGCTGAGAACAAGCACCTGGTCTTCCTGTACTGGTCTCCATTCTCCACCTCCTCCAAGAAGGAAACACTAAAACCTCCGCAAATTTACCGATAACTGAGAACAAGCACCTGATCTTCCAGAACTGGTCTCCATTCTCTACCTCCTCCAAGAAGGAAATGCTAGAACCTTTGCAAAATTACTCATAACTGAGAACAAGCGGCTGGTCTTCCTGCACTGGTCTCCATTCTCCACCTCCACCATGAAGGAAACACTAAAACCTCTGCAAATCCGCAAATTACCGATTCTCTACCTTCTCAAGGAAGGAAACGCTGGCACCTCCACAAATGTACCGATAACTGAGAACAAGCACCTGGTCTTCCTGCACTGGTCTCCATTCTCCACCTTCTCCTAGAAGGAAACTCTGGCACCTCCGCAAATGTACTGATAACTGAGAACAAGCACCTGGTCTTCCTGCACTGGTCTCCATTCTCCACCTCTTACAAGAAGGATAAACTGGAACCTCCACAAATCCGCAAATGACTGATTCTCAACCTTCTCCAAGAAGGAAACGCTGGAACCTCCGCAAATGTACCGATAACTGAGAGCAAGCACCTGGTCTTCCTGCACTGGTCTCCATTCTCCACCTCCTCCAAGAAAGATACACTGGAACCTCCACAAATGTACCGATAACCGAGAACAAGCACCTGGTCTTCCAGCACTGGTCTCCATTCTCCACAGCCTCGAAGGAAATGCAGGAACTTCCACAAATTTACCGATAACTGAGAACAAGCACCTGGTCTTCCTGCACTGCTCTCCATTCTCCACCTTCACCAAGAAGGAAACGCTGGAACCTCTGCAAATGTACTGATAATTGAGAACAAGCACCTGATATCCCTGTACTGGTCTCCATTCTCCACCTCCTACAAGAAGGAAACGCTGGAATCCTTGCAAAATTACTGATAATTAAGAACAAGCAGCTCCTCATCCTATGCTGGTCTACATTCTCCACCTCCCCAAAAAGGAAAAGCTGGAACCAGTGCTTTAAACCAAACAATCTCCATTTGTTCACTAAGTAGTTGTTGTTCCGGGCGCAGAGAGGCATCCTTATTGCGGATGCCTCGCTGTGCATTAATGGTCGCAAACATGAGAAATCTTACCTTTCTCCTCGTTCTCCTGGAGAAATCCAGAGTTGTGATGGTCACATGGGTGCTGGCACTTTGGCAGCCTGGGGCATGACTATAACTACACAAAAACGCAGCATAGACTGCTTCGGATATTTCTTCCTCATAGACAGCAGAGCTGGGGTCAGGAAAAGGACAGCAATCCTAGAATGCAGAGCGGCATAGTCGTAAAACACTTCCTGTTTGCAGGTAGCCTGGGACTCCATGGGCCTCCATCTTTGTTTAAAAGCTCATAAAATGCAGTAGATGCAGGTAGGATGATTTTTAATGTGGGCAATCTATATGTACAGGATGGGGGGGGGGGGGAACATATAAGATAGGCTCTTATTCAGGGTGAAGGTCTGGTTTAAGTATTCTATTTTAATATTTGAAGAGAATATTGATGAGTGTGACTGAAGGTTCTCCTTCTTTCAGATCATGGCATAGCTGTAGTGATGAGTTACAATCAAGTGGACTTGCTGTGTGTTCATTTCACCTAACTAGTTTTCAGAAATAAAGATGGGTAAACAATTATTCAGCAGGATCTGGGCTGCTTCTCTTTTCTGGCAATCAAAGTGCATTGTCTTATTTTGTTGAGAAAATCAGCCTCCAATTCACTGCCTGCAGTGTTGCTGGATCTGAATAAACATGCTTGTGATTGAACAATCTACTTTAGGGAAGGCAGTTGAAAATCTGGATTATATTTGTTTAAACATTTTTTACAGTTGCAAATATCACAGGGACTTTCTTTCTTCAATGATTGGGTCTCGTATATTTGCACACAGAGTTCCCTAACCAATCAACACTTGTATAGGGAGGAGGAACTGGGCTTGGCTCGGAGGTGACTAAAACAGCCTCCAGCAATGGGTATCCTAAAGTTACTTAAACATTATGGTGATTTTAAAACCATTTAAAGTGATTATATACCCAGAAGGGAGGTTTATGTTGTCACCTTCTATCCCCAGCCCAGTGCCCGAAACAGCCTGGAAGACTTTGCCCAATATTCACCACAAACCGTAACACCACAAACCGGATGCACTTGGCCACATTGCACCCTGGCCAAGGATCCCCACCCCCTGATGATTTCCAGTGATGATACATTCATTTACAGTACACACAGCTCTGCACTGGGGAGAACTTCAGCCAGACTGCCATTAAGTTAGAATACAGCTGCCATTTGGAGGGGGGAGAAAGAGGGTTTTGCCACAATGAGGACACCGTAGGTCCACTTTCTTCTAAGATGTTTTGTCTCTTCGACTTTATCCCATTGTCCTGTGTCTGTGTAATTTTTCTGCCTTAACAATGTATTTTAAAATGTGAGGCCTTCAGCGCTGACTCAAGAAACGTTCATGTACAGTGGCCCCCATTGTGTTCCATGGGAGCCGGCCGTACACGGGACACGCCCACTTGCCAGTCGGAGCAAGGAAGCGCTTCTCCTGGATTCATATAATGGGGCTGCGGAACATTGGTGGGGCGTTAATGGCTTTCAGGCTTCCAAATACTCTCTTGTATGAGTAAAAAAAAAATATAGTTCCAGGCCAGCCTTTAAATAAAAAAGTCTCACTTTAATGACAGCAGATTCCAGGTTTTTCATATCCAGCTGACTCAGCCAGGGCTGTGGAGTCGGTAAATGAAAACCCCACTCAGACTCCTTCATATATGGCCAGTAATTAGTGAGAAATGTCCTGTAGTAAAATTGTACTTTCTCTCCATTATATAGACAATAGGGCTACAGTACTTATATAGAACATAAAGCATATTTATTGGAATACAAATTCTGAACAAATGATTTAAAGCAGACGTGCTCAACCTTTTTAAAGAGCGTGAGGCATATAAAGGGTTAAATTATCTGCTTTCTGCTTGCCCCATGATAGCTGGCGGGGGTGGTATCTTTCATTCACCAGCACTTTCCCTGGTAAACCCTGCTGAACTTGCTCCTTTCTGCTGACTCTTTCTACAAAACACATTCAATTTGTAGGGGACTGTTACACTAAAGAATGCATAGATAAATCATTCTCTGCTGCTGAGGAGGCGAGATAAAGAAATACGCAGCAGGCTGAATAAAAAATGCAGCCTCTCACCTTCAGCATGGAGTGAGCAGGACAGGCTAATTTAACCCTTTGCCTAGAATGTCCCTTTATAGTTCCTGTATAGACAATAACATGAAAAAGTATACTCTCCTTTTCCTTCACAGCTCCTCCATGCAGCACCAGCATCTTCATACCTACCAATAAGGAAGAATGAGTGATTGCATCCTCCATTGCTGGGCAGACATGGCGGTATCCATCAATATGGCTTTACATACCCTAACACTCCTCAATTTATTGCAGTAGAGGAGGCGTGCCGAGGCCACATGTGCTGAACAGGCTTTGGGATGCCTGCTCCATTGCAATGGAATAGGATTGTGGGGTCGTAAACAAGGCTACAAGGTGAGAGGCCGCCAATGCTGGAAGATGGAATCACTTGCTCCCCACCATTGGTTAGTATGAAGATTCCGGCACTGCATGGAGGAGCTTAGGGGGAACCCGAACCTGCACAAAAGAGCTGCAGGTGAGTATAGAATTTGTTTTTTTCTGTCTGGACAATTCCTGTCTGAGGCAAACAATTGAAAGGTGCCCCCAAGACGTTTAGCATCACTCCCTCAGTAGAGCAATCTGGGGAATCGCTGTCACGCGAGGCTGCTGAGCCACCAATGATTGACTTAAAAACATTACAGTGTACAGCCGTGCCCCTGATTCCCACTGAAGCATTAATGAGATAATGAGTATAAATAATAAAAAAAGCAGGTCCAGCGATCCAACATTAACATAGCAGGCACATGCCCATGCCATGCGCAGATCCTTCCAGAGTCTGAGCACATACGATTTGTACTCCTAATACTACTGTCCATGACTAGTCCTAGGCAAACCCCAAAGCCCAACAGTGACCTCCGGCAGAAGTCCGTGTTTGAGTTTGGTGCCTGTCCCGAACACGGAAAAGCTAGTTGATGGGCTGCTGAGCCGCCTGTCAAACAGCTTCACCTAAGGTTGCAGCAGCACAATGTTCGTCCATCTCGATCTGTGGCTCCTATAGCCTAGTTCCAGTTTTACAGAGGGTGGGGATCCAGGGAGGACGGGGTCAGTGAGGCCCCCACATGCCTACTTGCATTGCAATAAAAGGGACCATGGCACTACTCCATTGCAGTAAATGAAGTAGTCTAGTTAGGGTGCGTAAAGCAGACTTGGAGACGTCCATTGTCCTTTTGGCTCATCAGTAAGTAGGTAGACGTTGGCTCACCTTGCCTCGGTCCTATGGCCCATCTGTAGCCTCTCGTCCAATCAGCGCACTCGACTGCGCTCACGCCAATTTGACACTGGGCTAGCATCCCTGCTACCTGCTTAACAGGCCACTCCAAAATGCCTGTCACAGGAATAGCAGACGGCTGTTGGATCGGGGAGAAGGTGAGTTTACTGGGCGACCTGGGGGTTTTTATACAGTCTTATAGACTCTAGGACCGCTTTTGGTCCAATTTAATGCTTGGACAGGGACTTTAGGGGTTATTACCTTCCAGGTTAGCTACCTCCCCAGTGGCACTACTAAAACTATGCCCCCCTCCATCCACTGTTAAAACTGTCAAGACCTGCAAGTATTTCAATATGACTTGTCTTGTACTTTTCTGGCTTTTTGCTTGTTAAAGCAATCCTAAACCCATATTTTAACCACTTCCTCATTCACAAGTGGCTGCCAATCACGCCCCCATCGTGTTTGTCTACTACCCTCTTCCTCAAACAAGCTGTAATAGGCCCTTGTATAGGCCTGCATTTGCTAAATCACATTTGCATTAAGCACATACATTGGGCTGTTAGATTCCTAGATTAACATTTAGATTAGAGTTGTGCATGGTAATCATGGTTTAATTATGGGAGTTTCAGTGAATCTAGAACGATTACTGTCAGGTGCATGTATACATTGTAACTAAGTGGCACATGTAGAAGGTTCTTTGTGTTCTGCAAATTCTCTGCAGGACAGGGGTTCCTGACAGCTGGTACTAGTACCACTACTGGTACTCAACTAGGGTGCAGACTCATCCCTACACTAACCTGATGTGCTGCCAACTATACTTCACCCAAGTGTGATTTTTGGTGGCAGATGGGGTGGGGGGGGGGGCATTATTTACAGTATTTACCTGCTAAAACAAAGGATGTAGCCCTACCTCTCCTCACAGATTCCTATCCCTGCCTTAATTTAAAGGCCCATTTCCACAGAATGGCTAGTGAACAAATAATTGCTAAAGCAAACGCAATCGAGTGATAATTGATTCGTGAAACTGCATGTTACAATCAGGTGATCAACTAGAATTTGCTTATTGGTCCAGCATTGTATTGTTTTGGCTGACATAAAATGTTGGCATGTGTAAACAGAAATCGCCTGTAAGTAGGACTACAACTGATGTTCCTCTCTAAACATCCCCCCACTGCCTTTTGGAGCAGAATTCCTGGCCCCTTTTCACCCCCTCTGCCGTCCCAGAGTGAAGGCTGCAATGCCTTAGCCATACTTGCCCTTCGCCGTCCCTCTTCAAATGTCTCGCACCGCACTTCAAATCTGGCAAGTGTGAGATCTGAGGGGCAGCGCAGATGGCGCGGGACTGAGGGATGCCAGAACACAATGCCACCAGACAGGTAAGTCAAAAGTTGTATAATGTGAAACCAGAGGGGAAGGGGGTCAGAGCAAGCCAGGTTTGGGGAGTTTTTATTAACTCCCCAATACCTGCAATGTTTCTCTTAAAATTACGATTAAGATTACAATTGCTTTAATGGACATTTGCTAAAAATCTTTTACGTGTGAATTCGAATAGTCTGATCATTCACAACACACCTATGCAATCGCTTAATCCCTCTGAGACCTAGTGTTATCCTACACTGTGTCTTAAAGAGGAACTGTTGTCAGAAATGGGCCTGGCCTGCTTTGCATTACGCCGATAAAGTGGGCCAACACCTGTTTCCCTGCTAACGGGTGTTGGTCCGAGTCTGGCTACATTCAGATAGGCTTCGGGGGGGGGGGGGGCATCCATACCCCTGCAATTCGTACCTCTTCCTCAATGCTTGCCCAGGAATGCATCTGCTGCTTTTTTCGGTGGCCGAAACTGAGCACACAAACCCGAACCTCGTGACTGACGGCAGACAATCACCGGGCTGCATTCCCAGATGAGGATCAAGGAAGGGATAATTGCGGCTGTTCTGGGGGCAATGCTCAGTGGGGGTCCAGCATCCTGGGCCTGCTGGACCCAGACCAACACACATTAACGGGAAAACGATGTTGGTCCACTTTAAAAGATCCCTCACTTATTCTGGGATCCTTCCATGTCTGCCGGCTGTGCTAACAGCCTGCTTGCAGTCCTGTTGGCGCCACCATACACAATGGGCCAGCTTGGGTCAGGCTACCCCACTGCTGCATATTATCATTTCTGACCATAGTTCCTCTTTTAATGGTCCCATGATCATTCATCATTTACAGTTGTTTTCCCAAGCTTTCCTCCTCACCATCTTATTCTTATTGTCTTATTTTTTAGAGTCCTATTGAACACACAAGCGTCTCCCCATTCATTCTCATGCTATGCAAGCCGTGTTTAAAGTAGGCCAAAACCCACACCCCGATGCTGCTAGATCCCCCCCCGGGCATCCAGAATCGGGATGCCCCGCTGTGTGAAACCCCCCCAGGTCGCCAGGAAACTTGCCGCCTTTCCCTGTCCAATGCATGAGCAGGGGCTGCATCCCCACTATTCCTTTAGCAGGGCACGTGCCCACGCCAGGCATTTGTGAATCGCCGGTGCGGGCACGCTCCGTGTTAGAGGGTACAGCCCACTTGCCTATTGGACAAGAGGCTGCACGTGCGCCATAGGACCAGTGAAGGGTATGTCAGATCGGGGTATCCCCAATCAGGTAAAGGACCAAAACCCAGGATAGTCAAAATCCTGGGTTTTGGTCCCTTTAACGGAGTCCTATGCCTTCCATGTGACTTGAAGAAAAAGTGCTAACATTTTTACATTTTTAAAATGGCATCTATTGCAGAAAGAAAGATCATGAGCCATTGTAGATATGACCAATCTCATATATACGGTGAGAGGAGAAGATATTTGAAGATTACCATTACATTGGACCTCCTTGGCCACCATACAGACTTAAACAGATTTAGCCTCTGAAAATTACTTTCTTTTCTATTTTGGACATTTAAAATCGAACATCTCAAGTAGTCATAATGATCAGCAAACCCCTTTTTTATTTATTTATATTTATAGGGAGGGAGGGAGAGAGATAGATAGATAATATATTTGCTAACTGGCCAAATTATTTTTTTCTCGAATGAGTTTGTTCTAGATATATTTTAACAATACAAAGGTTCAGAGAGATTACAAGATAAATATAAAGAAATGCAACAGCTAAGTGAATACCATCAGTATACATTGTTCATGTGACTATAACTGTACAATTTCTAGCAAACCTTCAATAAGGAAAGAAAATGACAACTCGTTATTTTGATGGGGATGCATGGATCACATGCAGTACGTGTCCAACAGAAGTCTGAGAGAAGAACTCCATTTTGTTGGCTCGACATCCCATTTTTCTAATCCCGAAACTCTCAAAAATACAGTCAGCCACAAAGCACTGTAATAGCTGTTACACCTGTGGCAGGTGTGACTCATTAATAGCCTCTAAGGACTGTTAATTGGGGTGAGCAAGTTCTAGGTACTGATTTTATGTTATATAAGTTAACCTCTATGTTTTGGTTGAATTCTTAAAAGGGTAGAACCAAACCAAAGTCTTTGTACTAACTAGCTGACTACTTCATTTTTATTTAGTAAAGGACACAAAGTGTTCTGCCTTTTTATGATATTAGGACTGCTGTGTAATTTGCCCCAACTCAGACACTTTTAGTTTGGTTAAGTTGAATCATTAAAATAGCTCTAACCTACTTTCATCTGTGGGTTGTCGTATGGTCCAGATACTGCATTAGCATTCTTATTACACATGCTTTGTGCTAGAAACACTTTAAACAACCCATACATCTAATGGTTAAAGTTACACTTTAATTTGTTAGCTAAATTAAAAGTTTACTCGATCTGTAATGCCATGCAGGGATCCCCCCAATCCCCTCAATCACTAGGACGCATAAGAAACCCGCTTATTCACATGTCCTCTTCCTCAATCAGTAAGTTTTGATTCCTAAAATAGACCTGCTGCCAAAATGAACCAAATATGCCCATTGGGCATCCTAGGTTAACCCATTGGGTGTCCTAAGTTATGATGTCTGTCTTTTGCTCCCAATTGTGCATTACTGCTTATCCCCTAAGCTAATAATGGGTTTGGGTAATGCTGTGCACCCTGGTGAACCTGTATTGACTACGGATGTTCATGCAGGACACTTGATGAATTTGCTGGGCCTCAAACAATGCAAAATGTTGGGTAAATCTTTTTTTTTTTTTAAGGGTAACTGTGGACAGGCATCCCATGTAGGGACGCCGGGGTATGAACAGAATGGCCTTGTGGACTGTTTTGGAGTTAAGTCAACTTTACAGTAAATAATTTGTGGGGTGCGGGGAGGTCCCTCAACTTGACTAAAAATAGCTAGCAAGCCATCTGGAATGGGCAAGCAGCATCTCTGATCTTGGCCGCAAGGCGACCAGGCTGTATATTTTGTGGCTGGGCTTAGTTTGAATTGTACCCCCAAGGCGTCCTGGCCCCTGGTGCCAATTTTTAGCTTGTAACTTTTTGTTAGGCTGTCCTAATCTGGTGCCACTGACCTGGGCCCCTGCCAGACCATCAAAGCCACCTGGCCGAGGCCCAAGGCTCCTCTTTGTGACCAGACTCATCAGGACCCATACATGTCTTGGCTGTGCAGCTGTGATGATGGTCCTGCCTGCCTTCTTTTAGCCGCTTTAGTCATCTAACTCTAAATGTCCCTCCAATACTATGTGTACATCACCATGTTGTGACTGGGCATCCTCTGACATGTCTCTAGTAAGGCAAAACGTATGCCCGTCACCTCTCAAGGATCTATGTTTTCTTGATATACCCTCCATACATGATTAGGTTTGATTTGTGATGCATCTCCGAATCACTGTAAATCAGAGATTGACATTTTAAGTGGTTTCGAAGCACTTATGCGGTAGCCATTAATCCATATTCATAAAACCTCTTAACCCATAATACTGATGGACTGAGCTTCCTGTAATCTGAGCTGCTCCATTCGAGCACTTGCTTTAATGGGGTGTCCACCACTATTAATAATGTATGCAAAGCTTTGGCATAGTATTTGGGAGTGGCAGCCTCGGGAATTACTTTGGTACTGGAAACATTTGGCTGTTCTGTTGAGTTGAAGCTCTTACTATAACCAACACTCTAATATTGTTAATGGATGCTTATGTCTGTGTGTGTCTGTGTGTGCTTCATATTGTTTGATACTGTGAGCCATAAATGATCTCCCTCACATGTACCTTGCTTCTTTTTTTTAAATGATTAATTAAATTCTGCTTTTTTGTGCCTTTTACAGAATTATACATGAAGATGGTTTCTCAGGTGAAGATGTCAAACAATACAAGCCTGTGGTTTATAGTAACACTATCCAGTCCCTGGCAGCCATTGTCCGTGCCATGGACACTCTGGGCATTGAGTATGGCGACAAAGAAAGAAGGGTACGTGTTTAGTTTTCATTCTGGCATCATGTGTTACTTTACCTTTTATTAGACCAGGTACCCTGCATCCTGTACTTGAAGATCTGATATGCTCTAATTTATCCACAGATGGAAATGCATTTAGGGATAGGTCACTATGGGCCCCTTACATGTCACAATCTTACTTTATCTCTGGCTAATACTTTCTTTCTCTGAGGCCACTGAAGTTTCTTACTAAGATGTTTTTGGTAAGAGTAGGGTTTCCCCACCAGTGATGCCACTCATGCAATCCTCTGGTGGTAAAAACTAGAGGGACCAGACAAACTACTACTTCAATAGGATGCACTGTGTAGCCAAGTCAGCAAGCCGCAAGGCTTGGAGCATCTTGGGATAATAGCATATGAGCTTGTGCCATTTTGTCATGAGAAGTACATATAGCTATAGTTTTTTTTAAACAAGACATCCACCCTCGCCGGAAGTTGTATGGGTGGTACTTGAGATGCAATAAATGGAAGTGGTGACCCTGACCTAGAACAAACAACCACACTCAAGCTGTACACTGCATTTGGCCCATCTTCCAATATTCTCAACAGGTTCCACTACCAACGGCTGAGGAGCAACAATAGGATCTGGTTGTGATGGCCATCTTGAGAACACATGTGTATTAAGGACACACAGTGCTCCCTTTAAGGCACACCAAGTTATCTACCCAGCACTTTATCCTCTCTCACCATTTCCATTGCATTAGCTAGACTGGGGTGGTCTATTTCGTTGTTAGGTGTAATTAGAAAGAAAGGGGTCATGGGATGAACTGAAGACATTGTTAAGCATGCTAGCTTTTTAGGAGCCTTAACAAATGTGAAGGGCACCTTACATCCTGGTCCAGCTATGAATACATTTTGTTGTATTTATGTAAAACCCCAACGCTAAACAAAAATGTTGTTCTGTTCTCCCTGGCCAGCCACTTTTTATGTCCCCCCCCCCTCCTCCCCCCGTGGAAAAACTGCCAGTTAGTCTGGCTGGAGTGATAGAGTGGGGTAGAAATGAATTCATAAAGTTCACCAAAAAATGCACTTAAAAAGTCCCTGGTAACTCTGTGCTGCGGAGTGTTCTGATCTATGGGGACCCCAACCCATCTATACCCTCGGATTCTAAGAAAATACTTTACCATTTCCTAGTGAAGCTGTGATTTTCCCAATTTGTCAACCGAACCTCCACCAATAGAAGTGGTTTTTCCTAAATTCAGGCATGAAAAGTGGGGAGAGGAGGTGGGTTTGGGTTAACCCCATGGACCAATACTGAGCCATGGAGGTTTTATGTCCACCAAAAACTGGGGGTAAATTTCCGGTTGAGTTAAATATGTTACATGTTTTTCCTGCCACATAATTTGTAATATTGTTTGACTATCTTTGCGACTCACATACGCGCCTGTAGTGAACTGCTTTGTAGACAACAACACTATCTAACTTCCTATTAAACAAGTCACATGATCATAACCCTTTTCCATACCATAGTGTACTGCAATCGGATACTAGATTCTAATTTCAGTGTATTTTTTTTTATAATGTTTTGTTAATGTATTAAATTATTAAAGCAGAGTTTCGGTTGTGTAAATCTGAACTTCAGTTGACCCCCCTGCACTGCTACCCTACCCTGGTGCTAAGGCAGGATGGGGGGGGATACAAATAAAAAAAAAAAAAACATACCCTATACTGTTCCTCTGGCGCTCCGGATCCTGGGAGCCGCATCCCCCGGCTCCATTCGCACTTCCGCCAGTCCATTCAAGTGAACAAGTGGCAGGAGCGAGTATGGACCCAGAGGATGCAGCTTTGTCTCTTTTTCTGTGGCCGCTGCTTGGGCTCGGGAGAATGACGCAAGCCCTGGCTAAAGGAAAGGGCTTTTTATATTTGTAACCCCCTCTGTCCTGCTTCATTGCCAGGGTAGGGTGACAGGAAGGGGGGGGGGGTCTGTATGGGCTGACTGAGCATTAGGTCAATCACCAACATCCTTTACGGATGACTGAAGTTCCGCTTTAAAATGCTAAATAACTTCACAATCAGATGGGAATATTTATATAGCATTCCTGCTGCACAGAAAACTTATGGGTGTCACTTTTGGGGAGTCCTTCCTAATACACGAGTACATTTCGAGTCTGATCCCTCACATGTTTGCTTGTCAGAGAGTTTGTTGACTCTCCGCAGTAGGTGTTTGAAAGAGAGTTGCACCTGATCTGGACTGAAAACAGGAGCAGAAGCTACTGGCCAGGAGAATGTAGGACTGGCCGCCCCTGGTTGAAGCTAAAATTTACCCCTGAAACACCATTCAATAGAAATCTGGGAATTTCATCCTATTACAGTGTTGCAACACCCCTGTTGAAGATGTGACTGCCACTCTTGAGTGCAGCCATTACCGCGCCCCCGGAAGTGAACTGACCAGATGTTCCACTTCGGTGGGGGGTGGTCTCACTTTGAGGTCTAATGACACTTAAATGTCCCACTTTGCTGACATCCGTGGGAAGACTGTACCATCAAATCCAGGACGTCTGGCCAATTGGGACCCTGCTTCGGCTCTTTGGCTGAACGACTGTAGTGGAATGTATGGGCTGACTGAGCTTTAGGTCAATCGCCAACATCCTTACGGACCAAAGATATCCAAGTTGTGCTTTAAGGGTATGTCCTGGGGCAGGGTAACACCTACACACAGATGATCAGCATACGATGCTGAGGATATTCCTCAAAAACCCGCTAATAAGCCACACCCACAAACTGACCACTTTTTCCCTGTAAAGTGGTCAGTTTAACTAAATGTCCCACTTTGAGTCACGAAAAAGATGGTCGGTTTACCCAGAAGTAAAACTTACTGTCACGCTTCATAGAGGTAAGAAAGGGATGGATTAACATCACTTAGATTCCCTGCAAACCTAGACCCTGTCTGGCACAGATTTGCCAGGGAGAATTTAGATCTGCTAATCTAGAAGTCTAATTGTCTTGCGGCCTATCTCTGTGTTTCTGAGGCTGTCCATCAGTGCTCTAGTCTGCATGGAGTTTATTCAGTTTGAGCTTCCAGAAAAGCCACCTACCCATATATCCCATATGTTTTATTGCTCTAGCTTGGCCAAGATTTGACCCCCACATGTACATTGTTTCAGGTATTTTATTACGATGTGCTCAGTCCCCCTGATGTTGGTTTTATTATATAGCATCAGTGGTACATTACCTACAGTTGTTCCACTTAGTAACCTTTACTGATTTGAGTAATTTCATTATCTCACAACACACGGTTTGTAGAATATTTGTAGCACATGTTGGCACTTGATTTTTATTCTAATTTCTCTAAGCGCAAACATTGCTAAATATATTCAGCTGGATCTCTTGTATTTATACAGCGAGACAATTTAAAAATGAGGCTCAGCCAGCTCCATTTTCTTGGACACAAAGGGATAATTCAGGAATTTAAAAATGAACAATATAGAGTTTTGTGACAGATCTGTATGCTGGACCGCTAAGCTGATCTTTGCTTCTGGGATGGTTACATGAGAGATGGTGCTCTCCTCCTCAATGACCCTCAGTTTTATTTGTTTGTAACATTCAGAACGCAGATCACTTTCCCAAAATTTTTTTTTCCTCGTGATTCTTTAGCCAGCAGGCTGGTGTACAACTTTTTACCCCTCTGCTTCCTAGATTAGATCAGGTCTTCAGCGATCAGAGGCTTTTTGATTGAGTGCCGGGTGAGCAAAGAGGTGATCAGTGTTATCGATTGGGGGTTTTCTTTATGTATTCTCTTAAATCAGCTTGTGTTCTGTGCCACGAGGTATCTTAGATTGGGATGATCCGCTGTGTGAAACCCCCCAGAACGCCCTGGTACAAACTCTGCTTTCCCCAGTCCTATGGTGCATGCGTGGGCCATCGTCCAATCAGAGCCATTTTCCCTACATATGTAATGCTCGTCAAACCCTCTGTTTACATGCAGGGTCTCTGCAATCAGAGTGGGAGTGGCCAAATCCACTGGAAGTTTTGTTGCACTTCAAAATGGATGGAAACCCATTTCTGGGTCCACCGCTCATCCCCCACCTGATGCCATCCTGGCAATACTGCCAGCTCAGTGGTCTAAACTCATCTAAACTTCACCCAGCAGCAGACCCTGGGAGGTAAAATAAAGGCTTGTCGCAGGAGCAGGCAGGGATTCATCAGTTGGCGATCATAGCGCTGCAGGACCCACCAGAAAAGGTGACTTTACCGACAACCCAGGGGGTGTCACACAGCTAGGCCGGACGGGGAGTCTCTCAGCAGGGCTGTGCCGAGTGGGTTTTTATCCGCTTTAAGATGCCTGATTCCCAGCCAGCCACAGAAGCAAATCTATGGGTAAAGGGTAAGTAGCTGGTTCTAGCATTGTACTTTCCTACTTTATTCCTTGCTGCCATGATGTTGCTGCTGTTCCTGTCAAACCACTCTTTACCACATTGCCATAGGAAATTCCATAGGAAAGGAATGAGAACTTCTGCCAGCGAGTAGGTCAGTCTCTACCCCCTTCTGGAGATAAAGTATATTCCCCAGCTGTTAGTTATCTAAAAATAATTGCTAATAGATATCTGCCTTTTATCAGTCCAGCAAATGAGGGTTTTCTTTTAGGCAGGACATCCTTGAATGTAGCCCATTAGATGGACCCAACACATCTGCAGGATTCAAAACAGACACTCCATTCAATTTATGCCGAGGATTGGTGCTCCTCTCCATTGCAGTGAATGGAGTGGTGTGGAGAAGTGGACTTCCATCTTGGAGGAGGCATCCAAGATGGAAGAAAGACTGGCACTGGACAGCGAAGTGCTCGATCTTGGCAATCTGTACGTTTTAATACACAGGAGCCAGGTAGAAGAACTGTGGGGGACAAAAGGTATAGAATTATTTGCGTTCATGCCTGGACTGACCCTTTAAAATGTACCAACACTGCACAATATAGCTGTACTACATCTAAAAACCTCATGCATAGGCGCCACCATAATTATTCCAGCAGCTCCTGTAATCTTGCGCATGGCTCTTCTGTAAAAGGCCGCTGGCAGATTGGATGTTAATGGGAACGAGCGCTTTCTCATTATAACCACCGCTGCCTCTACTGCTCATGTGACACATCCAAGTCCCCCCTGCGCCCTTCCCCCTTTACAGTGTTGGGGATATGTTTGTTGAAAAAGGTTTTGATTAGAATGTTTATGGAAAGAATATAGCTTTTCATCTATGCTTATCAGGCATGGTGAATCGCAGTGGAAGAAAATACCTTTCAGCTTTGCCATTTATCCCTGTCATGCAGCAATGTGATCGATGATAATAACATGGATGTTGTTTAGACCAACATTTATACAGTACTGTGCCAAATAAAAGTTTTCAAAATTAAATGCCCTATTCTCCCCTTGAGATCTTGTGGCTTAAAACGTACCTGTTTATGAGAAATAACCTAAACTCACCTGTCTAACCAAGGAAGAGGTACTGCCTTAAACAGATTAAAATGGACAAATCCCCACGTCTGGGTGGCCTTAATCTCCAATGACGGGGACTGTTCCACAACATGGCAAATGTGGTGGCAATTTTCAAAAATGGGTCTTATGAGGAATCTGTTCTGTCATACAAACCTAATTTGCTTTTATGAGGGAATAAGTTCAAAACTGGATCAGAGGGAGTCATTGGATATCACATATCTAGACATTTCTAAAGTATTTGATACTGTGCCAAGACTGCTACAAAAATGAGAATGCTTGGACTGGGGGAAAATGTGTGAACATGGGTGAGTAATTAGCTTAATAATAGGAAACAGGGGGTGGTTATCAGTGGTACATACTCAGATTGGACAAACTTTACTAGTGGTGTACCGCAAGGGTCAGTGCTTGGCCCAATTCTCTTTAACATATATATTCATGACACTGAGATTTGATTAAACAGTAAAATATTAGGGTGCGTTAAAATGGACCATAACCCACCCTGGAGTGGGATGCCCCGCTGTGTGAAACCCCCTAGGGCACGCAGTAAACTCACCTTTCCACTGCCCCCAGGGTAGCCCACAGCGCCTGCATGAGCAGCGCCAGCATTACTTTCTTCCCACCCCGGCTGTGCGTGGCCCCACCTGACGCAACTGAATGGCTGTGCGGGGCCACACACAGCCAAAAGGAAACAAGTGATGCCGGCACCGTTCACAAGTGGGGCTGGGATTCGAACCGGTTGCTCTAGTCGCAGCGTGGGCCCGAGGAGAGGTAAGTGGACTCGGCCATCTGGGGGGTTTCACAGAGCGGGGCACCCCAAACTTACCTACTTTAAGTGATTAACTCAAAGTAAGACAGTACGCAGCAACAGATTAAAAGTATGAGCAGAAAATGCCCCAAAAGTTCAATAAATATAAATGTAAGGTCATGCACATGGGCAGGAGAAAAACTGTAGGAATTCCCCACACAGTTTGGAATGCCCCACTGTGTGAAACTCCCCAAATCCCTAATAAAACTTACCTCATCCCCAATCTCGCTGCAGGCCATGACCAAACTGCGCTATACTGTTAGCCAGCCACATACCCGCACCAGGCACATGTGAATGGTCGGCACGACCCAGCTAATACCTCTGCGCCCAGATTGTTCCTTGGCTCGGAATGGCTCACTGATTCCATTTGGGGTACAGAAGCCATCCTACCAGGTGGTATGCTGGTGTATTTGCCAGTATGGCCTCTTGTGATGGGGGATATTTTAGAAATCTATAACCACCCAGGGCATGGTGGTGCGCAGTCTGAACCCAAGTTACTTACCTATTTAGGTAATTGCCATTTCTGTACTTGATATTCTTGTGTGCATATATAACCGCCCTGTGTGTGGAGGGATGAAAAAGCATCATCTGTTTTTCCTTATATGTAAAGGAAACATTGAAATGTGAAGCATGGAAAATATTACAAGAAATAAAAAAAAACAGACTATTTCCTTCAAAGTCCGCCTTTTACAAAACCGGAACATACAGTACTTAAAGCAGACCAAAAATCAAGAATGGCTTAAACCAGACCAACACAACAAACAGTGTTCATATGAATCCCTCTTAAGATTGCTGCACACAAAAATTAACCATTTTCTAACTCCTGCTCTAGTGAATATTATAAACAAAATGGTGGCTCATGCATTTGCAGGCCACCTGCAAACAGTGCTGCTGGGCTTCCTGTTACAGTGCATTGTCAGTTGTTGCCCAGGCAGCAGCATGGCTGAGATGCCTGGAGAGGAAGCTCCAAAATGGCCGCTACCTTTCTTTCCCAACTGTGCCAAGCTGTAAGTCCGGTTGAACACCACAAGCTCCTATGTAAAGCAAACTATTCTTGTGCCCCTGGGTTTCATTGCCAATTTCTCCTGTTCTCTCGTGCGTAGAAGCATGTAAACAATTTTGAAAGTATGTTTTCTGGGTAATCTGGCTTTATGATAAAATGAGCTTTTAGGTTTGTTTGAGCAGACTGCTGACCCTTGGTGCCCCCCTCACATACCCTGCAGTGTGTGTCTGGAGTTGCCCCTGCTAATGGAGACACGTTTTTAGATGTTTTGGACGTTTTTTTCTATTTAATTCGGGCAGTTAGGGTGGTTAACGGACACTGTCTGTTTTTAAGTGAAATGGGTGCTAGCAATGCAGCGAATACAGTGTTAGGGTGTGCTTGATTTGGCAAAGATTTCCATAATCAGCAGGAGGATATCTGCCCATCCATGAACTCAACCAACTGATATCCTTCCAGGTGTGTTTAGCGGTAATAAAGGCAAATTTGCCAGCATTTTATTTTTTTTGCTTTCTTTTTCTTACACAAACAGAAACATGATCCATTTCCTTGTAGGAAAATTAACTCCTTCCATGGTAAGTTTGTTACCTTTTAGAGAGGTAATTGGATGGAAATTGTATGGCCTTCAAGTTTCACTTTAAAGCAGAGCAAAACCCAGGATTTTTACTATCCCTGGTTTTGTTCCATGCCCTCGGGGCATCCCGAATTTGGACTATTTTGTAACATTTTGTAATTCTTGCCATGGTCGATTTACCCCCACCCCCCTCAATAGCATCCTAATGGATCTGCCAATAGCCTACATAGAAGTTTTTCTGCCGCTGTGTATTGTTTGTTATGTCAATTTAGTCCAGGCAGCAGCACATCTAGGTTGGTGGGAATGAAAGAAGCCTCCTGAGTGCTCCACGATGGCCGCGACCAGAAGAAAATCGTTGAGCTGCCATTTCAGCATTGAGTGGGTGCAGGGACAAAAGTGCTGACAATGATTCAGTATCATGCATGCAAATGGAGCAAGGGAGTCCGCTGGTCCCATGTAAATTATTAATTTCTATTATTTTCCAGTGCATTGTTGCTGGATTTTTGCCCAAAGAATTTTTTTATGAAGCTCACAGATGATTCTTGCATTAGTCTGGCAGCCCTGCCCTGTGTGCTGGACTTGGCTTCTCATATACATCAAGCTTAGCCTAGTTTTTATTCTTCTTTTAAAATGCTCATTTTCAGCGGTGACTGTTGAACTTATCAGGGTCCATCATTTTTGGTGCTGCGCTCTATTTTCAAACGGCCCTACAGATTATCTGATTGTATAAGGCCGGCGGCTAGGAAAAAAAAACTGCCCTTTTCTCTCATATGACACAGTCATGGTTTGCTGAGCAACAGTACAGATATATTATCTGATTATAAACAGTCAAATGGTTTCCACTGGAGCCACAATTAGGATATTTCAGCCACATTAGCAAGCTGCCATTGGTGGAAAAATAGATCAGGTTCCTAAGGGGCCTTTTGTGGAAAGGAAAAGCGTAAAATCCTATACACCTGAGGATAAAAGCAGGATGCACTACTTTAATGTGTTTAAAGCAGAAGTAGAGTCTGAAAACCTTCGAGCAAGGACTTTTTTTTATCAATATTTAGTTTTGTAACATACTATATACTAAATACATGTTCTAATGAAAAAACATTGACACACAATGCTAAGAATCCATCTGCAATCAGTATTACCCCACCAAGGTTACTTCAGTGTAATGCTCGTTTGTCACCAACAAATGGATCTGCATTATAGCTGAAACTGCATTATATTGAGCATAGACCTCATAGATAGAGGATAAGTGCATGCAGGGCTGTATTTCCCATTAGGCAACCCTAGGCACGTGCCTAGGGTGGCAACCTGGAAGGGGGGGCTCTGCCCTTACTGCTGTAGTAAAGAAAAGAAATTAAAACTCCCATAGCCAGAACATTAATGCCTCCTAACAGGCCAGCCGCAGAAGGACGCAGAATGTATCTCTGGGGAGGGAGGGTGCAATGGGTTAAACACAGCTCCGAGAATCTCCCCTCCGCTGCTGTGGTCATTTGACTCCTGTATATCAGAATGTCAGAAAGATAGAACATGCTTTCCTGCTTCTCTGCATTTCCCCCCTTGTGTCTTCTCCCTTCTCCACACAAATACTCTGCATCTAACCCATTGCACCCTTTCCCCTATCCACACCTTTTTTTATGTGGACCGTTACTAACTTGAAAAAAGGGGGCGCAAGCACCTAAAGTGCCTAGGGATCCATGAACCCCAAATACGGCCCTGAGTGCATGCATTGCATCTTGGGGCCCAAGGCTGGACCATATTATATGAGAATCTACTTTATATGCTATACTACTAGATCATCTGATGACCTATAAAAAAGGGTCTCATTACCAAGGTGCCACACAAGGCATTTCATGATGGGTAAAACCAGTGAGCTCTCTCATGACCTTTGCAAACTTATTGTTGCAAAACATTCTGATGGCATTGGTCACGAAAAAATGGCCCAACAATAAAAATCCATATAAATATGCTGGATGGTGGGAGGCGAGGTAATTTATACACCCGGCATCAAGAAATATCCAGCCAGGTTTGTTTATTATTTTAATGGATAGTAGAGGAAATCAGGGGTGACGGGCTCTGTCACCCCTCATAGACTAAACCTGTAACCCCTAGATTTTGTTTCTACAATGTGAGAATAAACCACAAGCTTGGAGGCAGTTTTATTCAGTTCGGGTGTTTAAGTGACCTCTCTTCTCAATAGCCAACGTGTTTATATGGATTTTTAACATTACACAATTTTGTGATTGTGCTACTATAAGAAAAAGTATGTTGAAGAGCTTTTCAAAGTTTTGACAACATTTAGACAAGCCAGACAACTGAAGGACACGCTCAATTCAGAAAATAGGAAAGTTAGCTTTGATGCTAAGTGGACAGAGACTTTAATTTTTTGCTTACAAAGTACCCATGGGGCATCCTAATTTGGGATGCCCAGATGTTTGAATACTGCATCCCTGGCCTCCCTGCATTGTTCTTCCATGACCAGCCTTTCAGATAGGCTGGGACGGGATTTCTCTATGCTGACACTCTGTTCCAGCTGGATGCCATAATATGCCTGTGTTGAGTTGAACATGTTCTCCAAACGTAGAGGCTCTCAAAATCTAAATGATTGCTCTCATAGTCTTCCCTAATCCATCCTTTGAGAATAAACTTTTTCCTATTGTGTCGTTCATACTGACTTTCCTAGTGGGAATATTGGATCCAATTAATTCTGCACACGTCCCCTCCAGCTTGTAAAATGGGCTTCAAGATACGCAGCTGCGTTTGGTAATAAGTTGTCTTCTTGATAAGACATCCGAAACTGAGAAATTACTTTTGCTTTTTGGAAGTTTATTTGGCTTTCCAATATCTTTCTGGTTTAACTAAAATTATCAGCACAGTACACAACTACTACTACCCCCTAATTTGTAATCCTGCCTCTGATGCCTTTTTACAGGCAGAACGGAACAACCTTTTGGAAGAAATATACTCTTCAGTAGTTGGGGGTAGTCTTCTGAACAAGGATGAGGACATTTGAAACCCTAACTCCCCATCTACTCCTGCTGCCAGCAAGCCCCAAATTCTCTGCTTTTCCTCATAGAACCATGAAACCGTTGCACACTACAGTAATGCAGGCCTCTTATTACAGAATTCATATCCACTAACAGCCACACAGCTTTCCAAATTATGTCCCATCTTAGTATTTTGTGCATTGGTTAATGGAGGCCTACACTGTCCAACAAGAAAAAAAAGCTACCCAGATAAAGCTCAAATTGTCTTGTATTGTAATACAAACCAATATAAAAAGGTCCATATGTCAAAGTTTCGGAGACATGCAAGACCCCTTTTTCAAGGCAAGTATTTAACCATATTGGGAGAGATACTGTCTTTTAAAATATACCATTAGCCAATGGGGTGCAGCCGCCCAGCTTTGTGGGGTTGTGGGGTGCTCACTGTGAGGGTACCAGCCCATCAATTTTCTGTCTGCCTGCAGAAAGAAAGTGTCATTTGATGATGCCACTCTGTATTCTGGGATTGCTGTCCTTTTCCTGACTGTTGCAGCCCAGCAGGGCAAAGAATAATAAGTAAGCAACTAAAAACTTAACATACATTAAACTTTTTTAAGGGTTTGTGCATTTCATTAAATTATGCTAAAGGTTCGACTGAGGTCTACTATTTTCTTTAACTTAATAAAATAAATATGTTGATTTAAAGTTTTGTACCAATCTACTTAAAGTGTCTCAACCCATGCCCCAAGGGCCCTGAATCCTCCCCCCTCCCCCCCGAGGTATGGAGAATCAGGATGCCCAGGTGTTTGAAACCCCCCAGGTTGCCCCAAAAACGCACCTTCTTTCCCTGTCCAATGGCACATGTGCGAGCTGCGGCCACATCTCTGCTATCCCTTTAGCAGGGAGCGTACCTGCACCAGCCATTTATGAAGCTCCCTGTTTGAGGGTAGCAGGGGATGTGGCCGCCAGCATGCTTGGATTAAACGAGCTATTAGACGAAGTGGCACACAGATCCGAGCATGCCCTTTGGATGAGAGGGCTGCGCATGTGCTGTAGGACCCGGGAAGGGCGAGTGAGATCGGGCAACGTGGGGGGTTTCACACAGCGGGGTATCCCCGATCAAATTGCTGTGCTCCATTGTATAAATTCACCCATGAAACCCACCTGTCCAAGCTCCAACGGTGGATGCACAGGCTCCTGCCCAATGAGAGCCACTTGCTGTGACTACGCCATTCGACATGCGGCTTTTGTTTATTGTGGGGAGCAGCATACAGCTGCTCCCTATTTAAGTAAATGAAAACCACCTGCCAAATAACGTAGTCACAACAGAAGGCTCTCACTGGATGTGAGCCTGGACTGGTGAAAGGGGGGTTCACACAGCGGGGTATCCCAATTTGGGAAGCCCCGGGGGCTCGGAACAACACTCGAGAAATTCAAATTCCCGGGTTTTGTTCCATTTTAATAATATTAGTGCCCAGTTAGTACCCCCACCATTGGAAACCCACGGCTGCCTGGCAGTCCTGTTTAAAGCAAAAGTCGACTTCGGTGGACTTTATCCAAAAGTCCAGGGCCAGGAAGCTCCAGCAGTAACTAGCAGATCCGCTCACCATTCTGCCCTGCCACAGCCCTAATTTGTGAAGCCATGAGCTGTGCTTCTGAACCAGACTGGAGGGTGGGCATGGTCTGGTTATGTCCTTACTGTGGGAACTTTCGTGCACATAGGCGCCTATTGTTTTCAATAGTAGCTGGCTGTAACCAGACCACAACCAACTGCCAGCATGAATCTGGAAGCATGGCTCCCAGTTTCACAAACCAGCTGCCCGCGGGCCAGCCCTGAAGAGTCTTGGGAAAAACCACCTTTTATTCCATTTACTGCACAAGGTTTAAGGGTTGCACATGAACAATGCGCTCTCTGCATCAGGTGATGTTCCCAGAGCAAATATCCGTGAAGGAACCACCAATCTGGATAATTGTAAGGGCAGATGGTCACTGTTTTGTTGTTTGTAGGCAGATGAATGAGATCTCCATAGCCACCATTCATAGAGAACAGTACTGGTCCAATCCCTGGACCTTGGAAGTACTTATTACTTACATAGTGTGGTTATTCTTAGTTTACAGTACGTCCTGCTCCAGAAGGAATACTTACACGTGGGTATTACTCCGCCAGATGGCGCTGGACTGCAGAGACATCGAAAATAGGCTCCTCCCAGCCCCTCAAATACCCAGGGACCTCCCACAAATTCCCAGATTTTCTCTGCAGTCTGGACTGCTAAGGACAAGAAATGGCTCTCTCTACTCGCAGGTGAGCGGGGCTATTAGCCTGCGGCCCTGTAGGACTATTCCCACCCGTTCCATTAGTATTATGCCTCCCAGCCTTGGCTGCGCTGGTCGGGTGATGGTAGGCAGCACCGCTAGCAGGTGCTTAGGAGCCCTGCTCCACCGCAATCCCCCACCAAAGGGTGGGCGGTTCAGGCTTATGATGAGCCTCTATGGGATGCCCCTCCCACAATATTGCCCCTGCCCATCGGTGGGCCCTATTTAAGTGGCCGCTGTCCCCCCTCATTCTCCTGGTAGCCTTCGGGGGAAAAAAGGGGGGGGGTGTCGGTATGGATGCTTTGCATTTACGTGTTTTAGACATTAATTTTTATTTGTCTTGTGCCAGCCGCCGCGCTGTCTCGCTTTACTATTACTGTATTTAAGTTGTCTTCTTGATAAGACATCCGAAACTGAGAAATTACTTTTGCTTTTTGGAAGTTTATTTGGCTTTCCAATATCTTTCTGGTTTAACTAAAATTATCAGCACAGTACACAACTACTACTACCCCCTAATTTGTAATCCTGCCTCTGATGCCTTTTTACAGGCAGAACGGAACAACCTTTTGGAAGAAATATACTCTTTAGTAGTTGGGGGTAGTCTTCTGAACAAGGATGAGGACATTTGAAACCCTAACTCCCCATCTACTCCTGCTGCCAGCAAGCCCCAAATTCTCTGCTTTTCCTCATAGAACCATGAAACCGTTGCACACTACAGTAATGCAGGCCTCTTATTACAGAATTCATATCCACTAACAGCCACACAGCTTTCCAAATTATGTCCCATCTTAGTATTTTGTGCATTGGTTAATGGAGGCCTACACTGTCCAACAAGAAAAAAAAGCTACCCAGATAAAGCTCAAATTGTCTTGTATTGTAATACAAACCAATATAAAAAGGTCCATATGTCAAAGTTTCGGAGACATGCAAGACCCCTTTTTCAAGGCAAGTATTTAACCATATTGGGAGAGATACTGTCTTTTAAAATATACCATTAGCCAATGGGGTGCAGCCGCCCAGCTTTGTGGGGTTGTGGGGTGCTCACTGTGAGGGTACCAGCCCATCAATTTTCTGTCTGCCTGCAGAAAGAAAGTGTCATTTGATGATGCCACTCTGTATTCTGGGATTGCTGTCCTTTTCCTGACTGTTGCAGCCCAGCAGGGCAAAGAATAATAAGTAAGCAACTAAAAACTTAACATACATTAAACTTTTTTAAGGGTTTGTGCATTTCATTAAATTATGCTAAAGGTTCGACTGAGGTCTACTATTTTCTTTAACTTAATAAAATAAATATGTTGATTTAAAGTTTTGTACCAATCTACTTAAAGTGTCTCAACCCATGCCCCAAGGGCCCTGAATCCTCCCCCCTCCCCCCCGAGGTATGGAGAATCAGGATGCCCAGGTGTTTGAAACCCCCCAGGTTGCCCCAAAAACGCACCTTCTTTCCCTGTCCAATGGCACATGTGCGAGCTGCGGCCACATCTCTGCTATCCCTTTAGCAGGGAGCGTACCTGCACCAGCCATTTATGAAGCTCCCTGTTTGAGGGTAGCAGGGGATGTGGCCGCCAGCATGCTTGGATTAAACGAGCTATTAGACGAAGTGGCACACAGATCCGAGCATGCCCTTTGGATGAGAGGGCTGCGCATGTGCTGTAGGACCCGGGAAGGGCGAGTGAGATCGGGCAACGTGGGGGGTTTCACACAGCGGGGTATCCCCGATCAAATTGCTGTGCTCCATTGTATAAATTCACCCATGAAACCCACCTGTCCAAGCTCCAACGGTGGATGCACAGGCTCCTGCCCAATGAGAGCCACTTGCTGTGACTACGCCATTCGACATGCGGCTTTTGTTTATTGTGGGGAGCAGCATACAGCTGCTCCCTATTTAAGTAAATGAAAACCACCTGCCAAATAACGTAGTCACAACAGAAGGCTCTCACTGGATGTGAGCCTGGACTGGTGAAAGGGGGGTTCACACAGCGGGGTATCCCAATTTGGGAAGCCCCGGGGGCTCGGAACAACACTCGAGAAATTCAAATTCCCGGGTTTTGTTCCATTTTAATAATATTAGTGCCCAGTTAGTACCCCCACCATTGGAAACCCACGGCTGCCTGGCAGTCCTGTTTAAAGCAAAAGTCGACTTCGGTGGACTTTATCCAAAAGTCCAGGGCCAGGAAGCTCCAGCAGTAACTAGCAGATCCGCTCACCATTCTGCCCTGCCACAGCCCTAATTTGTGAAGCCATGAGCTGTGCTTCTGAACCAGACTGGAGGGTGGGCATGGTCTGGTTATGTCCTTACTGTGGGAACTTTCGTGCACATAGGCGCCTATTGTTTTCAATAGTAGCTGGCTGTAACCAGACCACAACCAACTGCCAGCATGAATCTGGAAGCATGGCTCCCAGTTTCACAAACCAGCTGCCCGCGGGCCAGCCCTGAAGAGTCTTGGGAAAAACCACCTTTTATTCCATTTACTGCACAAGGTTTAAGGGTTGCACATGAACAATGCGCTCTCTGCATCAGGTGATGTTCCCAGAGCAAATATCCGTGAAGGAACCACCAATCTGGATAATTGTAAGGGCAGATGGTCACTGTTTTGTTGTTTGTAGGCAGATGAATGAGATCTCCATAGCCACCATTCATAGAGAACAGTACTGGTCCAATCCCTGGACCTTGGAAGTACTTATTACTTACATAGTGTGGTTATTCTTAGTTTACAGTACGTCCTGCTCCAGAAGGAATACTTACACGTGGGTATTACTCCGCCAGATGGCGCTGGACTGCAGAGACATCGAAAATAGGCTCCTCCCAGCCCCTCAAATACCCAGGGACCTCCCACAAATTCCCAGATTTTCTCTGCAGTCTGGACTGCTAAGGACAAGAAATGGCTCTCTCTACTCGCAGGTGAGCGGGGCTATTAGCCTGCGGCCCTGTAGGACTATTCCCACCCGTTCCATTAGTATTATGCCTCCCAGCCTTGGCTGCGCTGGTCGGGTGATGGTAGGCAGCACCGCTAGCAGGTGCTTAGGAGCCCTGCTCCACCGCAATCCCCCACCAAAGGGTGGGCGGTTCAGGCTTATGATGAGCCTCTATGGGATGCCCCTCCCACAATATTGCCCCTGCCCATCGGTGGGCCCTATTTAAGTGGCCGCTGTCCCCCCTCATTCTCCTGGTAGCCTTCGGGGGAAAAAAGGGGGGGGGTGTCGGTATGGATGCTTTGCATTTACGTGTTTTAGACATTAATTTTTATTTGTCTTGTGCCAGCCGCCGCGCTGTCTCGCTTTACTATTACTGTATTTAAAATTGCCGCCGCCGCGCCTTTTCTGTCACTATGCTCTGCGCTTGACGGCGGCGTTACCTCAGGCGCCGGTGCGCCGTTATTGGCTGTTTGTCATGTGCTGGCTTCGCGCTCTTCGGGGGGGTATACCGACGCCATCTTGTCTGCTTGGCTGGCTTATGCGCTACGGTCCCCTACCTACCGCGGTCTGTAAGTGCCCTCGCGGGCGGTTTTATTATCTAATTTTTCTTTAATACTGTCTGCTTACAGCCCCCTTTTTATTATGTTTTTCAGGCAGGCGAGTCCATTGGCTTCTCCCGGCCCTCTTAGTTTGCTAATTTTATAGGCCTAGTTGTATTTACTCCCACTCCCTAGCGGGCTATTGGGGCATCCAGGGTTGCTTTATAGCGTTAATCGGCCTATAGCGCCGCTATAATCACCATATGGAGGCATCTCAGGATAATGTGACCGGGGTTCCTTCGGGACAAGCCAGGCTGTGTGTAGCGTGTGGGCAGCCTCATGCTGACGCTGACAAGGCGCGGGTCTGTGTGCCATGTTCTGAGCAGGTGCTTGCACTGCAATCCGGCCTTCCTGTGGCTGGGTCTGCACTTCGTATCACTTCACCTACCCCTCCAAGCTTAAATCTCACCCCTACTGAGTTGCATACAAGTGGGGATTCTCAGCCTACTACTGTTGAGAAGTTGATTGCTAATACCTTGGCGCGTAAGGCCCCTGCAAAAAAGCGGCACTTAATGCCCAATGTCACTCTTTTTCCTATGGAAGCTGAGGAGTTTTGGGATCTTTGTGGCTATACCCCCTCGGATGAAGGGGAGCTTTTCTCTGACACAGGGTCCTCTGATGAGAGGCCCAGGGGCCATGACGAGGCTGGCTCTGACCCCTGGACCTCGGATGACACTGACAGATTGCTGACCCAGATTTTTGAGGTTCTGTCCATTTCTCCCCCTGTTGCGGCTCCCAGGCAAAGGGGGGAATTCTTCCATACAGCTAAATCACGTTTGGAATTTAGCGAGCAAGCACATTTCAATAATGTGGTGCTCAAGGAATGGGAGCGCCCCAGTAGACTTCCCGGGGTACCTAAAAGTTGGGATAGGAAGTATCCCTTTCCTGCTGATGTTGTAAAATGTTGGTCATCCCCTCCCGAGGTGGATGCCCCGATCCTAGGGTTATCTAACACCTCTGTCATGCATTCCCCTGATTCTACTACCCTGCGGGATGCTGAGGACCGGCGCATTGACCAGCTGGTGTCCCATGCCTTTGCATGTGCGGGGACAGCGCTGCGCCCGGTTTGTGCTTCTGCCATTACCGCTGTGGCCACTAGAACCCTTATCATAAATATACTTGATGGTGCCCCTGATGATTTGCCTTGTGAAGTGTTCAATGCACTCTCCAGTTGTGATGTTTTTGTAAATTTTGTCCTCTCTGCCTTGGATGACACCATTAGAATGTGTGCCAGGACATCTGCCCTTGTGGTGGCTATACGCCGCTCGGTTTGGCTACGTCAGTGGGCTGCTGACAATGCTGCCAAGAAGGCCCTCACTGGGTTTCCCTTCAAAGGATTGCGCCTGTTTGGGGACCGCCTGGATATTTTTGCTAAGGGAGGCAGGTTACCCCAGCGCAGGCGGCAATCTCGGCCCTTTCGGGGTCAGGGCTCCTTCTCCTCCCCCTACTGTGGTGCTAGACAAGGGAGGGGGGTTTCCTTCACTGGGGCCCGGGGAGATTTCTGGGGTAGGGGCAGAGGACGTGGTTGTCCCGGCTCCTCCTGGGGCCCCAAGGCAAAATCCTCTCCCAAGCCCCCTCAGTCATGATGGGGCGCCCTCACCCATCCGGGTGAGGGGACGGCTTCAGCACTTCGCTCACGTCTGGAGGCTTCATGTCTCAGACCGGTGGATTCAGGAGGTAGTGTCCTCCGGTTACAAGATAGTTTGCTTATATGAGAAAAAGAGGAAGATCGAACACCCAACAAACGCTGCTAGATCTTGAGAAAGTTTTTAATGCTGGTGCAAACACGAATCACAAGGATGCTGCATAGCATGATAAGGTGTATATACAATATATTTACAGATAGTGCAAAATGAACACAGTAATAATAAAGATGACATGGACCACTTAGTACATGGTGAAACTACGGTGCCCAGCTTAGATGGGGCCCAAGCAAACCAATAAACGTATCCCGCTAGTACTAACCTTCTCTGACCTTTCAGCACAGGCTCAAAAAGTCATCAGGAGACACTGGCCTATCCTAGGCACAGATGACAAACTTGCTGACCTCTCTAAGGAACCACCGATGACAGCATTTAAAAGGGCCAGGAACCTGAGATCTACATTGGTACAGGTGGATTTCAAGTCCCCTACACCACAAGCCAGATCTAATTGGCTTAATGACCTACAAGCCCCGGCAGGTATGTACCCGTGTGGTCACTGCGCACAGTGTGGTTTTACCTACAAAACCTCTACCTTCACACACCCCAGTACTGGGAAACGCTATAAGATCCGTGACTTCGCCACTTGTGCAACCAAGAATGTTGTATATCTCCTCAAGTGTCCGTGCGGCAGAGGTTATGTGGGCAAAACTAAGCGTGAAATCAGAAATAGAATTAGTGAACACCGCTCAGATATCAGGAATGGGAAGCTAGAATTCTCTGTGGCTAAACACTTTCTGGAAATGGGACACCCAATTAGTCAACTTAGGTTTCTGGTAATTGAAGTGGTAAAAACCCCCAAACGTGGGGGAAACACTGAAAAGAAATTACTTCAGCGGGAATTATTTTGGATTCACCAATTAAATACTAAGTATCCTAACGGCCTGAATGAAGACACGGATTATTCTGTCTTTTTTTAAACAATTCTTTCTCCCTGCATTATAGTACTCTATAGCCGTGGTTTTCTTTCTGGAGTTCTACTTTAACTGAAGGTTCTAACTACTATAGTTCCTCTCCCACAAGAATGGGTAATTTTGAGCAATGATATGACTTAGCAAGAGGTTTATATACCTCGGTATCATGTTTTAAGTTTGCACTAATTCGTGGTTTTATTTTTGTCTTTTCTGTAGCATAGTGGACCCCTCCCCCTTGAGCCTCCAGCTCTCCAGCGTCGTGCTCCTGTCACAATGTGCATGTACTGCTTGCTACTACTGACGCTCTGCAAACCGGAAACTCCACCGCCGCCATCTTCTCGACTCCCGTCGCCGAATCCGGCGCCGCCATTTTCTTCTCTGCTCTTACAGGAACGGCGTCACACCCGGCCCCGCGCGCCACTTCCGGTCTCGGATGGCAGGCCCTGCCATCCAGACTATGAGTGGCCGGGACTGGTGATGACAGCCGGAAATGACGTCAGCGGACGGCGCTCGTTCAAGCGCCTCCGCTTTGGCGCCATTTGCGCACACGCTGGAGGCTCAATAACGCGATTTAAACCCACTTTTTCACAATCAGGATACCGCTCCTCTTGAGAAAGGCTATCCCTAGCTGAAACGTTGAGGGTTAATCTTGTATCCACTCTGTGTCTTGCCTGTAAGCCTTGCAATTATCTTCTATATGTGTTACTTGTTTACTGTTAGCTCTGCTAGTTTGAGTTTTGCATTGGGGAACAACCTGCCATATTTAAGCCTGTATATTGCCTTTTTTCCTGTATGCTCTTATGCATTGATTGTACTGTTATATATACATTACTGGGTTATCTGGCAGCTTGCCCCCATCTAAGCTGGGCACTGTAGTTTCACCATGTACTAAGCGGTCCATGTCATCTTTATTATTACTGTGTTCATTTTGCACTATCTGTAAATATATTGTATATACACCTTATCATGCTATGCAGCATCCTAGTGATTCGTGTTTGCACCAGCATTAAAAACTTTCTCAAAATCTAGCAGCGCTTGTTGGGTGTTCGATCTTCCTCTTTTTCTCATATATGCTATGTGTGGTGCGCAGGGTGGACGCACTGTGGAATATCCTGAACCCCTTATCTTCATTTGATTTGTTTTTCTTCCTTATATAGTTGGTCTAATCCTACAAGTGTGCTACAACTCTGGATCTAACAAGATAGAGTTTGCTGCCTGGCCGCCCCCAAGAGTCATCAGATCCCGGATTCACCAGGACCCTGTGTCAGCTCAGGAGCTATTGCAGGCAGTGCAAGGCCTCCTGGAGCTGGGGATCATCTGCAAGGTCCCTTTCAGAGAAAAGGGCAAGGGCTTCTACTCCAATCTATTCACAGTTCCCAAAAAAGATGGTTCAGTCAGGCCCATCCTGGACTTAAAGATCCTCAACAAATTTGTCAGGAGCAGGCGCTTTCGCATGGAAACTCTGCGCTCTGCCATCAGTTCCCTGCGCCCAGGGGATTTCATGACTTCTGTGGACATCAAGGATGCTTACCTTCATATTCCCATATTTCCAGGTCATCAAAGGTTCCTCAGGTTCACTCTGGAGGATCAACACTACCAATTTGTGACATTTCCATTTGGTCTCACCTCAGCTCCCAGGGTGTTCACCAAGGTGCTGGCTGGCGTGATGTCTCTGCTCAGGTATCAGGGTGTCCGTGTGCTGCCTTATCTGGACGACATTCTCATCACCTCCCAATCTCTACATCAGGCAGAAGTGGATACTCGGCTGGTGGTGTCCACCCTGGAGTCATTTGGATGGGTGATCAACCACCCCAAGTCTTCACTGTCCCCCTCCTTGGTGATTCCATTCCTAGGAATGAATCTGGATACAGTTCAGGCAAGGATTTTCCTTCCTCAACAGAAGGTGGATGGTCTGATTGCACAGGTCCAGTTCCTGCTATCTTGTCATCATCCCTCCATCAGGCAGGGAATGCAGCTGGTGGGCCTGATGGTGGCGTGCTTCGAGGCGGTCCCTTATGCTCAGTTCCACATGAGACCTCTTCAACTCTACCTCTTGTCAGTGTGGGACAAGGATCCCGCCTCTCTGGACCAGGTCTTTGTGCTTTCCCCCCTAGTCAGGCGGTCCCTCTCGTGGTGGCTGGACTCCAGGAACCTGTTGGGGGGCAGATCCTTTCTGGCCCCCTGCTGGGAGACGGTCACCACGGATGCCAGTTTGACGGGTTGGGGGGGTTTCTGGAAGTACCTGCAGTTCCAAGGGAGGTGGGGCCCTCAGGAGGCCCACACTCCTATCAACATTCTGGAACTGCGGGCGATCAGATTAGTTCTGACCCAGTTGACTACTCCCCTTCGGGGCCTGCCTGTTCAGGTGCGCTCGGACAACCAGACGGCAGTTGCCTGCATCAATCATCAGGGAGGGACCCGGAGCAAGGGGGCCCTCCAGGAAGTGTCTCTGATTCTGACCTGGGCAGAGACCAATGTTCCCTGCATATCAGCTGTGTACATCCCGGGGGAGGAAAACCTCCTGGCAGACTCTTCCCTATGCAGCAGGGTGTTCCAATCTCTGTGTCGCCGTTGGGGCCAACCAGATGTGGATCTGTTTGCATCCCGTCACAATCACAAGCTACCGGCCTTTGTCTCCCTGTCCCAGGATCCCCTGGCCTTGACCACGGATGCTCTAGCAATGTCATGGCAGGACTTTCAGCTTCTGTATGTTTTCCCTCCATTCCCCCTGCTGGGCAGGGTGCTACGCAAGATTGCTCTGGAAGGGGTGCCAGCAATTCTGGTGGCCCCCAGGTGGCCAAGAAGAGTGTGGTTCGCAGACGTGGTGCAGCTGGCAGTAGATCAGTACGCTCTTCCTCTGGTGCCAGATTTGCTCACCCAGGGCTCTCTACGCCATCCCAATTTACAAACTCTGGCTTTGACGGCCTGGCTGCTGAAACCTCCATCCTGATGGAGAAAGGGCTGTCTACTTCTGTTGTTGATACCATGATTAAGGCTAGGAAGAAGTCTTCTTCTTCCATTTATTACAGGGTTTGGCGTGCCTACATTGACTGGTGTGAGTCTAAGTCTCTTCCCTGTCGTGTGTTCTCTATTCCCAGGATCCTGGAGTTCCTGCAGCATGGGTTGGAGATGGGGCTCCAACTCAGTACTCTGAAGGGTCAGGTTTCTGCCCTGGCTGTTTTCTTCCAGAAGTCCTTTGCTCAGCATCCTCTGATTAAGACTTTTTTCCAGGGGGTGACTCGTGTGCATCCCCCACATATGCCTATGGTCCCTGTTTGGGATTTGAACTTGGTTTTGTCAGCCTTGCAGGGTGCTCCCTTTGAGCCTGTGCAGGATGCTGCCCTGGCCATTCTTACTCTCAAAGTTGTCTTTTTGGTTGCTATCACCTCTGTTAGGCGTGTGTCTGAGTTGGCGGTGCTTTCCATTCAGCCCCCCTACTATGAGAGACACCAGGACAAGGTGGTGTTCCGCTTCAAGCCAGACTTTCTGCCTAAGGTTGTGTCTGCTTTTCATTTGAATCAGGACATTGTTCTCCCTTCATTGTGCCCTAATCCTAGCACTGCTAAGGAGAGGGTTTTGCACTCTTTGGATGTGGTTAGGTGTCTGAAGTACTATCTGGTGGCTACTGTACCTTTCAGAAACACTGATGCTCTTTTTGTGGTCCCTTCTGGTCCTAGGAAGGGTTTGGCTCTACTATCAGCAAATGGATCCGTCAGGCTGTGATTCAGGCCTACACTGCTAAGGGGAAGAATCCTCCCTTCCGCCTTACTGCTCTACTCGTGCTATTGGTGCTTCTTGGGCTTTTCAGCACCAGGCTTCTGTTGAACAAGTTTGCAAGGCCGCTACTTGGTCTTCTGTTCATACCTTTTCAAAGTTTTACAAGGTTGATGTTAGGGCCTCAGCTGACGCTGCTTTTGGCCGAAAGGTTGTGCAGGTGGCAGTGGTTTAAACTGTCTGCTGTTAATTTGGGGATCCCACCCTACTTTATGGACACTGCTATTGGATGTCCCACGTGTAAGTATTCCTTCTGGAGCAGGACGTACTATATACTAAGAATAATACAATTCTGTGATTACTCACCTGTAGAATTGGTATTATGAGTATACAGTACGTCCTGCTCCACCCCACCCTTGGTTTTGCATTATCTTGGATCCCCTGTATGGTGATTGTTATCATTGTTATAGTTACCAGTTGGGTTGTTTTAATTCTCCAGGCTTCTCGTTAACTGATTTCAATGCTGGGGATTTGTGGGAGGTCCCTGGGTATTTGAGGGTCCGGGAGGAGCCTATTTTCGATGTCTCTGCAGTCCAGCACCATCTGGCGGAATAATACCCACGTGTAAGTATTCCTTCTGGAGCAGGATGTACTGTATACACATAATACCAACTCTACAGGTGAGTAATCACAGAATTGTATTATTAGTATGAAGCACTAAAGCAGACTTGACGGACTAGTATTTTATGTATGAGAAGAACCATTAAGAAAACATTTTTTATAGACTAAAGTATAATAAAGGGAAGCTTTGTCCTTACAGGCATGCTGCATATTTGATGGATGCTTCTGTTATAAAATCTTTTACTGACCAAATGTGAATGAACATTTTGGCTCCTAGAACTTTTGTACATTAAGTCATCAAGATAACTTGGTTATGGGGGGCATGGATCGTGACATCCTTACCAACCTTGTTTGCAGCAAATGGATAGAGAAGCACCCATGGGTTCTTTATCTGTGCTGTTTCTCATATCAGATCTATGACAGTCTTTAGACCAACCTGAGCTCCCCTAAGCTTCATCCATGAGACTAGAAATGTATGATAATGCCAGGATGAATCAGTTAGTTATTATGAAGGTCAGACCATCTTGTAAGATTGGCTGCACCAAGCGTCTAGGTACTGTTACTGATCCTGTGCGTGGGATTATTCTGTATACTACATTGAGATTATTAAATTAATTACTGAATGTACAGTATTGCTAAGTCTGTGGCAGCTGTTAAATTGTTTACTGCCATGTTATAAAACTGGCACAGAGCCCATTCATGTGTTTAATACAGTTTGTGTGAAGGTTGTTTTCAAAAGACTTTCCTTATTGAAAGCTTTTCTGTCACCAGGAAGGTTTAGGAGGACTTGGAATCAATAAGCTGGTCTGACTTTTTTCAGAAAAAAGTTGGAACAATATACTAAGGATAGGGTCCTTATTAAAAAAAAACAAATAACTGTGCATTAGTGGATTACTTAGTGTGCTGCATTTCTTTTTTTTTTTTTCTGTAGATGTGGCCAGTCACCAGCCTTTCCCAGAGACATTCCGAATCCAGATGCCCCTCTTTTTGAAACGCCCCTCGAGGCGCTGCAGAACCTACCTGTTTTCTGGTGCCCTCAATGATGTAAACATCCGGTGGCCATATCCCCGGATCTCCACGATGTGGAGCCCGCTCCCAGCCTTTCCGATAGGGAGTGCGCACACTGCTGGGCATGCTGCCGTTCGTGCCCCCAATTGCCGAGCTCTGCATGTAAACTGAGTTGGTTTCCAAGCATTACATGCATGGCTAAGGGCTTTGATCCGTCCGATCAAAGCCCTTCGCCATGCATATAATGCTTGGCAATTACAGCCTTCACATGCCCCCTAGAACGGGGAAGAGGTGAGCTTTACAGGGCGTTCTGGGTGGTTTTACACAGCAGAGCAACAAAAACAAACTCAGGATATTAAAATCCTGAGTTTTGTTCCACTTCAAAGTAACCTTTTAGAAACTTAAAGTAGATTTGACAGTGTTCACAAGTAAAGGGACAATTTAGGCAAATTTAGCACCTTGACGTGGTGTGGGGTTTAATGTATGCGATTGCAATTGTATGCAAACCTAGGCCCCTAGTTTCTGTACAGAATTTATATGCCTGTTTGCCGAATATTATATAGTGATAAGAGGGTTAAGCACAAGCCAAAGACGAATAAATCGGTTGTACAATGACATCTGGACAGGTGTGAGCATAGCCATATAATTAAAATCAAATACAGGAAAACACCGCGCTTAATCTCAATAATGATGGTTCAATTACATATGAAGATAACTTTATGTCTTTAAAAATGCTCAAACGTGCTGGACCACTTATCCCACCAGTCCTCAATAGAATGTAACCAAATAAGCACAGAGCAAAAACAGTTCAGTGTTTCAACTAATACGCAGCTCCTCGGTATGATCCAAAAGAAGCTGTAATCCCAGTGCGCATGCACAAAGTCCACAATGTGCCCGTCACCCTTAGGAAATATTCTTACCAGAAGGTTCAAGATTAGCAGGCAAAAACATATGTCATACACTCTCCTATTATGCAGAGGTCGTCTTTCCAAAATATATGCTTGTAGGTCCTCTTTCAGTCTTTATACACCATTGGACTCAATGTAGTCCAAAAACCAAAAAAGGAAAAGAAAAGATATCTAGTGCAACTCTGTCAGTTAATGATTCAGGCTTTAATAAAACTCATATGCACTTACACAGTAATGTAGATTAATAGCAAAAAAGGATTTCCCGTCTGAGAGGTGTTCCCCCAAGTTCCCACACGCGGCCGTCGTTGGGAAATAGAGAATATCACTCCAATCAACAAGGAATAACAAGAGAGCCCACACTCTTGTTATTCCTTGTTGATTGGAGTGATTTTCTCTATTTCCCAACGACGGCCGCGTGTGGGAACTTGGGGGAACACCTCTCAGACGGGAAATCCTTTTTTGCTATTAATCTACATTACTGTGTAAGTGCATATGAGTTTTATTAAAGCCTGAATCATTAACTGACAGAGTTGCACTAGATATCTTTTCTTTTCCTTTTTTGGTTTTTGGACTACATTGAGTCCAATGGTGTATAAAGACTGAAAGAGGACCTACAAGCATATATTTTGGAAAGACGACCTCTGCATAATAGGAGAGTGTATGACATATGTTTCTGCCTGCTAATCTTGAACCTTCTGGTAAGAATATTTCCTAAGGGTGACGGGCACATTGTGGACTTTGTGCATGCGCACTGGGATTACAGCTTCTTTTGGATCATACCGAGGAGCTGCGTATTAGTTGAAACACTGAACTGTTTTTGCTCTGTGCTTATTTGGTTACATAGCCATATAATTGAATTGATGAGCATTTGAAGTCCTAAGCACATTTTAGATTTGGGATTGGAAACATCGAGGACACAACCTCTTACACAGGGAAAGCATTGAAATTCACTTGGAGACTATTTAACACCTTCAGAGCTGGCAATAGCTAAGCTGGACAAGACCGTCTCGCCAGATTCCCAGGCTCATTCCCTGACCTCACACATGACCTTGAATTGGGTCTGAGAAGGGTGCTGTGTCTACTCATGGGATCATTATCAGCCATCTGCAGTTTAAGCACCAGTCAAAATCCATTAGGTCAAATCACGTCTGATGCGCAAACGCTGAAGCTGTTAATGCTTCCATATCTGGGGTTAGAGTCCTAGGCCCAGCCTTTTGTTGTATACATGTTAGCATCCTGCCCACCTTATGGTTACATCTACAGATGATCACATGCCTATATACATTATCACATTTATGCTGATTATTTAAACCGGACCTTCAGCGTGATTTAATGAAAAGCCCAAGCTCTTAAAAAACGGTTCCCCAGCATCTAAAATTAATATATTTTACGTTTTTAGCCACTAACTTATTATTCTTTCCCCCACTGGGCTGCAACTCTGCTCAGGAATTTAGGATACGGGTGCCGCCATCTTGACTCAGAAGCATCACACTTACTGAGGAGAGGAGGGCGGGATAAAGTACAGGGGGGCGGGTTATAGCTGTGCTTTGCTCAGACAGAGCAGAGCTGGGGTCAGGTAAAGGTCAGCAGTCCCAGAATGTAGAGCAGCACAGTCAGGAGGCACTTACTGTTTGCAGGCTGCCTGATAAGATGGCGGCTTCCATAAGCCGCCATCTTGGATGTTTAAAGGCTCATAACATGCAGTAGATGCAGGTAGGATGATTTTTAATGTGAGCAATCTGTATGTACAGGGTGGGGGAAACATATAAGATAGACTCTTATTCAGAGTGAAGGTCCGCTTTGTGCTAAATGTTTTTCAACTTTCTCCCAGCTACTGGTTCGCCTATGAGAGATCTGAAAATTTGTATTTATTTCACAACTTGTCATAACTTGCTCCTTTCACAAGATTTGGGATTCAGGAGCCCATTTGAAGTCCTTTATCACTAGGACCTGAATTATGTATAGCCTATCTGTTTCATCCCAAGTGCACACACACAGACAATACAGTTTGACATAATGGTAATACTTGCATCTAATTGTGGGGTGGGCCCCCAGAATCGGTTCTACTAGTGGGTCACAGATACCCCAGTTCAACACTGGTGCTTAATATGGTTACTCAGGACAGTTTGTAGGCAAAATAACTCTCTGTGCAGGAAGGGAAGAGTTCTGCCCCCTCCTTACCCACCCTATGGTGCTGCTACAGGTATGTACCATGCTATGCCTCTACCATAGCAGCAGGCAGTCCCCCTCAATGACTGAGCCCAACATAGGGCGGGTGCTGTCTTATGGCCTGCACTACTAATGGTGGCCCTGACTCCTTTGCAGAAAAGAGGATAGTTGGGGTAAAGGCGCCCCAAAGGCCTTGCCACCCAGGGCAATCTCCCTGCTCGCCCTCCGCTAGATAAAACCTGTGGTTATATTTGTATGCTATACCCTGTCTATATAACAACTGTGATAGAAACTTAAAACAGACCTTTCCTGGTTACTGGGACACTAAACTATACTAACCTACTCCCTCACACCACTAGAAATCCCCATATTAGAGAGCTGCTCAGCCTCTCCTAGCAGAGTTCCAACCAATGGGTTGACAGGAAATGGCTATATACATAAAGCAGCTGCAGCACCAATAGGCAACAAGCATCTCCGGAGTGCACCACTGTCATAAACGGCTCCATAACTGATGTTGACTTCTCAGTTCCCCGTGAGCATCCCTCATAGGGGTGCCCCGCTGTGTGAGACCCTCCAGAATGCCGCCAGTATTCACTCACCTTTCCTGGGCCCAACAGTGCATGCACAGGCTCTCGTCCAATGAGAACTATTTGCCGTGATGATGTAAATCTGCAAACGGCTCTCATAGGTTTCAATGGGGAGCAAAACATGACCTGTTGATGTGACTGTAGGAGAGGGTTGGGGTCCACTGTTTCAAGGGACCAGGGTGGCCCTGCGATTAGATCTGGAGGAGGAGCAAACTTTGGATATCTGTGACCACATCTACATTTGATGCAGCTAATGGAGAGGCAAATGGGACAGGCTTCAGTTGAGCCTCTTGTTGTTTTATTATTGCCTAGACTGTCCCTTTAAATTATTCTTTGGTTGGGTGACTGTGTCATTGGGGTATTATTTTTTGGCAAATCTAGTTCGCCATTTTTTTGGGGTTCAACCTAATGTGTAAAGATTGACACTCTCTATTACATATTTAGGGTTTTCTGTCCTTTTATCCAGATGAAACAAGCCTAAAAAGGCAGGAAAGGCTCTGATGTCTTAAAAGAGTGTCAAACTATTCTTTATTAGTGATAATTAATATTTTTAGCATAATTGAAAGTTTTATATAATCATGTAGAGAGGCTGTAATCAGGAAATCCAGCCTGCCAGGTTTCATTATATAATCCCTGTCTTGGTTTGGCCTTTGTTCCAACTTTGATATAGAAATTGGTGATCTGCTCTTTTAAAGCTCCTCCTCATCACTTACTCTGCCTGACCTGTGTCTCTGGCTGACCTATAATAAAATGATGAGCGCTGACAATAAAATTATAGAGCAAGGAACTGAGTTATTTCATTTTAAAATGATTTATAGTTTTAACAAACTGATAAAAACAAATGTTTATACCCAAAAGGGAAGAAAATGAGCTCCCCGGCTCTTGTCTGCAGTTACCCTTTGCTATTATAATTTAAAGGGATTTTTCACGCAACTACATAGACCATATAATCTCATAGCCCTAAAGCTTCTAATGTCCCCTGCTTTTTTTTAACAACCCCTCCCCCCTCCCCCCCAAAGTGGAGAAAACAATTTGAAATGTATTCATTTTTTACATTTCCAGCCAGTGGGTGTGGCCACTATCCAGTACAATGGCAGGCAGTGTGTTTATATCAGAATACTTTGACACCTAATTACTGTACAATGCTGCAATACACAGGTGGCCACTGGGGGCAGAGTTATAGACACTGGTTTATGAGGGAGGGCCAGAAGTCAGTGCCAAGTGTCTGCTTCTAGGTGCTGCTGCAAGGTTGCAGACAGATGTTTATATTTTGCCTAATGTCGACACAGCGTTAAAAACGGCTTTATGCTGTGCATTTGTACAGTCAAAAGCTGTGATTGGAAGAGCACTCGCACATGTGCCAATGGACCAGGGAAAGGTTAGTTTACTGAGATTGTTTTACACAGAGGTGCATCCCGAATGGGGGTGCCCTAGGGGCAAAGACCAGAACCCGGGATAGTCAAAATCCCAGGTTTTGGTCCACTTTAAGAAAGATTTGAAGCCTGATAAAAGTCTGGACTCCACAGCCCTGGTTTCCACATGCATTTGCTAACGTGTGCAAATGAGACCTGGTTTTTGACCAGATTTTAGACCCATGTTATGAAGTCGACAAGGTTTGGGGTCAGAGTGTTGTTTAGGAAATATTTGTCACCACATTAATCCCAATGGCAATAATACAGCAGCAAGCAGTTTACCTGAAGCCTGTCTCATGTGCCTCTCCTCCATTTCCTCCAGTACAAATGCTGTAGCAGGGCTCCAAAGTTTGCCCTCCTCTTGGTTTCGTTCCTCCCCAAAACAAGTGGTCAAACAGACAGACGCTTTCTGCTTTTGAGCTATTGGTGCAACTGAGCACAGCAAGCCACAGTAACCACACCACAGCACGTTAAAGCTGTGTCCATGACATGCCCTTTCCAGCTCAGCCATGACACAGAAACTGAAGAGAAGAAAGCGGCTTTGCTTAGAATACAAGTTATTTACATATAATAAGATATATTGAGATGCTCTGAAATTGCTTATTTTACCCTGTTCCCAAGGGGAGAAGTGGGAGAAAGTTAGTGTGTGCCTGGACTGAGACTTTAACCCCCTAACAGTTTCGCAAGTCTTTTGCCCTTTTAATAAAAGGAGTATTTAGTTTTGCCTGAACAGATTGCTGACTTTTACTGTGCCCTTACCCTGTGTGCCAGCACTCCACCACCCTAGCCTTTATGTCTGGAGCTTTCCCTACTAATAGATACACAATTTGTTCTTTTTCACTAGGACAGTTAGGGAGTTAAAGTAGAACAAAACCGGGGAATTTAACTATGCCGAGTTTTTTTTTTTGTGCCCCAAATTGAGATGCCCTGCTGTGTGAAATCGCCCAGTACAAGTCGCCTCTTCCCAGTCCAACGGCACATGTGCAGGCTCTCGTCTAATCAGAGCCTTTTGCTGTGACTTTGTCATTCGGCAAATGGCTCTAATAGGCTTCGATGGAGATTGAGAGCAGTTGGATCCCCAGCGGCGCACACTCCCGTCCCAGCCTATCTAAATGGTTAGGGCGGGAGCGAGCCCACAGCTAAAGGATGCAGAGGATGTGCCTGTTCTTCCTCCTCATTGTAAACAAACAAAAGCCATTTTCGTATTACATAGGCAATAGGCTCTGATTGGACATAAGCCAGCGCATGCACCACAGGAGAAAGGTAAATGAATACCTGGAGGGTTTCACATTGCGAATTGGCATGCACCACGGGAAGGCCAGCGGTCACCCCTGGAGTCTATCCAGGGCTGGCCGCTCTGGGTTTTGTTTCACTTACTCTCACTTCTGCTCCTTTATCTACCTATATTCCTTCTTGAAGACCCTAAATGTGTCCCTGTCTATGGGGTCCTGTCATTGCAATACAGTGAGAAAAAAGGGTGTCCAAATAGTTCTCCATGGTGCTTTTATTCACCCCCCTCTTATCAGTTTAGATTGTGAGCCTTTAGCTCCAGATGGACACAATATCAGATTGATACGTACATCTGTTACAGCAAACATTGCTTTAACTAACATCCCACATGGGCAGCCTGAGACTAATTTCTAAGCATCTTTTCTTTATTCATGACAGTTGCAGAAGTCCTTTTATTTATACAGATTAGGAAGAAAAAAAAAACATTTTATTGGTGCTTCTGTACATATGGTTTCCCTTTAAACCTCCGGATCCAGACTTGGAGGATTAAGGAGGTTTAACAAGATTTGCCTAGAGTAAAAGGTTTACCCACAGTGCCTGTTTCCTGAGCCGGGCTATCTCCACCATTCCCAGCTTCTGTCATGAATTCTGCTCCCCTCAACCAATGAGGAATGAGCGGCATTGTCCCCGGTACTGATAGCCACTTGCTAGAAGAAGCCAGCTGGATTAATTTCTTCTGTACACCCTATTGTTTCAAATGTTTTTTTGATATTTTGTTTTTCTGAACAATACTTCTTTCTCAAGGTTGGATAAAATGGTCTGAGCTTTTAAAATGGCTAATGCGTCCTAGAAAAATAAGTGTGGTTGCTACACAGTTTCTTTAAAAATGTTGATTACAATGGTAACATTAAATAACCATTTACATAGGACCAAAACCCACATTTTTACCTAGCATCCCCCAAACTGCAACCCCCCATGAGGGTGACTTTTGGCAATTTTGAAATTGGTCATCCTGGGCTGGAGTTAAACTGACCAGATCTCCCACTTTCGGGTCCACTGGCCCTTCAAAAACTTTGGGGAAGCTTAAATGTCCCACTTTGCTGGCTTGGACTGTCCCAGCAAAGCAGAATGTTGGATGTCTGGGTGACTCTTTGGTTGAATGATGGTAGTGGAATGCGTGGACTTCTGAGCATTGGCTCAAGCATCAACATCTTATATGAGCCAAATATTCCTAGAGCATGTGACCCGTAATTAAACCAAATGTGAAACCACACCCCTACCACGCCCATCACCCACAAACTGGTTTAAACTGTGCCACTTTGAGGACCCCAAAATGGTCAGTTTAGCTGGAGTGGACCTTGAAAATGCTTTGAAAGCACGCCTTTGCAATCTATTGAGTTTGCCAATAAATGGTATTACCTTAACCTTGGATTTCCTCCTTCCGGCAGCACTAATACAGGGGGGGTAAAGACAGTCTACTCTTTAGCTTCAATGGCTTGGGAGTCTCTTAAAGTCCCCTTGCAAAAAAAAAAAAAACTAAGGAGGGGTGGCAGCTTCTCAGTTTATAACTATGTTAGCATACCTCCCAAGTGTCCCTGATTTGAAGGGACTGTCCCTCTTTTGAGTCCATATGCCCCTGTCCTTTGTTGTTCTCATTTGCCCTTATTTGAGGTGTAACATGCAGATCTTTATCAATAAATGATTAATTTGCCTATTCCATTTCTCAAATTGGGATGCCCCAGAGTCAGCTGCCAGAGAGGATCTAAAGTCTCTATAGGTCCGCTGTGAAAAGGGTTGACCCATAGGGAAGCTGTGCAAACCTAATGCCCTGCTAGACTTGAAATAGATTTTCGTTTTTTGGGGGCAGGTCTGGGGGTTAAAATAAGGTACAGGAGGTAATCGGCAATCTCAAAAATGCCAGAAGGGCGTGGCCTCTGCATATTTTTTTTAAACCAGGCCACTGTCGAGGACTCGGTGGGGAGGGGGTCGCGGGGAGCTCAAAATGGGTTTTGTGACACTTTACAGATGAATTTAATGCTCTCCCCCCTCAGTTTTATCACAAACGGGGACCATTAGCCTGTTTAGCCTTTCAATAACATTTTTGAAAGCTTTTTTTTTTGTGCCAAAAGGATGTCCTCAAGTTGCTGCTTATGTTAGAGAATGTGTGTTTTATGGATGCAGTTTTCACCACCACGTTGGCAGCGTACATCGAGTCCGTACACCAGAACACTGCTGCTATGGCCGCTGCTGAGGTGAGGGAGCTCACTCAATCGTACACATGTCCAGCAGCAGTGCTCTGTGTGTGCTTCTCTCTTCTTGGTGTACATTGCCAATGGCATCAGATTGCAGGTAGTGAAACCTGCTTCCATAAAACATAGAAGAAAATAAAATAAAAAATTAGATTGGCTCTGCACCTTGAGGACATCATTTTGTCACCCAAAAATATACACTTTCAAAAATTCTATCGAAAGTGGACTTTCCATTTAAAGCGGCCCAAAACCCACTCAGGTCTAGATTCCAGGGCCGGCCACTGAAGCGCCCTGAATCGGGATGCCCCGCTGTGTGAAACTCGCCAGGTGCATGTAAAGGCTCACCTTTCCCCACCAACAGCGCATGCTCTTGTCTATCGAGAACTGTCTGCCATGATGTGTAATTTGACAAATGGCGCTAATCATTGTCAAAGGGGGCTGCACACTGCTGCATTCTGGGGGGTTTCACAAAGCGGGGCATCCACATTCAGGTGGGCTGGGGGGAAAGCCAGTTGCTGGCCACTGCTGGGTTTAGTTCCACTTAAAAGATTCTAAAAGATTCCAGGGCCAGTCCCTGGGGCATCCGAAATTGGCCTGCCTCGCTGTGGGGAACCCAACAGGGCATCGGTAAACTCTCCTCCTTCCTGGCTCCCTCGTTGGTGTAAACATTGGTTGGCCACATCCCCAGCATAAACAAAGGATTCATATGATAGGACGAGAGCCAGCGCATGCGCCGTTGGGTAGGGAAAAAGGTGAGTTTTTACAGCCAAACTGGGGTTTCTAAAACCTGGTTTTTGTTTCGCTTTAAAAGGTCTGTCCAGGTAACAACAACACAGCTGCTTTGTCCTACTCCAATGCTCACCAACGCTACCTGCCTCCCACCGTTCGACCTGTACCGCCTCTACATCATGTCTGTGGGAAGCTATACCCCATGCTTGCCACAGCCACGTTATCTGCCCTTACTTCACTAGTACTTCAGTACCATCACTTTATGTGAAGCCATATCCACCCCTGCCTGTTCCTGCAGCTGTGGAAAGCATTTCGCAGTTCATGGGGTGGCCATGGGCTAGCCATGGCTAGTAAAAATCCTGTCCTGTTTTTGCTCTCGGTCTACCCCTGAACCTGTGCCTTTATTCTCCGCCCCAAAAACCACCACACTCAGGCTTTTGATTTTCTGGGAAAAATTCTAACATACTGTCTGCTGACTATGAGATGCCACTCAGAGAGGATTTTGACTACCCCAGGCTTTGTTCCCTGCCCCGTGGCATTATTTTGGGATGCCCAGATGTGTGAAAGTTCCATAATAACTCACCTCTTCACTATCTGATGTATGCGCAGGCTCTTGTCCAATCAGAGATGTTTGCCGTGACCACGTCATATGGCAAACGGCTCTGATTGTCTTCAGTGGGGAGCGCAAGCGGGCACGTCCCCAGCGGTGCTTGCACTTTCGCCACAGCCTTAATCACAGCTAACGACTGATTTCGGATGCCCCAGGGGAAGGCCAGCAGCCGGCCCTGGACTCTTTTGGTTCTCTGGACTCTTTTGGTTCTCTGGACTCTTTTGGACTCTTTTGGTTCTCTGGACTCTTTTGGTTCTCTGGACTCTTTTGGTTCTCTGGACTCTTTTGGTTCTCTGGACTCTTTTGGTTCTCTGGACTCTTTTAGTTCTCTGGACTCTTAGTTCTCTGGACTCTTTTAGTTCTCTGGTCCAGCCGCTCAGGGTTTTGTTCCACATTAAATTGGAGAATCCGTAAAATGTCTGATCTAGGTTCTCTCTAAATTATTTTAACACCAAGGCTTGGTTTACCAATAGCCACCCATTGGAGGAATATGAAAAAACCTGTCTCTCCACACTCTCTAGCCTTCCAATCTACCTTGCAATTTGCTGCAATAGGATTCTTAAGGAATACAGAATACAGTCCCTCCTGATGCCGTGGGTAGTGATCCAGGGTTGAGGGATACGTTGTCTGTAGATCACACTTTAACTGGAAAGCTTCCCTTTCCCCACAGGAGCACTGAGTGTAACTGATGCAGGCTTTCACAAGATCAGCACATGAAGTAAGCTAAGAACAGGGTAGAGCTCCTGCCAGATGACTGATGTTCCAATAGCTTCCTTTGTTACTTGGGTCTTTTAGACTCCAGGGCCTCCCGAGTTCCAGTCCTTGGGGCATCCTGAATTGGGATGCCTGTTGTGTAAAGCCCTCATGAACCCCGGGAACACTCGCCCCTCCCGGAGCCCTTGCCGCATCTGAGCGCCCCAGCCACATACCTGCTCACCTCTAGCCCTAACCTGTATGGATGGCGTGGTCAAACACCACGGCTGAAAGGTGGGTGGGGGTTGCGGCTGTCGGAGCTGCTCAGCTCCTATCGGCTCCACTCGGCTGCTTAGCCGTGTAAGCAGCGTCAAAGACAGCCGAGTGACAGTGAGTCCGCTGATTGGCTGAGAGTGCCGCACAGCCAATCAGCACACTCGCTCTCACCCGAGTCTGCGCCGTGGGAGCGGAGGGAATGGTCATGATTAAGGGCAGGATGCCCGAAACGCGTCAACGCTTTTTGTAACCTCCATGCCTGTTGTATCGTTTTGATGGATGCTTTTAATTGAACTTCAAATAAAATTTGGATGATTTTACTTCAAACTGGATGTCGGCTGGCCTCATGGTTATATGGTGTGGACTACACAAGAGGTGAGCGCTTGTGGCCGTGCAGCTTCTGGCAGTTTGTCTCAGATTTATAATTCAGAGCTGGCAACCTTCTGTGTACAGGAATGTGAGTGAAACTGAACGACTTGGGGGGGTACACACAGCGGGGCATCCCAATTCGGGATGCCGCGGCAGAGAGGAACAACTAACAGGAAAGTGAAATTCATGTGTGGTGTTCCTCTTTCAAGTGGAAATACAGCGTGTGTGTGTATTTAATTCACTTACTATATGTGAGGGTCTGTCAGGCTGTTGCCATTTATATTATAAGATCTAATCTTCAGATTTACTGTCATCCACTGTAATAAAGCCCCAGATGCTGAGCAGGAGGCCGGCAACAGAATGCTTTGCTGTATGAAAGGCTTGAATCCTTCCTGGCTTCCCTTTTGATACATGCTGAGGGAGATTCCCTTCATTCCCTCTAAGGACAAATTCAGCTAAGCACCGAATGACCTAATGGGCAGAGCAGGAAGGTTAATCAGCAATTGCAAAAATTAATTACAAAAGAAGCACATGCTGATTAATCTGGAGACCCTACATCTGTTCCACAAGTCTGACACTCCACAGGCCTGCTTTATCCTCGGGTCTAGCAAAATGCAGATTTTTGGCTATAAATTGACATGTGCTGTAAGCCTGGCATTTAATTAATTTTTCTGCCCTGTTTTTTAAAAGGTTTGTATGTGGGTAATATTTTGGAAACCACAAAATTGTTAGTTTGCTGGAAAATAAACCTTAGGTGGACTAAGCTCAATTTGCCCCCTCCACGCCAAATACTCACCTGATCCTGCTTTTTTTTTCCCTGTCTCGAGCTTACATAAGCTCGAGACCCCCTTTGATAGATTATTAGAGGGCCACTGGCATGGGCCTGCTTATAGGCTTAGAACTGAAAAGTGGTGGGGCCTATAAAACTATTGATGACCTGTGTTGAAAAAAATAAAGACCTAATGCCCTGAAACAGAAACAGCAAAAATTAACAGTCCTTAAAGCAGACCAAATCCCTCTAAAACTCACCCGCCCTCTCCCCATTTTTTGTCCCTGTAGCCACGCTCAGCTGGCAGATTTGAGATCACCGATCTGCTAATCTCAAATGTGCTGCCTGAAGTGATCAGCTCGCTGTCCTTATCCCCGGTCATCTGAATGGCTGGGCGCTGGGGCATGTCTCTGTTAAAGGGAAGTTGTGGGGGCCCTTGGGAAGGTGAGCTTTTGTGGGCAGTCCCAGGGTTTCAAACAGCAGGGAATGCCCCGAGGGCAGCCATGTGGCCAGCCCTTATAGACTCCAAGACTATCCTACTCGGGTTTCGATCTGCTTTAAAGAAAAAAAAGTAAAGCTCATTGGTGGCCTAAACCCTATTTCCCTTTTTCACTTTCAATACTCACCTGATTCCAATGGGCCCTCTGTGGCTTTGTCATAACCCATGTCTGGTAAGTGGCCTGAAATTCTCATTCATTACATGGTTGCCAATTACGTGACAGATGGGCTAGCAGAAAAAACCTGAATGGCTGCCAACAGTCACATGATTGCCATTTGCTGCCATACAATTGAATGAGGAACTTGTGATTTTGATCTCCAACTTCCATAATTCTCGTAGAAGAAGAGTTAATCATCTCCTAAAATAGAAGGGATTTCTATCCTAGTTTGTGTGAAGAACCATGTACTCTCCTATACAATGTTATCAGATAAGAACTGTGTACAGTCACTTGTATAAAAGAAATAAAAACCTGTAATCAAAGCAATTAAATTAATTAGAAATCTGTTTGCATTGACTTACAAGAGGCATTTTTAGCATTGTGATGCAGGTTGCCCGCATGGCTACTACACAACACCATAGACATGGCCTGATGTTGTAATTGTTCTGCAGTTCCCTAGCAACTAACTGACTGTCCTCAAAAAGGCTCCCGTGGGTGTGACCCAAAATAGCCGCTTTATCCAGCAATGGCATGTGGATGCCCATCCCCGGGCCTCATTCTTTCCTTCCGCATGAGAATACTGCTTAACCCACTTTGTCCTGCTGCCTTTCACTATGGCTACCATCAGCACATTGTCGCAAGCACTTGGATGTGATTTCTGTTTACAAGCATATGTTTCTGTTACTCAAACCTGCAATCTTGCAAGCTTGCAATGCCCTCACCCCTAATTCCAAATGTTAGGGGGTCAGAAAGCTGAGCTTGCCTTGCCTGCAGTGCACGTAGCTGGCCAATAGAGGCAGAGCAGCGCTAATTCTTGAAGCAGGATGTGAGGCACCAACCAACTTCTTTGTAAAGGTGGGTGACTTGCATGTTGCTATTAGTCCCCTGCATAGTTGGGCTTTGTGCACACTCACAGCCATTCAGTTAGGCCTTTGGCCAAATAAAATAAACACAGCAAGCGGCTCTGATTGGATGCGCCCCCCCCCCCCCCCCCCCGCATGTGCCACAGGCACAAGGAAGAGGTGAGTTGTTCTGGACTGTCTGGAGGGTTTCACACAGCTAGGCATCCAAAGTCGTCAATTTCCCAGGTTTTGTTCCGCTTTCAAGAGGAAAAACGCCCCCCAAAATGTTTTTGTGGGTAATGGTCCTCCCTGGCAGGGCATCCCCATTTGTCCCACTGTGTGTATCCTCACAGATCGGCCAAAAATTCACCTCTTCCTGGCTCCCATGTGGGCCGCTCAGCCCATCAGCGGTGCTCATTCCCTGATTTGAATCCCAGATTTTTTATTTTGCCACACTGTTCAGTGATATAGAGCACCCCCCCCCCCCCAAGAGTCTTATAGGCTGGAGGGGAGGTGTTTCTCCTCTTTAAAGTGCATGTCCAGTCTCCAAAGTACCCCCCACCCTGCCTTTCTCCCCTGTGCTGAGGAAGTGTGGAAGGAAGCTTACAAAAAAAATGTTTACCTTGTTTGAGCTCCAGCAGCAGCCGCACAGAGCAGCATCCCCCATCTCTGGCCCAGGACCTGAAGTTTCGGGAGAACCTTGCAGACGAGGTAAGCTGCTAGCCGCGTGCCTGTGCCAGGCATTTGTGTAAGGGCAGCACAGGCACACTCCCCATTAGAGGGTTGCAGTGGATGCGGCCGCAGCACGCTCGGATCCGCTCGCCTTAGATCTGGGATCTGAGTGCACTGATTGGACAAGCAGCCGCGCATGCAATGTGGGACCAGGAAAGGGCGAGTTTGTTTCAGCGATCTGGCAGGTTTCACACAGTGGGGCACCCCTGTTGGGAGTGCCCCCGGGGCCTGGACCAAAACATAGGATAGTCAAAATCCGGGGTTTTGGTCCACTTTAAGCAATCAGTCATGGCAGGAGCAGGCAGCCTGCCAGCAGGGGAATAGGTGTTCAGCCTTGGAAAAGTAAGCTTTGTTATTTTAAATGCCAAAATATACCAGTCCAATGTGCATTTTTTTTAGAAAATATGAGTGGGGGTGGGGGGTACATCCAGATTTCTGGAGCACTTCCAGCGCAGTCTTTCATATTGCTAGATGCTGGTGAAAACATGGACCATGTGACCATGGCTGGAATATGCTAGGGGTTGCGGTGAGTAAAAGTGGGGGTTGCGGGGTCCAGATTCAGAGCCATGTGAGAATTCTCACTCATTTTGTTATGAGAGGAAAACTGCTGTGTGGAAATTTTCACCTGGTGTTGAATCAGCCCCAAGGTAGACAATGAAAGTGAATGGCACTTTTCTCGCTTTAAAAAAGAGTGAGAATTCTCACCTGGCTCTGAATCGACCCAATGTGGTTAAACATCCATTTTCAGTTCGCTATCCTGTTGATTGGTCCTGTCTTGGGGGGTTCACACATTGGGGCAACTCAAATTGTTTGTTTTGGACAGAGTGTCGGCACAGGGAGACGCAGCAGCCCTATCCCTGGTTTCCCTGCCGAGTGTGCACTCCCCTGCAATCTGAATGGCTGGGCACGGGAGAGTGCACAGGATGTGGCCGTGGCCCCTGATTGCGGCAAGGTGAGGTGTTTGCAGAGGCTCACACAGTGGGGCATACAGAATCAGGATGCCACAGGGGCACCTAGTCAACCATCCTGGAGACTTTTAGCCTCCAGGGCCAGTGCTTGCCACTGTCAGGACAACTTTAACATGCCTCCCAACTTTTGATAACTGGAAAGAGGGACATGTGACGTGCAAATTTTTTCTCTTAAATCCTTAAAGGTAAACGCCACCTAAAAATTACATACAAGCCATAAATACATATATGTGTGCAGGCAAGCCCCCTGCACACGCCTTACAGCCAGTGAGTGGCATTCCTCCATTACAGCCAGTGAGTGGCATCCCTCCATTACAGCCAGTGAGTGGCATCCCTCCATTACAGCCAGTGAGTGGCACCCCCCATTACAGCATCCCTTCATTACAGCCAGTGAGGGGCAGCCCTCTTTTACAGCTAGTGAGGGGCAGGCCCTCTTTTGCAGCTAGTGAGGGGCAGGCCCTCTTTTGCAGCTAGTGAGGGGCAGGCCCTCTTTTACAGCTAGTGAGGGGCAGGCCCTCTTTTGCAGCTAGTGAGGGGCAGGCCCTCTTTTGCAGCTAGTGAGGGGCAGGCCCTCTTTTGCAGCTAGTGAGGGGCAGCCCTCTTCTGCAGCTAGTGAGGGGCAGCCCTCTTCTGCAGCTAGTGAGGGGCAGCCCTCTTCTGCAGCTAGTGAGGGGCAGCCCTCTTCTGCAGCTAGTGAGGGGCAGCCCTCTTCTGCAGCTAGTGAGGGGCAGCCCTCTTCTGCAGCTAGTGAGGGGCAGCCCTCTTTTGCAGCTAGTGAAGGGCAGCCCTCATTTGCAGCTAGTGAGGGGCAGCCCTCATTTGCAGCTAGTGAGGGGCAGCCCCTCATTTGCAGCTAGTGAGGGGCAGCCCCTCTTTTGCAGCTAGTGAAGGGCAGCCCCTCTTTTGCAGCTAGTGAAGGGCAGCCCTCATTTGCAGCTAGTGAGGGGCAGCCCACTTTTACAGCTAGTGAGGGGCAGCTCTCTTTTTTACAGCTAGTGAGGGGCAGCCCTCTTTTGCAGCTAGTGAGGGGCAGCCCTCTTTTGCAGCTAGTGAGGGGCAGCCCTCTTTTGCAGCTAGTGAGGGGCAGCCCTCTTTTGCAGCTAGTGAGGGGCAGCCCTCTTTTGCAGCTAGTGAGGGGCAGCCCTCTTTTGCAGCTAGTGAGGGGCAGCCCTCTTTTGCAGCTAGTGAGGGGCAGCCCTCTTTTACAGCTAGTGAGGGGCAGCCCTCTTTTACAGCTAGTGAGGGGCAGCCCTCTTTTACAGCTAGTGAGGGGCATCCCCCCCCCTATTACAAACAGCCAGGGGCACCCCCCTATTACAGACAGCCAGGGGCACCCGCCCTATTACAGACAGCCAGGGGCACCCGCCCTATTACAGACAGCCAGGGGCACCCGCCCTATTACAGACAGCCAGGGGCATCCCCCCCTATTACAGACAGCCAGGGGCACCCCCCATTACAAACAGCCGGGGGGATGCCCCCCTATTACAACCAGCCAGGGGCATCCCCCCCTATTAAAAACAGCCAGGGGCATCCCCCCCTATTAAAAACAGCCAGGGGCATCCCCCTCTATTACAAACAGCCAGGGGCATCCCCCCCTATTACAAACAGCCAGGGGCATCCCCCCCTATTACAAACAGCCAGGGGCATCCCCCCCCTATTACAAACAGCCAGGGGCATCCCCCCCCATTACAAACAGCCAGGGGCATCCCCCCCTATTACAAACAGCCAGGGGCATCCCCCCCTATTACAAACAGCCAGGGGCATCCCCCCCTATTACAAACAGCCAGGGGCATCCCCCCCTATTACAAACAGCCAGGGGCATCCCCCCCTATTACAAACAGCCAGGGGCATCCCCCCCTATTACAAACAGCCAGGGGCATCCCCCCCTATTACAAACAGCCAGGGGCATCCCCCCCTATTACAAACAGCCAGGGGCATCCCCCCCTATTACAAACAGCCAGGGGCATCCCCCCCTATTACAAACAGCCAGGGGCATCCCCCCCTATTACAAACAGCCAGGGGCATCCCCCCCTATTACAAACAGCCAGGGGCATCCCCCCCTATTACAAACAGCCAGGGGCATCCCCCCCTATTACAAACAGCCAGGGGCATCCCCCCCATTACAAACAGCCAGGGGCATCCCCCCCATTACAAACAGCCAGGGGCATCCCCCCCTATTACAAACAGCCAGGGGCATCCCCCCCTATTACAAACAGCCAGGGGCATCCCCCCCTATTACAAACAGCCAGGGGCATCCCCCCCTATTACAAACAGCCAGGGGCATCCCCCCCTATTACAAACAGCCAGGGGCATCCCCCCCTATTACAAACAGCCAGGGGCATCCCCCCCTATTACAAACAGCCAGGGGCATCCCCCCCTATTACAAACAGCCAGGGGCATCCCCCCCTATTACAAACAGCCAGGGGCATCCCCCCCTATTACAAACAGCCAGGGGCATCCCCCCCTATTACAAACAGCCAGGGGCATCCCCCCCTATTACAAACAGCCAGGGGCATCCCCCCCTATTACAAACAGCCAGGGGCATCCCCCCCTATTACAAACAGCCAGGGGCATCCCCCCCTATTACAAACAGCCAGGGGCATCCCCCCCTATTACAAACAGCCAGGGGCATCCCCCCCTATTACAAACAGCCAGGGGCATCCCCCCCTATTACAAACAGCCAGGGGCATCCCCCCCTATTACAAACAGCCAGGGGCATCCCCCCCTATTACAAACAGCCAGGGGCATCCCCCCCTATTACAAACAGCCAGGGGCATCCCCCCCTATTACAAACAGCCAGGGGCATCCCCCCCTATTACAAACAGCCAGGGGCATCTCCCCCCCATTACAGCCAGCGAGGGGCATCTCCCCCCATTACAACCAGCGAGGGGCATCTCCCCCCATTACAACCAGCGAGGGGCATCTCCCCCCATTACAGCCAGCGAGGGGCATCTCCCCCCATTACAGCCAGCGAGGGGCATCTCCCCCCATTACAGCCAGCGAGGGGCATCTCCCCCCATTACAGCCAGCGAGGGGCATCTCCCCCCATTACAGCCAGCGAGGGGCATCTCCCCCCATTACAGCCAGCGAGGGGCATCTCCCCCCATTACAGCCAGCGAGGGGCATCTCCCCCCATTACAGCCAGCGAGGGGCATCTCCCCCCATTACAGCCAGCGAGGGGCATCCCCTCTCCCTCCCCCAGAAACCACACACACAACCCCCCTCCCCTTCTTACATCTCATCCTGCTGAATGGATGTTTCTCTCAGCGCCTCCATGCTGCTTACTAGCTCTGCCCCCTGCTTAAGTTAGCTCCACCCCGCATGAGCTAGCTTCGCCCCCGCATGAGCTAGCTCCTTCCTTGACAGGAGTGGTCTCAGCCAATGTGTCTGTAAACAAACATTTGAATGGTCGTGTTTGCATTTTGTTTTTTGTCTGTTATTAGCTAGCCTTTTGAAGGCAACCAGCTCTCAGTGAAAATGAGTTTGTCATCACTGCTCTACATACAAAACATAATAAGTAATGTGACGTAAATGTATCCACATTGGCTTTGTGGTGTTTGGTGCGGTCTTTGTTAAAAAAAAGTTAATGCTGAGTAAAGGGGCCTATAACAGGAAATGACTGGACCTCCGTTATGAAACACCCCTGGCTTTGCTAAGTTTTGCTTTTTAAAATAACGTAAGGTTCAAGATTCTTTCTTGTTTCACAGGTCCATAAATATTTGGACAGAGACATTTTTCGCATTTTGGTTCTTTACATTACCACAGAGTATTTTGAACAAAATCGATCGGATACAGTTGAAGTTCAGACTTTCAGCTTAAATTCAGTGGGTTGAGCAAAAATATTGCAAAAATGTGAGGAACTAAAGCTTTTTTTAAAAGCAATCCCTTAAATTCAGGTGTTCAAGAGTAATTGGATAAATGAAATAATTGTAAATAAAATGTTAATTTCTAATACTTGGTTGAAAACACTTTGTTGGCAATGACTGTCTAAAGTCTTGAATGCATGGACATCACAAGATGCTGTTTACTCTTTTTAATTTTCTGCCAGGCCTTTACTGCAGTGGTTTCAGTTGCTGTTTCAGTTGCTGTTTGTTTGTGGGGCCTTTCTTTAACAAGTGAAATGCGGCTTAATTGGGTTGAGATCAGGTGACTGACTTGGCCATTCAAGAATATTCCACTTCTTTGCTTTAATAAGCTCCTGGGTAGCTTTGGTTTTATGTTTTGTCATTATCCATCTGTATTATGAAACACAGACCAATCCGTTGCATTTGGCTGGATTTGAGCACACAGCCTCTGAATAGCTCAGAATTCATCTGGTTGCTTCTTTCTTGTGTCACATCATCGATAAACACTTGTGACCTAGTGCCGATGGTGGCCATGCATCCACAAGACATCACACTGCCTCCCTCCACTGTATTTTACAGATGATGTGCTATGCTCTGGATCACGAGCTGGACCATGCCTTTGTCATACTTTTTTCTTCCCATCATTCTGGTAGGGGTTGATCTTGGTTTCATCTGTCCAAAGAATGTTCTTCCAAAACTGTGCTGGCTTTTTAGATTTTTTTTTTAGTCCAATCTAGCCTTTTTATTCTTGAGGCTTATGAGTATCTTGCACCGTGCAGTGACCCCTCTGTATTTACTTTCATGCAGTCTTCTCTTTTATGGTAGATTTGGATATAGATACACCTTACATCCTGGAAAGTGTTGTTCACTTGGTTGTGGCGAAGTGGTTTCTCTTCACCATGGAAATGTATTCTGCGATCATCCACCACTGTTGTCTTCTGTGGTTGTCTAGGTCTTTTGGCAATGATGAGTTCACCAGTGCTTGCTTTCTTTCTTTCCCAGGATGTACCAAACTGTATATTGTGCTATTCCTAATATTGTAGCAATTTCTATGATTTTTTTTTTCAGTTTTCGCAGCTTAAGGATGGCTTGTTTCAGCTGCACTGAGGGCTCTGCATGTTTTCTTTCTTCACAGCAAATTCTTCTAAATGCAAACACCACAACTCAAATCAACTCCAGGCCTTTATCTGCTTAATTGAAAATGACATAACAAAGGAATAGCCCACCCCTGCCCATTAAACAGCCTTGGAGTCAATTGTCCAATTTCTTTTTGTCCCTTTAAAAACTATGTGTCACGAGTTAGGGAGCTGAAACTCCTAAACCCTTCCTCCAATTTTAATGTTGATACCCTCAAATGAAAGCTGAAAGTCTGTATGTTAAGTCCATTATTTAACTTTAAATTAAATATGTCTCAGTAAGCAGGTGAAAAAAATAAGTGTCAGCATGCCAATATTTGTGTACTTAACTGTATGTGAAATTAAATAGAGATAAGGCTCAGATGCTTCAATATATGGGGCACAAAATATTATGTTGTGGATTTCACATATATAATAGTACAGCAAACGGGGCAGAAATCCTGAACTGTCTCTGGCTGGAAGACTGCTTTAAAATGATTTTTTATTCAACCTTAACCCAACTGCGATCTGTAACCTAACTTTAAAGTGGAACTACAATTATGAACCAATTATGCCCACTTCTGTCTTTGTACTTATTTTGATCCCATTTAAAGTAGACTTGTCTAAAGGCCTTTAAATGTCTATAGGTTGCTTTATACACAAGGGTGGATGAAAACGGGCAGTCTGTGCCTTATATTATTAGTGGTGCCCAATGCGATTAGCCCTACAGGCATGTACATAGTATGTCCACCTGGTGAACACTATTGGTCTGCTGGCAGGGGGTGGCATTAATTAAATGGGGGGTAGTGTTTCCAATTTAGATATATACTGTTATTCAAAACTCATTTAAGCCATCTTTAAAACAAGAATAGGAAAAGTGTTTATTTTGCAGGGCAACCATTTTCATGCCAATTGTCCAGGATGTCCTCCCCGGGACCCAATGGCTTGTGCAATAGCAGGAGTTTCCTGCCAAGTATGTATTGTGATTACATCCTATTATTTTCATAGTACAGGATATGCCTCACCCTTTGCAGATGCTTTGGGGCGCCACTCACTACTTAAGAGGGCATCTTTTATTTTGGAAAACAAGGGTGTAGTCCATAGTATGCCAGGCAAGCATAGCATCCTGTCCTCATCTGTCATGTCTTCCCTGTTGCCAGAAGAATGTTGGCGCTCTCTGGGTTTTTTTTGTTTTTGTATTCTTTCTTATCCCTAGAAGAAGATCCTTTGTAATTGTCTTATGGCAAAAGTCTGAAATATTGCATAAGCATACTTTAAATAACACAGTATGGTGAATTGCTGGACCAAGCATGCTCCGTGCTCTGGTAAAACGTCTTAGCCATACTTACACCTACATTGATATGTTGTTAAAATGGTGTCTTTTCATGTGCTTATTTTTCTTATATTATTGTGTCTTTGTGATCCAGCGCTGCTGCACCATTCTCTAAAAGGGCAGATAATGCATTTTTGGGACTGGGCAACAAAGGATTTGAGCAATAAAACCAATAGGCCTCTTCCCATCTCTGTATATAAATACAGTTGTCAGTGAGTGGCTAGTTGCCCTAGTGCCACTTTTACGGAAAAAGGCAAAGGACCTCGGGATCAGTAGTTCTGCAGCTCCTCTTGTTTTGTGGAAAGGGGTGTTTTTAAATGGATTAATGAGCGCTACATTTTAATTTCACCCGTGGATGCCTGTGCTGGCTCATCTTGAACTTGTTGTAAAAAACAAAGTTGCTAAAGTGCTATATCTACAGAAAGAGAGAGATGCCATAGTGCAACATCTATGGAAAAGAAATTGCACCATCTACAGATAGATAAAGTTGCTGCATTGTCACAAAGAGAAAGTTGTCACACTGTCACATCTTTGGATAGAAAAAGTTGCCCCAGTGCCATATCTTTTGAAAGAAAAAGCTGCCTCAGTGCCACATCTTTGGAAAGAAATAGAAAGTGGCCCCAGTGCCACATCTATGGAAAGAGAAAGTGGCCCAGTGCCACATCTACGAAAGAGAAAGTGGTACCAGTGTTGCATCTACGAAAGATAAAGTGGCACCAGTGTTGCATCTACGAAAGAGAAAGTGGCCCCAGTGTCACATCTATGGAAAGAGAAAGTGGCCCCAGTGCCACATCTATGGAAAGAGAAAGTGGCACCAGAGAAAGTGGTACCAGTGTTGCATCTACGGAAAGAGAAAGTGGCCCCAGTGTCACATCTACGGAAAGAGAAAGTGGCCCCAGTGTCACATCTACGGAAAGAGAAAGTGGCCCCAGTGTCACATCTACGGAAAGAGAAAGTGGCCCCAGTGTCACATCTACGAAATGAGAAAGTGGTCTTCCCTGTGCCCTAGTGGCACTCTTGGCTTTAATGAACCTTTTAAATGGGTGAAATGGGCACTATTACTTTTTCTTTGTTTTTTATGTTTTAACTTTAAGGGGTGGTCAGACTATTTGGATTCTAAAACCCAGTCAATTGCTTTTGTGTATAGTGTTCAGTATCCATCTACTGGCACCTAAAGGGTCTGTCCATACACAAACCTCCTATATTCTTCTGTCAGCTCTTCCATCCAGCTCTGGTGGGGCATCACACACACTGCTGTCCAGCACTGGTCTCCCATACACAAGAGAAGTACACTTTCCCCACGATGTAAGTCCACCTTTCCATACACCCGCCCGCTCGAATTGTTACTTTGAAGAAGGTGCGTCCAGCCTCAGTACACCTTCTATATTGCAGTGAACTGAGTGGGTGAGCAAAGCGGCAGACTCCTGCCTTGGAGGAGGCAGGTATTTCCTTGCGAATGAAAACCCATTCGACTTGTGCGCAATTTTTGCGATCTGTACAATTTTTAAACGGCGAAACTGGTTTGAAGATCTGTGGGTGAGGTGAGTGTTTTTGTATGAGTGTGAAGTTTTTTGTTTATGCCCGGACAGTCCCTTTTAAAAATTCAACAGTATAAGCAACAAAAGGAGGTCAAACCATCATAATGAATACCATCCTCCTATCACATACACTTGACCAGACATTAATGACTCTTGCAAACCATTTTACTTATCTTCAAAAGGTTTCTGATATAGAATTGGGAATCGAACATTGGTGATATTTGTAGGACAGCATTAGTCTGGGTTGTTTCCAGATATGAACCATTTCCCTAGAGTTGCAAATGTTCTTGTTACAGATTTTTACCTCAGCCTCATGTTATAGCTGTAGATGCAACTATAGGTGCAGTACTCGGCTTTAGTAATAGGGAGAATGCCCAGTAGAGACTAATAGTCCTGAGTTAAAGTGAGCATAATTTCAAGGGTGACCTTAGATGGGTTGGCTGAAATCGATGAGGTCCAGGGCACTCCTGGTCAAACTGGGCTGGGCTTTCAATGCAACATTTCTGGTAATTCAGGACAAATGACAGCAAATCACAGCTAAACAATATCATGGGTAAGGACAAATCGGCATGTCTCTTTAAAATAAAAAAATACTAATGGGGGGGGGGTGAGGCAAGTGGAGAATTGTCAACCAGAATCTGCAGAGATCTAGGTTATTGATGACCCTTGATGCCTGTGGTCAGATAAACTCGCATATTTGTATCGCCCTCAACATGGCACAAGATAAAATGGTTAAGTGGTAGCCACGATACTGAAATGATGGAAGCAGATACACTCTGGCCAAATGTTTAGTCTCTGACCATCCCTGTACTATTAAAAGGACATACGGGGACCTATGCCCGTTTAATTTATCAGATGATAATGATCAGATGATGCCTATTCATTCCTAATATTTTTGTCATCGTGGCTGTCCTTTGGGGTGTGTGCCACGAGGACACCCCTTTACAAAGGAAATTTCGCATCTTGTTGAGTAGGTTTCCCTTTTCCACGTTCCTCCCTTTTCACGTGTTTGCATATTTTTCTTCTTGTCTTTCTGTTTTAGGTGATCCCTTCTTTCCCACCTTTCATCTATTTTTTTTTTTTATATTTTTCTTTCTTCATTTTATTTTCACAGTCGCTCCTCTTTTTTTGTTCCCTGCTACTCCCCCTTGGCTAAACTTTTAATGCCATCTCTCACATTCCTTCCATTTCTCTTATACTACCTTTCTTTCATCTTCCCACCCTTTTCTACATCTCCCTTTCCTTACTGCTTCCTCCTTTATATTCCCTTCATTTATTTTTATTTTTGTTTTATTTCCCTATCATTTCTCTTTCCCTTCCAACTTTCCTTTTTCCATTTTCACCTTAAGTTTGATTTTCCTTTTCCCCTTATTTTTCTTTGTTCCATCCATCGCTCTCTCTCTCGTTTCAATGTTTCCTCTCTCTCGTTTTTCCATGTTCCCACCATATTTTTTTGCTTTTATATGTTCGCTCTGTTTCATTCTATTATCTGCATTTATTTCCTTGCAAATTATGAACGTTATGTACAGAGTAGACAATCTTCAGTGTTCTCTTCATCACAGTAGTGGGATGCACAGATCACAGAAAGATGTGAGCGATCTGTGAGATATTTACATTTCAGTAGCAGACTCATGACTCCTTTATTATGTATCACAGCTGATTAGAATAGAAACAATTGTGATACATCAGGAGTCAGATAATGCAGCCTTTTTTTTAAATCCCGATGCATTGTATGCCACTGAGAATTCTGTCACCTCTGTATGACACCATCCTGAATCTGGGGCAACATTTAGCCGAAGGCTGATCCATGTAGTTAGTCCAGGTAAAACTGCAAACTGCATTAAATCATGTGGCTATACCAATGTGGCAATGGCCAATGTTTATCAATTTAGGAGTGCACCATTGTTTCAGAAAATTTGGTAAACCACCTGAGTAGCCGCCAAGAATTATCTGTCATGGCTGACACATTATTAGATGTCTATAGTAGCATGGATAGCGACATCTTTGCTTCGTATTTGACAGATGCTAGCAATCATGTAAACTGCCACTGCCATAATGACCGTGACTTGAATAGAATGAACAATGAGCACTGAAAGCTTGGATTGAGATGGCTGGAGTCAAGAGTGTTGCTTCCAATAGATCTTTGACCCGAAGGCAATAATTTAGCGGTGTTGAGAACCTGTAGAAGACTCCTGTGGCATTAGTTTGTTGAGTGGTCTGCCTTCCTTCTCCACCTTCTCCAGGCCAGGATACCCAGCTCACTTTTGTCCTGTTTTGTCTTTTAGCTCTGCACCCGCAAGTACAGTAAATGGGAAATTCAGTATGTGGTAAGGTGCTATGCCTAGTGAAATGCCCACCCAAAGGCAGCCATTAGATCCAGTCTTTAGTTATTAGGGCCTCTTCCTGCTTCTCCACCCTATGCATCTGCTGTAGCATATTCCTTTACAACCCCTTTCCCAACCTCTTCTCAAATATGTTCATAAATGTCTATTATGAAATAAAGCACAGAGAGACCTCAGGTGCAGGGATTCCAACAATCTCCAGGCAAGTGAGCAAATGCATAGTGATAGTTGCTGGCTACCCTGAGCTGGCTTCTGCTATGTTCGTTCATCCTGGGCCTTGGTTTCTGCTTCATTTAGGCCCTACACACTGTTTTCTTGTGTTGTGGATGATGCATAAACCATGCACATTGTTACACACGTCGCTTTTTAGTCGTTCAAAGCAATTGCTTGGTTTTTATGACGGCTGATCATTCAGTTTCAGCAGTGTCTTTGAAGCTTTTTCCACAAAGTGACAGAATTGCTGAGCATCGACGAGACTTGAATTCACCTTTTTTTTTTTATATCTTGCCTTTATACGGGTCTCCTCTGAGTAATATGAAAAAAAATCAATAGTGCCACTCATGTTTGTGTGGGCTTCTTCTGCTCTAGTATATTACAAGGAGACTATCTAAAATTGATTGCTGTTATACTCTTGTACTGTCTTATTAACCCCTAAAACCTAAATCAGTTTAACTCCCTTCTTAATGGCTGCAGGTTAGACCAGATTTAATTTTTGTTTCTCCTAACCCAGGGGCATACATACCATGAAGCAATAGTCCCCAACCTTTCTTACTTTGGGAGCCATATTTATCTCTGTGAGACAGCCTTGATTCACATTTGGTGCAAATCCCCCTTACCCGATAAAAAAAAAAATCTCCAAAAGATTAAATGGCAGATGAACCCTTTGGTTTGCCTGCAGCTTCCAGCACGACACTCAACGGGATACTGTGAATTGTGCCAAGGGAAGCTGCAGATACAGACAAGTTGGGATGTTTATCCACCTTCCCAATGTATGAATCTCAGGCAGCCTGTGAGCCACACAGGGTTGGTGAACCACAGGCTCGGGATCAGTCCCATAGAGGCAGGGGAGGCAGCTGCTACCGGGCCCATGGCAGAAGGGGGCCCTAACATAAGCTGCCGTTTTCCTCTTGTTTGCTGCCTGGTGTGGTCTAAATCTTGTTTGTGGTGCCACCTCAGTATGCATTGTTGGTACACTGTCTACATGCAATGCTGCCAGGTCAGGGGTCAGGACCAAAGGCAATGTTGGATTGGGGTATCTAAGGTCCACCAGGAGAACAGACTCCAAATCGGTCTTGGTAAGGCTGAGGTGGTAGCTTTTTTTTAAGCTATACCTCTAACTTTAGGTGTGCTTTAAGAGAAAAGACTGTTTCTGAAACAAATTACCCCTCCACACAATACAATATGCTGTAAGGAAATGGTCCCCCAACCCTCTTCCTCAAGGCCCACCAACAAGTCATGTTTTGTAGATCTCCACATAGCTGCCTCTATAGCTCTGCTACTACAGAAATTACTTCAGCCCCCCCCACGCGACAAACACTTTGAACAACTGCAAGATGCTGTAGGGTAGTCTCCAACTCTCCTCCTCAAGGCTCACTAATGAGTCAGGTTTTGCAGAGGTGAAGTTCAGTGTAGTAGCAGATCTATAGCTATAAGCCACTAATCTGAGCTGTTAGTGGGCCTTGAAGAGAGGGTTGGGGACCACTGCTGTAGGGGACCTGGGATAAAGATGTAACTGAAATCCCACCACCCACAAATTCATTCTTCACAATGAGCTACAAGATGCACCACTTGCTGGGGAAAAGCTTTGATGTGACCCCAGCATTTTTTATAGCTTACATTATTTATAATGGTAAAGTGGTCAAAAACCTGGTATTTTGACTATCCTGGGTTTTGCTCTTTGCCCCCAGGGAATCCCGATTCTGGATGCCCCGCTGTGTGAAACCCCCCAGGTCATCCGGTAAAACTAAACTTCCCTGGTCATATGGCGCATGCGCAGGCTATCATCAGAGTGCTCGTCGATATATTGTAAAGAGGTCCATCAGAAATGTTTTATGTGCACAGAAATGTATGCTGTTGGCTGAAGTAGGTGCTACAAAATCTCATGAAAATTCCATCCCTAAAAATAGGAAGGCCTAAAAAATCCAGATCTTTCCAGACGCCCGTACACCCTTTTTTCTGATGCCTATTCGATGCTGTTTCCTCAGCACCTCTTTTCCTTCTCAGAGATTTTTTTTTTCTTTCTCTTCTTCCCTATTCATTTCTGACACGTATTTTCCGTTGTGCTCATGTGGCTGGGCGATGAAATGTTGCCATGGTAACAAAGCTCAATAATTGAGCTTCTCTCGTGCCTGCACCCAAGTGCTTTTCTGGTGAGTAGAACAGAAAGGCCTGCTATTGAGCTGCATGTGAGGCCTCATCCCCGCTGCTTTCATACCAAACATGTTCATCAGATTTTGAGATGGAGTTGCTTCGCTGAAGGTAATGAGTGATCCTTTCGTAACGGCTCTTCCCGGTCTGCATCACGTGCTGTCATGTTTGCCTAACCGAGGAGCATCACTTTTTGTTAACATAAAAAGGAAGTAAATTAAAGATGCAGTCATTTTCCTTTCAAAGGTTTGAATGCTGCACAATGTCATCCACAACTGCTTGGTTACCTGGTTACAATTGTGTAGATTTTAACTTGCACAATTTTTACAGTTGACTATATGCACAGTAATTACCATTATTGAGCACCAGCTAATATCCAGTGTAACCACAATGCAGCATGGACACAGGGGTGGAAGTGACTCTTGTGAGGGAGGATCCATAAAGCAAACATGACACTCAAGGTCAGGGACAGACTGATCATAAGGAGCACAGGGGGAATTCCCGGTGGGCTGCACTACTTTGAGGCTGAATGGGCTGGCACCTCACCCAGAGCCTTGAATTCATTTACTCACAATCTATCTGCCCTGACAATACTAAAATGTCATTGGCATCACTTTTTTATAGTGGCCATATCCACCCCCTGTCCATGATCTGTCCCTGCAGTACTATAGACTTGGCTGATGAATGCACTTAGAAAGCACCTCGTGGGCAGGGCCTGGCATCTTTTGGGCTGGCAAGGTCCAGCTAAGTCCTGGCCTGATTTTTGGCCCCAGTCCACCCCTGCTGAAGGTGGTCCCACAGCTGCTCAATTGGGTTCAAGTCTGGGGAATTAAAGGAGGGCAGGGTAGTACGTGGAAGTCTTTGTCATGCTGTGCCAATAAATGTTAGGCATTTCTAGTTATGGTACCTGTCTGTAATTGAACCCAAAAGTTTGAACCCCTCTTTCCCAGACATCTTTATCCTACACACAAAATAAAGATGATGATAATCTGTAGTTTATCATATTGGTTTTGATGGGACTAGTATTGGCAGTTACGCATCTTAACATCTTGACCAAAGATAACCCAGTTTCCATCAGCTCCAGTGGGTCATAGGGAATGTTTGATAAGTCCCCCAAATCCTCATTAGCTTATGAGAATGCCAGATGCCATGTGGGATTAGCCTGCTGGGTAATCATAGGTTTGCGGGCTTTGGGGTGCATAAGACCTTGGATCACCTTATTTCTATAATGCTGGAATTGTCCAGTCTGGCATTTTGAGGGCACATCCTGCACATTTAGAGAATCTTTCAGTGTCTCTCCACCTAGTGCACGTGTCAAACTCAAGTCCCGGGGGCCTTCAAGCACTTTTATGTGGCCCTCAGGTGACATGACATATGTTCCAGATGGTGGTGACTGGGGGGCACCCCTTCTAGTTGACCCCCAAGGGCTGAGTCCCCTGAGGAGCCCATTACCATTACATTCTCTAATCCTGTCCACAGATGCAGTGCAATTCAGTTGGTCTGTGTCTTTTAACCTTCTGGGGGAGAAGAGCATATTATCTACAACGGTTTTAGGTCTCTGTACAGGCAGCTGGTGTAGGGGGTTTTGCTAGTCATTGCCGGGTGTGGTGAGAAAGAAATGATTGTAGGGTAGCCCTGGGCACACTAAGCGCCAGTGTCTGCGTCTGTCCTGGGCAGCAAAATATTTCAAAGTCTGGATTTGTCCTGGGCAAGTTATTTATATGGCTGTTCTGAGAAATATATTTTGTCCTGCCTGAAATTCTTAAATTTGAATGGCCATGCTTCCACTTTGTTTTGTGTTTGTCATTAACCAGCCATTTTAATGCAACCAGAATGCTGATGGTGGCCCTCTGTGAAAATGAGTTTGCCACCCCTGACCTAGTGCTCCCAAACTAGAGCCCCCCCCCCCCCCCCGTGCATTTACTGATCACATCATCAGCCTCCTTTGTTTCCAGACCCTTACTCCACTTGTCTTTTCATAAAACACACCCCAAACACTACATACATTCTTTACTAGTTCCATCTCCTCCTCTGAGTGCAGGTTTTTGATACTTTTCTATGCCTGCAGAAAAAGATTTTGATGCTTGGCTACAACTACTTGTTCTTGGGTAGCACTTGTAAATCATGATTTGTATTTGTTCATTGGAGTTGCCCTGTAGGGAACTGAAAATGTCTACAATATAATAATATAGGATTGGCCAACCATTACATTATAAAACTGTATTTGCCGCTTACTTATACAGTGTGAATTGTCCCCCAGCTCTTTCCTCCGCTTCCTTCAGCACCTCCCCCATGATTCTGTTCACCAATGGATTCCCCAGGGGTTTCCAACAGCACCCCCCAGCACATTTATGCAGGAGGGGTGCCAGCCCCTTGCGTTATTTAGCGCAACCAGAGCAAGCATCCTTCAGTTTTTTTTGTGTGCGTCTAGGGGGTGCCATTTTAAAATCTCCTACAGGGAGACACTTACCCCAACGCTGCCTCTCAGTATATGCTCATGGCAGCTAGTGCCTACAATGCCGGGTAACAGGGCAGTCATTAGAACAGTCTAAGCATGACTCCTGAAAAGAGCCCAGCCTTCTGGTTCCCATTCCAACAACTAGTACCATGGCAAAAAGTTTGAGGAGGAGACACTAAAGAGGTCTTTGAGGGATTGATATTTACTTTAGTGACTGCAGCTTTGAAAGGGGATAATACAACCCAGGTCACTTTGAGTAAAGGTGGGCAGAATCTCAATCGGCCTGCATGGTTTACCTATGTACCTAGGTGCATCGCTATTCTGCCATTTTCATTGTGACCTGGCTCCTATCCAGCAAGTGGCCCTGTTATCCCCAACGATTTCAGCTCCGGACACTTATTAAAAAAAGCAAAGTTGCTTGAGGACAAGAAAGAGAGCTCAATAGGTTGCTGATGTAGAAGATTGTTCTTGGACCCAATGTTCAAGATAAAGATGTTTGAGTGGATCATTGACATAATGTTCAGTGACCCTTATAAGAAAAGGAGTCAAAGGGAAATTACCGCAATTCAGGTGCTGTTGGGTGCCCTGCTGATCATTAAGAATATCTAGATGCCTTGTTCAGATGGATTCATGTCTTGCATGTCTTTGTGAACATTCTTCCCGGCTGAGATCTTCATTAAATGGCCCCCTACCCCCTCATTGATGGACAGATGGGGAAGCTCGGTTCTCTTCCAGTAGGGGCTCAATATAGAGGACAGGAAGCTAAATTTGAGGCCCAGTGCAGGATATATGTTTCAAATGCAAATCCTGCCTACTGTGCCCAGGCGGGGGGCACTTGTGTTTAAAGGTTAGGCTCAGCATGAAATGCGCCCTATGGAAGGACAACTATGTGTGCGGTGCTGCGCACACACAATTAATTGGATAGTGCCATCTAATAGAAAGCATCACATTATGTTGTCAAAGGCATGCTCGCTCTGACATCTCAAAGTAATCTGTAATGAGTGACGATGATTAACTCCTACAGCTGTTAGGCTTGGCAAATGTGTGATCCTAAAGCAGAACAAAACCCATCAGTGACCGGCCTGGAATCTAAGATTTCAGGGACGGCCATTGTCTTTCCACGGCGCTCTAGGGGGTTTCATACAGCGGGACATCCTAATTTGGGATTTGGGTATTTTACCTTTTCCCAGTTCAACGGTGCGTGCATAGGCTCTGATTGTTTAAAGTAGAACAAAACTTGTGATTTTGACTTTGTTGGGTTTTTTCAATGCACCCAGGGCATCCTGAATTGGGTTGCCCCATTGTGCAAAACCCCCCAGTTTGCCCAGTAAAACTCACCTATTTATTTAGAGCTATTTGCCATGTTCAGAAAAGGTCTCTTATTGAAAGGTAAACGGCTTTGATTGGATGAGAGCCTGCGCATGCACCATTGAACGTGGGAAATGTGAGTGATTACTGCCTCCCGGGGGGGTTTCTCAAACCAGGGCATCTTGATTCGGGAAGGGGGGGGGGAGACCAGTGGCTGGCCCTGAAATCTTTTTAGATTCCCATTCCGGCTGCGGTGGGTTTTGTTTCGTTTTATAAAGGAAAGACAAACTTTCTGTAACCCCTGTTCTAAGCCCATTTGGGGGGGGGGGGGGGGGAACAACTCCGCTGATCGCCACAATCCCCCTCTGATGCTGCCGAAAGCAGGGTCTCTGCATGACAGCCATGGACTTGAGTGACAGATCATTGCCGTCACACTGCTGCATGGGATTGGGTGACTGACCTGTCACAGACGTCCGAAAACGGAATGGACCAGGGACAAGGACCTATCACCAGGATAGGGAATATCCTGGTCATAGGTCTACTTTACATAAACTAATGACCACTATATACTATTGTTTTTTTGTGCCAGTGACTCAGCTCCCCCTCTTGCAACACCCATGTTCCTACCTGCAAACCAGAAGTGAAGCTATATTTCAGAATGAGGGTCACAGACAGCAATACAGCCTACTGCCAATAATTTTACTGGCTGTGGCACATGTGGGGTTAACAGAAGGGTAGCAGATGTTTCTCTTCTTCTGTGATCCAGGTAATGGTACTTCACAACACCAGATACATAGGAAAAATACAGTTTTATGAGTACTCGCCTTTAAAACCGGTATTATGAGTGTGCCGTACACTCCACTTCGATCTTCATAACATGTGGGTAATCTCCAGTAGAGGGCGAACTTCTGCAGAGATGAATATGCAAAAAAGAAAAAGCCCCTCCCAGTCCATATATACCTGGGACCTCCCACCAATTTCCCAGTGTAAAAAAGCAGTAAGGGGACCAGGAAGAACCAATTATAACCTTAACAATCAAAACCAATGGTTCACCATATAAAAGCCCCAAAATACCTGAAAAAAAGGGGTGGGGCGAAGTGGAGTGTATGGCACACTCATAATACCAGTTTTAAAGGTGAGTACTCACAAAACGGTATTATTTAAGTGTGCCATACACTCCACTTCGATCTTCATGACATGTGGAACATCCAATAGCAGTGTCCGTCGTGGGTGGGAACCAGAAAACAGTGAAGAATGTACCAACTTAAACCACTGCAGCTTGCAGAACCTTGCGGCCAAAAACAGCATCCGCTGAAGCCCGCACATCAACCTTGTGAAACTTGGAAAAAGTATGAACGGAAGACAAACTAGCAGCCTTACAAACTTGTTCAACAGAAGCCTGGTGCTGAAAAGCCCAGGATGCACCAACAGCACGAGTAGAGTGCGCAGTGACCCTAAAAAGGGGAGTCCTCCCTTTAGCAGAATAGGCCCCAACAATGGCCTGACGAATCCATTTGCTAATCGTAGACTTAGCAGGCGCCAAACCTTTCCTGGGCCCACAGGGCACCATGAAAAAAGCTTCCGTCTTGCGGAAGGAAGAAGTAGTCACAAAATAGTACTTCACACAGCGAACAACATCCAAATTGTGCAGAACCCTCTCCTTGTCATTGTTAGGCTTAGGACACAAGGAAGGGAGAACAATATCCTGATTGAGGTGGAAAGCAGACACCACCTTAGGAAGGAAATCTGGCTTAAAACGAAAAACCACCTTATCCCGGTGTCTCTCAAAGTAAGGCGCCTGAATCGACAGAGCCACCAACTCAGAGACACGCCGAACCGAGGTAATAGCCACCAAGAAAGCAACCTTCTGAGTGAGAACCGAAAGAGCAATATCCTGTAGCGGCTCAAAAGGAGGACCCTGGAGAGCCGAAAGAACCAAATTCAACCACAGCCTTCCGAGGGGGCCGCACATGCACGATCCCTTGGAAAAAGGTCTTAACCAGCGGGTATAAGGCAAAAGACCTCTGGAAGAAAACGACAGAGCAGAAACCTGTCCTTTCAAAGTACTAAGCTGGAACCCAAGATCCAGATTATGCTGAAGAAACTCCAAAATCCTGGGAATCGAAAACACCCTGCAAGGCAAGGCCCTAAGGCCCTAGCCTCACAACAATCAATATAAGACCTCCAAGTCCTATAGTAAATGCCAGAAGAGGACCGCTTCCTAGCCCTAATCAAGGTCTGGACAATGGCCTCAGACAAACCTTCCTCTTTCAAAATGAAGGTTTCAGCAGCCAAGCCGTCAAAGCCAGCGTTTGTAAATTGGGGTAAAGTAGTTGACCCTGAGATAGCAGATCTGGCAACAAGGGAATCCGGCACTGATCTACGGCCAGCCTTACAACATCTGCGTACCAAACCCTTCTTGGCCACCTTGGAGCCACCAGAATCGCTGGTGCCCCTTCTAGAACCAGTTTGCGAACTACCCTGCCCAGCATGGAGACGGGCGGAAACAGGTACAGAAAACCCAGATCCTTCCAAGCAAGGGACAAGGCATCCACTGCCAGAGATAGAGGATCCTGAGAAAGAGACACAAAGGCCGGAAGTTTGTGATTGTGCCTCGAGGCAAAGAGATCCACCTCCGGAGTCCCCCACTTGCAGCAAAGATTCAGAAAAACCTCGGGGTTGAGAGACCACTCTCCTTGGCGAGAGGATCCCCTGCTCAGGGAATCCGCCTCCGTGTTCTCCACTTCCGGAATATAGACTGCCGAAATGCAAGGAACATTGCTCTCCGCCCAGTGCAGGATCAGAGAGACTTCCCAGAGGGCACTCCTGCTGCGAGTCCCTCCTTGGTAATTGATGTAAGCTACCGCCGTTCGGTTGTCTGAACGAACTTGAACCGGTAGACCCTGTAAATGAGAGGTCAGCCGAGCCAGAACCAGTCGGATGGCTCTGAGCTCCAAGACATTGATGGGGGTGTGAGCCTCCTGAGGACCCCACACCCCGCTGAACTGATGACTTTTCCAATAACCTCCCCAGCCCGACAGGCTGGCATCCGTGGTAACGTCTCCCAACAAGGGACCAGAAAGGATCTGCCCTTCAACAGGTTGCTCGATTCCAGCCACCACCGAAGGGACTGCCGAACCCTGGGAGACATCCTGAAAGGTTGATCCAATGACTGCGGACACCTGTCCCAATGCTTCAATAGGTGAAGTTGAAGAGATCTCATGTGAAACTGTGCAAACGGTACCGCCTCGAAGGAGGATACCATCAAGGCCACCAGTTTCATCCCCTGTCGGATAGAGGGACAAGGATTGGCCAGAAGAAGGCGGATCAGACCCTGAATCCCCTGCACCTTGGTCTGAGGCAGAAACACTCTGGCCTGAATGGTATCCAGATTCATGGCTAGAAATGAAATCACACGAGACAGAGAGAGAGAAGACTTGGGGTGGTTGATCACCCACCCGAACCTCTCCAGGGTCCAGCTCCGCCTGACGGAGGGAAGAAGCGGAGATCAACAGGTCATCCAGATAAGGCACAATGCGAATGCCCTGAGCTCTGAGCAGAGCCATTATTCCTCTCTCGGAGGCCCCGGGTATATAACCCCCATGTCCAGAAGGTTTTTCACTGCTAACAGGAGCCCCTGTGCAGCCTGAGGGTCCGAGGGCACCAGAGACCTTAAGAATCTTGGGGGCGGCTAGTACTCGAACTCCAGTTTGTACCCGGAGGAGACCACTTCCAAGATCCAATTGTCTTTGACCTCCTGGGCCAGACCTGGAAGAAGAGCCGCAGCCGTCCCCCCACCCTTGCGGGTGAGGGCGCCCCTTCATTGCTGAGCCGGTTTAACGGCAGGCTTGGGCTTGGAACCCCAGGCAGCCGCGGGACGTGCCGGCCTCTGCCCCTGTTCCAGGACGAGCCCCTGACACCCGAGAAGGCCAAACCCCTAGCCGCTCTGGCCCCTCGAAAGGAAGGAGTGAACGAGCCAGCCCCCCGAAAGGGACGTCGCTGTTTCTTCCGCTGAGGTAACTTACCTACTTTAGCAACAGCATCCAATTTATCTCCAAACAGCCGCGTGAGCTGTGAGCGACTTCTTGGCCCCAAAGTCTGCCATCCACTGGCGGAGCCAGACCGATCTGCGCATAGCCACCAATAAGGCTGAAGTCCTACTACACACGACAATAGAATCTTCCATAGCAGCCAAGACAAAATCCATGAACAATTCACATCTCTTAAGGGTAGCGAACTCAGCGCTAGCTGGATCAAACTGAGTGTTATTCAGCCAGTCCCTGATAAGGGACCTGGTAGCAAGCGACACCAAGGCAGATGCACAAACAGGCCGCAGGGCCGAGCCCACGCTGGCAAATGCGTGGCATGCCATCTGATCAATGCGCTTATCCTCGCCATCCTTAAGGGAAGTGGCGTCAGGGGTGTTCAGCACAGAAGAGTTGGTCAAACCTAAAACAGGCGCGTCGACCTCGGGAGGAGAAGACCAGCGCTTAACCACCTCCACCGGGAAAGGATACTTCTTATACAATCCCTGAGGAGCACCAGGAAGCCGACTGGGCCTCTCCCATTCCCTAAGGATCAGCGCATCAAAGTGACCCTGGGTAGGGAATTCCAGACGGGGCTTGCGGAGCCCAAAAAATTCCCCCTTCTTGAGAGGAGGCGCCTCAGGCAGTTCAATATCCAACACCTCCAATAGATGTGACAAAACAGTGGCCGTATCTACGGCATCCCCCAGCGCCTGCCCCACATCGGCATCACCAGACTGAACATAGTCAGCCTCTGTCTTCTCATACAATTCCCCCTCCTCTAACGGGGAATAATCTGACAAATCAACGGAATCGTCGTCAACATCCCACAAGGGCTGGGCCGACGACAAATGTCTCTTTATAGCCTGGGCCTTCTTGCCCACCGTGCTAGCAATACATTTCTTGATGCTGGCCAACCTAGCACAAACATCAGAGTGCGACTCCCCGCTGGTACCAATGTCACTTGGGGTACGGATAAGGTGGGGAGGGGAAGGAGATGAAGCGGGAGGAGCCGACCCAGACTGCCGCGTTATGGCCTTTTGTGCGCATGGTATACAGATCAGCACATTCTCCCCCGTAAGGGATACCCCACACATGGTCCGGATTGTCCCAGAGGGAGCCCGAGCCCAGTATCCTGCGGAGCCTCCATATGGTGATTTTTGTGGTCAGTCGCAAGACCGCAGGGAATTTACGCCTAAGCAACCCGGGATGTCCCTTAAAAGTCCCGGTGGGAGGATTTGAGGTGATCAAATTTACACTAGGGACCCCAGGACCAGGAGGAACCCCTTAACATGCACAATAATGAAGCAATCTGCAACACACAATTAGGCATATCAATTACTATACAGCAAATATATATATATATATATATATATATATATATATATATATATATATAATTTTAATAAAATAATGAAATAGATAAAAGGAAAAACCTGCCAAAAACCAGCACCACAGGGGGCCCCCCGACCAGAGAGGGACCCCCAAGTGACAAAGAGGTGGCCGACAGGCCCCTACCTGTCCCCAAGAACGGCAGCAGCAACCGCAGCAAGTCAGCAAAAATGGCCCCCGATCTGTGGAGAAGCCGAGAAGCAGGAAGGGAAGGGGGGCGGGCCAGCGCAGAAAGCGCACTTTTCCGGCCCCACCCACCTCCCAGCAGTGCGGATCTGGCCAGCAAAACTCGCCGAACGAGGGGGGCGGGGCTACCGCGGCCGTGCCGAGTGCCCGCCCCCACCCCCTTTTCTTAACCCAGCCTGAGGGAGAGAAACTCCCCAGGCTAACAGGAAAACCACCACAGGCTAGAAGGCACCATGCACCAATTCATCCAGCGATACTTCCAGGAGATCCACACACACAGCACAAAGTAAAGTGAACACCAACACACACACACTCATATATAAATATTAACAAATGAAAAAGGGAGAGGCCAAGGATGACGGCCCGCCAGCCCCCCCCCCCCCAGAGGGAAGTAAGGGACGCGGAAAGGGGGAGTGGGAACCCTGCCATTATAAGGCCATAGGCATGTAGGGACGTGGCATCCCGCACCAGGATCACCAAAAACCTGGATAACCGCCTACCCCATAATGAGGTCTCACGGTGAAGCAAAGCTCCTTCCGCACCCATAGGGTGCTCCTACCCTCACCAGGACCCACAGCCTAAGCTGGGAGGCTCAATTAGAGGCAATTTAAAAAGGGTCCTGGCAGTAATAGGGATAATAAACGGCCGGGCGCGAGCCCGGCTTACCTGCAAGTAAAAGAAGTCTTCATCTTCTGTCTTGTCGCCTTCCCTGCAGAGAAGGAACTGGAAATTGGTGGGAGGTCCCAGGTATATTTGGACTGGGAGGGGCTTTCTTTTTTTTGCATATTCATCTCTGCAGAAGTTCGCCCTCTACTGGAGATTACCCACATGTCATGAAGATCGAAGTGGAGTGTATGGCACACTTAGAATAGAGATTAAAACAAATATGAAGGCCCCTGCTGTTTCTCTCTACAGTCTGAGCCAAGAGTGGTACTTGGATGAGAGCACTTTGGCCCTTTACACTGGGGTCCCTGACTATCTGTTTTAAAACAGTCTCCTGTTAAAATTGAATTTTGTACTGTAATGCTTATAAACTCTAAAATTCCAGTAAGCTTCTAGGTTTCCCGCTAGTAGTAAGCTCCTCATCCACCCAGCAGATAATGATTTCCTTTCTTTGTGCACTTTTGTTGTAAAAGTTACCTGTTGATTGCTTGTTTGTCCTGTCTGCACCTTACAGATACTATATTTGGTTTGTATTCTAACATTTTATTTGTATCTCTTTTCCAGGCCGATGCCAAAATGGTGTGTGACGTGGTTAGTCGCATGGAGGACACGGAACCTTTTTCTCCTGAATTGCTTTCCGCCATGATGAGACTGTGGGCAGATTCCGGAATCCAGGAATGCTTCAATCGATCCAGGGAATATCAGCTTAATGACTCTGCTAAATAGTATGTCACTCTTTCTTATGCATTCGTTCATTTTATAAATATAAAATATGACTTGACCTACAGTGATGTACTGAAACTGAGAGACAAAGCTAAAGCTCTGTATCTGCTGCTGAGTGTAAACAAGAAATGCTTTTTTATGTTGAATCACACGGGTTAATTTTATATCAGCCAAGGCCAACACCTTTTCATTTGTTTGATCTATAGTAGTTGGATTAAAGGCAAAGTCCAGGCAATGGCAATAATAAGGCAGCAAGGAGCTCACCTCAAACCTGTCCCATGTGTCACTCCTCCATTTCCTGCAGTGTGCTGAGTTTGCTCTTTCTTTCCTCTCCATTACAGATGCCCCTTGGATAGGCTAGAAGGCTGTCCTGGAGTCTTTTTGGGTCACCCCTAGGAGTTTTTTAATTTCAGGACCACCCTGCACAGCTTTACAGCTGCTTTAACTCTGTCTGTTCTTGTACAACCTCATGGAAGATGATGGAGCAATATAAATAACCAATATAATAATGTGTAATGTTAAAGTGGACCAAAACCTGGGATGAGTCTTACAGATGATAGTTGCTCCTGTTTAGGGAAGATGGAAGTCGTCCATTTGGCTTTCTAAATTCTAGTCATTACTGATTTCCAGTTACATTGATTTATTACTAGATATTATCATGACCTGGATGAATGAGAACCTTCAGACGTGTGTACAGGCCTCAACAGTACCTGGAAGTGTCTCTCAGGTCGGCTACACTTTCCCCACAGCAGCATGATTTAATTTAGTTTAAAAGAGTTTGGTGTCTCATGGCTGAACATCGAGGAGTAAATTAAGGATTATTATGTTATTCATTCAGAAATATAACTTAATTTCTATGCAAAGGGAAGTTTTAGATTTCTAATTAGTTTTTTTGTCTGCATGATGTTCAGCTGTAAAGTACCCGGTTTATGATAGATAATTTCTTTTTAGTTTATTAGGCCAAGCTGAGCCCTTTTGCTCCACACCTCACCTAGCAAGGACTTTTTGTGCTTCTATAGGTAGGCCCGGCACCATGAGTTGTCACTGGTCCCAGCCCTAGTTGACACCAAGCTCACAATTTGACTTATGCTGTTGTCCACTTTTAATAAGCTCCCATGAGCTAAAAGCACAAAACACTTGTTAAAATAGGGAAGGCATTTAAAAGTATAATATGGATTTGTTGTTCTTGATTTTTTTATAAGGTCTGTTTATTTTAGTCAATTTTACCTGCACTCTAAGGCCTTTACAACTGAATGAAAGATGTAAACGGTTCAAACATGCAGCTAAGGATTAAAAAATAAGATCCTAATGTGGGCTGTGCAGCCATCCTCCCAAAGCCCAAGGAGCCCTCCTTATTAGCTTGCTCTCCTTAGGTGCACAAACCGTGAATGAATGCTGCTCATATGGTCGGGAAACCTTTAGCCGCCAATCTAAGACTCTAAACGCTAATTCTTCTGTTTCTAAGTCGACTCAACGGCTGGTGTCTGGTCTACATAACCACCAGCAATTTCAGCTGTAGTTTTTTATACCCTGAGATGGTAACTCTCTCAATGGGCTGTGCTCTTTGAGCTTCAGGAGGGTGGTAGAAAAGCTGACGTAGACTTTGGGTTGTCTACTTCAAGTTGGCTTCATTTGCTGTCTTGCGTGTTACCCAGCCCATATACATAAACGTTGAAGATATAAAAAGAGTGATCAAATTTTCTTGGAACCATCATCTCCAATGACCTTATGTGGGAGAAGAACATAGGTGTCATCCAGAAGAATGCCCAGCTGGTTCATGCACGCAGCTACAAAAGTTAAGCGTGAACTGCAGACAACATAATTAGTGCAACTCTGCCTTTCCCAAAGCGGCACAAAAGACGCCGCCGCAGCAGGCGGCCCTGGACATGTCAGCTAACATGCCCCCAAAGCATCCTAATTCGAGATGCCCCACCGTGTTAAACTCCCGGGTGGCCGGTAACACCCCTCCTTTTACTGGCGGCTCCCACTATGCTGTCTTCACCAGTGGCCGCATCCCCAGCTTTCCTGTAGCAGTGGGAGCACTCGCAATTTTAAAGGAAAGCCAGGCACTGTTGAGGTCAGCTAATTGTCGATCTCAAATGTGCCATGTGTACATAAAAGTCCAACTTATAAGTAAGGAAATTCTTGTACAAAGACCACGATAGGCATTTTCTACAGAAAACCACAGTTCTGCGTGGCGTTTTATTCTCCTCATAGAGTTTATTTATTCTGTTTGACCAGCTGTGAAGCACGTGTGATATAACATACACGTAAAAAAATATATATATTTATATACTGCGCCTCCCAAAGAAAAAGTGTAAAAACACATCTAAAAATACTTCCAGAAAGGTTTCAATGCCCTCAGCGAGGCCATCACTGATTATGTAACTGTGTTTTTTAACTTGCAAGTGTGGATAACGTTTTAATTGTCAGACTGCTTTATCTGAAATAATTGCATGCTCCCAAATGGTCAATGACATGACTTTGAGCCAGTATGGAAATGGAGGGGTGGGGAATGCAATTTTCGCGGGAACACACATTAATCTGGACCTTCACATTATATGGTGAAGGGATTCCTGTGTTATCCATCTTGAGCTGGAGGGCACCTCCATTACTCAGCCACCTCCCCTACCATCAACCTGTGTGTGTGTGTGTGTGTGTGTGTGTGTGTGTGTGTGTGTGTGTGTGTGTGTTTGCATCCTCCTCCTGCTATCTTCACCTGGCTCCACCATAATTATGTTCTGAAATAAAAAAGCATTGAGAACTATGAGCCGAGCATGGCCTGACTCTCCTCTTCAAATGCAGCTGGCATAGAGATAGGAGATGGCTGCCTGGCTCTAATATCTCCAGGCTGGAGACCACCCCATTGCTCTCAGCCAATCCCTCTGCATCTCTATAAATCCCTGGTTTCCATAGCAACCTGGATATTCCTGTATCCTTATGCTGCTGCTCAATGGAGATCATATCAAGAGATGGAAATCCAAGTGCACATATGTCAGCGTGCTCTGTCTTCTCTTGCCAGGAACCAAGAGAAGTATATACATGTATTACAAAAGGCAGGGATATGTTTTATTGGTCCTTGTTTTACTGCACACTGTAGTTTAAGTGTACCCATTGTAGTTTAAAACGCACATGTACCCTTTAAAGCATACACATTGCTTGTACATGCTATTTGCTCTCAGCAGATTGCATTGGCGAATTAAGGTTTCATTTGTGGCTCCCGTAATATCGACTTCCCTGGAGTGAATTTGGGACACTCGCAATCCTTTATGAGTTTTAGCGAGAGGCCCATTGAACTGTCCCAGAACAATGGTGATAGAAGAGAAGCCTGCACTATAGACAACCTGTTTGGTGAGGGAGAGCTTCTGTCCCACAAAGTTGCCGCAGGAGGCTTAGGTCCATTTTTAAAGTGGACCAAAACCTGGGATAGTCAAAAATCTGTGTTTTTTTCCACTTTAGGGATTAAGGCTATGCCAAATGCTTGGGTTAAGGCAAGTTGAAGGGACAGTCCAGGAGACGGGGCTGGGCCTGGCTGCATAGGCTCCATTTCAGGGGATTCCCAACATTTTTTTCATCAAGTACTACATTCATTTTCTCCCTTCGTCCTTCAGGACAACCCACGGAGAGATTGGTCCCATCCCCTGGGAGGAAACACACACTGAACATGTTAAAACCCCACCCCTTCATCTCCACCTCAGTTCTTTGTGTTTCCTCCCTAAGGAAACCACTGGACAATTCTTTGTTTTAGTTAATATTTTTTAGATCCAGGAGCTCCTGGAGAAGCATGTTGAGCCCCGGACCACTTTATCTTCAGGTGTAGTTCACCCAAGGACCATAGGCGGCCACGGCAGTCCCTATAGTCAGACAGCACAGAGTTGAACCCTGTGTCCTTGAAATCCCGGCCGGAGGCAGCAGGTGCTACTGCATTTGCCTGGAGGATCCTGGGCTGGTGTTCCAGAGCCTCCAGTCGTCTGCGGCCTCTGCATTTTTCCTTTTCTTTGTTTGGGGGATGCAGGGCAAGAAAAGGGGAGGATGCTTGCTGCTGCTGACCCGATAGTGCTTTGACATCACTTTCGGACTAGGTCTCTACACATAGGGTGACCCGGAAGTGTAGCCAGCATTGGTTCTCACAGCCACTACACAGGCTGTAAGGGATTCCGGATGAAGACAGGTGGCGGCAACGGCACAGTAACGCAGTGGCGATTTACCGGCAGCCCTCAGCAGTATGAAGCCCACTAGAGGTCAGTGATCTCAGGCAAAGGGATCCAGGTGCAGGCATTATATCACCTAGCCTTAACACTTTGTGTAAAATGCCTCAGGAAAAGCCAGTAATGTAAAAATCTTGTTTGTATATTCTGCCATTTATGCTTATATCCGGGGGTATGTATATGTACATACCTTGGTATTGTATTCTGTCCTTTTAGTCTAGTCCACCCAATGTAGAGGATAAGGATAGAGACACGAACCCCCCAAAAGAGAAGCCCAAGAATTCCAAACCCATTAGATGCTGTGAATCCTGTAGCGTTACACTTCCGTATACCTAGCAGAAGTCTGTCTATCAGACTTGCCCACAATTAAGAGTGGAAGAGGAGACTTTGGCTATGAACAGGAAGATGTTAGCCTTGAGGAATGAAATGGGTCAATGTTCGAGGTCTATAAATCCTTTGGGTCGCACCAAGGGGTATCCACTGCTGGCAGGGCTGGATTATGAGGGGGGCGCAAGGGGCTAGAGCCCCGGAGCCTCCACCACTTGGCCTGCAAAGGGGCCTCCACCAACCTTTGGGTTATGGTCTGATCCAGGAGGCTTTTCAGTCTTTGGTCTGATGGGCCACGGGGCCAGCAACAAAGCTATCAGCGGCAGTGGGGGCACTCCTGGCAAATCCTAGATCTAGGATCCTAGACCAATAGTATCCCTTACTGCTTCTATTTCTTCTGCAGACATCCCAAGGTCTTGGGCCTGTTTAGTTTGAAACGGGATCGGAGGGAGAGTGAGAGTGAACTCTCATCCGAGGACTCAACGTGGGTATACAGTTGGAGAAGAGTGGAGAGGGGGCCTCCTGTTCCTCTGGAGCCTTGCCAGATGTCATTTATGATACAAGGGGAATCAATAGTGAGGATAAGCCCTTATCCATCATGGATACCATGTGTAAGAAGTTTTTGGAGAAAACATCCAAAACATTTCCTGTCTTTTCAGCATATGAATGTCCAGTCCATTAAGCATAAGTCTGAATGGCAGTACCCAGAGAAGAATTTTTTTATGCCGGCTCACTCAAACGTAAATTTCCTTTTCAGGAACAGGACATGGAGCCTTGCACCAAATGTCCAAAATTAGATACACTGTTGGGTCAGTTATCCAGAGTGGCAGACTTAAGTTTCAAGGATATGGGGGCAATGCGTGAGCAAATGGATCGCAGGACAGAGGTCATCCTGAAGAGGGCTTGGGATGCTGCATCCTTCACAATCAGACCTGGCCTAGCAGCTGATGGTGTCATCAGAAGTATGGCAACTTGGCTCAATACCCTAAAGGTTTATTTGGTGAATGACACTCCTAAGGAGACTATTCTTGAGACCTTACCAACTCTCTTTAATTCTGTTTCCTTCTTCCAGCAGAGGTAGTTGAAACATCAACAGTCACTGAATTTAAACATGCCTGGGATAAGCACACATCTATCCTAAGATAAAGAGTACATACAGTATACACATAAGGGCAGACTAGATGGACCATATGGTCTCCTTCTGCCGTCAACCTTCTATGTTTCTATGTTTCTTCCAGAGGAGACCATCAGAGCCACGGCTAAGGTAACCACTCTATTTGGCTTAAAACATAGTCAGGAGACCTGGTTTGTGAAGCTAAGTGGCATTCTATTTTATGGTAATCTCCTGTTCGGAGAAGACTATTTTGACTCGTTCTAGTGAAGCAGGTAAGAAATTTACAAATAAGAAAAGGAAGTTTCAGGGCGGACAGAATGAGCAGTAGAGATGGATACAGACAAGGCTGTAGAGAAAAGGTAGTCTGCTCTGCAAACCCACAGAGGGCCCTAAGTCTCAGTTCTAACAAAGACTAGGAAGGGGGATTGCCTGGTTTGTAGCTGCCTGGAGAGCAGTCTCCCAAAGTCAATTTGTGCTCCAGACATTGGAAAGAGGATACCCCTTAGAATTTGTATCCATTCCTTAATGTTTCTTTCTAGTGACCCAGTTACCAAGGGACACCAGAAAGAGGGTACCATTTTGGAATAATTCTTGTAAGACTAGCGGAAAGAGGTAGTTCTGCCCCATTCCGAGGGGCAGGGTTTCTAGTCTCAGATTTGCCTGGTGCAAACCATCAGGAAGTTATTGGATGATTCTGAACCTGAAAAGATTAAAACTTTTCATCAGATACAAAAAGTTCAGGAATCTATTAATTTGGTAAGGAACATACTCATGGAGCAGGCTCTTATGAACAATTTAGACCTGTATATTTCAATTCTACCTTGACATCAAAAATTTCTGAGATTTGCAGTACAAACAGACCAAGGACTTTATCATTTATCATTACCAGTACAGGGCTTTACCTTTTGGTCTGTCGTCAGCCCCACGGATCTTTACAGAGAAATAGGCAGAGCCTATGGCGCATCTCAGAAGGGAAGGAATTACAATTATTCCATACCTGGACGATTTACTCTTGCTAAACTGGTCAGAGGAATCAATACTAGCAGATTTAGAGACTTTTCTTCTTCTAAGAACATTAGGCTGGGTTGTCCATTTAGATAAATCAAATCTGGTACCCAGCCACTGTTGCAGAATCCTTGGGTACGATCTAGACAGTGTCTTTCAAAAGTTCTGCTCCTCAAGACCCCACAAGTTTCTAGGAGAAATCATGACCTTTCTCTGTCTCATGACGGCTGCATTTCTGGCCAAATTCTTCCCATGGGCTCAACTTCACATGAGAACCCTGCAGAGATTTATTTTGCCACACTGTGGCACACTCAATGAGTCCCCAGGCTCATTGGATCAGAAAGTGCAAATAGAGAAGTATGTACTAGAAAACCTTCATTGGTGTGATATCAAAAAGAGGAAGACTGTGGAGACAAAAGAATCCTGTAGTGCCCTGGGGTTCGGGAGCCCACCTGGACAATTTTAATGTGGTGTTTAAATCAGGAAGTTTTCCTCCAGATTGTAGCCCTTTGGGGTTTTCCCCAGATAGACCACTTTACCAGTTCCAACAATTCAAAATGCAAGATTTTTTAATGACTGATGAGGGAAGTCTGTGCCTTAGCAGTCAATGCCTGGCCCATCCCTGAAACTTTCACCTAGCTTATACCTTCCCTCCTTTCAGATTAGACAGCACGAGAAGAAGTCAGTGTTATTCTCATAGCTCCTTTTTGACCAAGAAGATCCTGGTTTTCAGAACTGAAAAGGATGATGAAGAAGGGACCAACAAACTGAAGAGAAAGGATGTACCTGCAGTCCTCGAATTCCTGCAGGAAGGGTTTGAGAAGGGGTTAGCAGTAATTATGCTTAAGACTCAGGCTTCAGCATTATCCATTTTTCTAGACTACCAGTTGAGACAGGATCAACTTTAATGGGTTCTTTAAGGTGATTACCCGTAAAAGGCTGTCACCTTTTAAATGTTAAAGGAGACCTGATTCTTTATTATTCTTAGTATACATCACGTCCCGTTCCGAAAGATCCTTACACATGGGTTACTAAGAAAAATGTGGTTGGCACCAACAAAACAATTTTACAATCACATGTGGTGCAGTGCTCTGTCCATAACCCAAACTATAAACCCTAAACCCCCTTCAGGGAAGGGGGGGACGCACATGCTGACCTGGACATATCTGATTGGGATAAGTAGCACTTTTTTTGTTCTGTATTTTCTAATGATTTGAGCTTTACCTAATGTTGTTCGTGCATTTGAGATAAAAACCTCTATAATCAGTATTTACTATTAATTTATGCACTGTTTGTATAGGCACTTGGCACTTTATTTCACAAGTATGTGAGTTATTTTTAAAAGGTTTATGAAGTGCACAGATTTATAATAGTCCGTATGGCAGCTAAGGACATCAGCGCCCCCTCCTGGCAGAATTTGCTTAGTTCGTCTTAAATGTGTTTTAATAATGTGTCTTGGATGTAATGTTTTGTGATCTAATGGATTAATAAATATATATTTTTATATTTAATCTTGGTGTGTGCAATAATAAGACTGTTAGAAACTCGGGTGGGGGTTTGGGGCATCCCCATTTTTTATTCACTTACACATGGGTTATTCATCTTCAGATGTCACGTGACTGCAGACCAGAAAAAGTGGCCCCTCCCGGCCCATATATACCGAGGCACCTCCCACAGAAACCCAGATTTTCTCTGCAGTCTCGGACTGCCAGGACGAGAAAGTGGCTCTCTTTTTTTCAGGCAGGTGAGGGGGGTCTTATGGCCCTATGGACCTGTGGAGCTATTCCCACCCGTTCCTCCTTTATTATACTGCCTCCCAGCCTTGGCTGTAGCGTTCGGGTGAAGGTAAATGGCACCATATTTAGGCGCTAAGGAGCTGTGCTCCGCCGCAACTCCCCCACCAAAGGGTAGACGGTTCAGGCCATGGTGAGCCTTATGGGATGCCCTGCCCACATTACGTGTGCCTTTCTCCCCTATCCCTCAGTGGGTTCCCTTATGGATGACCGCTGACTCCCTTCGTTCTGAGTCCCTTAGGGGAAGGGGGGGTGGTTTTCTATATATATATATATATATATATATATATATATATATATATATATTAGTGTTTTCATGTATTTGTGTGGCACCATTTTCATGCTCCGGCGTATGCGGAGCGCATTATGCAGTGATCCCCGTTTAAATTGGTTGCACTGTTTTCCTTTTATCGGATACCGCGCTCTTGTACACCACTTTGCATATGGCGGCGACATTTACCTTGGCTGTTTAATTCACATGGGCGCGTCTTTTCGCGCTCTTCGGAGGGAGGCGGGCGGGGCGAATGACGCTTTTTGAGTCACTCACCCGCGGCCCGCCCCTCGAGGTATTTGTGGGCGCCATCTTGTCTCGGCAGTGCTGCGTAGCTGGCGTCTCCGTTTGCGGTCTGTAAGTGCCCTCGTGGGCTACCTTTTTTTCATACTCCTCCGTTATATCTATCTATATCTATGCCTTATGGGATCCTCTCCTTATGTCTTTCAGGCTTATAGAACTAGTGGTTTCTCCCGGCCTATACATTGATTGAGGGAAATTTGTTTTAATACCTTAAATCCTCCCACTTCCCTTGCGTTGCATTGGGAGCATCCCGGGTTTGCTTCTAGCATTATTCCCAATTGGCCGTTTTGAGCCACACTAATCACCATATGGAGGCTTCTCAAGACAATGAGTCCGGGGTTCCTTCGGGACAAGGCCGGTTCTGTACTGATTGTGGGGTTTCCCCTGTACCTTGTGACTTCAAGGTCTTTCTCTCCTGCGCCCAGCAGACTGTTGCACGGTTGTCTGGGATGCCCCTGCTGAGGGCCGCGTCCCCTGAGGCCTTGCCTACTTCCCCTCGCTTACATTCAGCTCCGTTTGTGGCGCATGCTAGCGGGGATGCCCAATCTGATTTTGCTACTAGATTGGCCGGTCTGGAGAGGCGGATGGGCGGTTCTGAGCCGCGCAAAGCCATTGGCAAGACATGGCATTTGATTGATAATGTGTATGTTTGCCCCATGACTTCTGAAGCTATGGATGACATTGTTGGGTTTTCCCCTGAGGGGGAATTATTCTCTGAGTCTGATTCTGAGGATTAGAATAGGTACTTGGATGATCCCATGACGGGGTCCAAGCCTTGGGATGCAGCTGATACGGACAGGCTGCTAGCTTATTTATTTGAAGTGCTTGAAATTTCTCCCCCTGTTGCTCCTCCTCCGCAGCAGGGAGAATTATTTTATGCTGCTAAACCGCGCTGGAAGTTCCCCGCACAGGCACATTTCAACAATCTCGTTTTCCAGGAATGGGAGAAGCCTAGTAGGCTTCCTGGTGTACCTAAAAGCTGGGATAGGAGGTATCCCTTTCCCCTGGAAACAGCTAAATTGTGGTGTACCCCACCCGAGGTTGAGGCGCCAATACTTGGACTATCTCATACCTCTGTTCTGCACTCACCTGACACTACCACTTTAAAAGATATGTAAGACCGGCGCATTGATCAGCTGACCTCTCATGGTTTTGCCTCTGTGTGGACCGCACTACGCCCTATGTGTGCATCTGCTATTACAACTGTTGCGATCAGAAAATTGATCAGAAGTGCCTTAGAGGGCGGTTCTGCGGCTTTGGGCATGTAGATGTATTTAACTGGCTTATGTATTGTGAGGAATTTAAATTTACTTCATATGTTCTTGCTGCCCTGGAGGATGCCATTAGAATGTGCGGCAGAACCTCTGCCCTGCTGGTTGCTATACGCCGTTCTGTTTGGATGGCGGATATTGCTGCTAAGAAGGCTCTTACTGGGGCTCCCTTTAAAGGGCTGCGCCTTTTTGGGCAACGTCTGGATCTGTTTGCCAAGGAAGGCAAGCTGCCTCAGCGCAAGAAGCCTCTCAGGCCCTTTTGGGGTTCCAGAGTTGCTCTGTCCCCCTTTTATTCCCCTAGGAGAGGAAGGGGGGCTCCCCCTGCTGGGGGCTGTGGTGAGTCATGGGGCAGAGGGCGTGGCAGGCCCGGTCCTTCCTGGGGTTCCAAGCCTAAATCCTCCCCCAAGCCACCTCAGGCATGAAGGGGCGCCCTCACCCATCCGGGTGGGGGGACGGCTTCGGTATTTTGCTCACGTCTGGAGACGCCTTGTCTCAGACCGGTGGATTCAGGAGGTAGTCTCCTCCGGTTACAAGATAGAGTTTGCAGCCTGGCCGCCCCCAAGATTCATAAAATCCTGGATGGCTCAAGACCCCCTGTCAGCTCCGTGTCTGTTTCTTGCTGTCCAAAACCTACTGGAATTGGGGGTCATTTGCCCGGTTCCTCTGCGGGAAAGGGGCAAGGGCTACTATTCCAATCTTTTTACTGTCCCCAAAAAGGACTGATCTGTCAGGCCTATCCTGGATTTAAAGCTCCTCAACAAATTAATCACATTCAGGCACTTTCGCATGGAGACTCTGCGTTCTGCCATAAATTCTCTTCGCCCAGGGGACTTCTTGTCCTCTATAGACATCAAGGATGCTTACCTTCATGTGCCAATTTTTGCAGGCCATCAAAAATTTTTCAGGTTCACAGTGGAAGATGAGCATCACCAGTTTGTGGCTCTGCCATTTGTTGAGATCTCAGGGCATTCGCATTCTTCCTTATTTGGACGACATTCTTGTAGCTTCTCAGACTTTGCAACAAGCAAAGATGGACGTTCAGCAGTGGTATCCACTCTGGAAAAGTTTGGCTGGGTGATCAATCTTCCCAAATCTTCCCTGTCTCCTTCTAGGGTAAAGTCTTTTCTGGGCATGACTCTGGATACATCTCAGGTCAAGGTCTTTCTCCCTCAGCTGAAGGTAGAGAGTCTTCAGGGACAAACACAGCTCCTGCTGTCTTGCCCTCATCCGTCTATCAGACAGGCAATGCAGCTGGTGGGTCTCATGGTGTCCAGCTTTGAATCTGTCCCATACGCTCAGTTTCACATGAGACCTCCCCAGGTTCATCTCTTGTCGGTATAGGATCGGGACCCAGGGTCCCTGGATCAGGTATTTGTGCTGTCCCCTCTGGCAAGGCGGTCTCTGTCATGGTGGCTGGATCCAAGGAATCTGCTAGTGGGCAGATCTTTTCTGACTCCCTGCTGGGAGGTGGTCACATGGATGCCAGTCTAACTGGTTGGGGGGGCTTTTGGAAGTCCCTGAAATTCCCGGGGCAGTGGGGTCCTCAGGAGGCCCATGCCCCAATCAACATTCTGGAACTAAGGGCAATAAGGTTAGTGCTCTCCCAGCTGACCACGCGCCTTCGGGGTCTGGCGGTACAGATCCGCTCAGACAACCAGATGGCGGTTGCTTACATCAATCATCATGGAGGAACCAGGAGCAGGGGGGCTCTCAAGGAAGTATCCCTGATTCTGTCATGGGCAGAGGACAATGTTCCCTGCATCTCGGCTGTGTACATTCCGGGGGTGGAGAATCTGGAAGCAGACTCTCTGAGCAGGGGGGCTTCTCGCTTGGGAGAATGGTCCCTCAGCAACAGGGTGTTTCACTCTCTGTGCCTCCGTTGGGGCCAGCCGGATGTGGACCTGTTTGCGTCCCGTCACAACCACAAGCTTCCAGCCTTTGTCTCCCTGTCACAGGATCCCCTGGCCCTGTCAGTGGATGCTCTGGCAATGTCTTGGAAGAGCTTTCAGCTCCTTTATGTTTTTCCTCCATTTCCTCTGCTGGGCAGGGTGCTGCGCAAAATAGCCCAGGAGGGGGTGCCAGCCATTCTGGTGGCCCCATGTTGGCCAAGAAGAATTTGGTTCACAGAAATCGTACAGTTGGCAGTAGATCGTTTCGTCCTGCCCCTGGTGCCAGACCTGCTCACTCAGGGGCGGCTGCGCCATCCCAATTTACAAACGCTGGCTTTGACGGCCTGGCTGCTGAAACCTCCATCTTGATGGATAAAGGGTTGCTGGCCTCTGTAGTTAATACCATGATCAGAGCTAGGAAGAAGCCTTCTTCTACCATTTACTACAGGGTTTGGCGTGCTTACATTGACTGGTGTGAGTCTAGGTCACTTCCATGTCGGGTGTTCTCAATTCCCAGGATATTGGAATTTTTACAACATGGCTTGGATCTGGGTTTTCAGCTTAGTACTCTGAAGGGCCATGTTTCTGCTCTGGCTGTTTTTTTCCAAAGATCTTTTGCTCAGCATCATCTGGTCAAGACCTTCTTTCAAGGAGTTACTCATTTGCGTCCTCCCCGCAAGCCCATGTTACCTGTTTGGGATTTGAACTTGGTTTTGTCTGCTATGCAAGGGTCTCCTTTTGAACCTTTGCAGGAGGTGGCTTTGTCCACTCTCACTGTCAAGGTAGCCTTTTTGGTGGCTATTATCTCAGTCAGGCAAGTTTCTGAATTGGCGGTGCTTTCCATCAAGCCTCCTTATTTTGAAAGACACCAGGACAAGATGGTGTTTCGCTTTAAATCTGATTTTCTGCCTAAGGTTGTGTCTGCTTTTCATCTCAATCAGGACATTGTGTTGCCTTCCTTGTGCCCCAACCCTGGTAACCCCAAGGAAAGGGTGTTACACTCTCTTGATGTAGTTAGGGCTGTGAAGTTCTATTTGATGGCTACTGAGGAGAGTGGGATAAAGTACAGGGGGTGGGGTTATAGCCTCCTGCTAAATCCACTATCAGCAAGTGGATCCGTCAGGCTGTGATTCAGGCTTATTCTGCTAAGGAAAACAAACCTCCTTTCCGCCTTACTGCTCATTCTACTCGTGCTATTGGTGCTTCTTGGGCTTTTCAGCACCAGGCTTCTGTTGAACAAGTTTGCAAGGCTGCTACTTAGTCTTCTGTTCATACTTTTTCTAAGTTTTACAAGGTTAATGTTAAGGCCTCAGCTGATGCTGCTTTTGGCCGCAAAGTTCTGCAGGCGGTGGTTTAGACTGCTTGTCGTTGCTTTTGGGGATCCCACCCTACCTTACGGACACTGCTTTTGGATGTCCCATGTGTAAGGATATCTTTCGGGAATGGGACGTGATGTATACTAAGAATAATACAATTCTGTGATTACTCACCTGTAGAATTGTTGTTATGAGTATACATCACGTCCCGTTCCGCCCCACCCTTGTTGTTCTTGTTACCTCTTTATGGTGATTGTTTATATTCTCCCAGCTTTAACTGCTTTTTAAATACTGGGGTTCTGTGGGAGGTGCCTCGGTATATATGGGCCGGGAGGGGCCACTTTTTCTGCTCTGCAGTCACGTGACATCTGAAGATGAATAACCCATGTGTAAGGATATCTTTCGGAACGGGACATGATGTATACTTATAATAACAATTCTACAGGTGAGTAATCACAGAATTGTATTTTTGCCAAAGATTGCTATGTCTCTCAATAGGTCCCTAGACACAGTGCTCCCGACCTTACCTGCTACGGCAGGAACAGGGGAGGATCTCTCACTATTAGATATGAGAAGAGCTCTAATCATTTATTTATCTAGAGAGTGGCGAACAGCTCTTGATCATTTCCAGTGACAAGAGAAGAGGCCTAGATGCCTCTAAAACCACTATTTCTAGGTGGATAAAACAGACTGTTGTGGAGGCTTACACATCCAGATCAACAAGAGCTATGTCAGCTTCTTGGACAGAGAGGACATGTGCCTTTTGTATAAGAGATCTGTAAAACAGCAATGTGGTCTTCACACCACACCTTCCTCAAGCAACATAGACTAGATCTCCTGCCTGGAAAACATCAGCACTTTGGTAGAAGGGTCTTACTAGCAGCTTCCCACCCCTAAGGTATTACTTGCTAATTCTCTCTGTGGGTCATTCTGAAGGACGAAGGGAGAAAATACCTGTTATAGTTACTGGTAATGGTCCCTCAGGACAACCCCTTAGTCCTTGCCTACCCTGAAAAGTTGGAATGTATGGAAGACTAATGGGGCATGCAGGGGGCATCAGCAATCAGTGCTGACAAAAGCTGACCAACACCCGTTCCGTACAAAATGGGTGTTGTCGGCACCTGAACTTTGTACAGATTGTTGATGCCCCCTTACAAGAAACAGTGCTCATATTCATCTGTCCCCAGAGCAAATTAAATTGCTGCACATAAAAATTAATTTACCGGTACCTTCTTGTAACTCCCTCCCAATGGAGCTGGCAGTGACCTGCAAACAGGAAGGGCTTCTGGCTTTTCTGCTGCTGAGATTTGTGGGTTATGTCGGGGCAGCAGTACAGCTGGGATGCTGGAAAAAGAAGTCTGGGTGCTCAAAGATGGACCAGGAAAAAAACGATGAGGCAGCATTTCAGCTTTGAGTGGGTGCCGAAGCAAGTGTAAGTGCTGACAGTGATTCAGTATCAGGGATGCAGATGGTGCAAGGGAGTTTTGGGCAGTTTTTTTCCAGCTGTGCAAGGCTGTAAAAAACCACTCCCCTGCAGCTGATCGCTGAGGGCCAGATCATCTCATGATCATCCTTCTAAAAGAGAGTGCGCCGAGTCAGAGCCTGGCATGACCCCTCTGTCAAAGGAAATAAACTGTGCCATGCTTCTATCACTGTGATGGAAGCGGGATTTGGCCTCGTCCGCTAATTTGGTTGCAGATGGTGTGCAGGCACCTTGAAGTGGAACAAAACTTGGGATTAGGGTGCTGTTCCGTGCCCCAATTTAGGATGCCCCACTGTGTGAAACCCCCTAGGTCGCTGGTATTCACTTTCCCCGATCCAATGGTGCATGTGCAGGCTCTTATACAATCAGAGCAATTTGCGGTGACTAGGTCACAAGCTTCAATGGAGAGTAAGAGTTGCCATGTCTCCCGCGGCACATGCGCCTATATGAATGGCTGGAGTGGGAACACACACAGCTAGATTATGCAGGAGATACAGCCACTCCTGCTCCCCAGTGTAAACAATCAGAGCCGTTTGCCGAATTACATAGGCATGGCAAACTACTCTGAGCATGCACGTTGGACCGGGGAAAAGTGAGTGAATACCAGCGACCTGAGGGAATTTAGGATACTCCGGGGGAAGGCCAGTGACTCTCAGCCCTGGATTTTGTTCCGCTTTAAGGAATCTGGACTTTATTTTGGCATTGAATGTGCACGAGTAATAATTAAACTGTCCAAAAGTATTGTATTCCAGTTGGTATTTTAGATCATGCAACCTTAGGGCAATGGCTTTTATAGACATGGTCTTACTGTGCCCAATGGTAAATCTTTCCCTGGAATTTGTATCCAATGGAGAACGGCCCAGGATTCAACCATTTTGATGTGTGGGACCCATAAAATTTTGGATTGGAACCATACTGCATAAAGCTAGTATAGAGGCTAAGGTGCTTATCTTGGTGAAAACAAAAGCTGTACGCTGTGGTAGCTACTGCTCTTAAAGCAGTAATCGGGTCCTTTCTAGCCGTCCTCTACAATAGTGGTTCTCAACTTTTTTTTATGACAAGTCCTCCTTAGCTTGAAAAATATAGTACCCCTAGAGGGGACAATAGGCCTCATAGTACATTTAAAATGGACCTTAAACATGATTTAATGAAAAGCCCAAACCCTTAAAAAAAATATTTCCCAGCATATAAAATTAATATATTTTAAGTTTTTAGTCACTTATTATTCTTTCCCCCATGGGGCTGCAACTCTGTTCAGGACTCTAGGACATGGGCGCCGCCATCTCGACTCAGAAGCATCACACATACTGAGGAGAGGAGAGTGGGATAAAGTACAGGGGGTGGGGTTATAGCTGTACTTTGCAGAGACAGAGCAGAGCTGGGGTCCGTGAAAGGACAGCAATCCCAGAATGCAGAGCGACACGGTCAGAAGACACTTCCTGTTTGCAGACTGCCTGATGCTCCATCAGCCGCGATCTTGGATGTTTAAAGGCTCATGCAGTAGATGCAGGTAGGATGATTTTTAATGGGAGCAACCCTGTATGTAGAGCAACCCTGTAGTGTAGGGTGTGAGAAACATTTAAGATAGGCTCTTATTCAGGGTGATGGTCTGCTTTAAAGAGGTAAAAGAAACAGGAATTCAACATCCTGGGTTTTGTTCCATGGCCCAAACGCATTGGGATGCCCCGCTGTGTGAAACCCCAAGGTCGGGGGTATTCGCTAACTTTTCCCAGGTCCAGTGGCACATGTGTGGGCTCTCATCCAATCATAGCAGTTTGTTGTGTTTATTTCATATGGCAAACGGCTCTCATTGACTTCATTGCGCTGAACCCCCAGCGGCGCGTGCAAGGATGCTCGGAATACGGCAGCTTGTGCTCCATATTGAAAGCAATCAGAGTTGCTTGCTAAATGAGTCGCAGCAAACGGCTCTGATTGGACAAGAGACAGTGCATGTGCTGTTGGACCCGGGAAAGATGAGTGAATACCGGTGCCCCCAGGGGTTTCATACAGCGGTGCATTCCAATTAAGTATGCCCAGGGGGGAAGGCCAGCAGCCAGGCTGGGTATTCTTAGTATACAGTACGTCCTGCTCCAAATATAATACTTACAAGTGGGATATACTCCGCCAGATGGCGCTGGACTGCAGAGACATCGAAAATAGGCTCCTCCCTGCCCTTCAAATACCCAGGGACCTCCCACAAATCCCCAGAATTTCTCTGCAGTCTGGCTGGGAAGGGCGAGAAATTGGCTCTCTACTCGCAGGTGAGCAGGGCTATTAGCCTGCGGCCCTGTAGGACTATTCCCACCCGTTCCACTAGTCATATGCCTCCCAGCCTTGGCTGCGCTGGTCGGGTGAGGGTAGGCAGCACCGCTGTTAGGTGTCCCCCACCAAAGGGTAGGCGTCTCAGGCTTATCTATGGGATGCCCCTCCCGCAATATTGCCCCTTGCCCCTACCTATCGGTGGGCCCTATTTAAGTGGCCGCCGTCCTCCCTCATCCTCCTTGTAGTCTTCGGGGGAATAGAGGGGGGGGTGTATGTGTATAGATATGTATGTTATGCATTCTGTGCTTTACACTCTCTTTTCACATGCCTTTATTCTTGTGTCAGCCGCCGCGCTGACTTGTCTTTACTACATTTTAAATTTGCCGCCACCACGCGCTGACTTAGCTCCGCGCTTGGCGGCGGAATTACCTCGGGCGATGGTGCGCCATCATTGGCTGCTTGCCGTTCTGGCTTTGCGCTCTTCGGGGGGGCGGGGCCCGTCTTTGGCACGTTCCGCGTCATCGCTGTTACTGGCCCGCCCCTCGAGGTATACCGACCCCATCTTTCCTGCTTGGCTGGCCTATGCGCGATGGCCTCCTACCTACCGCGATCCCTCGCGGGCGGCTTTATTTCCTTCACTTTGATTACGATTTACTTAAGGTATTGTCTGCTTATGTCTTTCAGGCGGGACGAACCCTTCCTGGCTTCTCCCGGCCCTGTTTTAGTATATTACTTATAGGCCTTGTAAAAATTATACTCCCACTTCCCTAGCAGGTTATTGGGGCATCCAGGGTTGCTATATAGCGTTATTCCCTATTGGCATATAGCGCCGCTATAATCACCATATGGAGGCATCCCAGGATAATGTGACCGGGGTCCCTTTGGGACAAGACCGGCTGTGTGTAGCGTGTGGGCAGCCTCATGCTGCCGCTGACAAGGCGCGGGTCTGTGTACCCTGTGCTGAGCAGGTGCTTGCATTGCAATCTGGCTTGCCAGTGGCTGTACCTCGTTTCACTTCGCCTACTCCCCCCAAGCTTAAACCTCACTCCTACTGAGTTGCATACTAGTGGGGACTCTCAGCCTGATGTGTCTTCTAGACTGGCTACTGTTGAACAGATTATTGCGAAGTCCTTAGCGCGTAAGGCCCCTGCTAAGAAGCGCCATTTGACGCCTAATGTTACTGTTTTCGCTATGGGAACTGAGGAGTTTTGGAATCTGTGTGGCTATACCCCGTCTGATGAAGGGGAGCTCTTTTCTGATTCAGGCTCATCTGATGAGTGACCAAGGGGTCATGACGATTCTGGCTCTGACCCCTGGGCCCCGGATGACACTGACAAGGGGGGCAGGTTGCCCCAGTGCAGGCGGCAATCTCGGCCCTTTCAGGGTCAGGGTTCCTTCTCCTCCCCTTACCGTGGTGCAAGACAGGGAAGGGGGGTTTCTTTCCCTGGGGCCCGGGGAGATTTCTGGGGTAGAGGCAGAGGACGTGGACGTCCTGGCTCCTCCTGGGGTCCCAAAGCTAAATCCTCTCCCAAGCCCCCTCAGGCATGATGAGGTGCCCTCACCCATCCGGGTGGGGGGATGGCTGCAGCACTTCGCTCACGTCTGGAGGCTTCATGTCTCAGACCGGTGGATTCAGGAGGTAGTGTCCTCCGGTTACAAGTTGGAGTTTGCTGCCGATCCCCCTTCAAGATTCATCAGATCCCGGATTCCTCAGGACCCTGTGTCAGCTCAGGAGCTAGTGCAAGCAGTGCAAGGCCTCCTGGAGCTGGGGGTCATCTGCCAGGTCCCTTTAAGAGAAAAAGGCAAGGGCTTTTATTCCAACCTATTCACAGTACCCAAAAAGGATGGTTCTGTCAGGCCCATCCTGGACTTAAAGATTCTCAACAAGTTTGTCAGGGGCAGGCGCTTTCGCATGGAGAATCTGCGCTCTGCCATCAGTTCCCTGCGCCAAGCGGATTTCATGGACATCAAAGATGCTTACCTTCATATTCCTGTGTTCTCAGGCCATCAAAGGTTCCTCAGGTTCGCTCTGATGGATCAACACTACCAGTTTGTGGCCTTGCCCTTCGGCCTCACTTCAGCGCCCAGGGTGTTCACCAAGGTGCTGGCTGGCGTGATGTCTCTGCTCAGATGTCAGGGCGTCCGCGTGCTTCCCTATCTGGACGACATCCTCGTCACTTCCCAGTCTCTACATCAGGCAGAGTTGGATACTCAGCTGGTGGTGTCCACTCTGGAGTCATTTGGATGGGTGATCAAGCACCTCAAGTCCTCACTGTCCCCTTCCTTGGTAATTCCATTCCTAGGAATGAATCTGGATACAGTTCAGGCAAAGATCTTCCTTCCTCAGCAGAAGGTGGACAATCTGATTGCACAGGCTCAGTCCCTCCTAGCTTGTCCCCATCCCTCCATCAGGCAGGGGATGCAGCTGGTGGGTCTGATGGTGGCGTGCTTCGAAGCGGTCCCTTATGCTCAGTTCCACTCGAGGCCTCTGCAACTTCACCTATTGTCAGTATGGGACAAGGACCCAGCGTCCCTGGACAGGGTCTGTGTGCTCTCCCCCCTGGTCAGGAGCTCCCTCTTGTGGTGGATGGACTCAAGGAACCTGTTGGGGGGCAGATCCTTTCTTGCCCCTTCCTGGGAGACGGTCACCACGGATGCCAGTCTGTCAGGTTGGGGGGGGTTTCTGGAAGTCCCTGCGGTTCCAGGGGAGGTGGGGCCCTCAGGAGGCCCACACACCTATCAATGTCTTGGAGCTGCGGCCGATCAGGTTGGTTCTGGCTCGCTTGACTACTCAGCTTCGGGGCCTGCCTGTTCAGGTGCGCTCAGACAACTAGACGGCAGTTGCCTATATCAATCATCAGGGAGGGACCCGGAGCAAGGGGGCCCTCCAGGAAGAGTCTCTGATCCTGACCTGGGCGGAGGCCAATGTCCCCTGCATTTCAGCTGTGTACATCCCGGGGGTGGAAAATCACTTGGCGGACTCTCTGAGCAGGGGGACCTCTCGCCAGGGAGAATGGTCCCTATGCAGCAGGGTGTTTCAATCTCTGTGTCACCGCTGGGGCCAATTTGGCATCCCGCCAAAATCACAAGCTTCCAGCTTTTGTCTCTCTGTCCAGGGATCCTCTGGCCCTGACCTCGGATGCGCTAGCAATGTCATGGAAGGACTTTCAGTTCCTGTATGTCTTCCCCCCAATTCGCCCTGCTGGGCAGGGTTCTGCGCAAGATTGCTCTGGAGGGGGTGCCAGCAACTCTGGTGGCCCCCAGGTGGCCAAGAAGAGTGTGGTTCGCAGACGTGGTACAGCTGGCAGTAGATCAGTACGCTCTGCCCTTGGTGCCAGATCTGCTCACTCAGGGCTCTCTACGCCATCCCGATTTACAAACTCTGGCTTTAACGGCTTGGCTGCTGAAACCTCCATCTTAATGGAGAAGGGGCTGTCTTCCTCAGTTGTGGATACTTTGATTAAGCTAGGAAGAAGTCTTCCTCTTCCATTTACCACAGGGTTTGGCGTGCCTACATTGACTGGTGTGAGTCTAAGTCTCTTCCCTGTCGTGTGTTCTCTATTCCCAGGATTCTGGAGTTCCTGCAGCATGGGTTGGAGATGGGGCTCCAACTCAGTACTCTGAAGGGTCAGGTTTCTGCCCTGGCTATTTTTTTCCAGAAGTCCTTTGCTCAGCACCCTCTGATCAGGACTTTTTTCCAGGGGGTCACTCATGTGCGTCCCCCACATAAACCTATGGTGCCTTTTTGGGATTTGAACTTGGTTCTGTCAGCCTTGCAGGGTGCTCCCTTTGAACCTGTGCAGGATGCTGCCCTGGCCATTCTTATGCTCAAGGTTGTGTTTCTGGTGGCTATCACTTCTGTCAGGCGTGTGTCTGAGTTGGCGGCGCTGTCCATTCAGCTCCCCTACTATGAGAGGCACCAGGACAAGGTTGTGTTTCGTTTCAAACCTGACTTTCTGCCTAAGGTAGTGCAGGGCTGTATTTAGGGTTCATGCTGCCCTAGGCACTTTTTGGGCATGCACCCCCCCCACCCCGTTGTGGCTGGCACATCAGAGGTCACACCCACTTAATTGTTTTGAAATAGGCTGATCCCAGTATTGCTGGTTAATGGGAACTGGCAACAGCTCTGGTTTACCTGTAGACTGGGGAACACTCCCACCCCCTGTCTATTGGAATGGTTGGGCGCAGGAGTGCGCCACAGCTACAGGGCGCACTCCTGCGCCCAACCATTCCAATAGGATTCACCGGGGGTAGGCTAGTGCAAGACCCTGGAGTCTTTTAGACTTCAGAACTGTACCATACATCTTTTGTGCTGCTTTAAAGGGGACCTCTAGTCAAAAAAGAATAGGGGCCTGCTCACTCTCAAAGCACATTGCTGCATATACCCCTGCCAGCCCGAGACTGCCAGCAGACTAAAGGGGTTGCCCAGTGGACTTGGAACTTGATAGTTTCCTGACTAGCACATCTATGGCAGCTGTAAGTGGTAAGTATTAGGGGGAGGGACGCAGCAGAAAAGGGGCACATTGGTCAGCAGGCCAGGGCAGAATAGAGAAAAGTGGGTATCAAGAAGAGGGTAGAAAAGAGCATTGTGGGCAATAGGAATGGGCACAGAGGGCAGCAGGGAGAGAGCATGGTGGGCAATAAGAATGGGCACAGAGGGCAGCAGGGAGAGAGCATGGTGGGCAATAGGAATGGGCACAGAGGGCAGCAGAGAGAGAACATGGTGGGCAATGGGAATGGGCACAGAGGGCAGCAGGGAGAGAACATGGTGGGCAATAGGAATGGGCACAGAGTGCAACAGGGAGAGAACATGGTGGGCAATAGGAATGAACACAGAGGGCAGCAGGGAGAGAACATGGTGGGCAATAGGAATAGGCACAAAGGGCAGCAGGGAGAGAGCATGCTGGGAAGCAGTAGGAGTACAGAGGGTAGCAGGAAGAGACAGAATGGGCACAGAGGGCAGCAGGAAGAGACAGAATGGGCACAGAGGGCAGCAGGAAGAGAGCATGCTGGGAAGCAGTAGGAGTACAGAGGGTAGCAGGAAGAGACAGAATGGGCACAGAGGGCAGCAGGAAGAGAGCATGCTGGGAAGCAGTAGGAGTACAGAGGGTAGCAGGAAGAGACAGAATGGGCACAGAGGGCAGCAGGAAGAGAGCATGCTGGGAAGCAGTAGGAGTACAGAGGAAGGAAGAGACATAATGGGCAATAGGAATGGGCACAGAGGGCAGAAGAGATAGAGCATGCTGGGAAGCAGTAGGAGTACAGAGGGTAGCAGGAAGAGAGCATGCTGGGCAATAGGAATGGGCACAGAGGGCAGCAGGAAGAGACAGAATGGGCAATATAAAGGGGCTGTAAGATAAAATTTACAGCTAGAAAGAAGCACAGTGGACTGGAGGTAGAAAAAGCAGACTGCTGGAGTATCACACAATTCAAACCTGGTCAGCACAAGCAGCAGCAGGCTGCACACCTTTAATATAACTTACACATCTACTATCCACTACTCCAGCTCCATCACATGTGCTGCAATTCTGATAAATTCAAAGTCAGGAAACAACAGCAGAGGAACGATGATGATGATGTGGGGGGGAGGGGGTTCTAACAGGGCATGAACTCTGCCCAGCAAATTATGCAGAGCCATGAGAGCTCATGGCAATCGGCAGCACAGCTTTGCTCTCATGTCGCTCTCCTCTTCTCCTTAGCTAGAAGACAGGGGGGCGATCACAGAAAGCTTCCTTCTGGTGAGGATGCCGTTATTGGCCGCCTCCTGTTCCAGCTCAGTAGCAAGCGATGTTCTCCCCCCAGGACCACACCGAGCAGCCCTTTAGATCCATCCTTCACTGCTGATGTTGAGTGTTCTCCTGAATGTGGAGTAAACAAACTCCTGGCCGGCTCGGCAGCCCACCCATCCCCTCCTCCGCTTGCTTGCACGCACCTTTGCTCGGACTCACATGGTCATTGATTCCTCTATGTCCCGACAGTAGCAGCTGCATCTTCCCGCGTCTTTGTCTGCTACCGATATGTGTTATGTCAGCAGCAGCAGCAGGGACGCTCAAAGCAGAAGGAGAGCACAAGCGTTATGGGGGGGGCGGAAAACTTGTAGTGCTGTGATGCAGCGCCTGCAGCTGAGCCGTTCAACAACTTTGGTTGGCGGCCAGCGGGTGATTCGCCACTGAATCGCAAAAAAAAAATTCAAAAAAATAATAAATGTCAGAACAATGCGCCCCAGCCACATAGGCGCCCTAGGCACGGGCCTAGTGTTGCCTTTTGACAAATACGGCCCTGAGGTAGTGTCTGCCTTTCATTTGAATCAGGATATTGTTCTTCCTTCTTTGTGCCCTAACCCTAGCAATGCTAAGGAGAGAGTTTTGCATTCCTTGGATGTGGTTAGGTGTCTGGTTAGTACTTTCTGGTGGCTACTGCACCTTTCAGGAAAACTGATGCTCTTTTTGTGGTCTCTTCTGGTCCTAGGAAGGGTTTGTTTCCTGCCAAGTCTACTATCAGCAAGTGGATCCGTCAGGCTGTGATTCAGGCCTACTCTGCTATTGGTGCCTCTTGGGCCTTCCAGCACCAGGCTTCTGTTGAACAAGTTTGCAAGGCCGCTACTTGGTCTTCTGTTCATTCCTTTTCAAAGTTTTACAAGGTTGATGTTAGGGCCTCAGCTGATGCTGTTTTTGGCCCAAAGGTTCTGCAGGCAGCAGCGGTTTATACTGCCTGCTGCTGCCTTTTTTCTTGGGGATCCCACCCTACTTTATGGACACTGCTATTGGATGTCCCACTTGTAAGTATTATATTTGGAGCAGGACGTACTGTATACTAAGAATAATACAATTCTGTGATTACTCACCTGTAGAATTGTAATTGCAATTATTATTATTATTATTATGAGTATACAGTATGCCTTGGTTTTGCATTATCTTGGATCCCCTGTATGGTGATAGTTATCATTGTTATAGTTGATAGTTGGGTTGTTTAATTCTCCCGGCTTCTCGTTAACTGCTTTTCAATGCTGGGGATTTGTGGAAGGTCCCCAGGTATTTGAGGGGCCGGGAGGAGCCTATTTTCGATGTCTCTACAGTCCAGCGCCATCTGGCGGAGTATATCCCACTTGTAAGTATTATATTTGGAGCAGGACGTACTGTATACTCATAATACCAATTCTACAGGTGAGTAATCACAGAATTGTATTTTTTCTACTTTAAAGCAAGAAGGCATAATGTTTCACTGTTAAAATAATGTACCAATCCAGTTGGACTTCTGTTGGTGTGCCCCTGAACATTACCGTGTGAACAGTGCCCTACTGTATGTACCTCTTACACTACTGCTCAAATATCTGCTTCAAGTCTTGGCAGTATTTCTGCATTGTTCCACTGCTGCCTGTCAGTCACATATCGGCAATGGTCTAGCAACAAAAGCTTCTGTCTGTCAAATCAGAGATTATCTCTGTGGGTAACCATATCTTATTCAGCTCTGCAAAATGAGGCAGAACATTTCTGAGAATTTAGAGGTTATGACTGTGGCCTTTGAGTTAGTTTGCTGTTGTCATAACTGCCTTCAATATGCACATTTGGACATTAGGAAATTTAGTATCAATGTTAATGGTCTGTAAAATGTTCTAGACAGGAAAGTGGGTTAGTAGACAAATGTTCTCAGTGATGCACTAAAGATTGTTGGTGCTATAAAACGGACGATACAGCTGATGATGCATTTTAGGCATTTAACTTGATGACCCTTAAGCAGGTTGAAGATTGAATGATCTTCAAAAGGCATATGGTTAAAGATGACGCATGTTCCCATGCGTGTATAAAATGGGTTAGGGGCACCTCTCTTCTGATAGCAGACTAAGCTTTGATCTGATTATGACATGGATTATGGACCTGGAAAGATCAGCTTTTGGCTTTGTCAGTTCTTTCGCATAATAATACCTAGTCACCCCAGTGTCTATTATCAGAAGTGAATACTTTTTAAAGGGTAAGTCAGGACCCGTGGCCTGATTCAATGTATGTAACCTTTCTATTGGGTGAAACGGGTGCAAAACAATGTCGTGTAAATGTAGTTTGATTTAGTTATACCTGTGCTTCTTTGATCACACACAGATTAAATAAAATCTAATAAAATCTTTTTTTTTTTTTAGCTATCTAGACAGCTTAGATCGAATTGGAGCACCAGATTACCAGCCCACAGAACAGGACATTCTGCGGACAAGAGTGAAGACCACTGGCATTGTAGAAACTCATTTCACCTTCAAGAACCTCCATTTTAGGTTAGTGTGGCACGTGTTTAAAAAAGGCATGGCCTAGTGGTTAAAATAATTTGACCACCCAAAAAACAAAAGGGCACTTACATTTTGTCCTGCTCAGCTGAGTGGTCCAATGATACACAACTCTCCTGACAATGGATCCAAGCCTGTGCCGTGGCACGCGCTTCCTGCACAGTGGAGACTGAACATGGGGGCCGGCACACCCTCACCATTTATTGCAATAGAGTCAGTGTTCCGAGGCCTGACACGCCTTCTACGTTGTAGTGAATGGAAAGAGAGTGGCTGTGCCGCTGATGGCAGGAGGCGTGAGCCGGGCACGTAAGCTGTTCGGGCCCTGGGCTTGGATGCAGAAATCAGATGAGCTACTAATCACTGGACTAGGACTGATCAGCTGCTGGGGACAAAAGTTGGGTAGCTTTTTGTTTAGTTTATTTATTGGGTGGTCAATCTATTTAAGGAACCAATCTTGTGACCGGAGCATTGCAGGTTCCATGTGCGTGTCCTGTGTATCACTGTATGGGTGCGCAAGCATTTAAAGTGGACCAAAACCCAAGATTTTGATTATCCTGGGATTTGGTTCTTGCCCCCAGGGCACCTCTATCGGGGATGCCCTGTGTTGTTAAGCCTCCCAGGTCGCCCGAATAGACTCGTCTCTTCCCGGTCCTACAACACATGTGCGGCCGCTTGTCCAATCAGCATGCTCTGATCTGCCCCTTCCTCCAGGAGCTCATCTAATATGAGCGGATCTGAGCGGGCTGATGGCCGCATCCCCTGTTACCCCCTAACAGGGAGCGTGCCCGCGACGGCCATTCATGCATGCCTAGCGCTGGCACACGCACTACTAAAGGGATAGTGGGGATGCAGCTGCTGCTTGTGCATGCGCCATTGGACCGGGAAAGAAGGTGAGTTTTTGGGCAACCTGGGGGGTTTCACACAGTGGGGCATCCCCGATCGGGGTGCGTCTGGGGGGTGGGTTTTGGTCCTCCTTTAATGACTGTATTTGCATAAATAAAGACATAGTTTCCTCTCTCTTACCCAGATGTCTGATAATAAATAAACAGCCATTAATTTCATACAAAGATGATTGTATTACAATCAAAAAATATATATGAAGTATCCACATACTATAGCATATATTGCTATATGTGCTATATAGTGCTATAGCATATATTGCCACTAGGTGGCACTGTGTTCCAATGGACCAGAGACATTCAATAAGAGTTGCAAACCTTATTCCCAACATTTTGGGTGAGAACCCTGTCCCTTGCAAAACTGTGGGGTTATGCTTTGCAACTTGCTTTGGGGCAGAACTTTTGTTCAATAGCGCTTTCTATACTCTGTGATCTGTTTTTACTGCAATGATGGTTGTTATATGAACATTGGCTTTAAACTCTGCAGCAATTCCCATAGTCTCATAACGTGAATACTCTGTACCAGCATTCATTCTATTGCTTGCAACTGTCTGTATATTTTGCTTACATTTGCACAAGAGTCCATTACTGTACATCCTATAGACCTCTTATTGCATGTCGCTGGTCCATTGGAAGACCGCGCCACCTAGTGGCAATATTTTCTTTATTGCATGGCACAGCCTGCTTCGGTATTCATAACAGTTGGGTTATTCCGCACAAGGTGGCACAGTGGTACTGCAGAAAGCTGTGGCATCTCCCGGCCCCCTATAAAAACAGGAGTTCCAAGTTAGAAGATAGCTCTCTTGCGCAGGTGAGCGGGGCAACCAAGCCTGCGGCCCTGCAAGTCTATTTCCACCCGTTTCTGGACCCTCACTGCCTCCCAGCCTTGGCTGACAGATCGGGTGAGGGTAGAAGAGCACTAAGGTCAAGTGCTCCAGGAGCGCTGCTCCAAGCCTCAGACCCTGTTCCACAAAGGGTAGCCGGCCATAGGCTTTATGGTGAGCCTACTAGGGATGCGGAGTTCCTGTCCTGGCTTCTAAGGGGGTGAGTGTTTTTTTGGGGGGACTGTGTCCCTTTCTTTTCCTTCAGGGGTCCCCCCCCCTTCTGGCCGGGATACTCGCCGCTGCCTTCTCATCTCTCTCTCTCTCTCTCCCCCCCCCTGACTTTGTTCGGGGGGGCGGGTGGTAGTGGCGAGTGGTGTTAGTTGTGGTGCTTTGGCGTTTACAGTGTGTTTTATGACCGCCGCGTCGCTTTGTACTGCGCTTCGCGGCTGTGGGCGCTATAACCTGTGGCGTTTTTGCTTTGTCATTGCGCCGGCGGGGTCACGTGGGCGCCATTTTCACGCTCTTCGGGGGGGGCGGGGACGAACGCGTATCTCGTCGTCCCCCCGCGACCCGCCCCTTGAGGTACCTCTTCCGGCGCCATTTTGGATTAGCTGCGCGTCTGGATTTCTCCCTTCCGGGCTGCAGCGCTGTTTTTCCGGTGTGTCGCTTCATCCTGTGGTCTGTGCCTTGGTGACCCTGCGGTGTCCTTGGTCCGTGAGTCCCCCTTGGGGTTTTTTTTTAATTGGTCTCGTGGGGCATGTGCTGCGGGATGCTCATGTGTCGTTTTTACTTATGTCTTTCAGGCGGGATACCAGTGGGTTGTGGTTTCTCCCGGCTCTACTCCTTCCTCCCCCTCATCCCCCCCCCCCCATTTTTGCTTAGCTGGGGGCATCCCGTGGGAGGGCATCCCGGGTGGCTTTTGTATTAGCCTTTACCCAGCGCTGGCCTATTGCGCCTGTGTTAATCACCATATGGAGGCTTCTGGCTGTGTTCCATGTGCAGGGTATCCCCTATCAGCAATGATGTCACGGTGTGCGTGCCGTGCCTTCAAAGTGTCCTTGCACTCCAGCTTGGTTTGCCTGCACCGCTTCCCAGCTCTGCGCCCCCTTCGGCATTACCTACCCCCCCCCCCCCCCCACTGCTGCAATTAGCTCCCAGTGAGGGGGATGCTAGCAGGGGGTCACAGTCTGATCTGGCACTTCGTGTGGCCAACATTGAGAAGCAGCTTGCCGGGCCTATTTCTAGGAAGGCCTAGGGCAAGAAGCGGCACCTGACTTCCACTCCTTCACGCTCCACAGAGGAGTATGAGGAGTTTGATGCCACTGGTGGCATCCCTAGAGGAGGGGGAACTGTTCCAGGACTCTGACTCCTCTGGGGACCAGCAGGAGGGTTGCATTAGTGACCCCGGGTCTGCACCCGGGGAGGAATCATAGTACCCTGAGGACACTGATAATCTGCTGTTCCAAATTTTTGAAATCTTGCACATTGCTCCCCCTGAGGTGGCTAAGAGAAAGCAGGGTGAGCTCTTTCGTCCTGGTAAACGGCATCTGGAGTTCCCTGAGCCGGGCCATTTCACTTCTATGGTGCTTAGGGAGTGGGAACATCCTAACAGGCTGCCCGCTGTGCCCAAGGGATTGGATAAGAGGTATCCCTTTCTGGCTGATATAGTAAAGCGTTGGTCCTGTCCCCCTGAGGTGGACGCTCCCGTGCTAGGCCTGTCTAATAATTCGGTCATGCCTTCTCCTGACACTACCACTCTGAAGGACAGCGAGGACCGGTGCATGGATCAGCTGGCCTGTCATGCTTTTACTTGTGTGGGGGCTGAACTGCGCCCAGCCTGTGCTGCTGCCATTACTGCTATTGCCCTTAAGAAACTTCTCAAGCGCCCCTGTGATGGCGCTAGGGCTGGGAGGAGGGAGGATTATAGGACCCTCTTGCTTTGCTCTGATTTTGTTGCATTTATCCTTACTGCCATGGATGATGCTGTGAGGCTGGGCGGTAGGACCTCAGCACTTTTGGTGGCTATGCGCTGCTCTGTTTGGTTACGTCAGTGGGCAGCTGATGCTGCTGCTAAGAAGGCTCTCACTGGGCTCCCCTTTGCAGGGCTACGGCTCTTTGGTGAGCGTCTTGATGTTTTGGCCAAGGATGGCAGGCTGCCTCAGCATAGGAGGCAGCCTCGGCCTTTTCGGGGGACCTCCGTCTCCCTCCCCTCCCTTCGTTCTTCCAGAGGAGGTCGTGGCTCCCTCTTCTCAGGTAGCCGCAGAGAGTCTTGAGGCCATGACAGATCCCTCGGACGTCTTGATCTCTCCTGGGGTTCCAAGCCCAAGCCTCCTCCCAAGGCCCCCCAGGCATGAGGGGGCGCCCTCACCCATCCGAGTGGGGGGACGGCTTCAGCTTTTTGCTCACGTCTGGAGGCTACACGTTTCAGACCGGTGGATTCAGGAGGTGGTGTCCTCCGATTACAAGATAGAGTTTGCAGCCTGGCCGCCCCCAAGATCCCTCGGACGTCCCGATCACTCCTGGGGTTCCAAGCCCAAGCCTCCTCCCAAGGCCTCCCAGGCATGAGGGGGCGGCTTCGGCTCTTTGCTCACGTCTGGAGGCTACACATTTCAGACCAGTGTATTCAGGAGGTGGTGTCCTCTGGTTACAAGATAGAGTTTGCAGCCTGGCCGCCCCCAAGATCCCTCGGACGTCCCGATCTCTCCTGGGGTTCCAAGCCCAAGCCTCCTCCCAAGGCCCCCCAGGCATGAGGGGGTGCCCTCACCCATCCGGGTGGGGGGATGGCTTCGGCTCTTTGCTCACGTCTGGAGGCTACACGTTTTAGACCGGTGGATTCAGGAGGGGGTGTCCTCCGGTTACAAGATAGAGTTTGCAGCCTGGCTGCCCCCAAGATTCATCAGATCCCAGATGCCTTTAAACCCCCTGTCAGCTCAAGGGTTACTTTCGGCGGTTCAATGCCTGCTGGAGTCGGGGGTCATTTGTCCGGTGCTCCATCAAGAACAGGGTCAGGGGTACTATTCCAATCTCTTCACGGTCCCCAAAAAGGACGGCTCTCTGAGGCCCATTGTGGACTTGAAGGGCCTCAACAAGTTTGTCAGATTCAAACATTTTCACATGGAGACGCTACGCTCTGCTGTCGGTACCCTTCGCCCGGGCGACTTCATGACCACCGTGGACATCAAGGATGCTTATCTTCATGTGCCTATCTTCCCAGGTCATCAGAGATTTCTGAGGTTTGTGCTGGAGGATCAGCATTACCAGTTTGTGGCCTTACCATTCGGTATCACCTCGGCGCCACGGGTGTTCACCAAGGTGCTGGCGGGAGTGATGGCTCTGCGGCGAACCCGGGGCATTCGCATCCTTCCCTACCTGGACGACATCCTCATTGTGTCCTCATCAGGCCGAACAGGCCGAACGAAGGACTCCAGACCCACTCTGGAGTCCTTCGGCTGGGTGATCAATTTTCCCAAGTCTTCACTGTCCCTTTTCCTTGGTGAGGTCCTTTCTGGGCATGACACTGGATACCTCTCAGGTCAAGGTGTTCCTTCCTCAGCAGAAGGTGGAGGGCCTTCAGAAGCACGCACGGGCTCTGCTCTTGTGTCCTCATCCCTCAATCCGTCTGGGGATGCAGTTGGTGGGCCTGATGGTGTCCTGCTTCGAGGCGGTCCCCTTTGCTCAGTTTTGCATGAGACCTCTTCAGTTGCACCTCTTGTCAGTTTGGGATCGGGACCCTGTGTCCCTGGATCAGGAATTTGCTCGGTCTACCCTGGCCAGGCAGTCCCTATTGTGGTGGCTGGACTCAAGGAATCTTCTGGTGGGCGGGACCTTCCTGCCCCCGTGCTGGGAGATGGTCACCACGGATGCCAGTCTGACGTGCTGGGGGGGTTTTTGGAAGTCTCTGAAGTTCCAGGGTCGTTGGGGCCCCCAGGAGGCCCATGCTCCCATCAATGTCTTGAAACTGAGGGCGATCAGGTTGGTTCTGTCCCACCTGACCACACACCTTCGGGGTCGGGCTGTTCAGATCCGCTCAGACAACCAGACGGCGGTTGCCTACATCAACCATCAGGGAGGGACTCTGAGCAAGCGAGCCTTCAAAGAAGTGTCTCTGATACTGTCTTGGGCGGAACAGAATGTCTCCTGCATCTCAGCAGTATACGTTCCGTTGGGGGGAGAACCAGGTGGCGGACTCCCTAAACAGGGGGACGTCTCGTCTGGGGGAATGATCCCTCAACTACCAGGTGTTTCTCTCACTGTGTCACCGCTGGGGTCAGCCGGATGTGGACCTGTTTGCGTCCCGTCACAATCACAAACTTCCCAGGTTTGTCTCCCTGTCACAGGATCCTCTGGCCTTCGCCACGGATGCACTGGCAATGCCTTGGACGGAGTTTCGGCTTCCCTATGTCTGTTCCCTCTACTGGGCAGGGTCATGCGCAAGATTGCCCAGGAGTGGGTGTAAGCCATCCTGGTGGCCCCCTGTTGGCCAAGAAGGGTGTGGTTCGCAGATGTCATGCAGTTGGCAGTAGACCAGTACGTCTTGCCCAGGGATCCAGATCTTCTCACTCAGGGACAACTGTGCCATCCCAATTTACAAACGTTGGCTTTAACTGCTTGGCTGCTGAAACCTACATCTTGACAGAGAAGGGGTTGCCTGCCTCTGTTGTGGATACCATGATTCGGGCTAGGAAGAAGTCTTCATCCTTTATCTATTACAGGGTCTGGCATGCTTACATTGCCTGGTGTGAGGCCAAGTCTCTTCCCTGTCTGTTTTTTTTACATTCCCAGGATTCTGGAATTTTTGCAACATGCTTTGGATTCTGGCCTTCGACTAAGTACCCTCCAAAGGTCATGTTTCAGCTCTGGCAATTTTTTTCCAAAGATCCTTTGCCAACCACCGGTTGGTTAAAACTTTTTTCCAGGGTGTTACTCATGTGCGTCCACCTCGTAAGCCTAGGCCTAGGCGAGTTTCTGAGCTGGCGGCGCTTTCCGTCAAACCTCCCTATTTTGAGAGGCATCAGGATAAGGTGGTGGTTCGGCTTAAGCCGGATTTCTTGCCTAAGGTGGTGTCTGCTTTTCATCTCAATCAGGACATTGTCTTGCCTTCATTGTGCCCTAATCCTGCTAATTTCAAGGAGCGGACACTGCATTTTCTGGATGTGGTCAGGGCTCTGAAGTTTTATGATTTATCTTATGAAAAAAATAATAGCATAATGAGCAGAGTCTGTAAGATTCCCAGAACTTGCTGCAGACACCCTGGCCGGGCTTCTCCCCTCTTCCCCTGTTGCACTCCCAATCACCATTGTGCGGACTCCCAAAGTGCATGTGCGCACTCCTAAACATGCAATTCGGTGGCCAGACAAGCCTGTTAACTAGCCTCTCAGGGACTAAGTGGCACTGGGCAGCAAGTGTGTGGCTGTGCACCTTGTTTAAAGGTACCACACGCAACTGCCCCAGTCCTGTCATTCATGGAGAACAGCGTGGGAAGGGGGGAGCAGGGCTGCGGGCCACATCTGACACTTCAGGCCATATTTGGTTTCATACATGTGCCTTAGATTAAACACCCAGATAGGATCTCATCTGTACTCCTCACCTGCAGTAGGCTATTGTCCCCCTGGCTATACCTGGCCCACCTCAGTGCGAATTGGTAGTCTGAAGCTCAAGTTTTCTCTAAAAGGAACCTTCCAAACGACGTGGTCTACCAGTGTGGCTGTCAAGCATATGCACTCTTTTCCTGTAGCAAGTTTGCTTCCAGTGCCTCTGGTTCCTGTGTAGTGGCTTGTTGAATTATGCGGCTTCAAAGTTGTTTTGAAAGCACTCATATTTCTATCATGACCAGTTCTCTTTCCTAAGCTGAAAATACATTTACACAAAGTCCTAATAGCGGTTAGCTGGCTAAAGTGGCCCCCTCGTAAACTCTAATTATAACAAAAAAAGAACTTAAAAGGTCAGAACACTTCAAATGCACACAATCTTTCTAATAGCTTGTAGGCGGGGGTAACATTTTTTTTCTTGGAGAATCATCCTATCTGACATTGTCAACTTCATTAGCTGAAGGTAATCTTAGTTGATGAGCACATTAACTTATCTTAATGTTCTTCCAAAAATGTTTTAATATTCACTTGAGTACTTTGGAGAAAAAAAAAAGACTTGCAGAACGGATTAACTAATCAAAGGTATTCCGAGAACAAAGTATTCATTGTGCTGTTCTGGTGTCCTTCAGTGAACATGACCGCCTGCTCCCTCTTGTGGTTAAACCAGTTAACATTTTGCCTGCCATTTATCTTTACAGGGCAAATATCCTTGAATCGCCAAATAAAGCTATTGTGGGGAAATGTAGGGAGTGGTCTTATATTGCTGTTTTTTTATCGAAACAATATTGAAGACCCTGGTCCAGATTTTTGCATAGACCCTTGTGTGTTGGATTTAGGGGCATTTATTTTATCTTGTAAAGATTGTTTATTTTATTGCACTCATTTTGTGGCAAATCTGACGCTGCAAATGTCTGGGAATCCCAACCGGTGAGGCCTCCCCTAAACCCGCAGCCCGAAACTTACCTCTTCCATCCTCCCTTCTTAGGTTTCAAACCCACATGACCACGTGCTGCCGCTGGAGGTCCAGGACTGGCACTGGCTGAATCTCATATATATATATATATATATATATATATATATATATATATATATATATATATATATATATATATATTATATATATATATATATATTTATATATATATATATATATATATAATATATATATATATATATATTCACACACTCTCACACACAATTAAGAGATATAAATCCGTTAACCAGTGAATTTTCAGTCTACCCCACACTGTCTTTTATTTCTTTATTTTTTGTTAAGTTAAAGTAGACCTCTAGGCAAATATGACTGAAGGTCAACTGCCAGTGCAGCCTGCATTGGGGCAGGCAGGATGGAGCTCACCTGAAGCCTGTCCCATGTGCCTCTCCTCTATTTCCTGTGGCTTGCTGTAACAGGTCTCCAATGTTTGCCCTTTCCATTGCATTTCTCTATGACCACATTCCACGTGTACTTGCACGGTGAACCCTGTCCCACAGCAGCTGTGGGTGTCTGGCTTGTTCACACTGGGAGCACTGAGGAACAGGGGCGGCTGTGCAACCACATTTTGAGCATGGTTGTGTAGGAATAGAATTGTAAAGGGAAGGCAAATATTGGAGTCCTACTACAGCACGCTGCAGAAAATGATGAAAAGACACATGGTACAGGCTTCAGGTGAAATTCTTCCTGCTTTATTATTGCCATTGCCTAGACAGTCCCTTTTTATTGGAAAAAAAAGGCAGAAATCAAGGTAAATCCTCAACCTACAAACAGAAGCAGCACCTGATGCTCTTGAGTTCTCTGCTCAGCTGATGATACAGCTGCCACACAGCTGCCCAATTTGGCATGGGCTACCCTGTGCATGGTTACCAATGCTTTATTTTTCCTGATTTGTTGCTTCATTTTCAACTTTAACCAGGATCTGGGGCTGTGACAATGAAATTAGTTCAGTTTTAATGTATGGGATGGGGAGGTTTTGAAATGCTTTAGCTCCTTCTTAAGAAGCCATATTTAAATGCAGGTTGTTCGATGTTGGAGGCCAACGATCAGAACGGAAGAAGTGGATTCACTGTTTTGAAGATGTGACAGCGATCATTTTCTGCGTTGCTCTGAGTGGATATGATCAAGTTCTTCATGAAGACGAGACTACGGTGAGTGCGTGTGTGCTTTAGGACCATTGTGGCCTGTTGCTTACATACCTTCCAATATGTGTACCCAAACTCGTGTAAAGGCTCTCAGTCAGTGAGCGCGGTGGCAAATATCTGCAAGATTGTACTGAGAGTATACAGACTGGATGGTAAGCAGTGTGGCCAGCATTACATTAATGCTATTAACACACAGGTTGAATATTCTGACTCCAGTGGACTCTTTTACAGGCAAGGTTGTGTGTGGGATGCATGTGTGTCATTACAAATGCTGAACCAGCCATGTCTCGGGTAAATCGGTAGAAGCAGTTTTCTATCCCTATTAGTCGGCTGCAATTCGCAAGTGCATTAGTGAGGGATGGACCTCACTGTATGCAGAATTGTCACCCTAATGCCATCACCTATTGTATAGATTGTAAGCCCTTACGGGCAGGGCCTCCATTTTTGTTTAATTATGTTACATCTTTCATTATGTTACATATTTTGAAAATATACAACAATTTAGATTACAGATGTGATAATGAACACTTTGAACTAAATTGATAACTGTGTGCAGTAGCCCAATGTGGGAAATCTGAATAGAGTGAGCTCTGACAGCCGCATCCCTGCTTGCATCTAGCTGTGGGTGTGCCTGCATCTAGCCGTGGGCCACCCATCTTGTCTCAGGCACGTATACCGGTGATGCAGCCGCGGCACCGAGATGTGGCAGGGGCTCAGGAATGAGGTTAGTCGATCAGACGCCCCCCCCCCCCGCCCTACATGAGAAAAGTTTGACTGGTCAATCAATTCACCTTTAAGGGGAATGATCAAACTTCAAGATAATTTTCCTGGAAGCTTGCCAGATGCAGAGTCAGTCACAGAGAGAAACTGGAATTTCTTCAAGTTCTTCAAGAGGAGCAACCACTTTACTATTTATTATATCCATATAGAGTCCCTCTATAGCTGGTGGTCTCCCTCTTTATGGGGCATCATGAATGGAGAAGCCTGAGGAGCAACCACCGTGATATATATATATATATATATATATATATATATATATATATATATATAAGACTATAAGACTCTAGGGCCAGTGCTCTCCCTCTTTTTGGAGCATCCCAAATTAGGACGTCCCACTATGTGTATCCATGTGGATCACCTGTAACACTTGCCTTGTCAGCCATTCCACACCACATCCCTGGGCCATGGTGGGATACAGGGTCGACTCCAGAGTCTCAGTGGGCCCCTAGTGTCATGTCACAGGCCCCACTGTGTGAAACCCCCTGGGATCACCGGTATACTCACCGCCGGCTTAAGTGTGTGATTCCGAACACAGCCTATCCAATTGCTTAGACACCTGAGCGTGCATCAACTGAGGGAAGCCAGGGAAGCCTTCATGGCCCACACATGCACTATAGAATCATAGGCAAGGTAAGTATACAGGTGATCCCAGAGGGTTGTACACAGCTGGATGCCTCGGGGATAGGAAATTGGCCAATGCTGGAGGTTTTTTTGTCTCTGGAGCCAGCTAAAATGAGTTTCGGTCTTCTTGAAAGCAGAACAAAACCCAAGAGGTCCAGCCCTGGCATCTAAAATCTTGGTACCCAATTTTGTGACCCCGCCTCCTGCCCCCAGACATTCTGATAGAATGGAGGTGGGAGCAGGCCTGCTGATAGGGATGCAGTCCCTTACAATTGCGACAGAGCCATTTCACTGATTGGGAGAGAGCCCACACATGCACCATGGGACTGGGAAAAGGCGAGTTTTTAAAGGCAAAATAGGGGGGTTTCACACAGCAAGCGGGACATTCCAAATTGGGATGCTCCGGGGCACGAAACTAAGCCTCAAGTAAAAATACACCTCTGTTGCCAGCCGTGGAGTCTGAAAGACTACAGGGCTTGCCGATTATCCCTATCTGGGTCTTCCCAAGTTGGGTTCCCCTGATGTGTGAAAACCTACAGGCAATATGAAAACAGCACCCACAGGATGGACCCTGGAAACATGACTGCCTGCCGTAATTCACACAATTAGTGTTAGTTGGTCCCCTTTATACCCCCCCCCCAAACAGCAGCCTGCTATAGGGCCCCTCCTTCAAGGTAACCACGGTGCCTGGAGGCCACCAATACATAACCACAGGGGCCAGGCTGCTATTGCGCCCCCTGTGCAGCAGCCATGGGGCCAGGCTGCTGTTGCGCCCCCTGTGCAGCAGCCATGGGGCCAGGCTGCTATTGCACCCCCTGTGCAGCAGCCATGGGGCCAGGCTGCTATTGCACCCCCTGTGCAGCAGCCATGGGGCCAGGCTGCTGTTGCGCCCCCTGTGCAGCAGCCATGGGGCCAGGCTGCTATTGCACCCCCTGTGCAGCAGCCATGGGGACAGGCTGCTATTGCGCCCCCTGTGCAGCTGCCAGGCTGCTATGAGGCCCCCTGTGCAGCAGCCATGGGGCCAGGCTGCTATTGCACCCCCTGTGCAGCAGCCATGGGGCCAGGCTGCTGTTGTGCCCCCTGTGCAGCAGCCATGGGGCCAGGCTGCTGTTGTGCCCCCTGTGCAGCAGCCATGGGGCCAGGCTGCTGTTGCGCCCCCTGTGCAGCAGCCATGGGGCCAGGCTGCTGTTGTACCCCCTGTGCAGCAGCCATGGGGCCAGGCTGCTGTTGTGCCCCCTGTGCAGCAGCCATGGGGCCAGGCTGCTGTTGCGCCCCCTGTGCAGCAGCCATGGGGCCAGGCTGCTGTTGTACCCCCTGTGCAGCAGCCATGGGGCCAGGCTGCTGTTGTGCCCCCTGTGCAGCAGCCATGGGGCCAGGCTGCTGTTGCGCCCCCTGTGCAGCAGCCATGGGGCCAGGCTGCTGTTGTGCCCCCTGTGCAGCAGCCATGGGGCCAGGCTGCTGTTGTGCCCCCTGTGCAGCAGCCATGGGGCCAGGCTGCTGTTGTGCCCCCTGTGCAGCAGCCATGGGTCCAGGCTGCTGTTGCGCCCCCCTGTGCGGCAGCCATGGGGCCAGGCTGCTGTTGCGCCCCTGCAACAGCTCCTCCTTATAACACAATTCCCCGACCTGAGCACTGCACTACAGACCTGCGGGACTTCTGGCATCCGGTTTGATGCCCCAGCACCTGTCGGGGAACAATAAGGACCAACCGGCTGGTGCTAGGGCCCTTGGGGCCCAGGAAAGGGCTCCCCGCTCTCTCCCCCTGATGTCGACTCTGATGGCCGGAGCAGGGTCGGACAGTCTGATGGCCAAGGCGGCCAATCAGGTGACAGCGGGGCAGGTCTGTAAGCAAGCAGCCCGCTACCCTGCTCCTGCCACCACAGCGACGGACCACAGTGCCCAGCAAGACCGGGCCATGAAACCTACGATCTTGGTGTTTGTTCCTCTTTAATTGTGCATTCTGATTAAAGAATCCTATTCTCCCCAGCAGCGGCCTCAGATACTAACTGTTCAAATTGTATGTTTTGTCTTGGAAATCGGGTCCTGTGCTTATTAATACTAATGTTTTAGATAAAGACCCTTGAATCACCTACGCCCCATCGGCGTCCAATTGGGAAATGCCTGAAGTCTGTTTCCAAGCCGATGGCGTGGGATTGGGCATAGTGAGGGGAGCATGCATGGGTCCAGGTACGCGTACCGAAGCTCATCCGACTGGGTCTGAGCCCCGAGGATCAGGAATCTGCTGCCCGCAGGGTACCTGATTGTTGGGCCTTGCATGGTGGCCCTGCTATGTGCCTCACACTGGCCCCGGTTCCCACTTGTTCAGTGACCTTCATCAGCAGGGACATCCTGAATGTCTTTGGCCGCCCAGGTGGAAAGGCTACGACCAAGCGAAGGCATGTTCAGATGGAGTCCTGGGAGGATTCTAGCTCCTACGTCGAGGACCTATTTAGGGGTTCAGAATCTAGTTCTGGCCGGTCGGAGGGAGAGGTGGCACTTAACAGTGGAGAGGAACCGAAAGCAGCGCATGTGCCGGGAAACCCTCCAGAGCACCCAATGGATCTTATTGAGGAGCTTATTCAGGCACCTCTCTAATCCTCTGCCGAAGAGGCAGCTGATGAGGAGTGAATCCTACAAGTGCCAGAAGGTCAGGTAGATTTATCCAAGGCTTGTGGATAAGCTTCTGTCTCTTCCTAAGGTCCAGGACGCCAAGTACCCCTTTCCAGATGATGTGGTCAAGGTTTGATCTTCGCCACTTGAGGTAGACAAACCGGTGTCTGGTCTGGCTCGGCACACCATTATCCCTACTTCGGATAGTGCGGCTTTGAGAGACTCGGCAGATAGGAGTTTGGACCAGCTGGCCAGGCATGCGTTCTCCATGGTGGGGTCGGCCATGCGACAATGGAGGTTCCCGTTACTCTGCACTTCGCTTTAACTCCTTCGCTATGGAGGTCCTCAGATACATGTTACCGGCTATGGAGGATTTGTGCATCTGGTAGCAAGGGAGCTGGCCTTGCTGGTCACCTTAAGATGCATGGTCTGGCTGAATCAGTGGTCGGCCAACACTGTTTTGAAGAAGTCGCTTACTGCCCTCCACTTTGCGGGGGTCGTCTTTTTGGAGAGCCTCTGAACGACCTGGTCCGGAAAGCCATGGGTGGGAAGTCGACTAGGCTTCCAGAGAAACGGAAACAGAGGACCTTGTTTTGTAGGTCGCCGAATGTTCATCAAATGATTTTTTGTGTAAGCAAAAGCCACGGGGGAAACCTAGACCCCAGTGGGCCATTCGGCCCAAGCCCTCTCAGGGTTGACTGGGTGCCCTCACCCGATCTGATTAGGGGACGGCTTCTGCACTATGCGTCGGTCTGGAGGGAACGGATATCCGACGCCTGGGTCCAGGAGGTTGTTTCTTCTGGGTACAAGATCGGGTTCTGGACCAAGCCTCCACACTGGTTTGTGGCGTCCAAGCCTTCCCGCATTGTGGAAAGGATGACTGCTCGTGATTGTGCAATAAAGCTCTTGTTGGACTGGGGAGTTGCAGTACCTGTGCCCCCCTCCAGAGCAAGGATGTGCTTCTACTCAATACTGTTTGTTATTCCTGGGCCCGTTCAGCCGATCCTGGAGTCTGAACAGTTATGTTTGGGTGTAATCTCAGTCAGTCGTAATGTTGCAGCGTCAAGGGGAATTTTTGGCCAAGGTGGGCATGAAGAATGCTTATCTGCATGTCCCAATTGTCCCTGGTCACCAACAATACCCGCGCTGGTGGGTGCCCGACATTTTTAATGGTGGCACTGCTGTTTGGACTGTCCACTGCCCTTCGAGTGTTCATGAAAGTCTTGGCGGTGATGATGGCATTCCTGAGGAGGCAGGGTGTGCACATAACTCCATACCAGGACTACTTGTTCATCCGAGCTCAATCTCTGCCAGAGGCATTGCGGGATGTTCAGACGGTCCTGTCCACGCTGGAACTTTTCGGGTGGGTGATCAACTATCCCAAGTCCCAGGGGGGTCTCTCCATGGTGGCAACTTATCTAGGTATAACATTGTATACTCAACGGGCACGGGTCCTTATTTCAGTGCAGAGGTGTATGGCTCTTCAGGAGGCGGTGAGGTCGCTGCTGACAGCCAAACATTCCACGATCAGACAGGGCATGCGTTTCCTTGAGCTGATGGCCTCCACCATTGAGGTAGTCCTGTATGCCCTGTTCCACTCCAGGCCTCTTACAAAGGTTGCATTGGTGGCAGTCATTGGCAATGGGTCGGTCTTTCCTGCGGATCCAGTGGGTCATCCCGACCACAGATGCAAGTCTGAGGGGTTGGGGTGGCGTTTTGGACAACCAGACAGTTTAGGGATGGTTTAGGGCTTCCAGGCATTGTTGGCCCAGCTCCGGGACCTTCCGATCAGGGTACAGTCGGACAATCCACGGCTGTGGCAAACCATCAGGTATCAGTATTAGGAGCTGGCAGGCGTTCCAGGAAGTGAGTCGCATCATAAAGTGGGCCGAACTTCACGGTCCGTACATCTTGGCGGTTCATGTTCTGGGTATGGAGAATCTGCAGGCAGATTATTTGAGCAGGGAGACGGTGAACCAGGGGGAATGGTCTCTTCACCAGGATGTGTTCCAGTCCTCTGCAACTGATGAGGAGTGCTGTTGGTGGATCTCATTGCATCTCAGCACAATCAGAATGGATGTTCGTGTCCAGGGTGCGAGACCCCCTGGCTATGGCGGTCACTGTGCTCGCAATTCCCTGGTCACGGTACAATCTGCTCTACGCATTTCTGCCACTTCTGGGCCGCGTGTTAAGAAAGGTCAACTGCAAGAAGATTGCTATCAACCTTACTGCCCCACACTGGCCCAAAAGGGTGTGGTTTGCGGATCTGGCCGGCCTGGCAGTGTAGAACCTCCAACCCCCCAGATCTTCTGCATCAGGGTCCCCTACGGAACCCAAATTCTCAAGTGCTGGCTTTAGTGTCTTGGCTGTTGAGACATATGGGAGGAGAGGCTTTGTTCCGCTGCAGTAATTCAGACCTTGATTCGTCCTCTAAAATTTAGGACTTGGAAGGTCTCTGTGTCTTGGTGCGAATCTAAGGGCCGCTCCTGTAGGAGGTCCTCGGTACCAAAAATTTTGGAGTTCCTCCAGCAAGGCCTGGAAGCAGGCCTACAGCCCAACATCCTTAAGGGCCAGGTCTCGGCCTTGTCCATTTTTGGACATTTGCGGAGCATAGGTTAATCCGCACTTTCATGCAGGGTGCTGCGCATGTTCGTAGGCAGTTAGGGGCAGCGGCAGCGCAGGAAGCCAGAGCGGGAACAGACAGTATCCCCGCTCTGGCTACTCCACTCCCTCTCGGTCAGCACATGCGGGGACGGCGTTCATGTAAGAAAACGTTTTTTTTCTGGCGGGTTGGGGGGAATGGGTTGGGGCATGCCACACTGCTTTTGGGGATTGGGAGTGGGGGAATGCCACACTGCCTATGGGGAATGGGAGGGGGGGAATGCCACATTGCCTATATGGGGAATGGGGGGGGGGGGAATGCCACATTGCCTATATGGGGAATGTGATGGGGGAATGCCACACTACCCATGGGGAGTACTTGACCGCTACTCGAGAGGTACATAAGGCAGATGCCATGATCCCAGAAGGACCAAGGAGGGACCTGACGGCTACCAGGTCCACTCTTAGCAGATGGATCAGGCAGGCGGTCACACAAGCCTACGCCTGAAAGGGGAAGGAGGCACCCTTCTGAGTCACCGCTCACTCCACCAGTGCCATTTTCCTGCAACTTGGGCTTTCGGTGAAACAGTTCTGCAAAGCGGCGACCTGGTCATCTCTCCACACCTTTACCAAGTTTTACAGACTTCTATAGAAACATAGAAGGTTGACGGCAGAAAGAGACCATACGGTCCATCTAGTCTGCCCTTATGTGTATACTGTATGTACTCTTTATCTTAGGATAGATGTGTGCTTATACCCAGGCGTATTTAAATTCAGTGACTGTTGATTTTTCAACTACCTCTGCTGGAAGTTTGTTTCAAGCATCTACTACTCTTTCTGTAAAATAATATTTTCTAACATTGCTCCTGATCTTCCCCCGACTAGCTTCAGGTTGTGCCCCCTTGTTCTATCATTAAGTTTCTTCTTAAAAACACTTCCCTCCTGAACCTTATTCAATCCTTTCACATATTTAAAGGTCTCAATCATGTCCCCCCTCTCCCTTCTTTCCTCCAGACTGTACAAATTAAGTTATTTAAGTCTCTCCTGATAAGTTTTAAGTTTAAGTCCTTCCACCATTTTTGTTGCCCGCCTTTGGACACGTTCTATTTGAATAATGTCTTTTTGCAGGTAAGGTTTTCAGAACTGCACACAGTATTCTAGCTGTGACCTCACCAGGGCTCTATACAGCGGCATCACAACCTCCCTCTTCCTACTGGTGATGCCTCGAGCTATGCAGCCGAGCATCCTGCTTGCTTTTCCCACTGCCTGGCTACACTGTCCACTCATCTTGCAGCTATCAGTAATCAGTACCCCTAAATCTCTCTCTTCCGAGGACTTCTGGCGATGCCGCTCTGGGGTGTAAGGTGTTGTAGACAGTGGTGAACCAATCTCCGTGGGTCTAGGCTTGAGGTGTCAGTGCCCGTTGTCCTTGTTATGTTGACACAGTCAGTTGTTGGCTGTTCTGGCACAGTCCCACCCTTAATAAGTATACTGCTTTTGGACATCTCATACGCTGCTGCTAGTGGTGCCCCCCAATGGAAAGGAAATTTGTGTACTCATCTGTAAATTTCTTTTCTCTTCTGCTTCCATTCCAGTGCACCACACTCCCGCCCTACTGTTGTGTTATGTTTTAGTTTTGTTGCACTGTTTCTAGTTGCGTGCATTATGCACAGATTAGCATTTCTCCCCCCCCTCCCCCCTCGGGGCTGAGGAACTGAGGATATCCTGGCACAGCCTGCCTTACATAGGCTGGGAGGAGCTCGTTTTTTTCTATTTTACAGTCCCCGCCTATGGCTGAGATTAACCCATGCGTTGCTGCTAGTGGTGCCCCGAAATGGAAGAAGATGAGAAAAGAAATTTACCGGTCAGTACACAAATTTTCTTTTTCATTTTTTGTTCCATTTATATTTACATTGACTTTCCTGTAAAATTCAATTTTTTGATTGTTCTTGTTTGGCTGATCACCACCTGGGACTCCACAGACTGAAAGCTGATTTGCAGCAGGGAGGAGTGCAGAATGCGGTTTTCCTCAGTAGGTCAGAAGATACTCTAGGCACAAGCACTTTAAGGCTTGAATACTTATTTTGGAACATCTAGGTTCTTTTGTAAAATATATAGTTTGAGTAAATATTGATCGGTCAAAAAGCATAAATATTGTATATAAATATATTTTTTTTTATAGTGTGACAAGGCTGTTAACTACTCTCTAGGGACCTGGGACCAGTTGGCTCCAGTGGCTGTAAGCCCAATAGTAAGGTTTAATATGCAGCAGTCCCCTCCTGTGTTCAGGTTGCTGAACTGGACAAAACCATGGCTCTGCTGCAAGGCGAGCGGATATTATTGGGAAGGTCTTGGGAACTGGACCAGGACTGAAAGGGCAGCAATGGGTGTATGTAAGTTCAGAAACACCAGCGCTGCCAGATAAAAAAGCACCCAGCGTGTTCAGCAACACGGAGTGCAAGCCAACCAATGTTGGGCTCCTTTAACACTTTTCTGCCTCTCTTGGGCCCCCCTTGCTAGGTCATTGGTCATAAGGACCTGGGGAGAGTGGCAGCAACAGTGGCATCTGGTATCAGAAGGAGGAGGCGGCTGAAAGCTTTGACAATGCACCAGGAAGCAGTGATGAGTGCTTAAACTGCGCTGCCTATAGACCTTTATGCTTCTGCATAGCACTCACGTTGCAACCACATGTCGTCTTGAAATGAAGCCTGGGCAGCTAGTTTACCGGTTAATCCCCCTGTAGACCAAACACTTCTCCAATGCATGAAGCTCCCCTGCCAAAAAAACAGATACTAGACATCAATTTTAAAGCTGTACCAAACTGTCTGCCGTGGCTTTTGAGATGCTTGAAGGAAAAAAACGTATGCATTTCTGCTCATCACCGGCTCACTACAATAGGATTACCTGGGTGGCACCTGATTATCCCTGGCCAGTTATTGTACTTACTGTGGGGAGTTTTGTAGACACTGAAAGACCTTTTATGTTGCACTTGCGGTGTTGCTGCGAAAAAAGGTTTTTAGCTTCTTTTTGGAGCTAAATTAAAGCAATTGGTGCTGAATTCCTCAAAACTGTGCCCAAACGTACGTTTAAAATGCCTCACTATCTATTTCATAAGCCAAAGACCTGTGTGAAGCTAGTAAATATCTATATCTTCTGTACCCACTGAAGTGGCACCTAGAAACTGCTTTTAGCAGCACTTGTATATTGAAGGGTATTTTTAGTCTACAGCCACAACTTTACATCTTACATCAGGCTAAAAGCTTGCTTTTATCTGGCACTAGTTAAAGTGACCTGATTTTATGTTGTCGGTTAGATGAATATACATACGCCTTTTATCTTTTATTTGTAGAAAATTTGATGATTCCAAGAATGTACCGTATGTTGCGGCATTAAAGTCTGTTGGAGGATTTGCTTTTATTAATAAATGTAATAATTAATAAGGGGCAAGGTCATTAAGTCTAGTAGAAAAAAAAAGCACATTCATAGATTTCTTAATAGTTGCTTGATATGGTTTCATGGAATTGTGTTTTCTCCTCCCAATTTGCTCCTGCGCTTGCTCTGTCTGGTCAACTTGGGGGCCTTGGAAACACCTGAAGGGCCCTGGACAGGGGAGGCATAACGGTTCTGAGCATGCACCATCTGATCACATGCTATGTGTGATGGAGAAATTTGACCATATTCCAGCAGATAAGCCAGACACTGTGATAGGATATGGAATTGAAGTATAGCCAGTGGCACACTCTCGTTGCCTGCTTACTCACATAGGTCTCATTTTGCCAGGCCATTTATTAATATAGACACACTATAAAACTTTACTGTCATGCTGTGCAAATAAGGTTAACGTTCATAACAAGCTGATTAAAATGTTGGTCAGCATCGCTTTTTATAAGCCATGTCTGTTGTTTCCGGATCTTGAGATTTTTGAAGACCATTTGTAGGCTCAAAAACCACCTATACTAACTTATCACTTAACTCCACCCCAATAGCTTTGATCAGTGGGTTCTGCTAGCATTTGGCCTGACATCATTGCTCCCTTGCCAGCTCCTGGGTGCACCTGTGTCTCAAGTCACAAGGAAACAGGCTTTTTTGACTGGAGGAAGCGGTGTGTACCCTGACCAGCCAGGGACTGTATTCTCAGGATAGCTGGAGCATGCAGGAGCAGTACACTGACAGCCCTTGTGTTTGGAGTTTTGGCTCCAATGGGTTTGTCCAAGATAGAAAAAAAAAATGACCTCCCTTACCTTTTGATCCTTCCCAGGATCAAGAACTACGGCAAGCAGGTCCCCTCTCTATTCACCAGTGACTTCCTAGATGGTTGGCCAACCATGATGGATCAGCTGCTGGGACAAAATACGATCCTTAGTGGCTGGGTTGCTGCCCAGTACACTTTACCTCCCACCTGAAATTCTATGAAAAAACAGAACCTTGCTTTAATTTCAGTGCTAGCTTCTTGCATTCTGGGGAGTTCATGGACTGCCCTCTATTTATAACAATTCTGATTTGTCTTCACACATTGGGGTCGATTCAGAGCCAGGTGAGTATTCTCACTTTTTTTAGAGAGAAAATTGACATTGATTTTCATTGTCCACTTCGGGGCTGATTCAGAGCCAAGTGAAAATTTACACCCGGTATTGAATGGAAGTGAATGACCGTTTTCTCTCCTAAAAAAGAGTGAGATTTCTCACCTGGCTCTGGGGTTGAACCAGGCTAGGTAGATTTAGTGATTTTTTGGACCTGTTTTTGCTGCAGCGGTAGTTCTAAATGTGCAGGCATCATCTGAACAACGCTAACCAAGACAGAAATAATAATGATTAGGAGTCATATTCCACTGATGTGTAGATTGCTTTGGACAGCGCTACGGAAGATGATGGTGCATTACTAATAAATAATAACAACTGAAGCAAAATATCTATATATCATTCAACAGAAACCTAAAACGACCATTAAGGAATGGCTGACACTTCTCATACCTTCGATGGGTTCTTGCTTAATGTGGAGGATTTTAAATAATTACTATTATTCCTGGTCACATAAAAGATTAAAATGACAGCTTGTTGAATGAAAACCCTGTCTTAAGTAAATTGAGATCCATGCTACAAATACACTGCTAAAAATGACGTCTTAAGAGTCTTGATTTTTGTCATTGGTCAATGAACGATTACACTAATCCCTTCAGTATTTGTTTCCTGGAAATATGGTTCCTGTTCTGGTTACTACGTTTTTTAAGAATACATTTGTTTCTACCATGTCTGTTTGTTCTAGGTTGTCGTTGACATATGTCCACATTACTTGACACCTCAAGTTTTTATTTACTTGTTTATTTGTAGTGGGTAATCCTGAAATCTCAAGTGTTCTAAGCAGTCCATGCTCATCCTGTAACTGTTTTAATGCATATTTGTAAAATGTTTCTGTAAACTGTTTTTGTTGTTGGTCTTTCTTTTTTTGCCATTATTGGAAAAAAATTGGATCTTATTCTGTACTATTGGTATTCATATTAACGAGCAGTATTCTAGAGCAGCTTGGAGAGTGTATACTTCATCTTCATCCTTTCAGGATTCTGTCACTAACCACAAGCTGTAACCATTCCCAGTGTGGCCTGCCACCTGCTGTTAATTTTACAACTCTTTAATTTGCTTGGTACCTCTGTTCACTTGCTTTCTGCTATCGTGGTCCTGCTGGAGAAATGTCTGCACCGCCTGCCCAGTCCTCTCTCTTCAAACACCCCTGCGTCTTCAGCACTTGAAAACTTTTCTTCTTCTGCCGTCCAGCCTTTCTAACACCGCTACCTATCCAGCAGAGCCTGAGCAACTCTTCTGTTTCAGCAGGTATGACTCTTTATGTTCAGATAACCATCAGTTTGACGCCACCATTGGAAGTCGCCTGCTTGGGAGGACTTTGTCTTGCATTCCAGGCCTTATGAGCTGACCCTGTTTCTTGCTTTGGCTTTTTTGCATGAGCTTTAATTCCTACGTCCTTGCCCAGCCTTTACCCCCAGCACTTTTCATTTCATCTGCACCTGGTACAATTCATAGGCAATGCAAGACAGTGTCCATCCTAAGTCAAAGATGCACTTCCAAATTTGTTCCAAATTCTAGGGTCTGGGTTTGTGGTCTAGCATGAAAGCCATCATAGAAACTAAAGGGTGTACTGTTCATCTAGTGATCCATGTACTGAACTGCAACTTACAGAATGGCAACCAACTGCACAGTATGTGACTCTTAAGGTAGTATATATTATACAATTATAATATTAATATCTATGTTTCAATATAATCTAAAGCAGTACTCCCCAACTCCTCCTTGAGAGCCACGAAAAGGTCATATTTTTCATATCTCCATACAGATGCACAGGTGAAGAAGTGAGTGCTTCAACTGGACTATAGAGGTAACTATGTGGAGATCCCCAAAACATGGCCTTCTGGTGACTCTTGAGGAAAGGGTTGAGGAACCATGATCTAAAGTAGGCCCAAGGTTACCAGGCAGTTATCATCATTTAGTTTAAGTGAAGGTTTTCCACTAAAAGCTATTTTGCTTGGTTATTAATAGTTGTTTTATTATGCATGATAATCTGTAGTAAAATATTCAGCATAGGCAGTAAACCCCCAGAACATTGGGGATTATTAGGACAACAGAATCTTCTTTGAAATGTGCAGTAGATAAGTGACAGAAGGGAAATTAGAAAGTGGTGTTGTTGAAGATATGCAATTGATTCAGAGGTTGAGGCGTATACACATTGGAGAACTGTACGAAGGCTGTAATAAGAGGTCCACCAGGCATAGAGTACAGTAGACTGGTGTCAGAAGGAAAATTAGAAAAAGGCATGGCATAAGATAGACAATCGTTTAAAGTGGACCAAAACCCAGGATTTTGACTATCCTGGGTTTGGTCCTTGCCCCCGGGGCATCCCGATCAGGGACTTCCCTCTGTGTGAAACCCCCCAGGTCGCCCAAACGAACTCTCCTTTCCCTGGTCCTACAGTGCATGCGCTGCCTCTCGTCTAATCAGCAATTAGAATCTAACTCTAAATCTTATTGATTCCAGGGCCGTCGGGCGTGGGTTTTGGTCCACTTTAAGAGGTGTATAATCCTAGATACCTTGGAGAACTGTATGGGGATCTATACAAGAGGAACATCAGGCATAGCGTACAGTGGGATGGGGACAGTAGGAAAATTAGAAAGTTGTATGGCATAAGATAGACAATCGATAACGAAGTTCAGGTGTATAATCCATAGAGACCCTGGAGTACTGTTAGAAGGATGTGAAAAAGAAGCATCAAGCATAGAGTACAGTAGGATGGGGACAAGAGAAATTAGAAAGTGGTATGACAAAATATAAGCAATTGATTGAGGTGTATAATCGTAGAGACCTTGGAGTACTGTATGAAGGATGTGAAAAAGAAGTCCATCAGGCATAGAGAAAGCATGGTAAGACTTCATTATGATAGTATGAGCATGCCCAGTACCAAATAAACACTGCAGAAGGGCCACCTTTATAGGCTTTCTTTTCAAAGTCTCTTGGCAAAAATAAATGGTCAACGAGTGTATGCAGCCTAGCATGTTCTGGACATTAGAGCATGAGCACATGATTTTCTATTTTATTAAACACACCTAAGTAATGGTCAAAGCATGCATCACAGCATAAAGCATGAGCATGACGGATTACTAAAACTGTAGAGTAGGCATATCAGAAGAGAACAAAAAGTGTTGAAGACGGCTATTTTAAACCTATCAAGCACCAAGACTGCACATGCTCCACTTATTCGTTCTGCCAAGGGAATACTTTCAGTTATGACATACATGTACCATAAAGTCCTAACCAATGTGCACCTTGTGTTGGCAGGTGCAAAATGGCTGAGAGCTTGTGTGACAATACAGCTCTTGTTTGTGTTACAGAACCGAATGCACGAATCCCTCAAATTGTTTGACTCCATCTGTAACAACAAGTGGTTCAATGACACTTCTATCATCTTGTTCCTGAACAAGAAAGATATCTTCAAGGACAAAATTCAAAAATCTCCACTTACTGTCTGCTTTCCGGAGTACACAGGTACAAACCATGAAAAGTTAGCACTTGTCAAGATTTCTGCATTGAATTGCAATATCCAGGAACGCTGCATGTCTGGCTAAACTGGAGGAGGCACACATATTAATATATTTAGTCAGATTTGGGGTGCAGGGTTTGCTATTGTGATCTAGAATGTGTTTTCCAGTCCTGGGACATACTCCGTTCTCTGCAGCTTGTCCTTGCCGTCAGCCAGTCACCAGCAGGCTGTTTATGATCTTTAAATATAAAAAAATGTGGAAGTCATAAAAATACAATCTTATTTTTAAAGCCTTATGCTTTTACTTTGCGCTGTACAAATAAAAGAAGAAAAATGATAGACAGGGTAAAACCAATAATAAACTTATAATAAGCATTGTTTTATAAAGCACAGAGATGCAACAATTACAAACTGATAGCAGGATACAGTAGGAAGAAAGATTCCCTGTCCTGTCCTTGTTTTCTGACAATCTAAAGGATCAAATGGCACGCACTCCATGCAGGTCTTTACAAATGGCCGGAGTGGGAACACTCAGAGCTAGATGCAAGTGGAAATTGAGCCGGTGATGCCCGCTTCATTCAGATTTCCTTGCCACTCTGAGCTTAAGGCTGCAAAGGCAATATGAATGGAATGAAAGCCGCCCAGTGGCTGATCGTGCATTTGCCATGGGAACAAGGAAAAGGTGAGTTAAGTGTTTCAGGGGGATACACATACACCAGGAGGAACAAAACCCAAGAAAGTGAAAATCTTTTTTTGCAAGAGCAGAACCAAAGGTGGAAACTGTAGAGTAGAAGTGTAAACATTTTGTAACACCCCCCCCCCCCCCCATTTCAATTTAAAAAAGAACATGAAACACAACTCACTGGAGGAAAGGCATGAGCAGCAGCTGAAGATGGGAGCTTATGTGACAGGTCAGTCCCCAAATCCCAGTAGTGCGACTGTACTGCTCTGTCACTCAAGTCTTTCACTCAAGTCTACAGCTGTCATGCAGAGCCCCCCACCCACCTGCATCTGGGGAGGAGTTAGCTAGTCAGATGAGATGTTTTAAGATGTTTAATGCCCAAGTCGGGCTAACCACAGGGGAGGGAGGGGTGGCTGGGAGGGATACTAAAAGTTTGGACTTTCTATTTGAGCCTAATAATCTGTCTGTGTGAGAGCACTTTCAATGGCTTGGAGGGTAATGAATGGTGAATTGTATAGGGGGAGGGCATTCTGGGGCAGTACAGATAAATCCTGTCCTGACGTGATGAGAGTGCTAGGAATGAGACAAAGACAGACGCAGGCTGTGGGCAGAGTGTTTTAGTGGTAAAAATTAGGATGGGATTTGGCAGGAGAGCACTTGGCTATGGTTAGAAATTTTTAATTGAATTCTGAAAAATGTGATAGCCAGTAACAAACTATTGACTAACAAAGGAGAGCAGAATCAGCTCCAAAGATGGTGGTGGATGTGCCTGCGTGATGCAAAACAAGCATGATTGTCCAGGCCAAAAAAATCTATAATATCCTTTTGCCCCCCACAGATGATCTCTCCTAGTCTGACACTTTAGCCAGATTGTTACATCCGTCTTCACCACTATTCACTGCAATGGAGGGGAACATACAAGGGCTTGACATGCCTCCTCCATTGCGGTGAGTGAAGGGCCCGTGCCACCATCCGTGTGACCAATGGCAAGGGTTGTTTTTTTTGTGTTATATACATATTAGGCTAATATGTAGGCATAGTATTAAATCAGAGGGTGTAGGTGACATTTATTCTTTGGGTTTATTCTGAAGTTGAGACTTTGGCCTAAGGAGGAATTTTATACTGTAGCCCATGGTAAGCCCATGTAGCCAGAAGCCAGGAAAAAAATAAAAATTAATTTGATCATCCAGCTTTCTTGGATTAATAGGGCCCTACGGATGCTGAGGACAACCTAAAGAAAAACTTGAAATCCACTTTAAAGGGCAACAGCACTGCAAGGCTGGACTGCCGGTATTATGGCTGTACACAAACTTGAAGTTGTTACTAATCATAGAATTGTCACCTTAGCCCTCATTTTTAACTGAAAGCTATAGATTTATTAATGTAAAAATAAGTCAGACGACGTGATACTGGCAAATGAGCCTGGCCAAATGTAGAGGGCAGCCTGGTAAATTTGAACAATAGGAGAGGTTAAACCACTGTTAGATGACTGCTTTAATGTGAAAATAATGTTTTGTTTGTCTTGGGTTTTGCTTTAATTTTTCGTGGTACAACTCCAACCTTCAAAATGTTTCCAAATTCAAAATGGAGGTTGTTGTGAATAAATGTGGTATTTCCCCTCTTTTTCAGGTCCCAGCTCTTTCAATGAAGGTGTAGCCTACATACAGCACCAGTATGAGAGCCGGAACAAATCTCTCAATAAGGAGATTTACACCCATATCACCTGCGCCACCGATACCAATAACATCCAGTTTGTGTTTGATGCAGTTACTGATGTCATTATTGCCAACAACCTGCGTGGTTGTGGCTTATACTGAGCTATTAGCTATAGTCAATCAATGCCTGTCCCCAAAGCAGGGACATCTATGCCAAGACGTGAGCTGGTATTTCCAAACCTCTCCCGCACTTGTTTTTATTTTTTATTTTTCGGCCATCACATTAATATATTTGTATAGACTTGTAGAATAAATAACATGGTGCACTTTCCGCACAAAACACTGGTGATCAGGGACCGTGTGCAATATTTGTGTTACACGTTTCCTGTGTGTATATATATATATACAGTATATACTTAGGTTCCTGTTGGTGCTGCTTTCTGTGCCTTGCTTCTCCTGCACTTTGTTTCTGTTTTTATTAATGCATAGCTCTGTGTTATATAATGTACTAATTTAATGTTTGTAAAAAAAGCCCACAAGATAATTTTAGTATGTGTATTTTGATTCCGTCTTTTCAGCAGTGCCAACAGTTTTTTTTTTTTTTTTTTTTTGGTTTTCTTTCAATGACCAGTGAACATAAAGAAAAAATGATTTTATTATTTATAGAAAATATTTGGTTGTAGAGCAAGGTATAGATTATTGTTATAAGTTATTTTAGGGAAAAAAAATAAAAACTCCTAAATCAAGTGCCATTATGATGCCATTCAGCCATATTGGATTTTTACTACCATGAGCTAAAAATGTATACTTTGTGTGGTTCGTATCGATACCAATACTTGCACAATTCAATCTGTTTGTGTACATAGAGTAAAACCGTGCCGGTCTTCTGATGCCATCTCGAGATTTTATAATACATGATTGTTTTTATTTTAAGACTAAGAAGTTTCTTGGCACCCGTGACTTTTTTTTCCCCGACTAGCCGAATGATAATAAAACATTTAAAACACTTCCATGATAGTTTGATTTGTGTCTAAGAAGAACATGATTTTATTGCTGCAATTTATGTCGTTTAGTATTACTAGGCAGTTTGTGTTTTTTCTTTGTAAAATGTATTTTATCATTTCACGTGAGCACTAAAAGTTACAGATTCATCACAACTAAGTTGGAAATCAACAATGTTAGAGTTCATATTGAATGTATGTGTACTTTTATGATATGAGTTATGTACAGACACACATTTTCTGAACATGAAATTGAAGTACTCTTTGAAGGATTCTTTATTATGTGTGCTTAAATGTTATGGTTGTACTTGTCTGTCTACCTGTTACAGAACCATTTTCTCTACAGTTGTACAATTGTTTGGCTTCCTTAAAAAGTGAAAATGTAAGGGCAGGAAATGTATTTCGTTTCCAAAGACAGTAGTTCTCAAATGTTTACGCCCCGTAGCAACAAGAAGTTCAATACAGTCCCGTCCCCCCCCCCCCCCCCCCCAAGCAGATCAATCATAATTGTTACCAAAATAGGTAGGCCACAGGCCTCTTGGCACTTTTAAAGAAAGAAGGAATTAGGTTTTAAAGTGAAAATAGTTAACCAGACCCATCAGACCCCCTCCTATTGGTGTAACCCTGAACATCTTGGCATGTACCTGCAGCTTGTCAAACCATGTCATTAGGTACTGCTAGCAATACTTGGGTTCCTCCAGTGCAGCTTCTTTCTTCACTTCTTTCTAGTCAGTCGAAAGGCTCACAGTGCTGAAAAACCTGCTTAGGTCCAGAAATGAGAACTTTTTTAGCATTTCCGTTATTACTTTTAGGGCCAGGGTTATCAGCTTTAGTCAAAACAGCTTTGATTCATACATTTAATTAATAACTTTTTAGACTAGGCTAAACCGCCTGTTACAAATTTGGTGTTTGAATTGTATAACCTAAGGATTAGGTAATTAGGACTGCATAATTCTGAGGACAGCAAGAATTGGGACATGGAAACTATAGTTCCTAACCTGAGATTTATTACCCTAAATATATAAAAACCTCCAACATGTCGGAATTTTAGTTTTTACATGATCTTGCTGTTAAAAGTTGTAACGGTAGGGCCAGCATATCTGAGAGGCACAATCTTGGATAGAAATAGTCTGTATGCAGCTCCCCCAAAAAGTGAAAAGAAAATTTCAGCTCATGGTTGCACAGTGGGCCACTGCACGCCCAAATGGCAATGTCCAAAGTAGTTTGAACTGTTCGCTTTTCCAGGCAAGGAGGTCCTGGATTTGGTCGACTTTATCCAAGATTATAAATGAGCCACACTCCACCACTAATCTCACTTGATATAGATCACCCCCTTCTGTACATTATTTGACCCCGCTAGGGTCGAGACAGTTTGAGACTTTTAATGTACCCCAGATTGAGTGCAAACACTGCTTGAGAATGCTCAAAGAGAAGACCTAATTATTTGGTGAGCTATTGGCAAACCCTGCTTACTTCTTGAGAAAGCCACAGAGTTTAATATTGATGTTTCCTTTTTTTTCTATTTTACACTCGTCATTCCTTTCTCCTCAACCTAACTCCTTTTCTCCTTTTCTTTCTGTCCTCTGTCTCCTTTTTCTCCTGCCGCCTCACTGCAGAACCGAATGCACGAGTCTCTAATGCTCTTCGACTCCATTTGTAACAACAAGTTCTTCATTGACACGTCGATCATTCTCTTTCTCAACAAGAAGGACCTTTTTGCTGAGAAGATCAAGAAGTCTCCTCTGACAATCTGCTTCCCAGAGTACACAGGTAGGAGCTGAATTATTCCTTTATGTAGGTACACCTGCCACTGCAGGTACATTCTTCCAATGGTTCTGTACTAATATCGTGAGGTTCATAGTTCAGTGGGGCCAACCCTGCAACAATCCATGGAACTGATCCGCTCCAGTGGGGCATTCCGATTACTTGGGTCCCCCCTTGATTATCCTCTACAACCCCTTTATATCTTACCTTAAACCACGCTCCCCTGGCTTCCACCTTGTTGGAAGAGAACAAGACAAGTGAGCTCTGCTGGCCAACAATAAAGTCGCAGTTCACTGAGAGCGTGGTTAAATGAAAGATTCACAGAAATTGAAGAGGGTTCCCCGGCAACCAGGATGCTCCCAGAAGAGGACCAACACCCAGGGGTAGTGGTCTGATTTAAGTAGGCAGCTGTTTTATCATTGCTTTAAATTTGCTTGCCAGATTTTTCACTCATTAGTTGCAGTTCTGAATCAAGTTCCCTTTTGTTGTTCTATAGGTGTGTGTAGGTTCACCTTCATCCAGGTCATAGTTCATCTGTCAAGGCAGTCTGCCTGTCTGATTTTTTTTTTTTTTAACAGTACTTCCTGCTCCAGATATAATACTCACTATCGGGTAATACTCCGCCAGATGGCGCTGAACTGCAGAGACATCGAAAATAGGCTCCTCCCAGCCCCTCAAATACCCAAGGACCTCTCACAACTCCCCAGATTTTCTCTGCAGTCTGGACTGCGAAGGACGAGAAATGGCTCTCTCTACTTGCAGATGAGCGGGGTTATTAGCCTGCGGTCCTGTAGGACTATTCCCACCCGTTCCATTAGTAATATGCCTCCCAGCCTTGGCTGCGCTGGTCGGGTGATGGTAGGCATCACCGCTGTTAGGTGTTTAGGAGCACTGCTCCACCACAATCTCCCACCAAAAGGTAGGCGGTTCAGGCTTATGGTGAGACTCTATGGGATGCCCCTCCCGCACTATTGCCCCTTGCCCCTATCTATCAGTGGGCCCTGTTTAAAGAGGACCAACACCCAGGGGTGATCGGCCCGGAAATCTATAAGATTCCCGGGCCGATCTCACCTCCCACCCCGCGGGACATCACCCCCAGAAACCCCAAAAACATCTTACCTGATCCGCCGCCGCTTCCGCCGCCGCCGCCTCCCGCGCGCGCCGAGAGTGATGCGCGGGAGGCGGCGGCGGCGGAAGCGGCTTGGACGTTCCTGATCCCCGCCTGGACGTTGGCGGGGATTGGCTGCGGCGTTCACGTGGGAGCGGGGAGAGGTGAGTTTTTTGGGGTTTCTGGGGGGTTTCACACAGCGGGGCACCCCCGATCGGGGTGCCCCGCCGAAGTGGACCAAAATCCTGGGTGTTGGTCCACTTTAAGTGGGCGCTGTCCTCCCTCATTCTCCACGTAGCCTTCGTGGGAAAAGAGGGGGGGGTTGTGTCTGTGTGTATGCTATGTATTCACGTGTATTGGCCTTATGATTTATTTCACTCTGATTTGTGTCAGTCGCTGCGCTGACCTGCCTTACTATATCTATATTTAAAACTGCCGCCGCACGCCTTTTTTGACACATATGTAATGTGTGCGCGCTGTGAATGGCTGTTCATCACTTGTTGGCTTTGCGCTCTTCGGGGGGGGGTGCGTTCCGCGCCATTGCTGTTGCTGGCCCGCCCCTCGAGGTATACCGACGCCATTTTGTCTGCTTGGTTGGCTTATGCGTGATGGACCTCTACCTACCGCGGTCCGTAAGTGCCCTCGCGGGCGGCTTTATTACCACACTTTTATTACTGTCTGCTTACGGACTCTTTTATTATGTCTTTCAGGCGGGCGAATCCATTGGCTTCTCCCGGCCCTCTATTAGTTTAACTTGTGAGGCCTAGTGTAATTACTCCCACTTCCCTAGCGGGTTATTGGGGCATCCAGGGTTGCTGTATAGCGTTAATCCCTATCGGCCTATAGTGCTGCTATAATCACCAAATGGAGGTATCTCAGGATAATGTGACCGGGGTTCCTTCGGGACAAGCCCGGCTGTGTGTAGCGTGTAGTGAGTCTCATGTTGACGCTGACAAGGCGTGCGCTGAGCAAGTTCTTGCGCTGCAATCTGGCCTTCCAGTGGCTGGCCCTGCACCTTGTTTCACTTCACCTACTCCCCCAAGCTTAAATGTCACTCCTACTGAGTAGCATACAAGTGGGGATTCTCAGCCTGATGTGTCTTCTAGACTGGCTACTGTTGAGAAGTTGATTGCTAATACCTTGGCGCGTAAGACCCCTGCTAAAAAGCGGCAATTAACGTCTAATGTCACTCTTTTCTCTATGGAAACTGAGGAGTTTTGGAATCTTTGTGGCTATACCCCTTCGGACGAAGGGGAGCTTTTCTCTGACTCAGGGTCATCTGATGAGAGGCCAAGGGGCCATGATGATTCTGGCTCTGACCCCTGGGCCCCGGATGACACTGACAGATTGCTGACCCAGATTTTTGAGGTTCTGTCCATTTCTTCCCCTGTTGCGGCTCCCAGGCAAAGGGGGGAGCTTTTCCATACCACTAAGTCACATTTGGAATTTCCTGAGCAAGCACATTTCAATAACCTGGTGCTCAAGGAATGGGAGCGCCCCAGTAGACTTCCCTGGGTACCTAAAAGTTGGGATAGGAAGTATCCCTTTCCTGCTGACGTGGTAAAGTGTTGGTCATCCCCTCCCGAGGTGGATCCCCTGGTCCTAGGGCTATCTAACACCTCTGTCATGCATTCCCCTGACTCTACTACCCTGCGGGATGCTGAGGACCAGCGGATTGACCAGCTGGCGTCCCATGCTTTTGCATGTGCGGGGACGTCGCTGCGCCCGGTCTGTGCCTCTGCCATTACCGCTGTGGCCACTAAGACCCTGATCAGAAGTATACTTGATAGTGCCCCTGATGATTTGCCTTGTGAGGTGTTTAATGCACTCTCCAGTTGTGATGTTTTTGTGAATTTTGTCCTCTCTGCCTTGGATGACACCATTAGAATGTGTGCCAGAACATCTGCCCTTGTGGTGGCTATACGCCGCTCGGTTTGGCTACGCCAGTGGGCTGCTGACAACACTGACAAGAAGGCCCTCACTGGTTTTCCTTCAAAGGACTACGCCTGTTTGGGGACCGCCTGGACCTTTTTGCTAAGGGAGGCAGGTTACCCCAGCGCAGGCGGCAGCCTCGTTCCTTTCGGGTCAGGGCTCATTCTCCTCCCCCTACCGTGGTGCTAGACAAGGGAGGGGGGTTTCCTTTACTGGGGCCCGGGGAGATTTCTGGGGTAGGGGAAGAGGACGTGGACGTCCTGGCTCCTCCTGGGGTCCCAAAGCTAAATCTTCTCCCAAGCCCCCTCAGGCATGATGGGGCGCCCTCACCCATCCGGGTGGGGGGGCGGCTTCAGCACCTTGCTCACGTCTGGAGGCTTCATGTCTCAGACTGGTGGATTCAGGAGGTAGTGTCCTCCGGTTACAAGATAGAGTTTGCTGCCTGGCCGCCCCCAAGATTCATCAGATCCCGGATTCCTCAGGACCCTGTGTCAGCTCAGGAGCTAGTGCAGGCAGTGCAAGACCTCCTGGAGCTGGGGGTCATCTGCAAGGTCCCTCTAAGAGAAAAAGGCAAGGGCTTCTATTCCAACCTATTCACAGTACCCAAAAAGGATGGGTCTTTCAGGCCCATTTTGGACTTGAAGATCCTCAACAAATTTGTCAGGAGCAGACACTTTTGCATGGAAACTCTGCGCTCTGCCATCAGCTCCCTGCGCCCAGGGGATTTCATGACGTCTGTGGACATCAAAGATGCTGGCAGACTCTCTGAGCAGGGGGACCTCTCGTCAGGGAGAATGGTCCCTATGCAGAAGGGTGTTCAAATCTCTGTGTCACCGCTGGGGCCAACCAGATGTGGATCTGTTTGCGTCCCGTCACAAGCTACCGGCCTTTGTCTCCCTGTCCCAGGATCCTCTGGCCTTGACCATGGATGCTCTAGAAATGTCATGGCAGGACTTTGTTTCTGTATGTCTTCCCTCCATCCCCCCCTGCTGGCCAGGGTTCTGCGCAAGATTGCTCTGGAGGGGGTGCCAGCAATTCTGGTGGCCCCCAGGTGGCCAAGATGAGTGTGGTTCGCAGACGTGGTGCAGCTGGCAGTAGATCAGTACGCTCTGCCCATGGTGCCAGATCTGCTCACTCAGGGCTCCCTACGCCATCCCAATTTACAAACTCTGGCTTTGACGGCCTGGCTGCTGAAACCTCCATCTTGATGGAGAAGGGGCTGTCTACCTCGGTTGTTGATACCATGATAAAGGCCAGGAAGAAGTCGTCTTCTTCCATTTATTACAGGGTTTGGCATGCCTACATTGACTGGTGTGAGTCTAAGTCTTTTCCCTGTCGTGTGTTCTTTATTCCCAGGATTCTGGAGTTCCTACAACATGGGTTGGAGTTGGGGCTCCAACTCAGTACTCTGAAAGGTCAGGTTTCTGCCCTGACTGTTTTCTTCCAGAAGTCCTTTGCTCAGCATCCTCTGATCAGGACTTTTTTACAGGGGGTGACTCGTAAGCCTATGGTGCCTGTTTGGGATTTAAACTTGGTTTTGTCAGCCTTGCAGGGTGCTCCCTTTGAACCTGTGCAGGAGGCTACTCTGGTCATTCTTACTCTCAAAGTTGTCTTTCTGGTGGCTATCACCTCTGTTAGGCGTGTGTCTGAGTTGGTGGCACTTTCCATTCAGCCCCCATACTATGAGAGACACCAGGACAAGGTGGTGTTTCGCTTCAAGCCAGATTTTCTGCCTAAGGTGGTGTCTGCTTTTCATTTGAATCAGGACATTGTTCTTCCTTCATTGTGCCCTAATCCTAGTAATGCTAAGGAGAGGGTTTTACATTCTTTGGATGTGGTTAGGTGTCTGAAGTACTATCTGGTGGCTACTGCTCCATTCAGGAAAACTGATGCTCTTTTTGTGGTCCCTTCTGGTCCTAGGAAGGGTTTGGCTCCTGCCAAGTCTACTATCAGCAAATGGATCCGTCAGGCTGTGATTCAGGCCTACTCTGCTAAGGGGAAGAATCCTCCCTTCCGCCTTACTGCTCATTCTACGCGTGCTGTTGGTGCCTCTTGGGCTTTTCAGCACCAGGCTACTGTTGAACAAGTTTGCAAGGCCGCTACTTGGTCTTCTGTTCCTACCTTTTCAAAGTTTTACACGGTTGATGTTAGGGCCTCAGCTGATGCTGTTTTTGGCCGCAAGGTTTTGCAGGTGGCAGTGGTTTAAACTGTCTGCTGTTACCTTTTGGGGATACCACCCTACTTTATGGACACTGCTATTGGATGTCCCGATAGTGAGTATTATATCTGGTTCAAGACGTACTGTATACTAAGAATAATACAATTCTGTGATTACTCACTGTAGAATTGGTATTATGAGTATACAGTACGTCCTGCTCCACCCCACCCTTGGTTTTTGCATTATCTTGGATCCTCTGTATGGTGATTGTTATCATTTTTATAGTTACTAGTTTGGGTTGTTTTAATTCTCCCGGCTTCTCGTTAACTGCTTTTCAATGCTGGGGATTTGTGGGAGGTCCCCGAGTATTTGAGGGGCCGAGAGGAGCCTATTTTCGATGTCTCTGCAGTCCAGCGCCATCTGGCGGAGTATTACCTGATAGTGAGTATTATATCTGGAGCAGGATGTACTGTATACTCATAATGCCAATTCTACAGGTGAGTAATCACAGAATTGTATTTTTCGCCTACCAAATTATCCTAGAACAGCATATTCCGCCATCAATGCATCCCTTAATGTGGCATTTTTTTTTTAACTCAATTTTGCTTCCTGGGCAGATCTTGCTCTAGAAAAGGTTTAATATATATATATATATATATATATATATATAGTAAGCTTGCACACACATAATGATTTCTCTATCCTATTTAACCCATCCATGAGCCAAAAACAAGCAGTGAGTGCACACATGACCAAAGCAGTCTGCTGCCTTAGTAACCGTACCCAGGGAGGTTAGGTGCCTTGCTCACTGGCACTTCAGTCATGTCCCGGCTGGGAATTGAACGTGCAACCCTCTGGTCACATGGCCTCTTTATTAATAACATGACTGCCCCTTGACCTGTGCCTTGGCTTTATCTTTAGGAGACCAGAGAGAAAATCATTGATCTCTCCTGCAGCAATGTGAGATGGCAGGTGATCGGGCTTTGCATAAGTGCAACAAAGACATCACCTGCCACCCATAACAGCAGCAATAACTCAAGGAGGCGGGACTTCTGGCTAAAAAACAAAGAAAAGTGGCATTAACATGAAGCAGAGTGAAGCAGGAGCATTACAATTTGTCAAAAAGTTATCTCACGTGCCATCTTGATGAGGTGTGTGAGTTGTCCATCATCAGTCCCCTAAAACCAGGGTAAAAACACAAAAACGAAAGCAATATTGGAGGAACTAATGTTGAAGTACAGGCAGGAAGTTTGCTTGGAGACACACACGGTGTTCATGGAGTTCATGGTGCTCATGGCCTTGCCAGTATTAGAATACAAAGCTCCCAGAATCCTGACTATATAATACCTCACTAAAGGAATATATTCTTTCTTTGGGATTTTGCACCATAATGATGTCAGTCAGGTGTAAGGCACTCCCTTGCTTGTTCATAATAGAGTGGGGGAGAGTCCATAAGTGTAGCCTTTTGCTGCCTCACTGTAAAGTATGGTACTGTTCTATGTTTGCCATGGAATCCCCCTCCTATTTATAGCTGCCACCTCTATTGGCAGCTATTCTGCTTAAGCCTGGTCAAGGGCACTGTATGATGTGTCAGGGGTGTGGTGCCCCTACAAGATGTGGTAGGGATGTGTTTCCACTACAAGATGGGGTGGGAGGTTGGTGCTACTACAAGATGAGTGTGGGAGGGTGGTACCACCCCAAGTATTGGGGATGGGGTGCAACTGCAAGATAGTGGTGGGAGGGTGGTGCCAGCACAAGAAGTGACTGAAGGGTGGTGCCAAAGCAGGATGGGGCGGGAGAGTTTTTAAGCGGGAAGATGGGGTGGAAGGTTGTTGAAAGATGGGGGTGGGAGTGTGGTGGCAAGCTAAGCTAGGGGTGGGGGAGGGTGGTGCCACTCCAAGATAATCTTGGGGATGGGGTACAGCTGCAAGATGGCAACGGTAGGGTGGTGCAAGCACAAAAAGTATCTGAAGGGTGTTGCCAAAGAAAGATGGAGCGGGAGTGTGTTTTAATTTGATTCCCCCATCTTAGCAAATGGTAAACTACCTGTATATCAAATATGATTGGTCCATGTCATGTTATATTTATTAAAACATCCAATCATTGGTGGCCCGCAGGGATGGATCGCTTGATCCACCATTGATTGAATGTATTAGTAAAAAAAAGCATAATTACATACAGTGGTGCCACGATCCCCAATGAACTGGGTAAAAAAAAATTGATCCATTGATTGTCATTCCCTCTAGATGGCACTGCCTGGGACCGCCGCCTCACCTGGCCTCATTGTAGGTGCACCACTGTTCCCAGGCAAGCATGCAGTGTACGTTACTGATGTGTACCAGACAGTCCTTTGTGAGAAGAAAATATCTTGGCGAACCAGACGCATCTTTAGTAGAGTAGTAACCGCGCAGATTTCACGTGTAAAGTATCATGACTTGTTAAATGAATAATTTTATTTACTTGGAAGGGATTATTTTCCTCTCCCCTGACCTAAACCTGCACTTTATCCAGTGAACGATTCTAATATCTAGAAATGGATTACGACTTTGGCAGGCTCTGGGCAAAGCGTTTTATGGCGTTCTGTCATTTCCTTGGTTAAAACCTTTCACTGGGGATTTAGCTCGCCGTTTGGATATTTCCATGCACCAGGTAGGTGCAGGCCATGCCCTTCTATTATTATAAAGGTCTTGAAACTTGCTTGTGTACCAGTGGCTTATGTGCACAGCATAGATCCTGATGACCTCTATATACCAGACAAGAAGCCGGGAGGGGCATAGTTAGATCTATACCATCCTGATGGATACACACACACACACACACACACACACACACACCCTGTGTGAGATAAGTAATGGACACATCACCCATTTTCTAAGTACCAATACATTTTTTATAGAAATCTGATAGATAAAACATGGGTGGACATTTCAGCAAGACAATGATCCCAAACATACTGCCAAGGAAACTCTCAATTGGTTTCAGAAAATAAAGCTGCTAGAAATCACCTGACCTGAATCCAACTGAAAATCTATGGAAGGAACTAAAGCTCAGAGGTAATAGAAGGGAACATTCAGGATTTCAAAAGTGTTTGTGTTGAAGAATGGGCCAAAATCACACCTGAGCTATGAGTGCAACTCGTTTCTCCTTACAGAAGGCATCTTGAAGCGGTCATCACCAACTTGTATTACCTATATTTCAGTAAGCGTGTTAAATACTTTTTCCCAGTGTCATTTCTCATCATTACTCATAACTTATGGACATCTATGGTTAGAATTCTTTGCATGTGTGGATTGAATAGTCTGTTACCGACCATTTTTAGAAATATATGTATCGTGTGCAATACTTATTTCACCCAGTGTGTATGTATATATAAATTAAATCTGAACAATGTTTTGAATCTCTTCTTCTAGATTTCAAAAGCGATGTAGTGATTGTTATGCCAGTCAGCTGGCAGCTGTTTTCAGTTGTATATATTACAAGCACAGTGTGTCTGAACAGGGAGTCTCTTATCTATCTCACTCCCAGTTGCAAAGAGACCACAACGCTTTTTTGTATGAAAGCATTAGCAAGCGCTCAGTCTACATGGCTTCTCCATATTCTCCATTGTCCGGGTTTTATCTGACATTGCAGCGGTATGAAACAGAAAGCAATAACTGAGAAATAGAATGATCGTAATCGTCATTACATGTTTGTCAGGTTCCCTTATATTTACTATACTGACAGTGAAAGTGGTAATGAAGTCCTCATTTAAAGGAGCTGCATCACTTGTAATATTAAAAGTGGACCCAGGTTGCAGCAGCGATAACCTTCTGACTACCGGGTGCGGGATGGAGGCAGCAGGTCCAGGAACGATCCAGGACTTCTGGGTCCACTCTTGCTGCACAGGGTGTTCCCCTTTGAGTTATTCCCAGGCAGGCTCCTCAAGGTTTTCCTCCACTCCTGTCTTCTCTCAGCCAGTCTGTTCCCCCCCCCCCCCCCCCCCGAGTCAGAATCAGAGTCAAGGGATGGACAAGAGTGAGGGCATTGTTTACTCAGCTGAGGACTCTTTAAATGAGGTGTTTGGAGGCAATGGTTCAGAGGAGTGTGTCTGAAGAAACTACAGCACGATTAGTGCATATTTATGACACTCTGAAAATCTCTTAATTATGTGCAGACCTTTTCCTCACAGGATTTGGTTTATGATAAACTTGTGGGGAGAAAGGAGAGGTCTTTCCCCGTGCATGCCTCTTTATCAAACATAATTAAAAAGGCAATGGCATTTTCCAGAGAAAAAGACCTTTCTAAACACAAATATCCCTTTGATGAGGCAGCATGTGAACCCTGGTCCAAATGTCCAAAATTAGATGCCTCCTTAGCACAGGTCTCTAGGTCTTCTGACCTCAGTTTCGAGGACTCCAGCATTTTAAGGGATCCCATGGATAGATGCACCGACCTAATACTTAAAAGAGCCTGGGACGCAGGGACTTTTCCTCTAAGCCAGCACTAGCACCAGATTGTGTCGCCAGGAATCTAGGAGTTTGGCCCCAGAGCCTCAAAGGGTATATTGAAAGCGACACACCCAAACACACCCAAACAAGCTCTTTTAGAAGCTTTGCTATGTATGTTCAGAGCTATTTCTTTCTTAGAGAATGCCTCAGCCGAGACGGTTAAGGCACGGCAAAGCCTACTGCCATAGTCCATGCCACCAGATGAGCCATATGGTTAAAAACATGGCAAGGGGACCTAGAATCTAAGGCCAAGCTATGGGGAATCCTGTTCAAAGGGAACCTTATGTTTCACTTAGAATTAGATGCTACACTTTCCCGATCCTTGGAAAGGTCTAGGAAATTTCACATCAGACCAAAAAAGTCTAGAAGCAAAGCTCCACAGAGACAAAAGCATCAATTTTCCCAACAGAGTAGGTTGACTGAACCCAAGAAGCATTGGGGTCAGAATAAGGGAAGGCGCAAGTCAAGCCTGATTTGTAACCCCCACCTTTCCCTGATGAGCATCGTTCCCGATGCTTAGCCTCAGGTAGGGGGAAAGCTAACTTTTCTCTCGGTCACTTGGAAATCCATCATTCTGCAAGTGATTTCCCAGGAGCATCAGCTGGAACTTCGTTCCAAACCCCCTGAGAAGTTCTTGGTTACATAATTGCCTCGAGACCCCATGAAAGGAAATGCCTACCTGTATATGCCAGTTTTTCAGGGTCACAGAAAAGGTTTGCAATCCTCCTAGTTTCGACTGTCCTGCACTTTCGGTACAGGGCCTTATCATTTGGAATCTTCTCGGCTCCCTGGATTTTCACCAAGATTCTGGCCGAAGCAATGAGTGTCCTGAGGGTTCAGGGATTTTCCCTTTCCCCTATCTAGACAACCTATTAACGGGGAATGCGGAGCTCCTGCTCGTTCACAACCTCTCGGTGACACAGACCCTATTGGCTCGATAAGGCTGGATTGTAACCCTAGAGAAATCAAAACTAGTTCCCTCTAGGAGATGCAGATTCCTAGGGTCCTGTCTAGACAGTGCAGAACAAAAGATTTTTCTCCCCTTGGACAAGCGACAGAAATTAACACACTTCTGTTGGCTCTGTCAACAAGAATCTGCATCCCTGAGAGAGATCATAAAGATTCTGGGCCTAATGACATCAGCAATTCCTGCCGTGACATGGGCTCAACTACACTCCAGACCCCCCAGGCTTTTCTGTTACAAGTCTGGGATCACAATCCCAGGCTAGAGTCTAGAAAATCGGGTAAGTATCTCCGTATTAGTCAACGACAGTCTGCTCTGGTGTCTTGATCCTCAGGAGGGCAGGGATTGGAGACAAACCCAGTCTATAATATTAACAACGGACACCAGTGCTTGGGGGGGCCCATCTACACTCCCTACATGTCCATGGACAGTGGTCAAAGAAGTTTCAAGGAAGATCCCCAAACTTCAGGGAATTGAAAGCGGTAGAGCAGATCCTTCTTCATTTCTGTCATCTGTTGACGGGGAAGGATGTCACCTGCCAGACAATCAGACAACACCACGACAGTAGCCTATGTAAATCTCCTCCTTCCTGCTGCCCCTCCAACACCACTTTCGGCCGTGCACTTGAAGGATCAATGAATGCAGATTTTCTGTGCAGGACCAAAGTATCTCAGCCGGAATGGCTGTTAGATCAGGAAGTCTAGGCAGATAGCATTAAGATCCCCAATTAGATCTGTTTGCAACAGACCAGAACAGGAATTATCAGCTTTTTTTTTTTTATGTTGGAGGGGGGGGGCGGTTCACTGGGGGTGGGACAACTAGGCACAAGACTGGAATTTCTCTCTAGCCTATGCCTTTCCGCCCTTCAACTTCTACCGCAGGTAATTAGAAAAATTGCAGAAGAAAGCGCAAAAGTGATGCTGATTGCACCAGCCTGTCCATGGCCATTACTTTAGAAACCATATTTGCTAAATCAGGTTCCAATCTGGTACTCAAATATCCAGAATCTAAATTTAACAGCCTGGATCGTAAGAGGACGCTCTTAAAAAAGAACGGACTTTCTTCAATGGTGATGGGAACCTTAATAGAAAGCAAAAACAAATCCACAAGAAGAATTTACTTAAAGGTCTGGAAAAGATTTTGTTCCTTCTGCGAGGTCAAGAGGTTGAATAGCAACAATTTAGCATCAGTCCTGGATCTTGTACAGGAGGGATTTGAGATAGGTCTGGCAGTAAGTACTCTTAAGACCCAGGCCTTGGCAATCCTCAATGTTTTATCCAGAAATACTAAGAAAATATAGCTTAGTCAACAGATATTTTTTCTATTTCTAGGAAGAGATCGGTCTGGGTATTAAAATGTCCCACCTGGGACCTCACTTTGGTTCTTAAGGGGTTAACAAAGTCACCCTTTGAACCACTTGTAGAGGTGTCACGTAGGATCTTAACTTAAAAGATGAGTTTTCTACTAGCGATTACCTCGGCACACAGGGTCAGGGACCTGCAGGCCCTCTCCATTCAGGAACCATTCTGTACAATCCTTATAGACAGGCCATCCTCACCCCAATCCATTTTATCTGCCAAAAGTTGTCTCTACCTTTCACAGGTCTCAGGACATTATTTTCCAATCCTTTAGGAACATTCAACAGGATAAGGAGGATATGTCAAATTCGTTAAGAGTCCAGGTGCTCTACTTAGAATAAACACACACGGACAGGCTCTCTGTCTCATTTAGTGGGAAAACAGAGGGATGGCCGTCTCCAAGTCTTCCATTGCCAAGTGGATTAGACAGGCCATCTCCCTAGCTTAAACATGTATGGACACACCACCTCCTTACATTGTAGCACATTTCACCAGGGTAGTCTCCACTTCCTGGGCAGAAAGATCAGGGCCTTCCTTGGAAGAGACCTGCAAGGCAGCCACGTGGTCTTCTAATACTTTTCTTAGGCACTATAGACTGTACCTCCTGTCAGGATTCCCAACAGGCCTTCGGAAGAATGGTCCTTCAATCAGTATCCTGCCCTTAAAGTGGACCAAAACCCAGGATTTTGACTATCCTGGGTTTTGGTCCTTGCCCCACTGTGTGAACCCCCCCAGGTCGCCGAAACAAACTTGCCTATTCCCGGTCCTACGGCGCATGCGCGGCCGCTCGTCCAATCGATGTGCTTGGATTCGCCAACGTCCCATCTAAGGCGAGCGGCTCAGAGCGCACTGATGGGTGCATCCCCCGCTACCCTCTTAACAGTACACAAACTGGCACGGGCACGCACCCTGCTAGAGGGATAGCGGGGATGCGGCTTGTGCATTCACCATTGGACCGGAAAAGAAGGTAAGTGTATATGCGACCTGTGGGGTTTAATACAGCGGGGCATCCCGATTTTGGATGTTCGGGGGGAGGGAATCAAGATTCCTGGGCCAATTGCCGTGGGTTTTGGTCCACCTTAACCTAGGTTACTTGTTTATCCTCTCAAGTGAAGGGAGAAAATCCCTGTTAGTCTTACCAATAACGTTATTTCCACTAGTCCAGTAAGACTAACAGGGATTTCTCAAAACATCCTTAGAGCAGCATACCACTGGGATATTAAGGCACCTTCCCAAAGTAGGCACACATGACCACCAGAATACACAAAAGCTTTAGCTCCTCCTCCAGACACCAGTTCTTTATGTGTTACTGCCTGGGGCAGGAGCCAAACCATCAGCTCCTGAACCACGGGTTTAGGTAAGTAGAGTGTTCTGATGTGTGTCTGTTGGAGTTGACCCATTCCCTGGCTCCGGAGGCAGCCTGCCAGGGACCCAGGGGACTCGCAGGGGATAGGCCAGATTCCCCTATGCCCGACTCTTAGCCAGCAGGGGGGTCAGTACTAGCCTCAGACCAAATATGCTAACAGTCTGAGGCATTGTGGAAGTCGTCAGGGCGGATTTCCAGGTCCCCTTCACTTCCCACCACCCCCCTCCCTCCTCTGATACCATGATGGCCGAGCAGCTTCTGAGGCTCAGGCAGGATGTACGACTGCAGGTGATCTGGGCTGCATTTTTTGCACGCTGGTGAGGGTCTGGTGCTTGCTGGAGGCATGCACTTGCGCATGTTGGAGGCATGCACTTGCGCATGTTGGAGGCATGCACTTGCGCATGTTTCGCTTTTTCAGCCTGATTTAAGGGGGGGGGGATCTGCTGCAGGGGCGGATTCTACCTGGCTGCACTCGATGACGTCGGCGCTAGATACCGCTGCCTCTACCCCACACCAGACTTCAGAATGGCGGATTAGGCAGGGTGCTTCTTGCAAGTCCCTGCTCCTCTAGCATCTACTTAGGGGTGACTTTGCTGCGGATCAACATCCTTCCAACCCGATTGATCCTATTTCATCAGAAACTCTTTCGGCCCCTCAGTCTGGGAAGTCCCTTTTTTATTTATGGGTGCTCTTGCAGTTTTGAGGGCTACTTTGAATTTTTTTTATGTGTTTGGAAGGTTATATAGGGTCGTTACGGCCTACTACACCTTATTTGTATTTTAGACCAAGCCCTCTAAGGAAGTGTCCAAGATTAAAACTGGCTCCAAGTCTAAGGATAAAAGTAGGAGAAATGTGAAAACAAGCTACTAGATTCTTATAAGAATACTCTTTGCAAGCCCTTTACAGATAAAGTTGTTAGTAAGGAACTTTAGCCCATCATGACATATATGATGAGAGTTCTGAGGGATAATTTTTCCTCTTCCATTCAGAATCTTAAGACCCCACAGGACTCGGCTGGACGTAAGAAGTCAGAGGTCTCCGATACCCCCATTCTGAGGGGGATGAGGGCCCTTCCTCCTCCAAGGGCCCTTGTTCAGGGTTTAGATTCTGATTGTTTCCCCAGTGAAATTCCCTTTTCCTGCAGAAGATTTACCATATCTCCTGCATATGGTTCATCTTTCTATGGGCATTGAGGATAGGAGTTGCACCCCTAAGTCTAAACATGATGGTTTCTATCTTGACTTTGTTCCTGATTCCCCTATGACCTTCCCCATTCATAACTCAGTTAAGGATGCTTTCCCTAATGAGTGGAAGGATCCAGTTAAGAAGGTTTATAGACAAGAGGCTCTTAAGAGGTGTTATCCGTTCATGGAGGAAGATTCACATATTTGGGATAAATGCCCCAAACTGGATGCCCCCTTTTCTAAGGTCTCCAAGGGGGTGGATTTAGCCTTTGAGTACTTTGGTATCCTCAAAGATCCTTTAGACAAGAAGATGGATTCTTTCTTGAAGAAAGCATGGCAGGCTGAATTTTGTACTCTCAAACCGATTCTAGCCTCTACTTGCGTTTCCAGGAATCCTAATTGCTCTTGAAGAAAACAGATATTAATGAGATTATCAAGGTGATTCTCTTTTGGGCAGATTCTTTTCTGTCTGATGCCACAGCAGAATTATTGAGATTTTTGTTGCGGGCCATGGCCCTCACCTATTCAGTGCGTAGGACTTTGTGACTGCGTACTTGGTCAGGGGATACGGGTTCAAGTTGCGCCTCTGTGTACGCCATGCCCTTTAATGGGGAGTTCATCTTTGGCCCAGAACTTGAGAAGGTGTTAGACAGGTCTGCTGACAGAAAAAAAGTTTTCCCACTAGGTGTAGGGATTTCAGGAATATAATTTTTTTTGCTAGTTGGTCCTCTTATAGACGGCCCTTTTTATAGCAAGGACTTGTTTAGAGAGCCCCTCCTATTCCTAGGAGAGGCAAGTTTAGAGGATCCACACTGTTTGGTACTCAACAGTCAGTCCCTAAGATACAATGACAGCGGGTCCTCAATAGCTGCCCGGTTAAAACAATTCCATATTTGGTGGGAGAGTCTACTGGATTACCCCATTATTTATTACTGGCCATTCGCAGCAGTCTAGAATCTATGTTGGATATGGGAGTGATTGTCCCAGTTCCCTGCAAACAATGGGGGGGGGGGTTCTACTCAAGCATTTTTTTGGTAAAGAAGATCTCAAAGAAAATTTCATTCTCAGTTGAAAGAAGCTGAATTTGCTATAGATGCTTCCACATGGAGTCCATCTTTTTCTGTGAGGAATCTGCTCCCGCCTGGCTCCTTCTTGATCTCAATAGACCTGAAGGATGCCTATTGGCAGGTACCAATGAGCTTGTCGGCTCAAGCCTTTTTTGAGATTTGCAGTAAAGTTGGGGGACCAAATACTCCACTTCCAATTTGTATGCCTACCCTTTAGGCTGGCATCAGCTCTAATAATTTTTACCAAAGTTCTGGTGGAACCTCTAGCTGCACTAAGGCAAAAAGGTGTCGGGATCATAGCATATCTTGACGACCTCCTCTTTGCCCCAGATCAGGAGAAGTTGCTCCAGGATCTGGAATTAACAAAGGTTTTTGATACAATTGGGTTGGATCCTGTATTACCAGAAGTCCCGTCTAGTCCCACAGGTCATGACTGGGGTTCAATACCATCGTTCAGAAAATCTTTCTGCCTCCGTCATGACAATCCTTCAGGAAGCCTTTCAGTCCCTGTGTTCCAGTCTGTCGATTTTGGTTTGTCAAATATGCGAGTCTTGTGGCTAATGACCTTGTCCTTTCCTGCTGTAAGATGGGATATAAACTCTTGAGACACGTATCGGGAGTCCATAGACAGGTTAATGAAAGTCCCATATTTAGTGAAGGAATCTGAGTTGGTGGCAAGACAAGCACAGGTTTGTCAGTGGCCTATCCTGGTCCGATCCCAAGGACATGGTAATGACTACTGATGCCTCCTTCATGGGGTTGGGGGCCCATTGCAGATGGTCCAGAAGACCTATCCTCATCGAATCTCAGAAAATTGATAGATGTGAATGAGGCAGTACTAGCCATTTCTCCCCACCTGAAGGGTCATCACATACAAATCAGAACAAACAATGCGACTATTATGGCATATCTGAATCAGCAGGGAGGGACAAGGTCATCTTGCATCCCTATCAGCCATCCACCTGAAAGATTGCCGAAATCAGGTGGCAGATTTTTTGAGTGGCTCTCTGCTATCAGAAGCAGAATGGTTACTGTACTAGGAGGTATACAATCAGATTTGTGTCCTAAGGGGAACTCCGGAGGTGGATCTTTTCGCCTCCGGTCGAAACAACAAGCTGAGGAAATTCTTCTTCATCGATCCCTCTGATCACGCTCCAGGAATAGATGTCCTGGCTCACCAGTGGCATTTCAGTCTGGATTATGCTTTTCTTCCAGTTCGGATCCTCCCTCAGGTTCTAAACAAAATATCCTGTCAGTTAGCCACGATTCTGCTGGCCTCATGGTGGCTGTAGAGCCTTGGGAACTCCCGGTGAGACTAGATCTTCTACCCCAGGGGCCAGTGCTTTGTCAGGATCCCCAGAAGTCTTGACACTTTGGACCATGAAACCGCGATGCTTCTGAAAAAGGGTTTTTTCCAAGGGAGGTGATCAAGACTCAGCAGAAAGGAGGTGATGAGGAAGATTTATTTGAAAATTTGGAAAACTTTTAACACCTGGAAGGTGCGTAATCAAAGATCCCCTTCTAGTCTTCCAGTTGTATTGGATTCAACCTGGGTCTCAGTATCAGTATCCTGAAGGTCCAATTAGCAGCCCTTTTCTGGGTAAGAGACTTAAGTCTTTTGCTTTGGTCAGGCGTTTTTTGCTAGCTGTCATGCAGTCCAGACCAGTCCATTTAAGGTTAGTTTCACAATGTGATCTCGCCTGGATCCTTAGAGCTCTGGCCGGACCACCCTTTGAACCTCTGTCGAGCTCTCATATTAAATTTCTGACATTGATAACCAGGCTCTATTCTGCCATCAGCCCCTTTCCAGGATCGTATAATATTATGGGTGGATCCTTGCTACCTTCCTAAGATCTCTTCCGACTTTCATCGGACCAAAGAAAATATCCTTCGACAAACAAAGGATTGAAGGATAGCTTTTTCGTTTCCTTCTCGTGTCACAGGAAGGGTCAGCGTGTTTCCAAGGCAACATTTGCCCGATGGATGAATATCGCTATCAGTTTTGCTTACAATGGATCTCCTTCTTCCAGGGTGGATTACATCTCATTCAACAAGTAGTAATTCTACATCTTGGGTAGAGCAAGCTGATACTCTATTGAACAGATTTGTAGAGTGGCAACCTGGTCTTCAGCTAAGACAATTATTAATCATGCAATATCAATCCTTTGCCAGAAGGCAGCCTTTTCCACCCAGTAGAGGTAGTATCTCGCTCTCTCTATCGAGAATACTTAAGTTAGTTACCTGGTAAATTATTTTCGAAACATCCAAAAGGGCAGCATGCAGGCTTCCCTCCCTCAGGCTGCATTATTTTATATGCTGTCTCACTGATTTACCAGTTGGTGCTTTGTCTGTTTTTCAGATATCTTAAAATACTGGTGTCTGGAGGAGGAGCTAAAGCTTTTGTGTATTCTGGTGGTCATGTATTCCTTCCTTGGGGCGGAACCCTAACATTTCGGTGGTATGCTGCCCTTTCGGATGTTTAGAAAAGAACGTATTTTTTTTTCTTTCTTGCTATAATGCTTTATTGCAGCTCATATCAATTTACTGATACAGATTTCCATGGCTGATTTTGGCTTCCTATAACCCTTTAAAGTCCCTGTCCAGAAATGTCCCAACTTCTACCGACCTGATCTCTCTCAGGAACAGTGTAAAGGAGCCATTACAAAGCATCTCAAACTCTTTGATTATATGTAAATATATTATGTATCTCTAAGCGAAGCCACTTTCTTTGCTTCAGATCCGCTAACGTTGCTGAGCTGGGAAAGGTGTGTCATGGTGCAGCTGCATGAGTTATGAGCATGCTCTGCTATGGTCAGACACAGCTCTGGGTCCATGGTGGCTTGCAATGCTAGCTCACACTAAGAGCTGCACAGGGAGAGGCTGTTGAACCACTTCGTTTGTGTGGTCCTGGAGGAATGCAAAACCAAGGAGGGGTCCCACAACTCCCAAAAAACCCAACCCCAACAAACTAAGTGGCACCACTATATTATTTTACATAAATTATAAACAACTTTATTATTTAATATATGTACAAATAGACAATTAAACATCTTAAAATCAATTTAAAAAACATAAACACAATGAATCAAATGAGGAGGGGAACACATGAAAAGGAGGGGAATGGGGTAGGGGCAATATATATATATATATATATATATATATATATATAAATGAGAATAAATATTAAGTGCTGCTTAGCCCAATGTAATTGCCATAATTATATTATATTACCTAGTGTCTGTGCAGGGCTGGCAATATAGACCACAGAATATCTACACAAATCAAACCAAACTATGAAAACCAAATTGTGAAAATAAGTGCCAACAATGTTAATTACTCTTCACAATACTAAACAATAATACCCAAATCCCTAGTCCCACACAGGTGGGGGGAGAGGGAAAAAAATGAAAACTCACTACAATGAGGTGATAAAGTGCTCTAACAGTGCTTCTATAAACCTATACAACACTACATGTCCCTAATCTATCAGCTTAATAGGACCAGCCAGGTGGAGAACAAACAAACACACAACACATAACATTAATCTTACAAGTCCGCAGTACGCCAGCAGCACAAGCCCCCACCAACAACCACCTTGTCCCCGCCCCACCGTCCTGGAGGAATGAAAATGAAAGGTGGGGGCAAAATTGGAGCCCTGCTACAGCTTCTACCAGGTACTGCAGGAAATGGAGGAGGTTAATGGGACTGTCTTTAGGTGAGCTGCTTGCTGCCTTATTATTGCAACTGTAAGGATAGGTCAAACTAGGATCCAGCTGGGTTGATTGCTTTTTTTTGATTCCCGGTCATTCCCCAAATTGGGCTGTGGGGGAGGAGTGACCTCTGGACCTTATGGTCACATTAAACTCCATATCCCCTCATTTAAGAGTAGTATATTTTCCTGCAATAATAAATCTTCCCGTCATGTTTAATTTATTGCTCTGTTTACATTAACTGATATTTAAACGTCTCCTTGGAATTTTTATTTGTTGTTGTTCACCTTTAATACTATAGTTGTGTTTAATGTTTAGGTTATGGGTTGGGTGTAATTCTGCAGTCACAGGTCCATAATTATTTGGACACTGACACACATTTTTTATTTGTATACCTGTTTACTGAAACACATTCAATTTATAGTTATATGTTGGACATGGACATAAAGTCCAGACTTTCAGATTTCATTTGAGGTTATGCACATTAAAATTAGAGGACGGGTTTAGGAGTTTCAGCTCTTTAACATGTGCCACCTAGTTTTTAAAGGGACCCATAGTAATTGGACAAATGAAATAGTTGTAAATAAGATGTTCATTTCAAATAATTGGTTAAAAAAACCCTTTTTTTGGCAATTACTGTCTAAAGTCTTGAACATCACCAGACACTGTTTTTTTATTCTTTTACATGCTCTACCAGGCCTTTACTGCACCGGTTTTCAGTTGCTGTTTGTTGACCTTTCTGTCTGAAGTTTAGCCTTTAACATGCTGTAGTGGTTGGACTGTGCCATTTCAAAGAATCTCAAAATCTCTGATCATATTTAAATACCTTACTTATTCTAAGAGAAGACTATTTTTTTACTTCAGTTTCTGGGTCTTGGCTTAGCTGGGAAGGGCGCGTCATGGCGCAGCTTTGTGAGTCTTAAGCATACTCTGCTGCTCAGAAAGAGTAGTGACACAACTGTGACTTGCCATGATTGTTTATGCTGAGAGCTTCAAGGGACAGAGTGGCTGTTAGACCACTTTTTGCGTGGTCCTAAAGAAAAGTACATGAAAGAAGTGAAATCCTTAGAGCCCTACTGTGGCTTCTACCCGGCACTACAGGAGGTAGAGGCTAGGCATCAGGAGAGCTACCTTTTTAGTGTCTTTGGGTTTACAGTCCCTTTAAGCCCTCTCACACAGATCATTAGAATGGAGGTTTAGGGGAGCAATGTACTAAAACGTTTACATTTTTTGACTGGAGGACAACTTTAATATATATCTAACTTATTGTCCCTTCTTTGTAGACCTTTTCTGTTGTGCTGATCAGAACCAGATATGATTGACCTGTTAATGCTGTACATCAGGGGTCCCCAACCCTGTTCTCTAGGGCCACCAACAGGCCAGGTTTTGCAGGTCTCCACACAGATGCACAGGTGGAGTAATTAGTGCAGCAACAGAGCTATAGAGGCAGCTATGTGGAGATCTCCAAAACATGACCTGCTGGTGGACCTTGAGGACAGGGTTGGGGACCACTGCTGTACAGGGTAGCAATGACGCAGCTGGCACTGAACACACCACATGCTGTTGTATCTACAACCATGATGTTGCTGTCTGCTCTCCATTATTCTCTCTGGTCCACCAGGAGCGACATAGTGCCCCACTTCTCCCAGCACTAGGGTGGCCTTATACACAATGGTTCGCCTCCTCTCTCCCCGCCTCTCCTCCATTTATATACCCAGGCTAAAAGATTGGGGCAAGCTTAGTATAGTTTTTATGAATTACAAGGTTTATGTATGTGCTGTTTCAGAGAGTCAGATTCGGTGTGAGCTGTTCCGGGTCAGTGGCTTACTAGTTATTTTTTTTTTTAAATTGGTAGCTCAATTTTTCCTCCCTTTAAGCAGTTTAGAAATCCTCAGTAGCATTTAATCTGCCTCTGCTTTGATGTTCCTGCTCTGAGAAGAGTGTAAAGGCTGGTAATAAATCCTCATTAATGAATGTCACAGATTAATAAGGATAGCCTTTTTTGATGATGAAAGATTTTGGGAGAAATTTCATGACCTTGAGATGATCAAAATGCATCATTGATCTTTCCTTATCGTACATTATGGATACAAGCCATTTTCTAGGCTTAAATATTGTATCAATGTTGTGCTGCCTGAGTCTAAGGTTGAGAGCCTTAGTCAAAAGGTGAACCCCCCCCCCCCCTCCGCCCTGGTTAGAAAAAAAAAAAGACCCTTTACCTTGTCCAGGGGTCCACGTCGCTCTCCCGGCGCTTAGGATCCTGAGCACTGCCCTCCTACATGAAAGCACAAAGCCGCATCCCCTGGCTGCATGCACGCTCCCGTCCGCCCATTCAACTTCAGTTCTGCTGCTTTTGTCCGGGAAATACTGAAAAGAACTAGGAGTCTGAGGACAGAAAAGGCAGCCTGAAAGTTTATAACAGGAGTTCTGAATAGTTTATTCACCATTGACCCACCTTTAGATGTTCAACACCTCCTTGAAAATTGGTACCTAAAACAAAACCCCACAAACTACCATCAAGAGATCTTTGTTAACAAAAGTAATCCACATTAAAATCAATACAGTCACTGTCTACTGTTGGTTCTAGGTCAGGCATGCTTAACCTGTGGCCCCTGACCTGCTGTGTGGAAACTGGGAGGGGTAAATCGAGCTGGTGTTTAAAGGTAGTTAAACAGGGAAACCACAAGAATGGGAGCTTATACGAAGAATGATATAGGAGGGTCGCATTGACAGAGGAGGCAGCAGAGAAACCCAGGGACATTGTACTCGGGTGGGGAGAACGGTTTTGGTCCACTTTGAGTATACAAAAGAGGACTATTCTTAGTATACATCCCGTCCCGTTCCGAAAGATATCCTTACACATGGGTTATTCATCTTCAGATGTCACGTGACTGCAGAGCAGAAAAAGTGGCCCCTCCCGGCCCATATATACCGAGGCACCTCCCACAGAACTCCCCTGATTTTCTCTGCAGTCTCGGACTGCCAGGACGAGACAGTGTCTCTCTCTCTTTTTCAGGCAGGTGAGCGGGGTCTTTTGGCCCTATGGACCTGTGAAGCTATTCCCACCCGTTCGGTCTTTATCATATTGCTTCCCAGCCTTGGCTGTAGCATTCGGGTGAAGGTAGAAGACACCATATTTGGTGCTAAGGAGCTGAGCTCCGCCGCAACTCCCCCACCAAAGGGTAGAAGGTTCAGGCCATGGTGAGCCTTATGGGATGCCCTGCCCGCATTACTTGTGCCTTCCCCCCCTTTTCCCTCATGTGGGTTCCCTTATGGATGACCGCTGACTCCCCTCGTTCCTCTGAGTCTCTTAGGGGAAGGGGGTTTATATATATATATATATATATATATATATATATATATATATATATGCTGTGCTATCAGGTTTTTGGTGGCACCATTTGTTATCTGGCTCCGGAATCTGCGGAGCGCATTAGGCAGTGATCCCTCTTTAATTTGGTTGCACGGTTTTTCCAATTTGGTTCCACTTCATGACATATGGGTAATCTCCAGTAGAGGGCGAACTTCTGCAGAGATGAATATGCAAAAAAAGAAAGCCCCTCCCAGTCCATATATACCTGGGACCTCCCACCAATTCCCCAGTTCCTTCTCTGCAGGGAAGGCGACAAGACAGAAGATGAAGACTTCTTTACTTACAGGTAAGCCAGGCTCCCCCTCAGGCTGTGTTCGGGAAGGGCGCGATTTCTGTGGCTCGTTTCTAGGGGAGCACGCGTTCTGCGCTGGCCCGCCCTCCCCCTGCTCTCCCTCTTCATGCATGAGGCACTTCATGGGGGCCATTTTCAAACAGGATCTGAGCTGCGTTCCGTGTGGTAAGGGCCGGATGGCCACTTCCTTAGCTTGTATGGGGGCTCCTCTCTAGCGGGGGGCCCCCACTGGTCGCGGGCATGTGTGTGTGGTTTTCGCATGTCTGGCTGGGATACAGTTAGATATATATATATATATATATATATATCTATGTATATATGTTTTTTTAGATGCATATACTGTTAGGTATGTGTTATTGCCATATTTATCTAGCATTGCACTTATGTTGCCTGTTTTGTGTGTTACAGATTGCCCTGTATTTGTGCATATTAAGGGGTTCCTCCTGGTCCTGGGGTCCCTAGTGTAAAATTGTTCACCTCAAATCCTCCCACCGGGACTTTTAAGGGGCATCCCAGGTTGCTTAGGCGTAAATTCCATGCGGTCTTGCGACTGACCACAAAAATTCACCATATGGAGGCTCCGCAGGATACTGGACTCGGGCTCCCTCTGGGACAATCCGGGCCATGTGTGGGGTATACCTTACAGGGGAGAATGTGCTGATCTGTATACCATGCGCACAAAAGGCCATAACGCGGCAGTCTGGTACCCAGCCTTCTGGGTCGGCTCCTCCCGCTTTATCGCCTTCCCCTCCCCACCTTATCCGTACCCCAAGTGACATTGGTACCAGTGGGGAGTCGCTTTCTGATGTTTGGGCTAAATTGGCCAGCATCGAGAAAATTATTGCTAGCACGGTGGGCAAGAAGGCCCAGGCTAAAAAGAGACATTTGTCGTCGGCCCAGCCCTTGTGGGATGTTGACAACGATTCCGCTGATTTGTCAGATTATTCCCCGTTAGAGGAAGGGGAATTGTATCAGGAAACAAAGGCTGACTATGTTCAGTCTGGGAATGCCAATGTCGGGCAGGCGCTGGGGGATGCCGTAGATACTGCCACTGTTTTGTCACATTTATTGGAGGTGTTGGATATTGAACCGCCTGAGGCGCCCCCTCTCAAGAAGGGGGAATTTTTGGGGGCCTGCAAGCCCCGTCTGAAATTCCCTGCCCAGGGTCATTTTGATGCGCTGATCCTTAGAGAATGGGAGAGGCCCAGTCGGCTTCCTGGTGTTCCTCAGGGATAGGATAAGAAGTATCCTTTTCCGGTAGAGGCGGTTAAGCGCTGGTCTTCTCCTCCCGAGGTCGATGCGCCAGTTTTAGGTTTGACCAACTCTTCTGTGCTGAACACCCCTGACACCACTTCCCTTATGGATGGCAAGGATAAGCGCCTTGATCAGATGGCGTGCCATGCATTTGCCAATGTGGGCTCGGCCCTGCGGCCTGTTAGTGCATCTGCCCTGGTGTCGCTTGCTACCAGGTCTCTTATCAGGGACTGGCTGAATAAAGCTCAGTTTGATCCAGCTGGCGCTGAGTTCGCTATCCTTAAGAAATGCAAATTGTTCATGGATTTTGTCATGGCTGCGATGGAAGATTCTATTGTCTTGTGTAGTAGGACTTCAGCCTTACTGGAGGCTATGCGCAGATTGGTCTGGACAGCGGATGTTGAGGCCAAGAAGTCGCTCACAGCTCTTCCCTTCTTGGGTTCGTGGCTGTTTGGAGATAAATTGGATGCTGTTGCTAAAGGAGGTAAGTTACCTCAGTGGAGGAAACAGCGCCGTACCTTTCGGGGGGCGGGCTCATTCACTCCTTCCTTTCGAGGGGCCAGAGCGGCTAGGGGCTCGGCCTTCTCGGGTGTCAGGGGCTCGTCCTGGAACAGAGGCAGAGGTTCGGGCACGTCCCGCGCCTGCCTGGGGTTCCAAGCCCAAGCCTGCCGTTAAACCGGCTCAGCAATGAAGGGGCGCCCTCACCCACAAGGGTGGGGGGACGGCTGCAGCTCTTCTTCCAGGTCTGGGCCCGGGAGGTCACAGACAATTGGATCTTGGAAGTGGTCTCCGGGTACAAACTGGAGTTCGAGTACTGGCCGCCCCCAAGATTCTTAAGGTCTCGGGTGCCCTCGGATCCTCAGGCTGCACAGGGGCTCCTGTTAGCAGTAAAAAACCTTCTGGACATGGGGGTTATATACCCGGTGCCTCTGTCGGAGAGAGGCAGGGGTTACTACTCCAACCTTTTCACGGTTCCCAAAAAGGAGGGTTTGGTGAGACCCATTCTAGATCTCAAGGTTCTCAACGGGTTTATCAGAGCCAAAAAGTTCTGCATGGAGACTCTGCGCTCGGCTATCAATTCCCTCCGCCAAGGGGATTTTATGACATCCATAGACATCAAGGATGCGTATCTGCACATCAGAGATTCCTCCGGTTTGTGGTGGAGGATCAACATTATCAGTTTGTAGCTCTTCCCTTCGGTCTGACCTCGGCGCCGAGGGTCTTCACCATGGTCTTGGCGGGAATAATCGCTCTGCTCAGAGCTCAGGGCATTCGCATTGTGCCTTATCTGGACGACCTGTTGATCTCAGCTTCTTCCCTCTGTCAGGCGGAGCTGGACACCCACCAGGTGGTGTCGACCCTGGAGAGGTTCGGGTGGGTGATCAACCGCACCAAGTCTTCTCTCTCCCCGTCTCGTGTGATTTCAATTCTGGATACCATTCGGGCCAGAGTGTTTCTGCCCCAGACCAAGGTGCAGGGGATTCATGGCCCGATCTGCCTTCTTCTGGCCAGTCCTTGTCCCTCTATCCGACAGGGGATGAAACTGGTGGGTCTGATGGTATCCTCCTTCGAAGCGGTACCGTTTGCACAGTTTCATATGAGATCTCTTCAACTTCACCTATTGACGCATTGGGACAGGTGCCCGCATTCATTGGATCAACCTTTCAGGATGTCTCCCAGGGTTCGGCAGGCCTTTCGGTGGTGGCTGGACTCGAGCAATCTGTTGAAGGGCAGATTCTTTCTGGTCCCTTGTTGGGAGATGGTTACCACGGATGCCAGCCTGTCGGGCTGGGGAGGTTATTGGAAAAGTCATCAGTTCAGCGGGGTGTGGGGTCCCCGGGAGGCTCACACCCCCATCAATGTCTTGGAGCTCAGAGCCATCCGACTGGTTCTGGCTCGGCTGACCTCACATTTACGGGGTCTACCGGTTCAGGTTCGTTCGGACAACCGAACGGCGGTAGCTTACATCAATCACCAAGGAGGGACTCCCAGCAGGAGTGCCCTCAGGGAAGTCTCTCTGATCCTGCACTGGGCGGAGAGCAATGTTCCTTGCATTTCGGCAGTCTACATTCCGGGAGTGGAGAACACGGAGGCGGATTCCCTGAGCAGGGGATCCTCTCGCCACGGAGAGTGGTCTCTCAACCCCAAGGTGTTTCTGGATCTTTGCCGCAAGTGGGGGAATCCAGAGGTGGATCTCTTTGCCTCAAGGCACAATCACAAACTTCCAGCCTTTGTGTCTCTTTCTCAGGATCCTCTGTCTCTGGCAGTGGATGCCTTGTCACTGGCTTGGAAGGAGTTGGGTTTTCTGTACCTGTTTCCACCCGTCTCCATGCTGGGCAAGGTAGTTCGCAAACTGGTTCTAGAAGGGGCACCAGCGATCTGGTGGCTCCAAGGTGGCCAAGAAGGGTTTGGTACGCAGACGTCGTAAGGATGGCAGTAGATCAGTACCGGCTTCCCTTGTTGCCGGACCTGCTATCTCAGGGTCATCTATTTTACCCCAATTTACAAACGCTGGCTTTGACGGCTTGGCTGCTGAAACCTTCATCTTGAAAGGGGAAGGTTTGTCTCAGGCTGTTGTTCAGACCCTGATTAGGGCTAGGAAGCGGTCCTCTTCTGGCATTTACTATAGGACTTGGAGGTCCAATACTTGTTGGTGTGAGGCTAGGGCCTTGCCTTGCAGGGTTTTTTCGATACCCAGGATTTTGGAGTTTCTTCAGCATAATCTGGATCTTGGGTTCCAGCTTAGTACTTTGAAAGGACAGGTTTCTGCTCTGTCGGTTTTCTTTCAGAGGTCTTTTGCTGTACACCCGCTGGTTAAGACCTTTTTCCAAAGGGTCGCGCATGTGCGGCCCCCTCGGAAGGCTGTAGTTCCTGTTTGGGATTTGAATTTGGTTCTTTTGGCTCTGCAGGGTCCTCCTTTTGAGCCGTTACAGGATATTGCTCTTTCGGTTCTCACTCAGAAGGTTGCTTTCTTGGTGGCTATTACCTCGGTTTGGCGTGTCTCTGAGTTGGCGGCCTTGTCTATTCAGGCCCCTTACTTTGAGTGACACCAGGATAAGGTGGTTTTTCGTTTTAAGCCGGATTACCTTCCTAAGGTGGTGAATCAGGATATTGTTCTCCCTTCCTTGTGTCCTAAGCCTAACAATGAAAAGGAGAGGGTTCTGCACAATTTGGATGTTGTTCGCTGTGTGAAGTACTATTTGGTGACTACTTCTTCCTTCCTCAAGACGGACGCTTTTTTCGTGGTGCCCTGCGGGCCCAGGAAATGGTTGGCGCCTGCTAAGTCTACGATTAGCACATGGATTCGTCAGGCCATTGTTTGGGCCTATTCTGCTAAGGGGAGGACTCCCCCTTTTAGGGTCACTACGCACTCTACTCTTGCTGTTGGTGCATCTTGGGCTTTTCAGCACCAGGCTTCTATTGAACAAGTTTGTAAGGCTGCTACTTGGTCTTCCGTTCATACTTTTTCCAAGTTTTACAAGGTTGATGTGCGGGCTTCAGCGGATGCTGTTTTTGGCCGCAAGGTTCTGCAAGCTGCAGTGGTTTGAGTTGGTACATTCTTTACTGTTTCTGGTTCCCACCCATGACGGACACTGCTATTGGATGTCCCATATGTCATGAAGATCGAAGTGGAGTGTATGGCACACACTAATAATACCGTTTTGTGAGTACTCACCTTTAAAACGGGTATTATGAGTGTGCCATACACTCCACTTTGCCCCACTCCTTTTTTCAGGTATTCTGGGGCTTTTATATGGTGAACCATTGGTTTTGATTGTTAAGGTTATAATTGGTTCTTCCTGGTCCCCTTACTGCTTTTATATACTGGGGAATTGGTTGGAGGTCCCAGGTATATATGGACCGGGAGGGGCTTTCTTTTTTTGCATATTCATTTCTGCAGAAGTTCTCCCTCTACTGGAGATTACCCATATGTCATGAAGATCGAAGTGGAGTGTATGGCACACTCATAATACCCGTTTTAAAGGTGAGTACTCACAAAACGGTATTTTTTTCTGATACCGCACTCTTGTACACCGCTCTGCATGTGGCAGCGGCATTTACCTCAGGCAGATACGGCGTGGCCATTGGCTGCTTGCTTCACGTGGGCGCGTCTTTTCGCTCTCTTCGGAGGGAGGTGGGCGGGGCGAGGTGATACTTTTTAGGTATATGTGTGAGCGCCATTTTGTCTCAGCGGGGTCCAAGCCTTGCGATGCAGCTGATACAGACAGGCTGCTAGCCCATTTATTTGAAGTGCTTGAGTTCTCTCCCCCTGTTGCCCCTCCGCGGCAGCAGGGTGAATTATTTTATGCTGCTAAACCGCGCTGGAAGTTTTCCACACAGGCACATTTCAACAACCTCATTTTGCAGGAATGGGAGAAGCCTAGTAGGCTTCCTGGTGTACCTAAAAGCTGGGATAAGAGGTATACCTTTCCCCCGGAAACAGTTAAATTAGCCCGAGGTTGAGGCTCCAATTGGACTATCTCATACCTCTGTGGTGCACTCACCTGACACTACCACTTTAAAAGATGTGTAAGACCGGCACATTGATCAGCTGGCCTCTCATGGTTTTGTCTGTGCGGGGACTGCTCTGCGCCCTGTGTGCGCATCTGCTATTACAACTGTTGCGATCAGAAGATTGATCAGAAGTGCCTTAGAGGGTGGTTCTGCGGCTTTGGGCAGGGATGTATTTAACTGGCTTATGTATTGTGAGGAATTTACTTCATATATTCTTGCTGCCCTGGAGGATGCCATTAGAAGTGCGGTAGAACCTCTGCCCTACTTGTTGCTATACGCCGTCCTGTTTGGCTGCGCCATTGCTGCTAAGAAGGCTCCCTTTAAAGGACTGCACCTTTTTGGGGAACGTCTGGATCTGTTTGCCAAGGAAGGCAAGCTGCCTCAGCGCAAGAAGCCACTCACGCCCTTTCGGGGTTCCAGATTAGCTTTGTCCCCCTTTTATTCCCCCAGGAAAGGAAGGAGGGCTCCCCCTGCTGGGGGCCGCAGTGAGTCATGGGGCAGGGGCAGAGGACGTGGCAGGCCTGGTCCTTTCTGGAGTTCCAAGCCTAAATCCTCCCCCAAGCCCCCTCAGGCATGAAGGGGCCCCCTCACCCATCCAGGTGGGGGGACGGCTTCGGCTCTTTGCTCACGTTTGGAGGCGTCATGTCTCAGACCGGTGGATTCAGGAGGTAGTCTCCTCCGGTTATAAGATAGAGTTTGCAGCCTGGCCGCTCACAAGGTTCATAAGATCTCGGATGGCTCAAGACCCCCTGGTGGCTCGGTGTCTGTGACTTGCTATCCAAAACCTACTGGAATTGGGGGTCATTTGCCCTGTTCCTCTGCGGGAAAGGGGCAAAGGCTATTATTCCAATCTTTTCACTGTCCCCAAAAAGGACGGATCCGTCAGGCCTATCCTGGGTTTAAAGCTCCTCAACAAATTTGTCAGATTCAGGCACTTTTGCATGGAAACTCTGCGTTCTGCCATAAATTCTCTTCGCCCAGGGGACTTCTTGTCCTCTATAGACATCCAAGGATGCTTACCTTCATGTGCCAATTTTTGCAGGCCATCAAAGATTTCTCAGGTTCACAGTGGAAGATCAGCATTACCAGTTGGTGGCCCTGCCATTTGGTCTTACCTCTGCTCCCAGGGTGTTCACCAAGGTGCTGGCAGGAGTGAAGGCTCTGTTGCGATCTCAGAGTATTCACATTCTTCCTTACCTGGACGACATTCTTGTAGCTTCTCAGACTTTGCAACAAGCAGAGATGGACGTTCAGACAGTGGTAACCACTCTGGAAATGTTTGGCTGGGTGATCAATCTTCCCAAATCTTCCCTGTCTCCTTCCAGGGTAAAGTCTTTTCTGGGCATGACTCTGGATACATCTCAAGTCAAGGTCTTTCTCCCTCAGCTGAAGGTAGAGAGTCTTCAGTCACAAACACAGCTTCTTCTGTCTTGCCCTCATCCGTCCATCAGACAGGAAATGCAGCTGGTGGGTCTGATGGTGTCCAGCTTCGAGGCTGTCCCATACGCTCAGTTTCACATGAGACCTCTTTAGGTTCATCTCTTGTCAGTATGGGATCGGGACCCAGGGTCCCTGGATCAGGTATTTGTGCTGTCCCCTCTGGCCAGGCGGTCTCTGTCATGGTGGCTGGATCCAAGGACTCTGAGTAGGGGGGCTTCTCGCATGGGAGAATGGTCCCTCAGCAACAGGGTGTTTCACTCTCTGTGTCTCCGTTGGGGCCAGCCAGATGTGGTTTTCTTTGCGTCACGTCACAATCGCAAGCTTCCAGTGTTTGTCTCCCTGTCACAGGATCCCCTGGCCCTGTCAGTGGATGCGCTGGCAATGTCTTGGAAGAGCTTTCGGTTCCTATACGTGTTTCCTCCATTCCCTCTGCTGGGCAAGGTGCTGCGCCAAATAGCCCAGGAAGGGGTGCCAAGCATTCTGGTGGCCCCATGTTGGCCAAGAAGAACTTGGTTCGTGGACATCGTACAGTTGGCAGTAGATCGCTTCGTCCTGCCCCTGGTGCCAGACCTGCTCACTCAGGGGCGGCTGCGCCACCCCAATTTACAAACGCTGGCTTTGACGGCCTGGCTGCTGAAACCTCCATCTTGATGGACAAAGGGGGGCCGGCCTCTGTAGTTAATACCATGATCAGAGCTAGGAAGAAGTCTTCTTCTACCATTTACTACAGGGTTTGGCGTGCTTACATCGACTGGTGTGAGTCTAGGTCACTTCCATGTCGGGTGTTCTCAATTCCCAGGATTTTGGAATTTTTACAACATGGCTTGGATCTGGGTTTTCAGCTAAGTACTCTGAAGGGCCATGTTCCTGCTCTGTTTTTTTCCAACGATCTTTTGCTCAGCACCATCTGGTCAAGACCTTCTTTCAAGGAGTTACTCATTTGCGTCCGCCACGCAAGCCCATGTTACCTGTTTGGGATTTGAACTTGGTTTTGTCGGCCATGCAAGGGTCTCCTTTTGAACCTTTGCAGGAAGCGGCTTTGTCCACTCTCACTGTCAAGGTAGCCTTTTTGGTGGCTATTTCCTCTGTCAGGCGAGTTTCTGAATTGGTGGCGCTTTCCATCAAGCCTCCTTATTTTGAAAGACACCAGGACAAGGTGGTTTTTCGCTTTAAAACTGATTTTCTGCCTAAAGTGGTGTCTGCCTTTCATCTCAATCAGGACATTGTGTTGCCTTCCTTGTGCCCTAACCCGAGTAACCCCAAGGAAAGGGTGTTGCACTCTCTTGATGTAGTTAGAGCTGTGAAGTTCTATTTGAGGCCTACGGATTCCTTTAGGAAGACTGATGCCTTCTTTGTGGTTCCGTCTGGTCCTAAGAAAGGCCAGGCTCCTGCTAAATCCACTATCAGCAAGTGGATCCGTCAGGCTGTGATTCAGGCCTATTCTGCTAAGGGAAAGAAACCTCCTCTTGGGCTTTTCAGCACCAGGCTTCTGTTGAACAAGTTTGCAAGGCCGCTACTTGGTCTTCTGTTCATACTTTTTCTAAGTTTTACAAGGTTGATGTTAATGCCTCAGCTGATGCTGCTTTTGGCCGCAAAGTTCTGCAAGCGGCAGTGGTTTAGACTGCTTGCTTGTTGCCTTTGGGGATCCCACCCTACCTTACGGACACTGCTATTGGATGCCCCATATCTAAGGATATCTTTCGGAATGGGACGGGATGTATACTAAGAATAATACAATTCTGTGATTACTCACCTGTAGAATTGATATTCTGAGTATACATCCCGTCCCGTTCCGACCCACCCTTGTTGTTCTTGTTACCTCTTTATGGTGATTGTTGTTTATATTCTCCCGGCTTTGTTAACTGCTTTTAAATGCTGGGGTTCTGTGGGAGGTGCCTAGGTATATATGGGCCGGGAGGGGCCACTTTTTCTGCTCTGAATAATGATGATGCTCTGATGAATAACCCATGTGTAAGGATATGTTTCGGAATGGGACGGGATGTATATTCATAATATCAATTCTACAGGTGAGTAATCACAGAATTGTATTTTTGCTTAAGACTGAAAGCTAGTGACTAGCAAAAAATCTATAGATGTGCTATTTTTTAACATTACCATGTTGTGCATCGGCATGCTGGTAAAATCGCAATGCGCTGACCATCTTTATGTCTGTGACAACACAGAGACTGACCTGTATTTTTAATAGATACTGGATGATCATGTTGGCTGGAGTCCTGCCAGCCTGTAGGAATGCCAGCAGCTCTGATATAGCCCCAGCCTGGAAATATATAAGGCCAGAAGCTAGCCCAAAGCAGGTAATATAACTCAGAAGCATGAGTGAGTTCGGGATCAAGAGAACAGTCCAAGATGAGGATTATAATTAATTGCTTTAAATTATATATTTAATTGCTTTAAGAACAACTATGTAATAGCAATTTATCTGCTGGTTAAAAATGAGAAGGCGAAATGAAAAAAAAACATTATATCACCCTAAACAAACCATATGCATACAATGAATAAATACATATACAGATCAGAAGGGTGAATACAAGTGAGTAGTTACTATCAGAATTGAAGAGTTGTGTTTGTCAGTTACATTATTGCAGACAGATATTATGCAGTGGTACTGCGACAGCCAGATGGTGGCGTGTAGAGTCCGCTTGTTCCTGGCACAATCTTAGCATGACCTTTATACCTGTGTGGGGAACTATTCTCCCTCGGGTGAGCCTCAATCTTTGCCTCTCAGCAGTGGCTGGCTAAATATTAAAGGCCTAATAACTTTCCATTGGAAAGGTATAGGAAGCTGTTTGTGGTGCCAGCAAACCCAGTCGGGAACTGCGTACACTAGAAGACCGAACAGAGTTGTTTTGTATGGCTCCTAAACTGAACTGAACTCAGTTTATGACGCGGCTTCATAATTCTTTGCGAACTACTGGCCCCAGAATGCTTTGAAGTATGCTAGCCAGCACAGCCTCATGGCAGGGGTTTCCTGCAAGCTCAGTTGTGGCCCCATCCTGTCTATCTCAGGAATCATAGGCACTTCAAGATCTTTCGACGTGGATCCCCCCCGCCCACTGGGGCACTTGATGAACCTGGTTGAGGCTCATGTTGAATTGATGGCTTTTATTTACAGACATGAACAGGTGGTCATAAATTATATATGTATATTCCTAACAGCATAATATTCAAATCATTTGCTAAATTGTGCTTCGCTCAATTCTCTTACTCGGTCTGTCTGTCTTTCCAGGTCCCAACACTTACGACGATGCTGCCGCTTACATCCAAGCACAATTTGAGAGTAAGAACCGCTCTCCCAACAAGGAGATCTACTGCCACATGACCTGCGCCACAGATACGAATAACATCCAGGTGGTGTTCGATGCCGTCACCGATATCATCATTGCCAACAACCTCAGAGGATGCGGCTTGTACTGATTCCACTGTATAGAAATGTATCTGCTGGTGAAAATAAAATGCAAGTTGGTAAAACAGGAAGGCGAAATGAAAAAAACATTATATATATATAAATATATATATAAAACCAATGTTTTTAGTTTGTCTCAAAGAGCTGTCAACAGAACGGATCTCCCAGACCTCTCTGCACCCTGAAGAGGGTTCTTAATTTTTAAGAATCTCTTCCAATCCCCTTTATCGTTTTAACCCTTCAATTCTGAGAGAGCCTGAGCCGTAATTACAACCTCTCCAGAAACACTGAGGTTACAAAAGATATCTGTGAAAATGGGGATATTAGAACTCTATGAAAATCTTCTTTTTTTTTTAAGGATTTGTGTGTTGCTCAAATCACACTTTCCCCAGCTTAAAAGAAAAAAAGATTGGGTGTGTCCTTTCTGTTCAGCTCTTGGGTTACAAAACAACAAAAATCAAAACAAGACATTTTCCAAACCAGGTAGAAGTGTTTGTGAGACTTGCAGGACCGTGCGCTCAACCTTTTATTATTATTTTTTTTTGTGGGTGCTGTAATTGTATGAGGGTCTGTGAGGGTTCTAGGGACGCCCCTCTAGTAGGTTAAAAACAATGAAGCAGGTCCCTGTTTGTCTTGAAAAACGGTTTCAGTGCCAACCCAAACTGCGGAGCGAGGAGAACAGTCTATGCCGATCCTCGAGGGAGGGTCTTAGCCCACTGTCCCTCCTTTCTCTGCATTCCTCTACAGACCCTCAGATTATCGTTCTGCTGGTAGCATGACCTTTGGCCTTTGTAATAAAACAGAAAAAAAATAAAAACAAAAAACACAGCCTTCCTTAAAAGTTGACGTGTAATGTTATCACTGAATTAGTGGCTGCATAGGATGCTGTAAATCTGGTTTAGCTAAGTCTGTACATTTAGGAAAAAAACTAAACTGTTTTTTCTTTTTTTTCCCACGTGCTTGTAGCTTAACGACACCTCCCCTTATATTATTAAAACCATTTTTAATTTTTCTTCACTGATTGTAAAGAAACAACATTTTTAATTGTCTCAGAGACCCCTTTCACTGCCAGAGAGGTCAGCCCTGGCCTCCAGCAAAGAAACGGGATAATGGAACCCATGTTCTTTTGGAGGAAATGGGATTTATTTCTGTTGGGACTAGAAGCCCCTTTTAAAAATAGGCATAGAAAAAAAAATTAAAAACCTGAAGACTTCTAGAACTTTCTGGGGTTATTTAAATGTACAGATCTAATTCTGTTCCAGTTTCCATACTCTAGACTGTATAGCGTGCACTTTGGGTTTGTATAGAAAAAGCACAGCTCTCACTAAGCCTCCAGCTGCCAGAATCGTTTCCCCCCTCATAGGGAGTTTCACTCTCGAATCCATGTATTACAAATAGCCTTCTTTTCTTTACAATCTCCTTTATGTTCCCAAGTGAATGCTTTGTGCTGCTTCTCTCGGCCTTCTTCGCCCCGCCCTCTTTTTCTCGCCCCACCTCCCCTTTTAGTGAATGGTGTTTTTTCCTCTCATGTGGGATGTTTGTGCTGCGAAAAAAAAAACTTAAAAAAAAGCGGAAAAAATACAAAAAAAAAGATAAATTTAATCGAATGTAGTGTTTACATTAAATCCACAGTTTTCATGACCAAACCTTTGTCATTTCTACTTTGATTAGAAGTCAGACTTCTTCACCATTTCACTTGCGAACTGAAGAAGAGCGGTCACAAATCTTAAAGAAATACATTGAAAAAAAAAATAACGACAAAAAAAATTCAAAAACTTAAATGAGTCAATAAATGAACGAGAAACGAAGCTGGGGTGTGTTCTTTGTATTGCCAAGCGCTCCGTTTGGTTCTGCCAGCCACTCTCGTAACTAATGGAAACTCGTATGTAGCTTAATAAAGAGAATGTTTGTCTGTACATATTGGTCTCCAAAATTCTGCTCTTTTACCATCACTGACAACACTGTTCTGTTTATTTGAATAACACATGTTTAAAAGAAGAAAAAAAAAAATTAAGGACCAATGTGGCGTCACTAAGCAATTTTACTCCACACATCCTACCAAAGCTTTTCAATCGATGCTGCATAGGTAAACAGGTAGAGTGTTCCAACTTTTTAAGCAAATACATAAAGTTAACTACTGGCACCGTGAACGTTATTCCATAAGCTTATGTAATGATTCCGTTTTGCAAGGCGCCCGAAATGTTGGGATAACATTATAATCAATATTTGGAAGTTCCAAAAAGTGGCTAAGTGCCAATAGACAACTTTTTTTTTATTGCTTCCAAGTGGTCTTGCTGGCACATGAAATCTATACTTTGTTGAGACACCTATTTAATTATTTAGCTATTACACTCCTCCTGTTGTATTATATTTACTAGTTGCCTGCATTAAGGGTAATGCTATTAATTTGATGAAGCACATATTACATTTGAGTGTGCTTCGAGCTGGGAATTGTTTCCAAATTTGCCTAATACATACTTCACTGAAAACATTATGCACCTTACCTGGAAAAATGCCCTGTTGCAGGTACAGTTAACTTTTTGGAGAAAAGAAATGGACAATTCTATGTTGTACTTTGTGTGTTAAAATTGAGGAGCAGGTCACAATTCACTCCCAAAAACAAACCCAAAGTTAAACTTGCTTCACCAAATAATTATCATGACGCTGCGCATGCATTGGGTGTCATTATATCAAAAGGTTCACTTTTGTGTTAGAGACACAGTTTCTTTCCAGGCGCCACCCATGGGTATTTACATAAATGGACTGACTTTTGTCAAATGTTCACTTGCTACAGTGACAAAATATGTGGGCCTATACTAAACCTATGGCAAAATGTCCTCAGCTTGGAGGCTCTGCGGAGCATTCACAGATGATGCTATGTGACAGTAATCGGGGATTCTGAGCAAGCGGAGTGGGGGATTGCTAGTGAGCTCTCAGTCTCAGGCAGGTGTTGGTCCACTTTAGGTATCAACTAAACTAGTATGAAGGCACAGACACCTCCCCAGAGTTTGGCAGACAGTCGTCACATGTGCTGAGTTTGTCCAGCGGTCGGGAAAGAGAAAGGATTGAGGTTTAGTTAAGGGTTACGGTGGTCTATGCGTGGGGGAGGTCCACCAAACTTGATGCCTCACGAGCCTGTCACAATGCGGTCCCACGTCTATTATGTATAGTATGGGTGTGGGACCGCTTTCATTTGCTTTTGTTACATGTGAGTTCTTTAGCTAAATCCACTTCCTATGAAAACGTGTGTTTTAGGCGGGGTTCACACTGCCACGTTGTGACAGCAGTAATCGCCCTGTCCTGGCGATTTGCTGACTTTTTACAAGCGATCACTAACGCTCCCAAAACGCTGCACGCCCTGCAAACGCAATCACCTATGTGAATGGCTTCATAGAAAGGCATTCACAGCAGGTTGCAAGATGATTGAAATCTGAATCTATCGGCCCCTGCTATGTGGCAGTGTGAACCTGGCCTCAATTGTTTAGGGAGAGAAACAACACACGCATTGCCTGGAGTGCTCTGCGAGTTCCAAGAAGCTTGTTCCATTTTCCTATATTTCAGGTAGTCGAATAGCATTATTTCTATACAGCTGAAGGGTGGGCCCCAGGAATCCTTTTCTCTGGTGGGCCCAAGGTAATCAAGACCAGCACTGCTTGCCTTAGCCCTCTATACATCCCATACTGCATATTGATTTTAAGGGAATGGTGCCCTGGGAGATGCTTTGGCCAAACTGGGTCAGTGGCCTGCTAAATCACATGTGCACAACCCTCCTCTTCAAGGGCCAACAACAGGCCATGTTTTGCAGACCTTCACATTGATGCAGGTAATTCATGCTCAGATAGAGCTGTAGATTCACAGGTGTGGAAATCTACTAAACCTGACCTGTTGTTGGCCCTTGAGGAGGATGGTTGAGCCCCAATGTTCTAATGAAGTGTTCCCCAACCCTCTCCTCGAGAGCCACCAACAGGTAAGGTCTTGCAGATCTCCACATAGTTGGCTCTTAGCTCTGCTGCAGCACTGATTACTAAACCTGTTTAGCTGTGTGAAGATCTGCAACACCTGACCTGTTGGTAGCCCTTGAGGAGGAGCGTTGAGCACCTATGAGCTGAAGTAAATGTATCTTCTCAGTGTCACTACAAGGCTACTTTAGATGCAATTTAAACTGAACCTAAAGTAAAAAGAAAAAATCTGAAAGCCTATTTTCTTTCCCAACGTTTGGCATGCCTGTCTACATTAACTCAAGGACCAAAAAAATTATTCCCATTTCTGCTTTGCATTGCCGATGACCAACAGGGTTCGTTCATGCAAGTGTTGTGTGTGGTGTCGAGCCAGCCATTGGCTGTGAGCGGTTAAGCAGGGTTGCCGGAGCACAGACCATTTCCAAATTTAAGGCTATGAGAGATTTTTGTGGACAGCTATCCCAAATTAGGATGTTTAGTTGATATTGACTAGACGGAACTTTAGTCAAAGTATAACCCCCCTGCCATGCCACCCTACCTGGATAAGGTAAGGGTTTTTTTTTTCGTTTGTAACTCCCCATCCTGCTTCAGCGCCAGGGTAGGATGGCAGGGCTAGGGGGGGGGATTATACTGCTTTAAAGGTTAAACCAGACCAACACCCATTTTACACAATGGGGGTGTCTGTCGGCTGCAGGGGGCACCCCAGTTGCTGGGCCCCCTTCAACGCCAGTAAAGCTCATAAATCTTACTCAACACCTCATTCCCTCAAGGAAATGCAACCTCGTGATTGGTCGGGGGCTGTTACAGGTCCCCTTCCCAGCCAACAAACCAGAAGCCCAAGCACGGAACATGGGACTGTCGCTAGCCAATCGTGAGGCTGTATTTCCCCAAGGCAAGGTGTCAGGATTTACGAGCTTTACTGGTGTTTGATTGAGGGGGGACCCCAGCAATTGGGGTTCCCCCCTATAGCGGACCAACACCTACATTTTGTAAAATGGGTTTTGGTCGGGTTTAACCCTATGGAAGTTTAAAATAACACGGAGGGTTAAAAAAAAGAAAAATATATATATATATTATATCCATACTATTTTCTATTGAAAAAAGTTAAATTCCCTGCTTTACCAGCTAGCCCCATCAGGATCCTTTCTTCTTTTAAGGGAATACTTAAAAGGACATTTTGGGATTAAATATTTCAGCAACAGGAAGTCCTAAAGGAAGTGTTTATACTAAGTGGCAGCATAGAGGTAAGCAGCGGGCAGAGATATCTTTTTGCCCTCACCATTTCTTTTAATTAAAATTCAAGGACTTTGAGGTATTGTCATATATGTCCCTGACCAGCCTCTTGAGAAAGCACTTAAAGGGCTCCAGAAACGAAATTTATCCAGTCAACTTCTATCCCAAGCCTAGAGCCGCAAAACAGTGTTTCTCTTATATATCCATAACATGAGCTGGAAGCAGCATGATGATGAATGGCAGACATATGCTAATTTATTCAGTTACAAATAAACTGTCACATAATGGCAGTTATGTTGAAAGTTCTCCCTAATTCTGAGCTGTGTGTACTGTAACTGAATGTACCATTGCTGGAAAGCCTGGCCAGAGAGCAATATGGCCGACTGCAACTGGTTTGTGTTTTTATGAATATTGGGCAAAGAAAGAAACACAGGCGAATTGGGGGCACTGAGCTGGGATAGAAGGTGACTACATAAACTGCCTTTCTGGGTATAGGATCACTTGAAAAATCTACTTTGCTCAATATTCATCAAAACACAAAGGATGTAGTATGATTTCCAAATGGCAGCTGTATGGATTCCCTGGCTTTGCCCCCTGGTGCTCTCCAGCCATGCTTCAGTTACACACACAGTCCAGCATTGAGGGTCAGCCTTATCAATTATAATAACTGCAAAAGGTCTGAAAGCACTACAAGCTAAACTGCCACATATACCTCATGTGACAAATTAGCTGGTAATCTTTATCATCGATGGAAAGCACCAGGGGGTGCTGCTACATGTCTATGGAGCCATATGGCTGCAATTCAAACATTATACTGCATCCTGTTATTATGAATATTGGGCAAAGGCTTTAATATTATTGGGGGCTGGGGCTAGAACATCCTTTCTGGGTATAGTATCACTTTAATATCACCAGGCAAAGCTGCATGACCTGAAATATATGTTTTTCTGCTAGCTAGTAAAAATACTTAAAGGGTCACTCCAGCCCCTTCCTAAAGAAAATAACTTGCCCCCTGCTATTCGCATTACAGCTCATGTAATAAAAGAAGAAAAAAAAAGCCTTCACCCTGAATCCAGCTTCGGTGGTACCAACATCTTGGTGGCCTGGATGGCCGCTGAATGGGTGGGCATGAGCGTGCACGATGTGGAGAGAGCCAGCTCCCAGTGGCCTGGACTTCTGAGAAGATGGCAGCGGGCGTTCTGTGCGGGATTCAGGGTGAAGGTGAGTTGGGGGGTTTATTTATTTTTATAAAGGGGCTGGAGTTGCCCTTTAAATGATTCCAAATGTCAGGCTGAATGTAGTCCAATGTCTCTAGAACACAGGTCCGGGGGCCAGATATGACCCTCCAAGCCTTCTTAGGTGTCCCTCTGACCCTGTCACTCTGGCTGATGACACTGGCATGTGTATGCCGCTGCAGGGTGATTGCTATTGTGGGCAAAATAACTTGCCATCTATCCTGGGCAAAATTATTCTGTGGCTGTCATGGACAACATAATTCCTTATCTGTCCTGGGCAAAATAATTCTGCTTCTGCATCTGCCTTGGGCAAATAATTCTGCGTCTGTCCAGGGAAAAACAATTTTGGGACTGCCCTTGGCGAAATAATTCTGTCTGCATCTGTCCTGGGAAAACAATTCTGTGTCTGTAACCATTCATTTTATTGGTCGTGTTTGCATTTTGTTTCAGATTTGTTATTACCCGGCTCTTTGAATGCAAACAATGCTGATGTGGGCCTCAGTGAAAATGAGTTTGACACTCTTGCTCTAGAAGCTGTAGGTTTTCCTGCTATTAGTAATGTCCTTGGGAAGATTCCCCTTCACTCTCAGTACTGGGGCTCAGTATAGGAGGTTTAGTTCACTGCTAAGCTGTTGGCGTCACCAGGACAAAAGGCCACAGGAAGTATCTCAGGCCATGTACAAACCACATCAATGTGGTTCTATCTTCCTGTTAAAGGACACAACGGAAAGGTGGTAAAGAAAAATCTCTCTAAAAAGTTCACAGACATCAATGAGTTTTTACGCAATCACATCATTTTACATGGTAAAACAAAGGTTTTGGTTGGGCTTTATTAAGTTGACCACCAGGCCAGAAGATGGTGGTCAGATTCATCTGGCATATGCCAACCTTGCAAGAAGGTGTCCTTCTATTGGTTTGTGCTCTCTCAAATAGTCTGATCATAGACCCCTACCTGTTGTATGCTAAATAATCAGGGTTCTCCAGAAAGCCCTTCCTATGGGCTCTGGCTTGCTGAGGAAAGTCACACATGAAGAGCATTATAACAGGATAAATGGTGTTCTGTTTAATTGTAATACTATGTAAGCTATGTACTTAGAACAGACTTGCACTGTGGCCACCCTCACATCTGACTGAGGAATATAAGTCGACAATTCCCCCCCCAGAAACACTGAAAGTGTACCTAAGCCCAGGATTTTGGGATTTGTTCCTTGCCTGGGGGACCCCATTAGGAAATGCCTCGCTGGGTGACACCCACCAGGTTGCCAAATTAACTCACCTTTTCCTGGTACTACAGCACAGACGCAAGATCGTCTAAGGAGCCGAGCGTGCTGGTGGCCGAATCCCCACTACCCTCTAACAGAGAGCGTGCCTGCATCAGCCATTCTCAAATGCCTGGTGCAGGTACACGCCCTGCTAAATGGATAGCAGGGATGGACCAGGGCAGAAGGTAAGTATACCAGGCGACCTGGAGGGGGTTCACACAGCGGGGCATCCCGATTCTGAATGCCCCGGGGGAGGAGAGCAAGCGGCCCTAGAATCTTATAGATTCCAGGGCCAATGGACATGGGTTTTGGTCCACTTTAAGTATAGATGTGGGTCATTAAAGGGATACAACAGGCAAAAAAGATTATTACACAATTGTTTCGGGCTACGTTTGGCACTGTCCTAAACTGTTTTTCATTTTTTAGTATAATCAAATTTTATTGGTTTTCAAAGGGATAGAATTGGGATACAGAAAGGAAAGAAGGGAGGGGGGCGCATAGAAAATTCCTGTAATAATTACATACACGACTTCACTTCAATTCTATGCAAGCATTTTGTAAACATTTATACATACAGCTGTACATGAGGTTGAGGGCAAATTCATTTGCAGCTATTAGGAGAGATTCGAAATCTATAAGGCCCTTCCCGAGGACCCCAGGAGGGTCACCGTGACCCCCTCGGGGGCCCCCCAACGTGCTCAATTGTGTCTGCATGCTGCGGGTAACCCTGAATTGCAACAGTTTGGCACCTGGGTCCCTCTACAACCAAGCTAGGGCAAGTCTAGTCCTGTGCTTGGGGGAGGGGGGGAGGTTTGTGAGTGGACTGGAAAATGGAGGGGCTAGATGTCGGGATGGAGTATGTGGGAGGTGAAGTAAGACAGGCCCTCCGTAGTATTACTGACACCTGCAACGCATGTGGCAGCAGGGCTGAGAGACGTGTATCCAGATATACTATCCAACCCGTCCAGGTTAGCAAGAATCGGTTTGTGAGATCCCCCCCTCTGGCGATTAGTGTGTCGGATCCTCTCTAGTTCCTGAACCCATTCCATCAGTGTGGGGGGAACCTGTGACTTCCAATGCCTCGGGATAATAGCCTTCATGGCTGAAATGAAGTGCCCCAGGATACCTTTTTCAGACAGAGGGCCAGGGGCAAGAGACAACAATGTCAACTGGGGTGTATTTACTATTTTAGAGCCTGAGATTTGTTCATATATAGCAAAGACTTGGTCCCAGAGAGCTTTAACAACCAGGCAACCCCACCAGATATAAGTCATGTTACCAACATCTCTTTGGCATCGCCAGCATTCATATGGGTACGAGGCTGCGAATCGGTGTATATCTGCCAGGCATCTATACTACCTGGCCAGTACTTTATAGTTTCTTTCTTGAGTGATGCTCGATATTGACGCACCTAGGGTGCCCAGATAAATCCTGGCAAGGTCTTTTTCCAGGATTTGAATTCCCAATTCCCTTTCCCATTTTGTGATGAACTTAGGGGGTGTGGATTGGTTTGTACTTTGTAAGAGGGAGTACAGGCTCGATATTACGTGAGTGGGAGAGCTTTCCTGCATGATTAGGGATTCAAGTTCCGTTTGCGGGCTCCGCGAAACTTCCACTAGATTATTAGCATTGAGGTACGCAAGCAGCTGCCTGTGCAGCAGCCAGGATACATGTCTGCCCCTGCCTCAAATCACCTAGCGAGGGTGCCCTTTTTGCCTTTAGTATTTGACCCACCGTAGTATTGGCAGAGGCTTCCCAAATAAGGAAGCTCTGAGAGAATAATCCAGGTTAGAACGCAGGATTGCCAAATATTGGGGAAAGGGGTCCCGGTCTACGGACTAGTTGGTGGTGCTTACTCTGTAGGGGGTCCCAGATCTCTAAGAAGTGTCTCAGAATGACCGGAGTGGATTCTTTTTGCGGTTTGGAGAGGGGGCCAGCTCAGGTGATCGAAGCAAGGTTTAATGGGGACAGCGACCTCTCAAGCTGTACCCATAGCTTATCCCTGCCTCTGTGTGTCCAATCAACCACTCTTTGCAGGACCGCAGCTGTATGGTACCTTTTTAGATCCGGGAGGCCTACACCCCCTTCCGCTTTGCGCCTTGCTCCTGGATAGCGTTGTCATACTCTCGGTTTGGTGACCCCCCAGACATATTTGGAGAACGCTGACCTTAACTTGTGGAAGAAGCTATTTGGAATTTTTATGGGGACCGTTTGGGAGACATTCGGGAGGATATTCATTTTTAAACTATTAATCCTGCCGAAACAGGAAACCGGTCTCTTTGCGTAGGAACCTAAGTCCGCCAGAGTCTTGGAGAGGATAGGGGAGTAGCTTAACTTGTATAGTTTGGAGAGATCCGCTGGGATCTGCACGCCCAGATATTGAATAGAGTGTGGCTTCCATTTGAATGGGAAACTAAGCTTTAGCTGGTTGACCTCCTGTTGCATTAGTGAGAGATTGAGAGCCTCTGACTTTGAGTAGTTAATTTTAAAAGAGCTAAAGTGCTTAAATTACCTCAGGATTGCTGGAAAAGAGATGTGTAGAGACATTATGTGCAATAGGAGGTCATCTGCATAGAGTGAGGCTTTATAATGGTGGTCGGATACTTGTATCCCTTTAATGTTTTGGATTGTTTTAAATGGCTATTGCCAGGTGTTACATCATGAGGACGTAAAGCAGGGCAGATAAAGGGCACCCCTGACGTGTGCCATTACTTATAGGGAATGTGTCAGACAACAGCCCGTTGACCCTAACTCTAGCTGTTGGGTGGATGTAAAGAGCAAGAATTGTGTAGAGGAGGCCTGGGCCAACACTAATCTGCTGGAGGGAGGCTCTCATGAATTCCCAGTCCACTCTGTCAAATGCCTTCTCTGCGTCGCACGAGGAGGTGTTAAATGGATATGTGATATTAGATCATATAGTTTGTTGGTGTTGTCCCTGGCCTCTCTCCTCGGGACAAAACCTACCTGGTGGATCAGATTCAGTTCTAAGAGTTCGACCTCCTCCGTGGGAATGACTGGGAGGGGGGTATTTTCTATGTAGGCAGCGATTGTCTCAAGGTACGCCAGCGCGCTTGGGGTAGCGTGAGGAGGGCCACGAATGTTGTATAATGAGGCGTAAACATTTCTAAAGATGTCTGCTATATCAGAAGGAGTCTGTGCTGTGGCCCCATCCTGTCTTTTAAGGGCGGCTATGTAAGCTGCTGTCTGCCTCGGGTTTAGTGTTCTCGCAAGCATGCGTCCGCACTTGTTTGCTGATTCATATAGCAGGGCTTTACCTTTGTCTCTATAACGCAAATATGATTGGTTATATAGGCTTTGGAGCTTCTCCCTAGTGTGCCCGGAGTTCTAGTAATTTGGCATTAGTGGGCTTGATTTTATGTTCCCGCTCTAGGGAGTAGATCTGATTTAGGGTCTGCTTTATAAGTGAGGACCTCTCCCTCTTAAGCCTAGCCCCATGCCTGATTAGTTCCCCTCTGAGGACACACTTCAATGCCTCCCATTGGAACGGTAGAGGGGTAGGGTCATGTTTATGGTCATCCATGAAGTGCTTGATGGTTGTCTCCACCACAGAGGAACACACTGCGTCGCTAAGCAAGTTATTGTTTAGTCTACAGGTCCAGCCTGCAGGAGCAGGTCCTGGGAGATAGAGGGACATAAAGATAGGGGCGTGGTCGGTCCACAGTATGGGGCCGATCCATGCCCTGGGATCCCAGTCCAAGGCGTGATGATTAAGTAGCAAATATTCAATTCTGCTGTAAGAGTTAGCAGCATGGGAGTAAAATGTATAATCTTTTTTTGAACCATTGAGTATCCTCCATGTATATATCAGTTGGAGATTTGTTAAGGACTTTTTCAGTCTATTGATCTTGCTCAGCGATACAGCGGCCCTCTCGGTGGAGGTGTCTATGGGGGGGGTAAACAGGATATTAAAGTCACCCCCAAGAACAGTTATCCCCTCCGCAAAGTCTTCAAGAAGCCCCAGCACTCTTATACAGAAGTTAACCTGGTCGCAGTTAGGGGCGTAGATGTTTGCTAAAGTGTATTTTTTACTGCTCAACCTTAATAAAGAGAAACCGTTCCTGTGGGTCCATCTTTGTCTCTAATATCTCATGCGGAAGCGTTTTGTGAAATGCAACCGATACTCCCTTTGTCTTGGCTTCAGGATTAGGGCAGTGGTGCCAGGATTTAAAGTACCTATCCTTGATTTTGGGAATCTGATCCGCCTTAAAGTGCGCCTCTTGGAACATAGCAACCCCTACCCTTTGTTTATGTAGAACATAAAGCACCTTAAATCTCTTTTCCGGTATATTAAAGCCCTTAACGTTGAAGGAGCATATAGTCAACTCCACCGAGGGAATGGGGGCGGGTGGTGTGGGGCCAATCAGGGGTGGGTAAGGAGGGGGGAGTACTGATTGGCGGGTAGAAAAAAGATCAGGGATGATGGAGTGGGAGCCTATCTAGTGTATGGGGGGGGGGGGAGATAGGCTTGTATGGAAGTGTACTAGATGTAACTGATTATGTTATTCACTCTGCCACCCGTGGGCAAGGGAAGAAGCCTATCTCAGGGGAGTGAGAAGCGATGACCTCTATTGGAGAGATGCGCTTTTCTGTAGGGAGAGAGAAATACCTTTCAGTGTTTGGAGTCCCAACAAGACCCAAGTCTGGGCCGAACTGAGTGTAACACTTAAATTGTAGAGTACTAAAACAAGAGATCAAGATGCAATGGAGTGTTAAAGCATCAGAAACCACGGCCCTCCCTGCCCCAGCGGCGGCTGACCGGGAGGCCCAACCGGGGGGGCCCCCACACCAAACCCCCAATCCGGCCCCAACAGCAGCAGGCTGAGCCACGGACCTCAACCTTGAGGAGTGACCCGGTCCCATCGGAGCACCACCACCCGAGGCCGATCTTCATCCACTGAAACATGTAATCTCCCGCCTTTTGCAGAGAGAGAGGGGCGAGCTCAAGCGGGACCCGGCCAACAAACCTCCATAACAACCTAAAACAGAAAACAACAATGGTAAGCAGCCAGAGGCAAACAGAGTCAACACAACCCCGCTGGGGCTGCTAGCAACCTCCCACCCAGCACCCCAGCCGTCTGTCCTGTATGGATCACTGCTCAATTTTTGCCTGATCTGACAGGATAAAAAAAAATAGAGCCGGGCTCAGGGCGTAGGCGGGAGCGGCGAGGGCACCAGCGATGCCAGCAATCTTCAGGACAGGATCCAGGACCCACTCGACATCAACACCAGGAGTCTAGTCAGCCGAGTCACAGAATACCAACCCCAGGCCAGTCCGCCCTCCTTCAAATCCATCAGAAGGGCACACCAGGTCTCTCTTGATCACCCGGTTCCAGTGTCTATTGCCTTCCCTGCGTAGGCTATGAGGTCGCCGGGCTCCGCGTTCCAGGTGCGGGGCCCAATATCGCCAAGACCGAGATCCGGGGAAAGCCAATCTTCCACAGGCGAAGTCGGGAGTTCCAGGAAACCAAACAGGCCAGGAAGCTGGGATGGGGAGCGCAGGGCAAAGGAACGCCCCTGCATGGTGACCACTAGGTGAAACGGGTGGCCCCACCTGTAGGTGGCTCCTTCTGACTTCTCCAGCAGGGGTTTAGGTGTCCGTTGCATCTGAAGAGTACGTCTAGCCAGGTCAGGCAACAATGTGATGGAAGCCCCATGGTAGTGTGAGGGACCTCTTTCCCACGCTCTCCTCATTATCTCCTCTTTCACTTTGTAGTAATGGATTCGCCAAACTATGTCGCTGGGTTTGGCCAGATCTGTTGATCGTGGTCTTGGTGCTCTGTGTATATGGTCAATCTCAATATGTTCGTCTTGACGTCGCCCCAGAAGATCGTTGAAGATGGTAGTAGCAATTACTTCCAGGTTGCCGTATCTGGCGTTTCAGGAAGACCACGAATCCGGATATTATTCCACCTCCCCCTGTTCTCTTGGTCGTCAAGCTGGAGTAGCGTTCTGGCGATATGTTCAGTCAAATTAGCTTGGGCAAGCTGCAGGGCTGTGTTTGCCCTTTCTAGGACTTCTATGCGCTGGTCCGCTAACTCCCGGCCCCGCTCCAGATTTTGGACTCTCTCACTGACATCGACACCAGCAGTCTAGTGTCTCACAGACCTCTGATACCGCCTTCGTCACCTCATCTAATTCCCTCCTTAATAGGGTCTCCATTCTGTTGGTATAGTTCTCAAAGTCCCTCCTTGAAGGTAGGAATTTCAGCAGGACTTCCAAGTAGAGGGGATCTGGTCACAGGTTGGAAGGTCAGACAGCAACGGCCGCTCTAGCCAGCTGAATGCTGATCCATCGGGCCGGGGGCCCCAGCCAGGGCGCGGCCGGGTCGATTTTGAGGGCACTGATCTCTGGTAGGTGGGCGCCCGGGCGTCATCCCCGGGACACCTGCAGGGCATATCTGAAGGCGTAGGCCCGCCTCGAGGTGAACCTAATGCTGCTGGAGCTACTTCACTCGGCTCGTCCGCCACTGCTGCGCTGGGCCTAGTGGACGTCAGCCAGTTTTCTTCCGCTGACTGCTGGGGAAGTGCTTGGGCAGGGCTTCCTGTTGTCTTGCGGGGCGCGGAGCGAGAGAGGGGGGGCTTGAATGAGTCCCTGGACCCAGTAATCCAGAAACAGACCCATATCTCAGGTGCTGCCTACCATCCCAGCCACAAATTCTTTGGTTCAGCTCTTGGTCACTGGACGAGCATGAGGAGGGATTTGTGCTTACACAGGGGGCCCCCTCTAACATATTCTGGGGTGACCCCATATGGAAGCTGTGACATGGGGAGCGGGCCTGCGACATTGCTGGATTAGCATGGCGTGCTCTAAGTGTTGAAAGCAGGGAGGGCGGGGGGGAGAAGGGGGCCCTGTTTACTGGAACGCCGGGGGGGCAGGGGGCCCGCTGCTCCCGCGTTTGATGGCGGGGATTGATCTGCGGCCCATGATGGCTCCGACCCCCCCCCCCCCGGACCTGAGCACCAGTTGGTGTCCTCCCCATCCATCCGGCGGGCGTGTGATGCTTCTTCGGCGGCGGGCAGCGGAGGAGGTAGGCGCCGCTCCACCCACTCCCACCTCTCGGTCCTTGCCGCTCCCGCCATGGCGGGCGCTCAGTCCTCCGAGCATCAGCCGTTGCCATCTCTACTTGGTGGGCGCGCTGCATCTCTTCTGTGGCGGGCAGCGGAGGAGGCAGACGCCGCTCCCGGCTTCTGCAGCTTCCGTTGCGGATGGCGCTCTATCTTCTGAGCGCCGACAGTCTGCTGTAGCTTCCTCTACCTCCGACCCCGCCTCACCTCTGCTCCGGTCGGGCTGGGAGGCCGCCGCCGAAGGGATCTCTGCCAGGCTTCCCCGCCACTGGTCCCGGCTTCTCCTAGCAATGACACCACCCCTGTCGTCCCCGCTTGAGACAGCCGGTGAGTTCCTCCTCATCTGTGGGGCTGTCAACGTTGCCTCGGGTCGCTCACCTTGCGCGGCGTTCTGGTCATCCTTTGCTTGGGGCAGATGTGGACGCCATGCTTCCTTCCACTTGCTGGACATCTCGTCTGGGACCCGCCACCATCTTGCCGCCTCCACCTTGCGAACTGTATTGCTCTCCCACAGGGAAATATTGTGGGATTTTAGCTGCCTGGGAACCCCTGGCCGCTGCCCTGGTCTTCTTTCTTTTTGACATGAGTCAGTGGGCTCTTGTGAAAGGGTATTAGATATAATTAAAGTTGCTTTAGGCGCAGAGCTCTCTCAGAAGCGTCTTCACGCGGCCATCGCTTAGCCACACCCCTGTTTTCCATTTTTAAATTGAAGAAGAACTGCCCGAGATATCAAGGTCCGCAATCAACAAAACATAATCTGTTGGAGGGCCTTGAGGAAGAAGGTTGCATAGTTATTACGGTTGAATAAATACATATGCTCATCAGTTCAAACAAGTGGTGGGCTTAAAGTGTAATTCCACATTTGATGACCTTTTTAAAAGTTTTCCTTATTAGGTTCCTAAATGATGTGCTCACTGTGCTGAATCTGTCTGTATTTTTTTCTTTTTTGTCTGTGTGAAACTTTGTTATAAATCTGTATTTCTTTTACATTCCAGAAGAGTAAAACAATAAGGCAGAACAACAAAAAAAACAGAATTTTCTTTTAAAGCGGAACACAGCCCGTGAATTTGAATTTCCTGGGTTTTCGCCCATAAAAATGTATCTGTGCAGGCACCAACGGCGCATGCTTGGGATATCACCCAATGAGAGCCATCTGCTGTGACTATGTCATTCAGCAGGTGGCTCTCATTTACTTGAATGAGGAGTGTGCGCTGCCACATCCCCCGCAAACCTACCTTAGCGGACGCTCCCGCCCCAGCCTATGTAAATGGCTGTGGCAGGAGCAAGCACTCACTACTGTAAACAATGAGAGCCACCTGCTGAATGACAATGTCACACCCGGCGGATCTCATTGGACAAGAGCCTGCACATCTGCCATCAGGCCATCAGAGTAATTCAGAGACAATTGGGTTAACCTCTCGACTGAAGGGCGTGGACTGCAAGACGGTGTGGCTCCTCCTCCTGTGCCTATATCCTCCTGGCTGACTTCCTCCACTTCAGTTTTCTTTCTTGTAGTGGAACTGAACTGAACTGAACTGCAAGGGTGTATCTGAACTCCTTTCCCATTTACTTTATGTTTTTAAAGGAATTATGCCTTGGAAGCGGGGGTATTGGAAACCTGTCTGTTCCTGGGCCCTTATACTCCTCTGATTTGGATTAACCCACCTTGCCTCCACAGCTAATGCATTCGGATCAGGATGGTAAGGGTAAGCGCCAGGGTCTTGGGGAGCTGTGGGGTGTCACCTTTTTGTTTTTTTAAAAAAGCTGAGACTCCTGTGCTGAGAATTGCGCCACAGGAAAAAGCAGCCACAGGTTTTTGTCTGGTGAGCCTGATTGGGGGTGACCAAGGGAATTATTTTCCCCCTTTTATTGCTCTTTCTCATGTGTTAATGATGTGTTTTACTGGTTGTAAAATTCAAAATTTGCACCTTTAAGGGGGTGCGAAGTAGCTAGCATCCCTTAAGCGGCCGATTCTCTTCAGGGGCACAATGCTCTGTTCTTCGCTGCCGCCGTGGAAAGATTTTCGGCTTAGCGAAGTAGCTAGCACCACTGACAATCAGTCCAACGCTGTGGAAAGATTTTTGGCTTAGCGAAGTGCCAAGTACCACAGACTCCTCCGATTCTTCTTAGGGCCTCAGCGCTCTTTCTCGGGCCGAGGCTGTGGAAAGATTTTCGGCTTAGTAAAGGTCGCCGGTTCCTCTCCGCTGACCGGGCGGACACTCGGTGCTTCCCCGGCCACACGCTGGGGTTGCTGGCCAACAGGGGGCTGCTCCGAGCCACCGCACAGCCACCCTCATGCGGACCTAAAACATTAGGTAGGTTCATTTGATTGGATTTATATATGATTATTGTGTTTATTAATATTATGTTATTAATATTAATATAGTTTTAATGATATCATCTACATTTTTATAATTTAATAATATTGTTTTAGTTTATATTTTTATATATTGTGGGAAAGGGCAGGATATATTATATAATATATATATATATATATATATATATATATATATATATAGATATGGTGGTTACCACCCAGAGGACTCAAATTGTCACTTGTGACTATCGAGAACTGTTCACATACTAGGTCTTAGACCCCCTGGGAGGTGATTTAGCATCACCATGACGGAGGCATCTGGGGTAATCGGATCTGGTCCTTTAGCAGATAGATTCACCCCATGTCCAGTATGCAAACAGGCACTGGACGAGGATAGCACGGTGTGCAGGGTTATGCTACGGTAGTAGTGGATATGGAAGACAGTTGTCTCCTCCCTGCAAGGGTTCTGACCCTTGTCGCCGGTGCCCCCTGAACCTTAAACCCCCCTTGGCAGCCTTCAAGTGGACCTAAATTTTAGTGAGTCGTACCGGCTACTAAGAAGGTTTTTGGAAAAAAAAAATCCTCTGAGTTTTTGAAGAGGATATTGTGGCTGCCATAGTCTCCCTCTGAATCTTTAAACTCTGTCGGCAGCCCTCAAGTGGTCCTAAACCTTTAGAGAGTCATTAAGAAGTATTGGCTACTAAAAAGGTTTTTAAAGAAAAGATTTTTCCTCTAAATTGAAGAGGATATTGTGGCTGCCATAGTTATCCGTTGGGGAGGATTCATCCAGTAGGGACCCGTATTCAGAGTCCTCTACACAAGGGGGTGCTCAGTTAAGGAGAAGATGGTTGGATGGTTTGATATTCTCCATTCGGGAAGATGTTGCGGAGCATACACATTATTCTAATCTGATCAATAGGGAATGGCAGGGAAAGTTAGAGTGTCTTCCGACCATTCCTTAAAGTGGACCAACACCGAGAGGTGATCGGCCCGGAAATCTATAAGATTCCCGGGCCGATCACCTCCCACCCCGTGGGACATCCGAGATCGGGATGTCCCGCGGGGTGAAACCCCCCCAAACACCCCAAATCACCTACCTTATCTTCGGCGGCGGCCGGCCGCCGCCGCCTCCCTCGCGCCCCTGTAGGCGTGCGCGTGCGCGCGCCCGCGCCGGCCGTCTGCGAATGGCCGGCGGGGGCGCGCGCGCGCCGAAAGTGACGCGAGGGAGGCGGCGGCGGCGGCAGCCGCTTGGACGTTCCTGATCCCCGCCTGGACGTTGGCGGGGATTGGACCGTCCAGTCACGTGGGAGCGGGGACAGGTAAGATTTTGGGGCTTTCTGGGGGGTTTCACACAGCGGGGCACCCCCGATCGGGGTGCCCCGCCGAAGTGGACCAAAACCCAGGATAGTCAAAATCCTGGGTGTTGGTCCACTTTAAGTTCTAGATACTATGTATCCCTTTCCTCCAGATCAGATTGAATTATGGTCTCACCCACCTGTGGACGCTCTAGTGCCAGGTATTTTTAAGATTTTGGTTATGCCATCCTCTGATAGTGCTTCTCCAAAGGATCCAGCGGATAAGCGCGTGGCTCAGGTGGCATGTCATGCTTATTCTATTATGGGATCGACCTTGCGGCTGGCCTGTGCTACATCCATAGAATTTTTGGGGAGCAGGAGGTTGTTAAAACAACTGGACTCTGCTTGTTGACATGGGGAGTTTGCTTGGTTTGGGGAGCGTTTGGTTGACATGGTAAAGCATGATACTGGTGGTAAATCATCTAATCTGCCACAGAAGCCGAAGTCTAATACTGCTTTCCTCAGGGCCTCTAATCCTGCGGGGTTCTGGCTAGAGGTTCGGCCTCTTCAGGTTACTGACAAGATCTTTTGGAATAAGACAAAGTCCCAAATTAAGGCAACAGGTGTCTGGCAGAATAAAGCCAAACCCCCTTTAGAGCCTGCTCAGGCATGAAGGGACGCCCCCAACCTTGCAGGTGGGGGGAAAGCTTCTGCATTTTGCTCATATTTGGAGGCTTCATGTAACAGATATTTGGATACAGGAAGTTGTATCCTCAGGTTACAAGATCAAATTAGGAGCCAGACCTCCTCAGAGATTCTTTTGGTCAGGGGTATCCCGAATTCAGCAGAAAGCAGAAGCATTGAGATCTGCCGTATCTCACCTTTTTTAGAGATTGAAGTTATTGATCCTCAGTGAAGTTACTCCAGCCGGGAATTTTTTATAACCACAGTGTATATATAAGGATGCATACCTACATTGCAGTAGGTGGCCTACATCTTCAGTTTGTGGTGCTAATCTTCGGTCTATCATCAGCACCAAGGGTGTTTACCAAGGTGTTGGCAGGTCTCATGTTTACTCTTAAGTAGTCAGGGTATACATATAATCCCTTACTTAGACTATCTGTTTATATGGGCCCCATCATGTCAGGGGGCCCAGAAGGATGCACAGACTGTCTGATCGACATTAGATAACTGACTATCCAGTCAAATATCATATCATATACCTTCAAGAGTTATTTTTTTCTGGGAAGGTCATTAGACACGTCCCAGGCAAAATTTTCCTTCCAGAACAGAAGAGACTTTTACTTCAGGGTACAGGGTCTCTTGTCTTTCCCTCACCCGACGATTCATCAAGGAATGTGTCTGTTGGGCCTAATGGTATCTTGCTTGAGGCAGTACCTTTTGCACTGTTCACACAAGACCCCTGCAGAAGGAATTGCTCACGATCTGGGATCAAGACCCACACACTCTGGATCACTCTTTTTTGCATGACACCGTCAATAAGGCAGTCTCTAGCCTGGTCCTCAGCCTCCTCAGACTGGCAAATCCTCCCTTCCAGTACAGTGGAAGATCATCACCACGGATGCCGGTCTATCCGGTTGGGGGAGTGTCATGGAGTCACAAACGATCCAGGGACAGTCGAGTTCGTTCGAGGGAGAGCAGACTCTCCATAAAAATCCTGGAAATGAAAACAATTCTATTGTGTCTCAGACATTTGACATATAATCCCGTCCGGATTCAAACAATCAGAGGGCGGTGGTATATATCAATCACCATGGGGGCACCAGAAGCAGTAAAACCCTCATGGAAATGAGCTGTTTTTTTCCACCTTGTTGTTTTAGTTATTTGTTTTCATCTCCAGGAGCTCGCCCGCTGAGCCTGGAACCATCTGTCATCGGGTGTAGTTCACCTGAGGTTGTCACACATAGGCTGACAATGCACTAGTTGTGCGCTGTCCCCTTTAAAGTGGACCAACACCCACAGCTGATCGGCCCGGGAATCTATAATATTCCCGGGCCGATCAGCTCCCTCCCCGCGGGGCATCCGAAATCGGGATGCCCCGCTGTGTGAAACCCCCCCGGACGCCCACAAACCTTACCTTCTCCTGTTCCAACGGCGCATGTGCGGGCCGCCGCCTCTCGTGCACCCGCGCCGGCCGTTTGTGAACGGCCGGCGCGGTCCCTGTAAGAGGGAACGCGTGAGAGGCGGCGGCCCCAGCTTGTCCGATCGGGGTGCCCCGCAGAAGTGGACCAACACCCAGGATAGTGAAAATCCAGGGTGTTGGTCCACTTTAAATCCCGGTCAATCGACAGCGGGTGTGCGTGCCTATTAGGGACTCCTTGGGTACTAACCGGAGCCTCCGGTGCGGCGGTCTTCAGTTTTCACCCTCAATGTGGGTGACTTGGAAGTACAGGCAGCAATTGCTCTCCAGCCATACAGAAGCTGTAGAGACCAGGCACGGGGCAACAAAGGTGGGTAGCAGTGGCAGGACTCTGTCCCTAGCCCAATAAGGATTCAGTATCCTGGGCTTTAAGATACATGGTGCAGGCAGGAGATCTATTGGCCCCCACAGGAAAAATGCCTCAGGAGCCGGTAATGTATAAATCCTGATTATTATGGCATTTTTTTTAATGTAGCCTAATCCACCCAGGGTTAAGGATAGAGGCAAAGACCCCCCCAATAGCCAGCTCAAGAATCTTTAACTCATTAAAAGCTGTGAATCCTACAGCATTACACTTCTGGATACCTGGCAGAAGTCATGCCTAAGAATATTAATGGGTAAGGAGACTTCAGCTAGTTACAGGCAGTTAAAGTGGACCAAAACCCAGGATTTTGACCATCCCAGGGGGGGGGGCCCGCTGTGTAAAACCCCCCAGATCTCCGAGCCCAACTCACCTCTTCCAAAGTCCTATGGCACATGTGCTGCAGCTCATCCAATCAGCGTGCTCGGAGCCGCTGACACAACCACATCTAAGGCCAGCAGCTCCGAGTGTGCTGGCGGCTGTATCCCCGCTTCCTTCTAACGGAGCGCACCCGCCTTTCACAAAAGCCTGGCGCGGGGCACGCGCCCTGCAAGGATAGCGGGGATGCGGCTCCTGCATGCTACCTGGGGGGTTTAACTCAGCGGGGCATCCCAATTTTGGATGCCCCGGGGGAGAAAATCACTCACTCTGGGTTTTGGTCCACTTTAAAAGGTAACCTAGACCTTTAGATGTAGACCTCTACATCTATCCCTTCCACCAATACTCCCATGCACCGGCCGGTTCCCTGCTCAGCGCAAGTGCTCCCAGGTAAAGGGGAATAAATGTGGGCCTTCTACCTATCTATATTCTTTCTGGCCTCTCTCTATGGCAAACATATCAACATCTATGGGAAACTTTGTATTGGATCAACACAATCCAGATCCCAATCCGATTTCTCTGTCTTAAAGCGGTCCTTCACTCTGAATAAGAGTCTATCTTATATGTTTCCCACACCCTGTACATACAGATTGCCCACATTAAAAATCATCCTACCTGCATCTACTGCATGTTATAAGCCTTTAACCATCCAAGATGGAGGCTCATGGAACGTCAGGCAGCCTGCAAACAGGAAGTGCCTTCTGACTGTGCTGCTCTGCATTCTGGGATTGCTGACCTTTTCCTGACGCCAGCTCTGCTCTGTCTGAGCAAAGTACAGCTATAACCAGCCCCCTGCACTTTATTACTCTCTCCTCTCCTCAGTTAGTGTGATGCTTCTGAGTCAAGATGGCGGCGCCCGTATCCTAAAGTCCTGAACAGAGTTGCAGCCCAGTGGGGGAAAGAATAATAAGTAAGTGACTAAAAACTTAAAATATATTAATTTTAGATGCTGGGAAATAGTTTTATAAGAGTTTTGGCTTTTCAATAAATCATGGTAAAGGTCCGGTTTAAGCTCAGTCTGGGATGAGGAGGTCCAGCTGCCTGCATCTGGCTCTGCTCCTTACGCTGTATATATTCTTCTTTTTTGTTGCTAAGAGCATGCTAGGAGTTACCTGCGTTTTTCCTGATGCTGGTATCTGGGCTGCTGTAGCCTCATTGATGGAAGCCCTGCAGGTCAGCTGACACAGAGCTGCACTGATTACAGGGCTCATTTGCACCTGTGCAAAGCCTGGCTAGGTCACACCTTGCTGTGGATTTTACAACAGGCTAAGTAGTTTTGTAACCTGGCTGAATGCAAAAATGGTAAGAAATTATTTTATTTTATAATATAATGCTATACAATGAATGCAAGTTTGGGGAGCTCATTATGCCATGATGCTTTGCTACCTTATGTTATCTGTTTTTTACAAATGCTATACTATACACTATATGTCATTAGTGTCATATATGCCACCAGGGAAGATGGAATGCATGAGGCAGAGTTAAACTGTTGCAGGTTATATTGTTGTTCACCTTCTGCCAACACTCTGGTTTCATTTATTAAAGCAGACCTACACACCCTTGCTAATATCTGCTAGGAAAGGTCCTGATTATTTGGGATTTTCCTAATACAACTTTCTTCCTCATGCCATGAAGGAAAACTTTCTTCTAGTAGAGCTTCCATCTGGTGGGAGTCAGGGAATAATAGCGCACATGTACAGAGGCTGCATCGCTACTATGAAGATGTGCTTCATTCCAGTGTGCAGCAACTTTCTGTCCCTGACAAGCTTCCACTATTGATTTTGCCTTCCTATATTAAAATCCTTCTAAGGATCTGAAATATGTTTTGGCGGCAGGTTTTCTTTAGGGATGAGTGCTATCCCTGTGGTTCTAACCACTCCTATTTGTTATAAGTGTAAGGTATATGGCTGCTTTGTAATTGCTCTATCTCAGGTTTCTGTCCCTGCAGAATACACGGTGTTATTACTAATGGCTGTTAGCATTTTTTTACATTATTTTTTAATATATATACCGTATTTGCCAGCGTATAAGACAACTGGGTGTATAAGACGACCCCCCAACATTTCCACTCAAAATATAGAGTTTGTTATATACTCGCCGTATAAGACTACTCCCTCTTCCGCACACGCTGCACCCCATCTCTGCCCAGCTCAACGCTGCACCCCTGCTCTGCCCAGCTCCACGCTGCACCCCATCTCTAACCTGCTCCATGCTGCACCCCCATATCTGGGCAGCTACATGCTGCACCCCCATCTCTGCACAGCCCCACGCTGCACCCCATCTCTGGCCAGCTCAATGCTGCACCCCCATCTCTGGCCAGCTCCATGCTGCACCCCCATCTCTGCCCCTGCTCCATGCTGCACCCCCATCTCTGCCCCTGCTCCATGCTGCACCTCCATCTCTGGCCAGCTCCACGCTGCACCCCCATCTCTGCCCCTGCTCCATGCTGCACCTCCATCTCTGGCCAGCCTTACGCTGCCCCCCCCCCCATCTCTGGCCAGCTCCATGCACCAGGCATCTTACACTGGAGATGCAATGCTAGCCGGGCCACTGACCTTACACTTGGGGTGGGGCAGGGCAGGGCAGAGAGCAGAGGTGAGAGATCAGCCCTTTCCAAACGCATACCTCCCAACTTTTCATAATAGGAAATCGGGACAATATCTAAATTAGGCCATGCCCCCTCATTAATTGATGGATAGGAGATACATTGTAACAGTTACAACAATAGAAACACTTTGAATAGGCAAATGAACCATTGCTGCAGATCTGCATGTTACACTTCAAAGACAGACAAATGAGAACGAGGGACTGGGGGACACGGCCTCCAAATAGGGACACTTGGGAGGTATGCTTACGTCTATTAAAGGAAAGGCTTACCTTAGCCTCTCCAGCAAGCACTCACCTATTGTTGAAGCAGCAGACGATCTGGCGGTCCAGTGAGCGATCAGACAGTGGGGCGGGTGATCAGAAGGCCCTCAGCTTGTTCCGCCTGATTCATTGGTGGATCAGCGGCTGGGACCACACCCCCCCAACTCCCGCAGCGAGCCGGCTCCGCTCTGTCAGGCGAAAGAGACAGGCGCCGCCGCTGCAGCCTCACATGGCCTTATGCCTCCTGCGGCCCTGCACTCGGCAGGCTGCTGCTCCAATGGCATTCCGGGACATTTCCTGAGGGGGCGGGGCGGCGGGACATAACTCACCAATCCCTGATTGTCCTGCCCAAATCGGGACAGTTGCGAGGTATGCAAACGTCAGAACTGAAGGAACTCCGATTGGCCAGTGTCACCACCCGCCCTCCTGCACATCGGATGCTCATTCGCCGCCCTCCCGCATGACGGCAGCTACAACCCTGTGGCACTCACATCGGCCTCCCTCCCGGCTCCCGCCTTTCAGCTTGTCGGCCGCTAACTCCGCTTCCCTCCCCCACGCATGTTGGCTGCTACCTCTACCGCCCTCCTGCACATCGGCCACTCACCCGCAACCACCCTGTTTCTGCTGCTCACCGACCTGAGCTTCTCCTGGTGCGCCTGATGGCCAGTCCGCCCCTGTCTGCAGGTATGTCACTCGTGCAACCGGCGTATAAGACGACCCCCCCACTTGGAAGCATGTTTTTCAGGGGCAGAAAGGCATCTTATACGCCGGCAAATACGGTATATGTGTATATATATATATATATATATATATTTGTTGTTGCACTTCTGGCCTGTAATACCATGGGAAAGAATAGTGTATTACTTGTCGTACACTCATGTAGTGTCTACCTTGTACAGCACCATGTAACTAAATGGCGCTCTCTGACAAAGGGCATAATGATAACCTATATTTATATAGTTTAGATCAGGCTTACATTGGGCTGTTCCGATTGACCCATTTAAACCAAAACAACAGCCTGGCACAGTGGGGAAAGAAAACTCTTTCTCTATGAGAAATCAGGAACCTGCTTGGTCTCAGGACGGCAGAAGTCCCGTGGTCTCGGTTCCATATGAGAAGCTGGCAGAGATTCCTCCTATCTCATGGGACAAGTGCCCAGATTCACTGGATCATGAGATCAAGATAGAGACGGATATTCTAGAGGGTCTCCCCTGGTGGACCATTCCAGTAATCTTAAAAGGAGAAAGACAGTCATTTCAACAGACACCAGCTCCTGGGGTTGGGGAGCCCACTGGGACAGTCAACAGGTCCAGGGAAAGGGGCCACCATGCAAAGCAGATCCTCCAACTTCAGGGGACCTTTGGTGTGTTAGCACTGAATCACTTTCTACCAGATCTCAGGCTGAGAAGTCCAGGTCTTGTCCTACAATGCTTCCACAGCAGCATTCCTAAATCATCAGGGCAGGACCAAGTCTTTACCACTAATAAATCTAACTCGACTATGTTCCCTTACAATGTACCCTTACAATAGTGGCAGTTCCTTTAAAGATTACCCTAAAAACTCCCAGATAGGGCCATATGGAGACCTGATCCTTTAATTTTTTGCCAGAGATGCTACATCTAATAACATGCCCCAAGATACAGTACTCCGACATGCTAGCTAGAGCAGGATCAGCAGAGGAGCTCTCACTTTTAGAATGGTGGTTTAGTGGAATAACTTTCTCTTCCATTTTACTTCAGGCCATCAGAAGAATTCAGAGACAAATGGGTTAACCTTTCCCAAAGCGCGTGGACTGCAAAGATAAAAGCGTGTCTCCACCTCCTGGGCCTATGTCCACCTTCAGTTTCTTTCTTGCAGTGGAACTGCAAGGGTGTATCTGAACTCCTTTCCCATTAACTTTTTGTTTTTAAAGGAATTATGCCTTGGAAGCGGGGGTATTGGAAACCTGACTGTTCCTTGGCCCTTATACTCCTCTGATCTGAATGGACCCACTTTGCCTCCGCAGCTAAGCTGCATTCGGATCAGGATGGTAAGATAAGCGCAAGGGTCTTGGGGCGCTGTGGGGTGTCGCCTTTTTGTTTTTTCAAAAAGAGTGACACTCTTGGCTGAGAATTCCGCCACAGGAAAAAGAAGCCACAGGTTTTTGTCTGGTGAACCTGATTGAGGGGAACCAGAGGAATTAATTTATTCTTTATTGCTCTTCCCATGTGTTAATTATGTGTTTTACTGGTTGAAAAATTCAAAATTTGCGCTCTTTTTAAGGGGTGGAGTTAAGCGGCAAGAAGGGAGCAAAGGCTTCTTTCCGCCAATAAACGAGGAGCGTTCGTCTCCTCCGACTCAAAGCATTGAATATACCCGCCGCCTAAGAAAACATTTTCGGCTTAGCATAGCAGCGAGCATCGGTGTGCGGCTCTTTTCTTACCCCGCTCTCACTGGAAGATTTTCGGCCAGGCGAAGTGGCAAGTACCGCTAACATCGCAGGTCTCCTCCAGCCGCTCTCACTGGAACATTTTCAGCTGGGTGAAGCGGCAAATACCGCTAAGATCGCGGTTCTTCCCGGCCGCCTTCACGGCAAGATTTTCGGCCGGACAAAGCGGCAAGTACCGCTAACATCGTGGTTCTCCTCTGGCCGCCTTCAATGGAAGATTTTTGGCAGGTGAGGCGCCAAGTACAGCTGAGATCGTGGTTCTTCTCCGGCCGCCTTCACTGGATTATTTTCGGCTTAGCATAGCAGCGAGCACCGGTGTGCTGCTCTTTTCTTACCGCGCTCTCACTGGAAGATTTTCGGCCGGGCGTAGTGGCAAGTACCGCTAACATCGCGGATCTCCTACGGCCGCTCTCACTGGAAGATTTTCGGCCAGGGGAAGCACAAAAGTACAGGCCACTTTGCGGTTCTTCTACGGCGTACGCTACTTATTCTACCCGCTGCCTCTAGAAGATTTTCAACTGGGCTAGGTGCCTAGCATCACCAGCACTTGATACTGGGGTTGTTGGCTGGCAAAAAGGGCTGCTTCTGAGCTGCTGCACGGCCACCCTCAAGCGGACCTAAATCTTTAGGTAGGTCATTTTTAATGTGTGTATTATTATAAATATAAAACGAAAAGAATAAAAAAAAAAATATATATATATATATATATATATATATATATATAGTTGTGGGATAAGACTGGCAATATATTTATGTGGTTCACCCTCTGAGCTCTCAGAATAGTCTTGCGACTATCGGGAACTGTTCATATACTAGGTTTTAGACCCCCTGGGAGGTAATCTTAGTATTAATCACCAAGATGGAGGCATCTGGGGTAATCTGGTCGTTTAGCAGATAGATTCACTCCAGGTCCAGTATGCATATAACAGACACTGGACGAGGATAGCACGGTGTGCAGAGTTATGCTACGGTAGTAGTGGATATGGAAGACAGTTGTCTCCTCCCTGCAAGGGTTCTGACCCTTGTTGCCAGTGCCCTCTGAGCTTAAAAACCCCCCTGGCAGTCTTCAAGCAGACCTAAAACCTTTAGTAAGTCATATTGGCTACTAAGAAGGTTTTAAAAAGAAAAAGGATATTGTGGCTGCCATAGCCTCCTTCTGAGTCTTTAGAGTTTAAGGACCACTTGAGGGCTGCTGACAGAGTTTAGAGAGTCATTAGAAGGATTGGCTACTAAAAAGGTTTTTAAAGAAAAGATTTATCCTCTAACTGGAAGAGGATATTGTAGCTGCCATAGTCTGCCAGGAAGTTATCCGTTGGGGAAGATTCATCCAGTAGGGACTCGTATTCAAAGTCCTCTACACAAGGGGGTGCTCAGTCAAGATGGATGGATGGTTTGATTTCCTCCATTATGGAGGATGTTGCGGAGCATACACATTATTCTAATCTGATCATTAGGGAACGACAGAAGTCAGGTTGTCTTCCGACCATTGCTTAAGTACTAGATACTATGTATCCCTTTCCTCCAGATCAGATTGAATTATGGTCTCGCCCTCCTGTGGTGGATGCTCTGGTGCCAGGTCTTTTTAAGATTTTGGTTATGCCATCCTCCGATAGTGCTTATCCAAAGGATCCAGCGGATAAGCGCGTGGATCAGGTGGCATGTCATGCTTGTTCTATTATGGGGTCGACCTTGTGGCCGGCCTGTGCTACATCCATAGCATTTTTGGGGAGCAGGTGGTTGTTAAAACAGCTGTACTCGAAGACTCGTAGGGGTCATTCATGGAAGTCGTGCTCCCAGGTGATCAAGACCAGGTGGCTACAACAGGTATGATACTGGCTATGGAGGATTGAGCAGGATACGTGCCAGAGGCCTAGCTCTGGTATTAGCCTTAAGGCGTGCTTTATGGCTTAAGCAATGGCCAGCTGACATAGCCTCCAAAAAAGAATCTGATAGGACTCCCCTTTAAGGTGGGAGTGCTTGGTTGACATAGTAAAGCATGCTACTGGTGGTAAATCATTTTATCTGCCACAGAAACTAAAGTCTAACACTTCTTTCCATAGGGCCTCTCCTTCTGGGGTTCCGGCTAGAGGTTCGGCCTTTTCAGGTTACCAAAGAGAATTTTGGAATAAGACAAAAGTCCCAAATTAAGGCAACAGGTGTCTGGCAGAATAAAGCCAGACTCCCTTCAAGCCTGCTCAGGCATGAAGGGACGCCCCCGCTCTTGCAGGTGAGGGGAAAGCTTCGGCATTGCTTATATGTGGAGGCTTCATGTAACAGATATATTTGGATACAGGAAGTTGTATCCTCAGGTTACAAGATCAAATTAGGAGCAGACCTCCTCAGAGATTCTCTTGGTCAGGGGTATCCCATATTCCGCAGGAAACAGAAGCAATGAGACCTGCAGTATCTTGTTTTTTAGAGATTGAGTTGTTGATCCACAGTGAAGTTTCTGCAGCCAGGAGTTTTTTTTTTATAACCACAGTGTATATATAAGGATGTGCACCTACACTGCAGTAGCTGGTCTACATCTTCAATTGTGGGCTACCCTTTGGTCTATCATTAGCACCAAGGGTGTTTACCAAGGTTTCGGCAGGTCTCATGTTTTCTCAAGAAGTTAGGGAATACATATAATCCTACTTAGACGATGTGTTGATATGGGCCCCATCATGTGAGGGGCCCAGAAGAATGCACAGATTGTCTGATCGACATTGGATAACTGACTATCCAGTTGAATTCTTCTTAAGTCAAATATCACATCATACATTCAAGAGTTATTCTTTTCTGAGGATGTCATTGGACAAGTCTCAAGCAAAATGGTTCTTCCAGAGCAGAAGAGTTTTTACTCCAGCCCAGGGAACAGGGTCTCTTGTATTGCCCTCACCCGATGATTCATCAAGGAATATGTCTGTTGGACCTGATGGTATCTTGCTTGAGACAGTACCTTTTGCACTGTTCACATAAGACCCCTGCAGATGGATTCCCTCACCATCTGTGATTGAGACCCATAGACTCTAGATCATTTATTTATTTATTTATTTATTTATTTTTTTGCATGACACAGTCAACAAGGCAGTCTCTAGCCTAGTCCTCAGCCTCTTCAGACTGGCAAATCCTTCCTTCCAGTACAGTGGAAGATCATCTCCATGGATGCCAGTCTATCTGGTTGGGGGGGTGTCATGGAGTCACAAACGATCCAGGGACAATGGAGTCCGAAGGAGAACAGATAAATATCCTGGAAATGAGAGCGATTCTATTGTGTCTCAGACATTGGACATCCCATCTGAAGGGGCATCCCGTCCAGATTCAAACAGACAATCGGACGGTTGTGGTATATATCAACCACCATGGGGGCACCAGAAGCAGTAAAGCCCTCATGGAAGTGAGCTGTTTTAACTTTGGGTCGAGAAACAGGTTTCATGCATTTCGGCTGTACACATACCTGGAGTGGCAACTTGCAGGCCGATCATCTCAGCAGAACGGTCCTGCATCAGAGGGAATGGTCTCTTAGTCAGAGGGTTTTTTCAATCCCTATGCATGCACTGGGGGATTCCGGACATAGATCTTTTGTGCATCACGGCACAATCGGAAGGTTACAAAGTTTGTGTCTCGGTCCAGGGATCCTCTAACAATAGCAACAGATGCCCTGACTCTTCAGTGGTGAGCATTTAAGCTTCTTTATGCATTCCCTCCAATTCCACTCCTGGGTCAAGTACAAAAAAAGGTTAGCTCACAAGGGAGTCCCAACCATTCTGTTGGCTCCTCGGTGGCCAAGAAAAAGCTGTTTCTCAGACATAGTAAGGATGCCAGAGAGCAACTCGTGGAGGTTACCCGATGATCCAGATCTTCTCACACGGGGGCTCTAAGGCATCCCAATTCACAATTTCTGGCTTGGACGGCCTGGCTATTGAATCTTTTATCTTGGCAGGGTTCTTCTGCCAGAGTTTGGCAAGCATTATCGCTTGGTGCGAACCCAGAGGGTTCGCTGGTGAAATTTTTTCTATTCCCAGAATATTGGATTTTTTGTCAGAAAGGTCTTGATGAAGGGTTTCAATTCAGTACTTTAAAGGGACAGATATCTGCTTATCTACCTTTTTATTCAGAAACCCATTGCTGAGAATAAATGTATCAAATATTTTGATAGGGAGTCACTCATGTGCAGCCTCCTCGTAAGCCACTTCTGCCGGTTTGGGACCTGAACTAAGTTTTAGCAGCTCTTCAGGGTCCTCCTTTTGAACCACTGGCAGATGTTTCATTAAGTTTATTGACTCTTAAAGCGGACCTTCAGCGTCATTTAATGAAAAGCCCAAACCTATAAACTATTCCCCAGCATCTAAAATTAAAATATTTAAGGTTTTAGTCGCTTACTTATTATTTCCCCCACTGCGCTGCAACTCTGCTCAGCACTTCAGCACTAGGATACGGTCGCTGCCATCTTGACTCAGTCGCATCACATATTGGGGAGAGCAGGGCAAAAGGGTTATAGCTGTGCTTTGCATAGACTGTAGAACTGGGATCAGCAAAATGTCAGCAATCCTAAAATGCAGAGCGACACAGTCAGAAGACACTTCCTGTTTGCAGGCAGCCTGAGACTCCACGGGCCACCATCTTGGATGTTTATAGGCTCGGAAAATGCATTAGATGCAGGTAGGATGATTTTTAATGTGGGCAATCTGTATGTACAGGGTGTGGGAAATTTATAAGACAGGCTCTTATTCAGGGTGAAGGTCTGGTTTAAGGTTATCTTTTTTAGTGGCAATAACTTCAGTAAGGAGGGTTTTTGAATTTGCAGCTTATCAGTTAAGTCTCCTAATTTACTGTTACATAAGGACAAGGTAGTCTTCTGTCTTAAACAGGATATTCTTCCTAAGGTGGTTTCCATCTTAATGAAGAGGTGAATTTGCCTTCCCTATGTCCTACTCCAGTGTCCGATAAAGAGAGGATTCTTCATTGCTGGATGTAGTGAAAGCACTAAGATACTATCTCACTGCTACACAATCTTTCCCTAGGTCGGACTCCTTATTAGTCATAACTGAGGGTCCATGGAAAGGTCTTCCACAATCTAAGTCTACCATCAGCGTTGGATTGGACAGGCAGTGGTAAGAGCCTATATTCCCTAAGGGGAAGGATTCTCCTTTTAGGACTACTCATTTGACAAGAGCCATTGGAGCTTCTTGGGCTTTTTAGCATCAAGCTTCAAGTATGCAAAGCTGCTACTTGGTTTTCAGTTCATACATTTACCAAATTCTATAAGGTAGAGCCTTTGGTAGGACGGAATTACATACAGTGGTAATTAGATGGTTTTGGAATGTCTTATTCCTGAAAGGAATAAGGGTTTTTGGAATGTCTTATTCCTGAAAGGAATAAGGGTTTTTGGAATGTCCTATTCCTGAAATGAATAAGGTTTGGGGATCCCACCCGAATTCGGGTACTGCTTTTGGAGGTCCCATTCGCCTCTGAATTCTTCTGATGGCCTGGAGTAAAATGGAAGAGAAAAGAAAATGCTGTGAGTACTGTAGAATTAAATGTAGAATTAATTTCTCTTCCATTATTACTTTAGGACATCAGACCCTCCCTGTCTGCTAGGTTACTATGTCCATATTTTGGATGCCTAGTGTTAGTGGATTGGTAAATATGTAAATAGTGGCTGTAAATATAACAACTAAAGAAAAGAGGTCTAGATGCCTCAAAATCCAGTATGCAATATGAATAATACAGGATATGTACAGGCTTATCAGTAAGGCAGCAAGGTGGCCTTCACCCTAGACCTACCTGACGCACTATAAACTAGCTTTGCCTTATGCTCCACAGATTTCTGCACATTCAAACTGTAGCTAGGTCCGCTTACTGGGCAGAGAAGACCAGTGCCTCTGTAGAAGAGATCTGTAAAACAATAATGTGGTTTTCACCCCACACCTTCCTCAAGCATTACAGACTAGATCTTCTTCTATGAAACATCAGACCTTTGGTAGAAGGGTCTTGATAGCAGCTTCTCACCCCTAAGGTTAATTACTTTGCAAATCCTCTCTGTGGGTCGTCATGAAGGATGAAGGGAGAAAATCCCCAGTTATACACACTGCCTGTTATGGTGTGATTGGGGGGGGGGGTCTTCACAATGCCTTTTATGGGGTTCTGGTGAGCAGAGTTCCGTACACTGCCTGTTATGGTGTAATTGAGGGGAGGGGATTCTGCACCTTGCCTGTTATGGGTTCTGGGGGAATTCTGCACACTGCCTGTTATGGTGTGATGAGGGGTTCTACACACTGCCTGTTATGGAGTGATGGGGGGTCCTGCACACTGCCTGTTATGGGGTGATTGGGAGGTCCTGCACACTGCCTTTTATGGTGTGATGGGGGTTCTGCACACTGCCTGTTATGGGGTGACCTGAGGGGGGATCATACACACTGCCTGTTATGGTGTGATGAGGGGTTCTGCACACTGTCTGTTATGGTGTGATGAGGGGTTCTACACACTGCCTGTTATGGTGTGGTGAGGGGTTCTGCACACTGTCTGTTATGGTGTGATGAGGGGTTCTGCACACTGCCTGTTATGGTGTGGTGAGGGGTTCTGCACACTGTCTGTTATGGTGTGATGAGGGGTTCTACACACTGCCTGTTATGGTGTGATGAGGGGTTCTGCACACTGCCTGTTATGGGGTGATGAGGGGTTCTGCACACTGTCTGTTATGGTGTGATGAGGGGTTCTGCACACTGCCTGTTATGGTGTGGTGAGGGGTTCTGCACACTGCCTGTTATGGTGTGGTGAGGGGTTCTACACACTGCCTGTTATGGTGTGATGAGGGGTTCTGCACACTGCCTGTTATGGGGTGATGAGGGGTTCTGCACACTGTCTGTTATGGTGTGACGAGGGGTTCTGCACACTGCCTGTTATGGTGTGATGAGGGGTTCTGCACACTGCCTGTTATGGTGTGGTGAGGGGTTCTGCACACTGTCTGTTATGGTGTGATGAGGGGTTCTGCACACTGCCTTTTATGGAGTGATGGGGGGTCCTGCACACTGCCTGTTATGGGGTAATTGGGAGGTCCTGCACACTGCCTTTTATGGTGTGATGGGGGTTCTGCACACTGCCTGTTATGGGGTGACCTGAGGGGGGATCATACACACTGCCTGTTATTGGGGTGGGGTCTGCACACTGCCAGTTATGGAGAGATTGCAAGGATACTGCACATTGCCTGTTAGTGGGTTCCTAGGGGCGTTCTGCACACTGCCTGTTATGGTGTGATTATGGGGTTCCTCACACTGCCTGTTATGGTGTGTTGGGGGTCTGCACACTGCCTGTTATGGTGTGACGAGGGGTTCTGCACACTGCCTGTTATGGTGTGACGAGGGGTTCTGCACACTGCCTGTTATGGTGTGACAAGGGGTTCTGCACACTGCCTGTTATGGTGTGACGAGGGGTTCTGCACACTGCCTGTTATGGTGTGACGAGGGGTTCTGCACACTGCCTGTTATGGTGTGACGAGGGGTTCTGCACACTGCCTGTTATGGTGTGACGAGGGGTTCTGCACACTGCCTGTTATGGTGTGACGAGGGGTTCTGCACACTGCCTGTTATGGTGTGACGAGGGGTTCTGCACACTGCCTGTTATGGTGTGACGAGGGGTTCTGCACACTGCCTGTTATGGGGTGACGAGGGGTTCTGCACACTGCCTGTTATGGGGTGATGAGGGGTTCTGCACACTGCCTGTTATGGGGTGATGAGGGGTTCTGCACACTGCCTGTTATGGGGTGATGAGGGGTTCTGCATACTGCCTGTTATGGGGTGATAAGGGGTTCTGCACACTGCCTGTTATGGTGTGATGAGGGGTTCTGCACACTGCCTGTTATGGTGTGATGAGAGGTTCTGCACACTGCCTGTTATGGTGTGATGAGGGGTTCTGCACACTGCCTGTTATGGTGTGACGAGGGGTTCTGCACACTGCCTGTTATGGTGTGATGAGGGGTTCTGCACACTGCCTGTTATGGGGTGATGAGGGGTTCTGCACACTGCCTGTTATGGGGTGATGAGGGGTTCTGCACACTGCCTGTTATGGGGTGATGAGGGGTTCTGCACACTGCCTGTTATGGGGTGATGAGGGGTTCTGCACACTGCCTGTTATGGGGTGATGAGGGGTTCTGCACACTGCCTGTTATGGGGTGATTGGGGGACTTTGCATACTGCCTGTTATGGGGTTCTTGTGATGGGGGGGTTCTGCACACTGCAGGTTTTGGAGTGACTGGGGGGGGTATGCACACTGCAGCTTATGGGGTGTTTGGGGGGTTCTGCACACTGCCTGTTATGGTGTGACGAGGGGTTCTGCACACTGCCTGTTATGGTGTGATGAGGGGTTCTGCACACTGCCTGTTATGGTGTGATGAGGGGTTCTGCACACTGCCTGTTATGGTGTGATGAGGGGTTCTGCACACTGCCTGTTATGGGGTGATGAGGGGTTCTGCACACTGCCTGTTATGGGGTGATGAGGGGTTCTGCACACTGCCTGTTATGGGGTGATGAGGGGTTCTGCACACTGCCTGTTATGGGGTGATTGGGGGACTTTGCATACTGCCTGTTATGGGGTTCTTGTGATGGGGGGTTCTGCACACTGCAGGTTTTGGAGTGACTGGGGGGGGTATGCACACTGCAGCTTATGGGGTGTTTGGGGGGTTCTGCACACTGCCTGTTATGGGGTGATGAGGGGTTCTGCACACTGCCTGTTATGGGGTGATGAGGGGTTCTGCACACTGCCTGTTATGGTGTGACGAGGGGTTCTGCACACTGCCTGTTATGGTGTGACGAGGGGTTCTGCACTCTGCCTGTTATGGTGTGACGAGGGGTTCTGCACACTGCCTGTTATGGTGTGATGAGGGGTTCTGCACACTGCCTGTTATGGTGTGATGAGGGGTTCTGCACACTGCCTGTTATGGGGTGATTGGGGGACTTTGCACACTGCCTGTTATGGGGTTCTTGTGATGGGGGGTTCTGCACACTGCAGGTTTTGGAGTGACTGGGGGGGGTTATGCACACTGCAGCTTATGGGGTGTTTGGGGGGTTCTGCACACTGTCTGTTATGGGGTGACCGGAGGGGGTATTGCGCATGCTGCCTGTTATGGTATAATGGGGGGGGGGGTCTGCACACTGCCTGTTGTGAGGTGATTGGAAAGTTATTCTGTACACTACCTGTCATGGTGTGATTGGGGGGTTCTGCACACTGCCTGTTATGGGGTGACTGGAAGAGGGATTCTACACTGTGTATGGTGTGATGGGAGGATTCTGCACACTGCCCGTTGTGGGGTGATTGGGAGGTGATTCTGTACACTCCCTGTCATGGGAGTGTACTGTCTGTTATGGTATGATGGGGGGGGGGGAGTGTACTGTCTGTTATGGTATGATGGGGGGGAGTGTACTGTCTGTTATGGTATGATGGGGGGGGGGAGTGTACTGTCTGTTATGGTATGATGGGGGGGGGGATTCTGCACACTGCCTGTTTTGGAGTGATTGGGGGATTCTGCACACTGCCTCTTATGGGGTTCTGGGGGGGATTCTAAACACTGCCTCTTATGGGTGATTGGGGGGTTCTGCACACTGCCTGTTATGGGGTGACGAGGGGTTCTGCACACTGCCTGTTATGGGGTGATGAGGGGTTCTGCACACTGCCTGTTATGGGTTGATGAGGGGTTCTGCACACTGCCTGTTATGGGGTGATGAGGGGTTCTGCACACTGCCTGTTATGGGGTGATAAGGGGTTCTGCACACTGCCTGTTATGGTGTGATGAGAGGTTCTGCACACTGCCTGTTATGGTGTGATGAGGGGTTCTGCACACTGCCTGTTATGGGGTGATGAGGGGTTCTGCACACTGCCTGTTATGGGGTGATAAGGGGTTCTGCACACTGCCTGTTATGGTGTGATGAGAGGTTCTGCACACTGCCTGTTATGGTGTGACGAGGGGTTCTGCACACTGCCTGTTATGGTGTGATGAGGGGTTCTGCACACTGCCTGTTATGGGGTGATGAGGGGTTCTGCACACTGCCTGTTATGGGGTGATGAGGGGTTCTGCACACTGCCTGTTATGGGGTGATGAGGGGTTCTGCACACTGCCTGTTATGGGGTGATTGGGGGACTTTGCATACTGCCTGTTATGGGGTTCTTGTGATGGGGGGTTCTGCACACTGCAGGTTTTGGAGTGACTGGGGGGGGGGGGTATGCACACTGCAGCTTATGGGGTGTTTGGGGGGTTCTGCACACTGCCTGTTATGGGGTGATGAGGGGTTCTGCACACTGCCTGTTATGGTGTGACGAGGGGTTCTGCACACTGCCTGTTATGGTGTGATGAGGGGTTCTGCACACTGCCTGTTATGGTGTGATGAGGGGTTCTGCGCTCTGCCTGTTATGGGGTGATTGGGGGACTTTGCACACTGCCTGTTATGGGGTTCTTGTGATGGGGGGTTCTGCACACTGCAGGTTTTGGAGTGACTGGGGGGGGTTATGCACACTGCAGCTTATGGGGTGTTTGGGGGGTTCTGCACACTGTCTGTTATGGGGTGACCGGAGGGGGTATTGCGCATGCTGCCTGTTATGGTATAATGGGGGGGGGGTCTGCACACTGCCTGTTGTGAGGTGATTGGAAAGTTATTCTGTACACTACCTGTCATGGTGTGATTGGGGGGTTCTGCACACTGCCTGTTATGGGGTGACTGGAAGAGGGATTCTACACTGTGTATGGTGTGATGGGAGGATTCTGCACACTGCCCGTTGTGGGGTGATTGGGAGGTGATTCTGTACACTCCCTGTCATGGGAGTGTACTGTCTGTTATGGTATGATGGGGGGGGGGAGTGTACTGTCTGTTATGGTATGATGGGGGGAGTGTACTGTCTGTTATGGTATGATGGGGGGGGGAGTGTACTGTCTGTTATGGTATGATGGGGGGGAGTGTACTGTCTGTTATGGTATGATGGGGGGGGGAGTGTACTGTCTGTTATGGTATGATGGGGGGGGGGAGTGTACTGTCTGTTATGGTATGATGGGGGGGAGTGTACTGTCTGTTATGGTATGATGGGGGGGGGAGTGTACTGTCTGTTATGGTATGATGGGGGGGGGGGATTCTGCACACTGCCTGTTTTGGAGTGATTGGGGGATTCTGCACACTGCCTCTTATGGGGTTCTGGGGGGGATTCTAAACACTGCCTCTTATGGGTGATTGGGGGGTTCTGCACACTGCCTGTTATGGGGTTCTGGTGGGGTGTTTCTGCACACAGCTAATTATGGTGAGAGGGGAATATTGCACATTGCCTGTTATGGTGTTCTGGGGGGGGGGGTCCGCACATTGTCTGTTATGGGGTGGATTGGGAGGTGGTTCTGCACACTGCCTGTTATGGGGTGATGAGGGGTTCTGCACACTGCCTGTTATGGTGTGATGAGGGGTTCTGCACACTGCCTGTTATGGTGTGATGAGGGGTTCTGCACACTGCCTGTTATGGGGTGATTGGGGGACTTTGCATACTGCCTGTTATGGGGTTCTTGTGATGGGGGGTTCTGCACACTGTAGGTTTTGGAGTGACTGGGGGGGGGGGGGGGTTATGCACACTGCCTGTTATGGGGTGATTGGGGGACTTTGCATACTGCCTGTTATGGGGTTCTTGTGATGATGGGTTCTGCACACTGCAGGTTTTGGAGTGACTGGGGGGGGGGGTTATGCACACTGCAGCTTATGGGGTGTTTGGGGGGTTCTGCACACTGCCTGTTATGGGGTGATGAGGGGTTCTGCACACTGCCTGTTATGGTGTGACGAGGGGTTCTGCACACTGCCTGTTATGGTGTGACGAGGGGTTCTGCACACTGCCTGTTATGGTGTGACGAGGGGTTCTGCACACTGCCTGTTATGGTGTGATGAGGGGTTCTGCACACTGCCTGTTATGGTGTGATGAGAGGTTCTGCACACTGCCTGTTATGGGGTGATGAGGGGTTCTGCACACTGCCTGTTATGGGGTGATTGGGGGACTTTGCATACTGCCTGTTATGGGGTTCTTGTGATGGGGGGTTCTGCACACTGCAGGTTTTGGAGTGACTGGGGGGGGGGGGTTATGCACACTGCAGCTTATGGGGTGTTTGGGGGGTTCTGCACACTGTCTGTTATGGGGTGATGAGGGGTTCTGCACACTGCCTGTTATGGTGTGACGAGGGGTTCTGCACACTGCCTGTTATGGTGTGACGAGGGGTTCTGCACACTGCCTGTTATGGTGTGACGAGGGGTTCTGCACTCTGCCTGTTATGGTGTGACGAGGGGTTCTGCACACTGCCTGTTATGGTGTGACGAGGGGTTCTGCACACTGCCTGTTATGGTGTGATGAGGGGTTCTGCACACTGCCTGTTATGGGGTGATTGGGGGACTTTGCACACTGCCTGTTATGGGGTTCTTGTGATGGGGGGTTCTGCACACTGCAGGTTTTGGAGTGACTGGGGGGGGTTATGCACACTGCAGCTTATGGGGTGTTTGGGGGGTTCTGCACACTGTCATGGGGTGACCGGAGGGGGTATTGCGCATGCTGCCTGTTATGGTATAATGGGGGGGGGTCTGCACACTGCCTGTTGTGAGGTGATTGGAAAGTTATTCTGTACACTACCTGTCATGGTGTGATTGGGGGGTTCTGCACACTGCCTGTTATGGGGTGACTGGAAGAGGGATTCTACACTGTGTATGGTGTGATGGGAGGATTCTGCACACTGCCCGTTGTGGGGTGATTGGGAGGTGATTCTGTACACTCCCTGTCATGGGAGTGTACTGTCTGTTATGGTATGATGGGGGGGAGTGTACTGTCTGTTATGGTATGATGGGGGGGAGTGTACTGTCTGTTATGGTATGATGGGGGGGGGGGAGTGTACTGTCTGTTATGGTATGATGGGGGGGGATTCTGCACACTGCCTGTTTTGGAGTGATTGGGGGATTCTGCACACTGCCTCTTATGGGGTTCTGGGGGGGATTCTAAACACTGCCTCTCATGGGTGATTGGGGGGTTCTGCACACTGCCTGTTATGGGGTTCTGGTGGGGTGTTTCTGCACACAGCTAATTATGGTGAGAGGGGAATTCTGCACATTGCCTGTTATGGTGTTCTGGGGGGTTCCGCACATTGTCTGTTATGGGGTGGATTGGGAGGTGGTTCTGCACACTGCCTGTTTTATAGTGTGATGGGGGTTGCCCACTGCCTGTTATGGGGTGATCGGGGGGGTTCTTCACACTGCCTGTTATGGGGTGATTCTGCACGCTGCCTGTTATGCAGAGATCGGGGGGGGGGGGGGGAGATTCTGCATATTGCCAGTTATAGGGTTATAGGGGGGTTCTGCAAACTGCATGGTTTGGTGTGATGGGGATTCTGCATCCTGCCAGTTATGGGGTTCTGGGGGGGGATTTTGTACACTATCATGGTGTGAGGGGGGTTCTGCACACTGCCTGTTATAGTGCCATTGGGGGGGATTTTGCATATTGTTCTGGGGGGGGGGGGATTCTGTGCACTGCCTGTTCTGGGGTTCTGGGGAGGAGGGTCTGGACACTGCCTGTTATGGGGGTAATTGGGGGGAATCTGCACACTGCCTCTTATGGTGTGATTGGGGGTTTCTGCACACTGCCTGTTATGGTGTGATTAGGGGGTTCTGCACACTGCCTGTTATGGGGTCCTGGTGGGGGGATCCTGAACACTCCCTGTTACAGGGTGATTGGGAGGTGATTCTGCACACTGCCTGTTATATAGTGTGATGAGTGTTGCACACTGCCTATTTTGGGGAGATTGGGGGGGGTTCTGCACATTGCCTTATAAGGTTCTTGGGGGGGATTCTGTACACTGCCTGTTATGGTGTGGGGGGGCTGCACACTGCCTGTTATGGGGTGATTGCGGGGGGTTCTTCACACTGCCTGTTATGGGGAGATCGGGGGGGGTGTGGAGATTCTGCATATTGCCAGTTATGGGGGGTTCTGCAAGCTGCATGGTTTGGTGTGATGGGGATTATGCACCCTGACAGTTATGGGGTTCTGGGGGGATGTTGTACACTGTCATGGTGTGAGGGGGGTTCTGCACTGTTATGGTGCGATTGGGGGGGATTTTGCATATTGTCCTGGGGTTCTGGGGGGGGGGCGATTCTGCGCGCTGCCTGTTATGGGGTTCTGGGGGGAAGGGTCTACACACTGCCTGTTATGGGGTAATTGGAGGGAATCTGCACACTGCCTCTTATGGTGTGATTGGGGGGTTCTGCACACTGCCTGTTATAGTGTGATTGGGGGGTTCTGCACACTGCCTGTTATGGTGTGATGGGGTGGTCTGTGCACTGCCTGTTATGGGGTTCTGGGGGGGAGGGTCTGGACACTGCCTGTTATGGGGTAATTGGAGGGAATCTGCACACTGCCTCTTATGGTGTGATTGGGGGTTCTGCACACTGCCTGTTATGGTGTGATTAGGGGGTTCTGCACACTGCCTGTTATGGTGTGATTGGGGGGTTCTGCACACTGCCTGTTATGGTGTGATTAGGGGGTTCTGCACACTGCCTGTTATGGTGTGATTAGGGGGTTCTGCACACTGCCTGTTATGGTGTGATTGGGGGTTTCTGCACACTGCCTGTTATGGTGTGATTAGGGGGTTCTGCACACTGCCTGTTATGGGGTCCTGGTGGGGGGATCCTGAACACTCCCTGTTACAGGGTGATTGGGAGGTGATTCTGCACACTGCCTGTTATATAGTGTGATGAGTGTTGCACACTGCCTATTTTGGGGAGATTGGGGGGGGTTCTGCACATTGCCTTATAAGGTTCTTGGGGGGGATTCTGTACACTGCCTGTTATGGTGTGGGGGGGCTGCACACTGCCTGTTATGGGGTGATGGGGTGGTCTGTGCACTGCCTGTTATGGGGTTCTGGTGGGGGGATTCTCAACACTCCCTGTTACAGGGTGATTGGGAGGTGATTCTGCACACTGCCTGTTATATAGTCTGATGGGTGCTGCACACTGCCTGTTATGGGGAGATTGGGGGGAGTTCTGCACATTGCCTTATAGGGTTCAAGGAGAGTTCTGCAAACTGCCTGGTTTGGAGTGGGGGAATTCTGCACACTGCTTGTTACGTGGCTCTTGGGAAGATTCTGCTTCCCCCCAAGAGTTATGGGGTTCTGCACCCTGCCAGTTATGGGGTTCTTGGGGGGGATTCTGTACACTGCCTCTTATGGTGTGGGGGGGTGCTGCACACTGCCTGTTATGGGGTTGTGATTGGGGGATTCTGCACATTGCCTGTTATGGGGTTCTGGGGGGGTTCTGCACACTGCCTATAATGGTGTGAGGGGGGTTCTGCACACTGCCAGTTATGGGGTGACTGGAGGAGGGATCATATACACTGCCTGTTATGGGGTGATTGGGGATTCTGCGCACTGCACTGGGATTTCGCAACTGCCTGTTATAGGGGGTGTTCTGCAAACTGCATGGTTTGGTGTGATGGGGATTCTGCACCCTGCCAGTTGGAGGGCGGTTTGCATATTGTCTGTTATGGGGTTCTAGGGGGGATTCTGCACACTGCTGGTTTGGGGTTCTGGGGGGGGGGAGGGTCTGAACACTGCCTGTTATGGGGTAACTGGGGGGAATCTGCACACTGCCTCTTCTGGGGTGATTGGGAGGTGATTCTAACAACGCTTGTTATGGTGTTAGGGGGGTTCTACACACTGCCTGTTATGGTGTGATTGGGGGGGATTTGGCATATTGTCTGTTATGGGGTTCTGGGGGGGGAATTCTGCATACTGCCTGTTATGAGGTGATGGGGGATTCTGCATACTGCCTGTTATGGGGAGATTGAGGGGGATTCTGCACACCGCCCAGTTCTGGGGGGGGTCCACACACTGCCTTTTATGGTGTGATGGGGGTCTGTACACTGCCTGTTATGGGGTGAGTGCAGGGATTCTACACCCTGCCAGTTATGGGGTTCTGACGGGGACTCTGCACTCTGCCTGTTATAGGATGATTGAGGGGTTCTGCGCACTGCCTATTATGGGATGACTGGGGGGATTCTGCACACTGTTATGGGGTTCTGGGAGGGGGGTCGGCACATTACCTGTTATGGAGTGATGGGGGGAATCTGCACACTACCTGATATGGAGTGATGGGGGTGGCGATATGCACACTGCCTGTTATGGAGTGATTGGGGGGGGGGGGGGATCTGCACACTGTCATGGGGTTAAAGAATCTATGTAAATTGTTGTATCAAGGGCACTTCAATGTAGTTAAGTTAGAATTGCTATAAAAAAACATTTTAGGGCTGATTCAGCACCATTGCATATTTAATAAGGTTGGTAAAGGACATATGTCCTTTGTATCAAGTTCAACCAAGGGTGTTGTTTGTTTTATTTTTCTCAAAACATCCTTCGGGCAGCATGCGCTTGAGACCTCTGGGCTCCTCCCACGAAAGGGGAAACACATGACCACCAGACAGAATAAAATCTTGACTCCTCCTCCCATTTCCCAGTTGTTTCCGTGTCCCTCCGTGAGGTAGGAGCCAGACCACTAGCTAGCTCCTGAACCAGGATGGTTTAGGTAAGTATTTCCGGTGCTATGGGCCTATGTGAAACAGGGGGTCCATTTCTCGGTCCTGGAGGCTTATTATGCCAGGGGCCCGGGATACCCTCAGGGATTCTAGGCCAGATCCCATTCTTTGATTTTTTTCAAAGGGGGGGTAAGCTGTTTTTCCCTCTGAGGATGAATTTTGGAAGAAGAAGCTGGGGTGGCCGGACCCCATGATAAAGATTAGGGATATATTTTATTAATGGAAAATTATTTTATTATTATGGGGAAGTTCCCTGATGAATTGGTTGTTCTGGGAACCTTTTTCAGCCTAAATTTAATTTTTTACATTTTTTTGACACTTTACCTTTAAGAAGCGGGGAAGAGAGGGAATGACGCGATTTCACTCTCTCTACCCCGCCCGGCCTTGCAAAGTGCGGTTGCGGTTTCTCACCTCCGGCAGCGGTTGACAGTCCGGAGGTGGGAGTCAGAAGGCGCTGGGAGACGTTCCCAGGCTTTTAATTCTGGGATTGAGTTCTTCCCATATTCTTCCTCCTCGGGCCGGATTTCAGGTGCGCAAAATGCGCGTGCGCGCACACACAGCGTGTTTTAATTATGTGTCCTACAGGAAGTAGGGATAGGCTTCTTCCTCCCTGGAATGCTGTGACATCATTAGTCAGCGCCAGGATATTCCTGCTTAGCCACAACACGTGGTAGGCCTTAAACCGGACCTTCACCCTAAATAAGATTCTATCTTATGTTTCCCCCACGCTTTGCATACAGATTGCCCACATTAAAAATCATCCTACCTGCATCTATTGCATTTTCTGAGACTTTAAACATCCAAGATGGCGGCCCTTGGAGGTGCAGGTTGCCTGCAAACAGGAAGTGTCTTCTACCTGTGCCGCTCTGCATTCTGGGATTGTTGACCTTTTCCTGACCCCAGCTTTGCTCTGTTTGTGCAAAGCACAGCTATAACCCCGCTCTACTGCACTTTTGACCCCTCTCCTCAGTATGTGATGCTACTGAGGCCTGTACCCTAGAGTGCTGAACAGAGTTGCAGGCCAGTGAGGGAAAGAATAAAAAGTAACTAAAAACATTAAATATATTAATTTTAGATGCTAGGGAATCCTTTTTTAAGGGTTTGAGCTTTTCATTAAATGATGCTGGAGGTCCGCTTTAAAGGGGCAGCACAGTTATTTTGGTCTTGTGCATTCGGCCTCCCTTTCCTATTATGTTTGAAAAGGGTTAATAACAATTATTGGGATTATGCTCCTGCCTTATTTAGGCGGATTCAGGAAGCTAATCCTTGGTGCCTCATACCAGAAAAATGGCAGATCAGGCAGAGAATGTTTGCATTGGGCCCATGTTGATCCGATGGAGAATGCTTCCACAAATATTCCTAATGTGGACCAGAATTCATCTTACAACCCGTCGACTGCCGATTATGGGAGGAGGAGGCCCAGCTCTGCCCTGGTAGGTCACTTTAATTTCTTAAGTGTTATTATTTGGGCATATATGTGTGAAAATAATATATAGCTCACGCCCCCCCCTATTTTGCTTATGTCTTTTAGTCTAAGCCCCCGGACAAAGCTTCCAAGTGTACCTAAATCCTCTTCTTCCGAATCTAAATTTCATAAGAACAGTAGGAGATGTTCCATGTGTGAAACAAAGCTTTCAGATTCCTATAAGAAACCCCTCTGTCAATCCTACACGGATAAAGTGGTTAATATAGAGCAAAAATCTGATTTGATGTGGATGATTAAAGAGCTGAAAAAACAGATTTCTTTTTCACCTATGGCCCAGAGGTTCCCCAGAGGGTTCAGGTAACCAGGTTGTGTTTTCCCAATCAACAGGTCCCTTTGATTCTTCTTTACTAACTGGTCACATGGGGAGATCTCTTATTTTTCCACTCACGAGTCAGATATGCTAGATGACGACTGGGAGGAGGGGGAAGCTTCTTCCCCTGGGGAAGAGGAAGATCAGGCCTCCGGCTCTACAGCTTCAGCCAAAGGAAGGTATTTATTCCCACCGGGAGACTTACCTTTTCTTTTGCACATGATTTATCTATCCATGGGGGATAGAAGAAAAGGATTCAGGTCCAAGCTCAAAACATGATGGGTTTTATCCGGATTTGGCTCCGGATTCATCCTATTCATTTCCTTTTCATAATTACTTGAAGGATATGATTATGGAGAAATGGAAAGATCCATCTAAGAAAAATGTCCTAAATTGGATGCCCCTTTTTTGCTAATGTCTCTAAAGGAGCAGGGTTAGCCTTTGAGGATTTTGGGGTACTTAGTGATCCCCTAGATAAGAGGGATTCCCTGCTCAAGAAAGCCTGGCAAGTGGAATCTAATGTTTTAAGCCCCATTTTGGCTTCCATTTGTGTGATCAGAAATTTAGGCTTCTGGATTCAACAATTGAAAGATTGTGGTTGGAAAGGACTAATTTGGAAAGCCTTACTTATGTGTTTTTTCATCTACGGCCTTTGTAACAGATGCCATGGCTGAATCAATTAGATTTTTTGGGCACAAAACATGGCTGTGACCAATTCCGTGAGCAGGACTCTCTGAGGACCTGATCTGGGGAGGTTGAGTCAAAGTTGACACTTTGTGCCATGTCCTTCAGGGGGCAGTTTGTTTGGTTCGGAATTAGAAAAGGTTTGGACAGGACCGCGGATAAGAATAAATGTTTTCCTGCCCGGCCTAGGGTTTCAGTTAACAAGATATTTTTTTCCCAGGAATTCTTTTAGGTGCTCCTTTAACAAGGATGCCCCTAAAAGATTCAATGTTGGTTCTTCCTCTTCCGCAACCTCTACAGGGGAAGGTAACTTTAGAGGTTCCAGGCTAAAACCAAGAAGCTATGATGCCAGAGTTCTTATTTGGGCCAGGCCTACGGGTTTTTACATGGCCTGGCATGACCTTTTGAAATGACCATTTATTGTAAAGGGTATAAAAGAGGGCTTTCACATAGATTTTCTCGAGCCCCTTCTTCAAAATTTTTGATTTCTCCTCTGCCCAAGGGCATAGAGGAAAGGGAAGCTATTCAAGAAAGTTAATGGACACGGGGTTAAGGGGAGTTCCAATTCCCCGTCGTCAACAGGGACAGGGTTTTACTCCAGCATCTTTCTAGTAAAGAAGGCCTCAGGAGGGTTCAGATTTATTCTGAACCTAAAAAAGCTCAATTTCTATGTTCAGTACAAGCATTTCCGCATGGAAACAATTTTTTCAGGCAAGAGCATGCTTCTACAGGGTTCCTTAATGGTGTCAATAGATTTGAAGGACGCTTATTTGCAAGTACCAATAAGTGCTCAGACTCAGTCTTTTATGAGATTTGCAATAAAGGACAGAGACCGCATTTTGCCTTCCCTTCGGACTGTCTCGGCTCCGAGGCTTTTTACAAAGCTGTTGGCAGAACCCCTCTAGGTGTGGTCGCCTTCCTGGACGACCGATTACTTCTTGCCCAAGCAAGGGACAAGTTGTTGGAGAATCTCAGTTATACCCTGAATCTGTAAGATAGGCCATGAGAGGTACTGGGATTATTGACTTTCTGGCAGTGAGATGGGATGGTGGCTAAGAGAAGATTGATTCTCAGACGGTCTGCCTTGGTTGCATCTCAAGGAGATGATAGTAACTACAGATACTTCGGTGCAGGGAGTATGGTCCAAGACCCTGAACCAGTCTTCCTCAAACCTGAGAGAACTGATCAGTGAGGGAGGCCTTGTGAGCGCTGATACAGCACCTGAGAAATCGGGTGGCATCGGAGATCTTGCTTTGGTCAGAAAAAAACGTGAAGTCCCTAACAACTGTACATCTAAAGGGGTCCTCAAATCAGGTAGCGGATTTCCTGAGTCTGTCCCGAATAAGGGATTTAGAATAGTCTCTGGATCCAGAAGTGTTTAGGCAGATATGCGATCTAAAAGGCATGCCCGAGGTGGATCTGTTTGCTTCTGCAAAGAATCACAAGCTGGACAAATACTTCTTTTTGAATCCGGCGGATCAAGCATTAGGAGTGGATGCTTTGACCCCTGTGTGGCAGTTCAATCTAGCATATGCTTTTCCTCAGGGTGATTCCTGTATGTCCACGGTTGCTGTTACAAGGACCGGTGTTCTGTCCAAACCCGCTGTAGTGGAGACTGACAGTATGGACCCTGAGGTATTCTTACTTCGGAAGAAGGTTCACTCCAATAAGTCACGACACTCTGCTATCAAGCAGGAAAGTGGTCACCAGGAAGATCTATTTGAAAGTCTAGAAGACCTTTAAGTCTTGGAGAATTCAAAACAAGAAATTATCTTTCAAGATCCCGGTAGTAATGGAATTTTTTTGCAGCATGGAGTGGATATGGGACTAAGTGTTAATACCCTGGAAGTCCAGTTGGTAGCATTGTCGGTATTTTTGGACAAAAGATTGTCTTCTTTTTCTATTGTCAAGCATTTCCTTCTAGCAGTTAAGCGCTCTAAGCCTGCGCCATCTAAGATTGTGCCTCAATGGGACCTGGCTAAGGTTCTTTCAATGTGGAAATCCTCTCCGTTTTTTCCTGTCAAAAGTTTGGACATAGAATACCTTACCTGGAAAGTGGGTTTTTTTTTGGTGACCGTTACTTCTGCACGCAGTGATATTCAGGCTTTGTCCTGTCATCCTTTTCTTCAAGTATTCCCGGATCGCATAGTTATGAGAGTGGATCCTTGTTACTTGACAAAAATGGCATCTGATTTTCACAGAGCTGAAGAGATTATCCTTCCGTCTATCAACATGGAGGATTCTTCTGAGTTAAGTGCCTTGAATGTCTGAATTCTTCTTTTGGGATGTCTTCAGCAGACTGATTGGAGAAGATCTGACAGTTGTTCGTATCCTTCTCAGGCCCTAGGAAGGGTCGGAAGGTATCTAAAATAATGTTGGCAAGATGGATGAAGAATACGATTAGGAAGGCTTATCATAATGTCAATATACCAGGTGGGGTCACAGCTCATTCCACAAGAAGTGTGTCTACATCTTGGGCAGAGCAGGCTGGGGTCTCTATGGAACAGGTATGTAAAGCAGTCACTTGGTCCTCAGCCAAGACTTTTGCAAAAGACTATCGGTTGGATCTTCTGTCTCGGAGAGATCAATCATTTGGCAGAAGTGTCCTTCGTGCTGTTCTTCCCACCCAATGAGATAGTACTCGCCTACCTCAAGCGTATGCTGCCCTTTCGGATGTTTAGAAAAAAGTTACCAGGTACCTAACTTTTTTTTTTCTGATTACAGCTAATAGTAACTGTTAGTTATTTTCTTCTAAATAAGCATCTATTTCTTTTTTTGAAGCGGTTAATACAGTAGCAAGCTTCTGGGGGATGCTATTCCAGATTTATACAGTCATGGTCATAAATGTTGGCACTTGGCACCCCTGAAATGTTTCAAGAAAATGAATTATTTCTCACAGAAAAGGATTGCAGTAACACATGTTTTGCTATACATATGTTTATCCCCTTTGTGTGTATTGGAACTAAACCAGAAAAGGGAGGAAAAAAGGCAAATTGGACTTAATGTCTCAAAAAACTCCAAAAATGGGCTCCAAAATTATTGGCACCCTCATAAGCTTCTTACACCTCTCAGCCGGAATGTTGGACTACTCTTCCTTTGCAAACTGCTCCAGGTCTCTTATTGGAAGGGCACCTTTTCCCAACAGCAATTTTAAGATCTCTCCACAGGTGTTCAATAGGATTTAGATCTGGACTCATTGCTGGACACTACAGAACTCTCCAGCACTTGGTTGCCATCCATTTCTGGGTGCTTTATGATGTATGTTTGGGGTCATTGTCCTGCTGGAAGACCCAAGATCTCAGACGCAAACCCAGCTTTCTTACACTGGGCTGTACAGTGCAACCCAAAATCCATTGGTAATCTTCAGATTTCATGATGCCTTGCACACATTCAAGACACCTAGTGCCAGAGGCAGCAAAACAACCTCAAAACCTTATTGAACCTCCACCATATTTTACTGTAGGTCCTGTGTTCTTTTCTTTGTAGGCCTCATTCCATTTTTGGAAAAAAATAGAATGATGTGTTTTACCAAAAAGCTCTATCTTGGTCTCATCTGTCCACAAGACGTTTTCCCAGAAGGATTTTGGCTTACTCAAGTGCATTTTGGCAAAATGTAGTCTTGCTTTTTTATTTCTCTGTCAACAGTGGGGTCCTCCTGGGTCTTCTGCCATAGCGTTTCATTTAAATGTCAGCGGGATAGTTTGCGCGGACACTGATGCTCCCTGAGCCTGCAGGACAGCTTGAATATCTCTGGAACTTGTTTGGGGCTGCTTATCCACTATCTGGACTATCCTGCGTTGACACCTTTCATCAATTTTTCTCTTCCGTCCACGCCCAGGGCTATAGTGCCGTGGGTTGCAAACTTCTTGATAGTGTTGCACACTGTGGACAAAGGCAAATCTAGATCTCTGGAGATGGACTTGTAAGATTGTTGATATTTTTACGCGATTTTGGTTCTCAGACAGTTTTCTCTTTCTGCTGTCCATGCTTAGTGTGGCACATACAGACACACAATGCAAGGGCTAAGTGAACTTCTCTCCTTTTTATCTGCTTCCAGGTGTGATTTTTATATTGCCCTCACCTGTTACTTGCCCCAGGTGAATAAAGGAGCATCACATGCTTTAAACAATCTTATTTATCCACAATTTTGGATGTGGTCTGAAGCGTATATCTCATGTTGCATGTGCTAGATATGAGGACATTTACAGGGAACCTTCATCTTGTTTTTAATGAATTTTGGGTAAAATGTAAGTTTTCATAATCATTGGTAGTGGAGCCAACCACAGACTTACAATTCAGCTGTTGGAGCTGTGATTTATTTTCTATTTCAACTATGTATATTTGTATAGGATAATCTGCTCTAAGGATCCCCAACCCATGTCTAAGTTTGTACTGACATATACCAATCCTAGACCTTTGTACCACTCCTCCAGCTTCTACCAGGCATCCTTAGCTATTTTGCTAAATACAGAGTGATTCGGGAATATCCTGGGACTCTTTAATCCGTTCAGAGAATGTTCCTCTTCTGGTATAAAGGCAGGAGCTGACTGTTCTGGGAAGGCCAGGGTGCCATGGACTGCCATCTGAATTAGGGCACTCTAACCTAGAATAAATTGAGGTGTAGTCCTCTGTGCCAATGGCAGCAAGTGCTCTGGGGCAGACGATAAAGTGAAGGAGGGGTGGCAGCCGCTCAGACCATTTTATAACTAACCTGGGAGGTGCACGTTAGCAGGGCAATTAGGATACAAAAGTCTTAAAGGAGCCACAGCACTCAAACCAGTTAGCTTGCTGACCAAACTACAAGCTGTCTCTAAACTTGGTTAAAAATGGAGGGCTCGGTCACACACACCTGCAGAAGTATGCTTAAGCTGCACCACCAGCGCCAAGGTGCCCCTGTGAGATGCAGTCCTAACTCATCTCTGAGAGCCCCATTTGGGACATACAATAAATTGGGAGCAGGCTTACCTGAGGTTGCCCTAAACCTCAAGTGCAAGCCATGGGGTGGAAGGGTCAAAGACCTTACAATACAGCCTAGACCCCACACCCCATGTGCTTGTACAAATTCAAAAGAAACAAAGGTTTAGGGCAACCTCAGGTAAGCCTGCTCCCAATTTATCTATTGCACTGTATGTCCCAAATGGGACTCTCAGAGATTAGAGTTAGGACTGCACCTCACAGGGGCACCTTGGCGCTGGTGGTGCAGCTTAAGCATACTTCTGCAGATGTGTGTGGCTGAGCCCTCTGTTTTTAACCAAGTTTAGAGACAGATTGTAGGTTGGTCAGCAAGCTAACTGGTTTGAGTGCTGTGGCTCCTTTTAAGACGATAGAGTGCCCATTGCTGCCAAAGGTGCCCATTTGTAATACAAAAACAGCTTTTTGTATTTTTTTATTTGTACTTAGGGTCAGTTAAGGAGGGCTAAACAACCCAAAAATGAAATTCACCATGTTCCAATTTTCTAGCTAAGTGTTCCCCAACCCTCTCCTCAAGTTCTAGAAATGGGTTACGTTGTGTGAAGCTCTGCACAGCCACCCTATGGCACTAATTTTTTCACCTGTGCGTCTATGCTGCAAAATGTAACCCGTCAGTGAGGAAAAGGCAGGTTTGAGAAAAAAGGGGGTGGGGGTGCATGCTATATAAGCACACAGTTTAGATTTAGACATATTCTTTGCTCCATAAGTGAGCAAGATGAGTGGACGTTCACTCTGCTACTTCTGTGCTGCTGATTGTCTGGGAGTGCTGGTAAGGTGAGTGGGGGGGTAGATTACAAAATAAAACAAATACCAGGCCCAGCCATCATTGCATTGCTGCACAGAGCAGCTTCCCCTGCTGACCCATTTACCTGAATGGACAGGCACTCGCACAAAACTGTGGAAGCTGTCTGGACAGCAGCAGACTGAGCACAGATCAACTTACCCCCTTCTCTGTGTGTACCTGCCTACCTACTTAAGTGAATAGGCTGCCAGGCTGCTTGTTATAGGGGATGGGTTGGGGTTCCACAACACCGACCATTATAGGATTGGGGGATTCTGACACACTGCTTGTTATAGGATTGGGGTGGAATCTGCCACAATGCTTTTTTTTGGAAGGGTGGGGATTCTTCCATAGTGCCCATTATAGGATTAGGAGGTTGCCATACTGCTTATTAAAGGATTGGGGGGTTCTGCCACACTACTTGAGGGCTGGGGCTGCTACACTGCCCATTATAGGATGGGGGGGGGTCTGCCACACTGCTTGTTATCACCCCCCATCCCCTATAACACATTGCTCGCTTGTTTTAAGGGGGGGATCTGCCACTGGCTGTTATTAGGCACACCAATTGGTTCTAGTTATTTACGCAAACACACAACTAAAAATGTATATCTATCAAGCCAATCAATTTAACGCAGATTAAAATTTTATTTAGAATAAAAACCAGCATTAGCCAATCACAAGGCATAAATTATCCTGTGTTGATGGCGCATTAAAAAAGTCTCGCAGGCAATATTGTCATGTGATATCATGGGAAATGTAGACACAGTTATCAGCACTTGCTCAGTCACAACGGAAAGTACAGTGAGATAAAGAAGAGCTGAAAGAATGCTATTCTGGTTTCTCCTGTAACAGAGATTCAGATAAACTGTGTGCGTCCATCACCCCAACAGAAATAGGTTTCTGCCTCGTTAGTATGTATCATGTTCAGTAAACAATCAGGCAGAAGGCAAAGAGGAAACTCTGTGGATGCTGCAGTCCATGTAAAGCTTGAATTATACAACAAAACATACCGAGTTCTGCACTGATCCTACCACAACCAAGAACTCATTTTGGTGGTGGAGAAGCCCTATGAACTCTTCAGCAAAATGGATTACCTTAATGTACCAAAACCGGACATAAAATCTAAAAAGGACTTTAGGTTCAACAAAGCCTGTTCCCTAGGGATACAGTATCCCAATGTAGTAGGAGTTTTATATTCTGGGACTTTGAGAGGTCCCTAGGAAAGGGTTTATGACAGACCTAACTTACTGGAGTTAGAGAAGGAAGCTGTGAGGGACATGAGTTTTTTTTTCCCCCAGACTCATCTGGGCAAAGAGGACCTCCACCTGGGAATGTCACTGCCCCAGGTGTTGTTCCTCTCAGACAGGGTATCCCAAACTTACCTTTCCACAGGCTGCGCAGACGGTCAGCATGCTTGGTTTCACTTGGCTCCATTTGGCTTTGCAAGCCACTGTGCTACATTGTGCACACTGTCCGCTGTATCGCCAAAGTGTGTCGCATCCCCACTCGCCTCAATCTGTGGTCTTGCACCTGTCATTCAGAAAGGTCTGGTGCGGCCGCAGTGAGGGTTCGGAAAGAGGTAAGAAGACAGTCTTTAACCCTTTCAATGACAGCTACATAACATTTGCATAGCTGTCTCTCCATTCGTTAAGTGCCATCTATGGTAATTTCCCATCGCGCAATAAATAAAAGCTCACCTCCATACTGGATCCAGCACTGGGGGTCTCCTGATCTCCTGGGAGGCCTCCACGTGGCAGCCCCAGATACTGGGCGTAAGAGGACATCATCTCACTCTGCCACACTCCCGCCATTGGCTGGCGAGCGATTAGCAGAATTCGGGTAGAGGTTAGGTTAAGAGCCTGTCCAAGCAATACTCCCCCCTATGCTCCCTTACAGCAGCTTCTGCTTCAGCTCTGTAAAATTTACCAGGTATTGAGATTGGGTCTTGCAGTGTCTCATGTGCAAACTACAAGGGGAGCGATATGTGGCCATGCCTGAAATATCTCTGCAGTAAGTGGAGTGGTGAACTCTGGCAGGGGTGGAGTCTCGGCCATCTATTTGATTGCAAATGAGAGAACAAGCACCCAGGAGACCCTTAGATGAGTGCATGCCACAGGATTTGATCTCGAAACAGGTACATTTAACAAAAGGAAGAAACAGATACTTGCCTTCTCTTTTATTTTAGCCCAGACAATGCCTTTAAGAATTTCACACTGACACAAACCCCCTCTCCCCAACACTTGATTTGTACTCGAAACACTGTACCCAATTTGAGTCTAAAAATTAGAGATGCGCATCCTGACCCATCAATCAGATTTGGATGTTTGTGGTCCAGATTGGTTGCCATGGGACAAGCCAGACATTTCTTCTTTTATACTCTAAGGCTTTATCCACACCTCCCGCGCTGTGTTGGGCGACCCAGTCACACAGCAGAGAAAAATGCTGCCCATTATTTTTAATGGGCCAGTTCATATATATGTGCAGCATTTTTCCTTGCACTGTGACTGCCTTGGCGCAGCGCAAACGGCGAGGTGTGACTAGAGCCTTAGATAAATGTGGGGCTACTGTATGAACGGACCAGTAAACCCAATCTGCTTAACATAAAGGTTCTGTTCACCCCTCTCCATTGCATAAAGAGCAAGCATTGTGTAAGTATACCAGAGGTGCATTGTATCAAAACAAATGCTGCGCTTTTGATGCGTTGGCAATGCAGTTCCTTTTACGTTGCATTTTTGGGAAATTTTTTTTACACAATAATGGTAAATTCTTTGGCAAAGCAGGTGGAGTGCGTTATACATGCATTGCCATAGACTTCAATTGCCCTGTGCTGTTACTACTTTGCGCTGAAAAAGGTGTCTGCAATGCTTTTTTGATACATTGCGTAACGCAGCGCAGATGTGTGATCTATTTTATCTAGAATGATGTACAGTGTTTCCCCTGTGCTGTAACTGCATTGCAAAGAGGTGTGAACAGAGCCAAAAGCTAACATTGTTCACAAAATATATGTAACAGTTTCAAATGCTTAGACAAGCTGAATACAACAAATAATTCGACCTGTGAAAGGCTGTTTTCTTTATTGCACGCTTCCTCTTTATAAAAATTTTTTTTTGTCTTCATTAAAAAGCACATAGATAGTTTCTTGTAGCGTGACCCTATTAAAGCACCTACAATTTAAATTGAGTTTGCTTTAAATAGCTGATTGGGCAGTTGCAATCATATGACTCTAAACCCCTACATAGATATAAGGCAGACAGCGGCTCTAATAAATGGTGGAAAGAAAAAAAAAAAGGCTGTGCTCCTAAAGTAGACCTACAAGCATGGTTCTACTCATGCTGCTCCATGCAACAGGGCACTTGGAAACAGCAGCACACACAAGCGACACGCTTGGAGCACAGCGCTGCAGCTCTTCAATGGGGGTTGCGCGCTGCTGCAATGTACAGGCGTTAACAAGTCCCCCCCTGGACAGGGGATCACAGGCAAAATGTAATCAATAGCATTGCGGGTTTCACAGGACTTACATATAGGTGGTACGTAGAAGATCCATAAATGTACAGCTTGGCTCTGTGTGCAGAACACGCACTCAGAACCTACATGGATGTCCAGCCTTAAAAGGGAACAACACCTGCTGGTGATCCTGTTTGGGTGTTTTATCATGGATTGCCAGTAAAAGCGTACCTTTAGGTGAACCCATGGCGCATGAGTGAGTTACTTGCCAATCAGTGCTCATGCTTCACTGATAGCTTTCTGAGTTTGGCTAGGATTTGTGAATGGAGTTGTGCACTGTTGGATGCAACCCAGCTCCTCTTTGTAACCGTGCCAGCCATTCAAAATCAAAGTATAGAGGGAATATGACCCGCACATGTAAGTATATATGACAAATGCTTTCACACAGCGGGAATCGCCCCCTACAGCATAAGGGCATCGTCTCCCTCCCCCGCAATCCCCAGGTCAGACTGCCATGTTTGTATTCTTTCTGTATGTGTAGTCTATCATGGCAGGCTGTCTACCCTGACAGTGAAAGAGGAACACCAACCAAGAAATTTACTTTTTTTTCATGTCTGGTTTGGGGATGCCCCTCTGTTTGATCGCCTGTTCACTTTTTCCTTGTTCCAACTGGCATGCGCAGGCCTCTAAGTGCTGCTAGTTCTATTCAGATATCCTGACGTCAGTGTGGCAAGGAAATCTGGAAGGATGCTGGAGTGCCCGTGCTAGCCATTCAGAAAAGCCTGGCATGGGTGCACACCTAGCTAGAGGCCGCCATTAGGGCTTGTAGATTGGGGATCTGAGGGCGTCTTAAACCGAGGGGCATTCCAATTCAAGATCCCCCTAAATAAGTAGACCAAACCCACCCCTCCTCCCCTTAGAGTCTTATAGACTCGAGAAGGATGTTGCAACTCTTAAGGTGCAGTATGCCCTAATAGGCCGGTAAATTTGATTGGTCACAAGCAGTCAGTGAACTACTACCATTCTGAGGTAATGAGGAGGGGTGCCCAGTGGGTCCAATCCTGGCTGATTTTATAGGCCAAAAGCATGGTTATGCATAACTTCCTGTGTAGCTGCACAGTAAATGCTTTCTCCCTGAAGATCTACAGTGACAAACAATAATTGAGCACAGCTTTAGAAACCTTTACTTTTATCTTGACACATTTTTGTGCTAATATTAATTCTTTGCATATAAGGTAACTTGGATTTTATGATTACTTTCATCCATTTAACTTCATAAAACTAAAAACAAGCTGAAACACTGGTAAACACAACAAATGAGTAGCAAACATTTTCCAAGAAGCCTGGATTACAGCTCACTGGAACTCTATTTGCCCTGGCAAGGACATAACGGACCTATAAAGTTTTATTTTCTGTGACCGCGGGATGTGAAAGCCGACTGATGCCTTTCATTTGCAAGATTGTAAACAGATGATATGGGGCACCCATCAGAGGGAGCATGGTTCTCAGAAACACTGGTAAAAGGTTAGTCGCTGCTCAGTAAATACATAAAAAAAAAAAGGATGAAGGTCTTCTAGCTTTGTTATTTAAAAATGTAAAAGTCACTAGAGCCTTCCTCCTTGCTCTAAATACTGACAGGTTGCCCCCCATCCGGGATAGTAATTAGTGTCCAAGATGGCCTAGAATGCACAATGGTGCACCAAAGCCACAAAGCAGTTCTCTTTATTCTAAATACAAAGGGCCTCCAGAAAAAAAAGAGAAAATTACAAAAGCAAACATGTCCATCGAGCTTAACAGCCCATAAGCAAGGTGCTGGGTCAGTAAGAGTCCATACATGCACCTTGTGCACAAAAACCAAGCTCAGGCAGCATGCGCATTCTAGTTATTGAGGAGGCTGCTGCAACTGAATTCTGCGCTCGGCAGCAGCTGCCAGGGTACGTCGGCGGACGCTCACAGAGTCTGCTGACGCCCCATCAACAGAGGGGAAGTCTTCTGATGGGAATATACAGTCTTCTTCTTCTGGGGATCTGTTCAGATATCTCCTGTAGGATTGAAAAACAACAAGGATCAGACAGTTGCCAAGGTTAAAAACTATAATCTGTACACATCAGAGGATCATACACAAGTATAACTTTATTAAAGGGAATAACCACCCAAACAGTCTTTGTCCCAGCCCGTTTCTTACCTGATTGTTTTCAAGCTTCGTTCTGTGCCCGTTTACTGAGGGACAGAGAATGGGTGGTATTCTAAGTATGTCACACACCCCGCTTCAAGATATTCATAACCTGTGGGTATACTGACTTGAAGAGGGCGATCTGCAGAGATGATTGGAGGAAAGTAAGCCCCTCCCGGTCCATAAATACCTGGGACCTCCCATTCACTCCCCAGTCTTCATCTCTGCAGGACGGCGAGCAAGCAGAAGATGATCTCTCCTCCTTGCAAGGGGGTTTTCCAAGGTAGCCGGGTCTACCCCCGGCCTATATTATTTTATTCCCACTCGGACTTATTATCCCTGATTAATATATTTAATATTCACATGCCTCCTCAGTTTTGACTGCGGTCCGGGTGATGGTATTTTAGCACATATGTGCTTAGGAGCTAGGCTCCGCCGCGAGACCCTATTTAGAGGGTAGGCGGTTATGCTGGGTTGGTGACCCCGGTTTGGGATGCCCTGTCCTTAAAAATTTTACCTAAAAAATTTCCCTCATTTACCCCCTCCCTCATAGTTAGGCTGGGGGCCCTCCTTTCTTAGATTCTGAGGAACGTATAGGAGTAATCCCTCATTAATTTGGTTACACTGCTATTTGTTGTATGTGTGTCTGTTTTAAATGCAACTTTTACTGGTAACATTGTTCATAATACACCGCGGCGGCTATTGCGGTGCTATGTTTTACCTCAGAAGGCGGAGGGGAGGGGCTCTCCCCTCACGCTCTTCTGTCAGGGGCGGGACCGGGCCTCTTGCAGAGGCCGCGGCCCGCGCCCTGTCTCTATCTAGCCAGGCAGCGGGTCGCTGCCGGTCTCATGTGCTCTATGAGGAGACGGGGGCAGCTATACCCCGCGTCTCCGGCGGATTGTAGGTCAGCGGAGGGGAGCTTTCTCCCCTCACGTGCTGTGTCATTGGGGGCGGAGCCGGACTTGCGGCGCGTCGCCGCGGCCCGCCCCCTATCTTGCCCGGGCACCGCTGAGGAGCTTTGGCTCCTATCTGCCTATCTCTAGGGGGGCGGGGCCGGTAAAGCGCGCAATCCGCACCGGCCACGCCCCTCTGCTCTGTCTCTCACAGCTGCGCTGAATTACAATTACCTCACGCATCTGTGCTGCATGCTGCTGGGCTCTGGTCTAGTCCGGAGGTTCTGTGAGTGGCCCTGTGGGCCTTTTGTCATTTTTATTAGTATCCAAATATAGCTTTTGGTTTCTAATTATTTTTTATCTGTGTTTTAGGTGAATTCTTCAGGGAATAGTTATAAGGGGGTTTCTCCAGGTCCTAAGTCCCTGGGTACTTTCACTGGGTTCTTTCTACAAAATTCCTCCCATTTAAAAAGGACACTATAAGGGCATCCTGGGTTGCTTCATAAGCGTAATTCCCTCTGTCATAGCGACTCATTAAGTTCACCTTATGGAGGCATCCCAGGAATCCGGGCTCCCCTCGGGACAGTCGCGGAAGTGTTTGGGGTATCCCTAACTGGGGATGATTTCTTTTTATGTATATCCTGTGCACAACACACTATTACGCGGCAGTCCGGACCCCAGGCCTCTGGGTCAGCACCGCCGGCTTCATCCTCTCCCCCTCCCATTTTAACCCGTGCTCCATGCGATGTTACCATGGGGGGGGCAGTCGCAATCTGATGTATGTGCCAGATTAGCCAGTATTGAAAAAATGTATTTCCTCTATGGTAGCTAAGAAGGCGCCGGCTAAGAGAAAACATTTGTCCACGGTTTCTCATTATGAATATGATGATACGGATGGTCTGGATTGGTCAGATTATTCTCCTCCAGAGGAAGGGGAGGTGTATGAGGATTCGGATAATTCCGAGGATCAACAAATTGTTGGCGCTGATTCTGATAGGGGGTCAGAAGGTTCCTTGGACACCCCTAACGTTTTGACTCAGATGTTTGAGGTTTTGGCTATCTCGCCTCCGGCGGAGGCCCCTCAACAACAAGGGGAGTTTTATGAGGAATCCAGACCGCGCTTAGAATTTCCTAATCAAAAGCATTTTGATAATATTATTTCCAAGGAATGGGAGAGACCAGCTCGGCTCCCAGGCATTCCTCAGAGTTGGGATAGAAGGTATCCTTTCCCCGCGGACACGGTTAAGCGCTGGGTTTCCCCCCCAGAAGTGGACGCCCCAATTTTGGGGTTATCCAACTCTGCCGTTTTGAATAACCCTGATTGTTCCTCCCTCAAGGATGGTGAGGATAAACGCATTGACCAGATGGCTTGTCATGGTTTTGCCAGTATTGGGGCAGCTATACGGCCAGTTTGTGCCTCATCACTGTTGGTGGTGGCTGCTAGAAAGGTGATCAGGGATTTACTGTCCTTGTCCGGCTTGGAACCAGACAGCGATGAATTTCTTGGACTGAAACGTTGTGAGTCTTTTCTTTCCTTCATTTTAACTGCTCTGAATGATTCATTGATGATGAACAGCAGGGCCTCTGCTCTTATGGTTACCATTAGGCGTTCAATTTGGTTGCGGCAGATTTTGGGTCTAAAAAGTCTCTGACGTCTCTTCCCTTTGTTGGTCTAAGGCTTTTTGGAGAAAAATTGGACTCAGTAGCTAAAGGTGGAAAATTACCTCAACGTAGGAAGCAACGTCGCCCCTTTCGAGGGGCGGCTTCCTTCACCCCTTCCTTTCGGGGAGCTAGAGCGGGAAGAGGGTTTGCCTTCCCTTCTACAAGAGGAGACTCCTGGAACAGGGGCAGAGGTCGTGCCCGTTCAGGATACAGTTGGGGTTCAAAACCCAAGCCCGCTCAACAATGAGGGGGCGCCCTCACCCGCGCGGGTGGGGGGACGGCTGCGACACTTCTCCCAAGTCTGGATTCGGGAGGTCTCGGACAGATGGATCAGGGAAGTGGTGTCTTCCGGTTACATGCTGGAGTTCGAGTCCCGCGCTTCCTCGCGTCTCGGGTGTCCCCGGACGCACAGGCTGCATTGCAGCTCCGGGCGGCGGTATCGAGCCTTCTAGAAATGGCGGTCATTCGTCCAGTACCCCCATTAGAAAGGGGTCGGGGTTTTTACTCAAATCTGTTCACGGTTCCCAAAAAGGATGGCTCCGTGCGGCCCATCCTGGATCTAAAGATTCTTAACAAATTCATCAAGCTGCGAAAATTTCGCATGGAAACGTTGCGTTCCGCTATCCACTCTCTTCGTCAGGGGGACTTCATGACGTCCATAGATATCCAGGACGCTTACCTCCATGTTCCCATTTTTCCCGCGCACCAGAGGTTCCTAAGGTTCGCTCTGGAGGCACTTCCAATTTGTAGCTCTTCCCTTCGGTCTCACCACAGCTCCAAGGGTTTTCACCAAGGTACTTGCTGGGGTAATGGCTCTTCTCAGAGCTCAAGGAATTCGCATAGTGCCATATCTGGACGATCTCCTCATATTGGCATCGTCATTCAGCCAAGCGGAATTGGACACCAGGACAGTGCTATTCACTCTGGAGAGATTCGGCTGGGTGATCAACTACCCCAAGTCCTCCCTTCACCCGTCCAGGTTAATATCCTTTCTGGGGATGTCTCTGGATACAGATCAGGCCAGAGTGTTCCTTCCTCAGTCCAAAGTTCTTCTGATTCAGGGGTTGGTTCGGTTGCTTATGTCCATTCCTCGACCGTCCATCCGGCTAGGGATGAGACTGGTGGGTCTGATGGTGGCCTCATTCGAGGCAGTTCCCTTTGCTCAGTTTCACACAAGGACACTACAGCTCCATCTGTTGTCGGTCTGGAACAGGTCTCCTCAGTCGCTGGATCAATTCTTTCAGATGTCCCCCCGGGTTCGCCGCTCGCTTCATTGGTGGCTGAACTCAACCAACCTGCTGAAGGGCAGATCCTTTCGGACTCCCCAGTGGGAGATAGTCACCACGGATGCCAGCCTCTCGGGATGGGGGGGCTTCTGGAAGGATCTGCAATTTCAGGGTTTGTGGGGTCCACTGGAAGCCCACGAGCCTATCAATGTCCTAGAATTGAGGGCCATCAGGATGGTTCTTTGTCACTTAACTCATCAACTGCGAGGTTTGCCGGTCCAGGTCCGGTCGGACAACCGGACGGCGGTGGCATACATCAATCACCAGGGAGGCACCCGCAGCAGGAATGCCCTCAAGGAAGTGTCTCTGATTCTGGACTGGGCGGAGAGTCATGTCCCGTGTATCTCGGCAGTTTACATCCCGGGAGTGGAGAATGTGGAGGCGGACTCTCTGAGCAGGCTGTCAGCCCGCAAAGGGGAGTGGTCTCTCAATCCCAAAGTTTTTCACTCATCTGTCGCAGGTGGGGGTCACCGGCGGTGGACCTCTTTGCCTCCCGTCACAATCACAAACTCCCGTCATTTGTGTCTCTGGCGAAGGATCCTCTGGCCCTTGCGACGGATGCCATGTCTCTGAACTGGAGGGATCTGGGGTTTCTGTACCTGTTCCCTCCGTTTCCCATGGTGGCCAGAGTAGTGCGCAAGCTTGCTCTGGAGAGAGCACCAGCAATTCTGGTGGCTCCAAGGTGGCCAAGACAGGTTTGGTTCGCAGACGTGGTAAGGTTGGCAGAAGATCAGTTCGTTCTGCCCCTGCTGCCAGATCTACTCACACAGGGTCATCTTCGATACCCGAATTTACCAACGCTGGCTTTGACGGCGTGGCTGCTGAAACCTCCATCTTGAAGGAGGAAGGTCTTTCGGATGCTGTGATTCGGACTCTTATTAGTGCTAGGAAAAGGTCCTCATCGTCTGTGTACTATAGGACTTGGAGGTCTTATATTGATTGGTGTGAAACCAGGGCCATGTTTTTGCAACATGGTCTGGACCTAGGGCTCCAACTCAGTACTCTGAAGGGGCAGGTGTCTGCCCTGGCGGTGTTTTTCCAAAAGTCTTTTGCTCTTCATCCTTTGGTTAAGACCTTTTTTCCAGGGGGTTACACATGTGCGGCCTCCTAGGAAGCCTCTCATTCCAGTTTGGGATTTGAACTTGGTTTTCTTTTTCTGCACTTCAGGGTCCCCCCTTTGAGCCTTTGCATGATATTCCTTTGTCTTCCCTTACGCAGAAGGTAGCCTTTTTGGTAGCTATCACTTCCGTTAGACGTGTTTCTGAGTTGGCGGCTCTGTCTATTCAAGCTCCATATTTTGAAAGACATCAGGATAAAGTGGTTTTCCGTTTTAAGACGGACTTCCTTCCTAAGGTGGTTTCGTCATTTCATTTGAATCAGGATATTGTTCTGCCCTCTCTGTGTCCCAATCCCAGCAATGACAAGGAGAGGGCCCTGCATTCTTTGGATGTGGTTCAGGTTGTAAAGTATTATTTGGTGGTAACGTCTGCCTTTCGTAAGACTGATGCATTTTTCGTGGTGCCATTTGGGCCCAAGAAGGGTCTAGCACCCACAAAGTCTACCATCAGCAGGTGGATTCGTCAGGCCATTGTCGGGGCCTATTCTGCTAAGGGGAGAGATCCTCCCTTTCGTGTTACAGCTCATTCTACTCGTGCGGTTGGGGCTTCCTGGGCTTTTCAGCACCAGGCCTCTGTTGAGCAAGTTTGCAAGGCCGCTACCTGGTCTTCTGTTCACACTTTTTCAAAGTTTTACAAGGTTGATGTTCGGGCCTCAGCGGATGCTGTTTTTGGCCGCAAAGTTCTGCAGGCTGCAGTAGTTTAAGTTGTGCTTTATACCTTGTTTTGGATCCCCACCCCTTATGGACACTGCTTTTGGATGTCCCACAGGTTATGAATATCTTGAAGCGGGGTGTGTGATATACTTAGAATAATACCATTTTGTGAATACTCACCTTGTAAAATGGGTATTATAAGTATGTCACACACCCCGCTTCAACCCGCCCTTTTTTATTCTGGATCCTTCATTTTGTGAACTTTGCGTTGTTATGACTTATATTTGGCTCTTCCTGGTCCCTTACCTTACTGCTTTCTTTATACTGGGGAGTGAATGGGAGGTCCCAGGTATTTATGGACCGGGAGGGGCTTACTTTCCTCCAATCATCTCTGCAGATCGCCCTCTTCAGGTCAGTATACCCACAGGTTATGAATATCTTGAAGCGGGGTGTGTGACATACTTATAATACCCATTTTACAAGGTGAGTATTCACAAAATGGTATTTTTATGCAGCCAGAAGAGTCTGTCGACCAATGTAATAATATGCTGCTGGACATTCTTTGAGCCTCCCTTCATCTCATTTGCACATCCCCCTGCTGGTATCTGAGTTGTATCAGAGACTCTGCCTGCACTGACCGTGGCTGCTCATTTCTGACTCAGCTTATAAACTCTCCTCCCTGACATCTATCATCCCATCTCAAATTTGAACTTTGTTCTAAGCTATGATTCCCTGCACATCTTGACCTACCTTTATTCAGTTGGCCAAAGCTCAGGGACACAGGATTCAAGACAAGCTTTGCAAATCTCACCAATACGCCAGTCACGGGGCTCTGGGGGAACAATTTTTGTCTTTACTGGGGCATCAAAGCATTTGGGATGCAAGGCTGTGTCTCCCTCCTCCACAATCCCCAGGTCAGACTGCCATGTTCATATTATTTCCATATGTGTATTCTATCAAGGCTGTCTACCCCGATCGTGAAAGAGAAACGCCAACCAAGAAATTTTCTTTGTTATTTTTTCATCTCTGGTTTGGGGATGCCCCTCTGCTTGATTGCCTGTTAATTCACCTTTTCCTTGTTCCAACAGGCATGCACGGGCCTCTAAGTGGTGCTAATTCTATTCAGATTTCCTGACAGTGTGGCAAGGAAATCTGGTAGGATGCTGGAGTGCCTGTGCTAGCCATTCAGAAAAGCCTGGCATGGGTGCACACCTAGCTATAGGCTAGTGTCCAAGATGGCCTAGAATGCACAAGGCCTCCAGAAAAAAAAGAAAAAATTACAAAAGAAGACATGTCCATCGAGCTCAACAGCTCATAAGCAAGGTGCTGGATCAGTAAGAGTCCATACATGCACAAAAACCAAGCTCAGGCAGCGTGCGCATTCTAGTTATTGAGGTGGCTGCGGCAACTGAATTCTGCGCTTGGCAGCAGCTGCCAGGGTACATCAGCCGACGCTCAGAGTCTGCTGATGTCCAGCTCATTTGCATAGCCCCCTGCTGGTATCTGATTTGTATCAGAGACTCTGCCTGCACTGGCTGTGGCTGCTCATTTCTGACTCAACTTATAAACTCTCCTCCCTGACATCTATCATCCCATCTCAAATTTGAACTTTGTTCTAAGCTATGATTCCCTGCACATCTTGACTAACATTTATTCAGTTGGCCAAAGCTCAGGGACACAGGATTCAAGACAAGCTTTGCAAATTTTACTAATATGCCAGTCGCGGGGCTCTGGGGGAACAATTTTTGTTTTTACCGGGGCATCAAAGCATGTGAGGGCACATTGAAATTGAGATGCCCTTATGAGCAGGGAACAACTCCTATTTTGTTAAAAATGTGTGTTGTTCTGATTTAAACCGGACCTTCACCATGATTTATTGAAAAGCCCAAACCCTTAAAAAAAATATATTTTAAGTTTTTAGTCACTTACTTTCTTCTTTCCCCCACTGGGCTTCAATTCTGTTCAGGACTTTAGGATACGGGTGCCATCTTGACTCAGAAGCATCACACTTACTGAGGAGAGGAGAGTGGGATAAAGTACAGGGGGGTGGTTTATAGCTATTCTTTGCTCAGACAGGGCAGAGCTGGGGTCAGGAAAAGGTCAGCAATCCCAGAATGCACAGTCAGAAGGCACTTCCTGTTTGCAGGCTGCCTGATGTCCCATGATCCCCCATCTTGAATGTTTAAAGGCTCATAACATGCAGTAGATGCAGGTAGGATGACTTTTAATGTGGGCAATTTGTATGTACAGGGTGGGGTAAACATATAAGATAGGCTCTTATTCAGAGTAAAGGTCCGCTTTAAGACTTTTTTTCTTCCCTGTGCCCGTGTTGTGGTGGCTGCCCTAGAAGCCCCCATTAAACAGCCTCCCCCCTACAAATGCAGGCTGCAGTAACCACTCCCCAGCAATCTTTTGCAGTTATTTCTGTTATTCACATCTCAATCACAGTTTGAGAAAGCAGGGGCCCTAACCCCTTTGTCTTCCAGGCCCCCACAAGAAGTCTTGTATGAAAGGACCCAAACCCAATGCCAGAAGTCAGTCACCAAGCTGATATCAGAGCAGACATTAGGTAGGCCGACATGCCAGGATCAAGCTAGGCACTTTATGGGCTGCAGCACCAAGGGTCGGAGCCCTCTCATTAAGAGGAGGACTGAGGCCTTATGGCGCCGAGTAATATATAAATCATCTCCTACTTCTGCAGACTAACAGAAAAGCTGCGTGGATTGCAGGATGGTGGAGCTTCTACAGAGTGGTGGAGTTTATGTTCTCCTGATAAGTGAGGGCATGTATGAGTCCCCATGTGAATGAAGGAGGAAAAAAATACCATTTTGTGATTACTCACCTGTAAAATGGGTATTATAAGTATGTCACACACCCCGCTTCAGAATAGTAGTTACACTTGGGTTATACCGACCTGTAGAGGGCGATCTTGCAGAGATGTCATGAAAAAAAGGGAGCCCCTCCCGGTCCATAAATACCTGGGACCTCCCACTCATTCCCCCAGTATTAAGACAGCAGTAAAGGGACCAGGAAGAGCCAAAATAACCAACAGTAAAAAAGGTTCACCATAGAAAGGATCCAGAATACCAAAGGGCGGGGTGAAGCGGGGTGTGTGACATACTTAGAATAATACCATTTTGTGAATACTCACCTGTAAAATGGGTATTATAAGTATGTCACACACCCCGCTTCAGAATAGTCATTACACTTGGGACATCCAATAGCAGTGTCCATAAAGGGCGGGGATCCAAAACAAGGCAATAATGCACAAACTTAAACCACTGCAGCTTGCAGAACTTTGCGGCCAAAAACAGCATCCGCTGAGGCCCGCACATCAACCTTGTAAAACTTGGAAAAAGTGTGAACGGAAGACCAAGTAGCAGCCTTACAAACTTGCTCAACAGAGGCCTGGTGCTGGAAAGCCCAGGACGCCCCAACGGCACGAGTAGAATGAGCAGTAACACGAAAAAGGGGAATCTTCCCCTTGGCAGAATAGGCCCCAACAATGGCCTGGCGAATCCATTTACTAATGGAAGACTTGGCGGGAGCCAAACCTTTCCTAGGCCCGGAGGGCACCACAAAAAATGCGTCAGTCTTACGAAAAGAAGTAGCCACCAAATAGTACTTCACACAGCGAACCACATCCAGAGAATGCAAGACCCTCTCCTTGTCATTGCTGGGCTTAGGACACAAGGAGGGTAGAACAATGTCCTGATTAAGATGAAAGGCAGAAACCACCTTAGGAAGGAAATCTGGCTTAAAGCGGAAAACAACCTTGTCCTGATGCCTCTCAAAGTAAGGAGCCTTAATGGACAAAGCCGCCAAGTCCGATACACACCGAACAGAAGTGATGGCAACCAAAAACGCAACCTTCTGAGTAAGCGTAGAAAGAGCAATATCCTGCAAAGTTTCAAAAGGAGGACCCTGAAAAGCAGAAAGAACCAAATTCAAATCCCAAACTGGGAGCAAAGGCTTCCTAGGAGGCCGCACATGCGTAACCCCCTGGAAAAAGGTCTTAACCAGAGGATGACGAGCAAAAGACCTTTGAAAGAAAATCGCCAGGGCAGAAACGTGCCCTTTCAACGTACTAAGCTGCAAACCCAAGTCCAGACCATGTTGCAGAAATTCTAAAACCCTAGGGATAGAAAACACCCTGCAAGGCAAGGCCCGGACCTCACACCAATCAATATAAGACCTCCAAATCCTATAGTAGATGGCAGAGGAAGACTTCTTTCTAGCCCTAACCAGAGTCTGAATGACAGCATCAGAAAGGCCTTCCTCCTTCAAGATGGAGGATTCAGCAGCCACGCCGTCAAAGCCAGCATTGGTAAATTGGGGTAGAGCAGTTGACCCTGAGTGAGCCGATCCGGCAGAAGGGGCAGATCGAACTGATCTGCTGCCAACCGTACCACGTCTGCGAACCAAACCTGTCTTGGCGCCACCAAGATTGCTGACGAACCCTCTAGGGCCAGCTTGCGCACCACCTTGCCCACCATGGGAAAAGGAGGAACAGGTACAGAAACCCCAGATCCCTCCAGTTCAGAGACATTGCATCCACTGCCAGAGCCAGCGGATCCCGCGAGAGAGACACAAATGCCGGAAGCTTGTGATTGTGACGAGGGGCAAAGAGGTCCTCCGGAGTCCTCCACCGGTGGCAAAGCGAATGAAACACCTTGGGGCTGAGAGACCATTCCCCCTCGGCGAGATGAGCACCTGCTCAGGGAGTCCGCCTCCGTGTTCTCCACTCCCGGAATGTACACCGCCGAGATGCATGGGACATTGCTCTCTGCGAAAGCCAGGATCAAGGACACTTCCCTGAGGGCTGCGAGTCCCTCCCTGGTGATTGATGTAGGCGACCGCCGTCCGATTGTCCGACCGAACTTGAACCGGCAAACCCTGTAACTTATGAGTCAAGTGAACCAGAACCAACCTGATAGCTCTCAGCTCCAGAACATTAATGGGATCGTGAGCCTCCTGAGGCCCCCATAGTCCCTGAAACTGAAGATCCTTCCAAAAAACCCTCCGACCTGACAGGCTGGAATCCGTGGTGACCGTCTCCCAACAAGGGGTCAGAATGGATCTGCCCCTCATCAGATTGCTTGGTTCCAGCCACCACCGAAGGGAATGCCGAACCCGGGGGGACATCAGAAAAGACTGATCCAATGACAGCGGAGACCTGTCCCAGGCCACCAAGAGATTGAGCTGGAGCGTCCTTGTGTGAAACTGAGCAAAGGGAACCGCCTCGAAAAAAGCCACCATCAATCCCACCAGTCTCATCTCCAGCCGGATGGACGGACGAGGGATGGACAGAAGAAGCTGAGTCAATTCCTGAATCAAAAGAACCTTGGGCCGAGGAAGGAACACCCTGGACTGAGAAGTATCCAGAGACATTCCCAGGAACTATCCTTGGGATAGTTGATCACCCAGCCGAATCTCTCCAGAGTGGCTACCACAGTCCTGGTATCTAGCTCCGCCTGGCTGAGAGAGGATGCCATAATGAGAAGATTGTCAGATAAGGCACGATGCGCATACCCTGGGCTCTGAGAAGGGCCATCACCCCCGCCAGCATCTTGGTGAAAACCCTTGGAGCCGAGGTAAGGCCAACGGAAGAGCCACAAACTGAAAATGCCGATCTTCCACCACAACCCTGAGAAATCTCTGATGTACCGGGAAGATTGGAACATGCAGATAAGCATCCTTGATGTCTATGGACGTCATGAAGGCCTCCTAACGAAGCGAATTTATGGCTGAGCGCAGAGTTTCCATGTGGAACTTCCTGGGACGGATAAACCTGTTGAAAAACTTCAGATCCAGGATGGGACGAATGGAGCCATCCTTCTTGGGCACCGTGAACAGATTGGAATAGTATCCCAGGCCCCGGTCCGAGGAAGGCACCGTGCAGATGACAGCCATGTCCAGGAGATCTTTTACTGCTGTCCGGAGCCCCTGCATGGCCAGAGGATCCAAGGGCACCCGACACCTGAAGAATCTAGGAGGAGGCCGGATCTCGAACTCCAGCTTATAACTGGAAGACACCACTTCTCGAATCCATCTGTCTGAGACCTCCTGGTCCCAGACCTGGGAGAAGTGTCGCAGCCATCCCCCCACCCGCAAGGGTGAGGGCGCACCCTCATTGCTGAGCCGGCTTGGCAGCGGCTTTGGGCTTGGAGCCCCAGCTGTGACCTGGACGGGCACGTCCTCTTCCCCTGTTCCAGGAATCACCTCTGGAGGAGAACACAGCCAATCCCCGTCCAGCTCTGGCCCCACGAAAGGAAGGGGTAAAGGAAGCCACCCCCCGAAAGGGAAGACGTTGCTTCTTTCGCTGAGGTAACCTACCTCCTTTTGCGACCGAATCCAATTTTTCTCCAAAGAGCCGCAAGCCCAGAAAGGGAAGAGCCGTAAGCATCTTTTTGGACACAAAATCAGTCGCCCACTGGTGCAACCAAACCGACCGCCGATAGCCACCAGCAAGGCCGAAGTTCTACTACACATCACCATGGTGTCATCCAGGGCGGCTAGCACAAATGACAAAAACAATTCGCACCACTTAGGGGTGGTGAACTCATCACTAGCCGGGTCAAGCCTGGAAGTAGACAACAGGTCCCTAACCACCGACCTAGAAGCCACTATTAAAAGCGCCGAAGCACAAACAGGCCGCAAAGCCGACCCGACACTGGCAAAACCGTGACAAGCCATCTGGTCAATGCGTTTGTCCTCACCATCCTTGAGAGTAGAACAGTCAGGAGAATGCAAAACAGAGGTGCTAGACAACCCCAAAACAGGGGCATCCATCTCGGGAGGGGACGGCCAGCGCTTCACCGCATCCACCGGAAAGGGATATTTCTTATCCCAACCCGGAGGAACACCTGGAAGACGAGTAGGCCTCTCCCATTCCTTAAGAATAATGCCATTGAAATGCCTTTGATTAGGGAATTCCAAGCGCGGCTTAGCCTCCTCAAAGAATTCCCCCTTCTGCGGAAGAGTCACTTCAGGAGGAGAAATTGCCAGAACCTATGAGCCAGGACCTTAGGGGTATCCAAAGAATCCCCCTGACCCAGCTCGGCATCGGTGCCAACAAACTGCTGATCGTCAAAACCATCCGACTCCTCAAATAGCTCCCCTTCCTCTAGCGGGGGGGGTAATCAGACCAGTCCAGTGAATCAAACTCCTCAAAATCAGAAGCCGGCGTGGCTGGGGACAAGTGCTTTCTCTTAGCCGGGGCCTTTCGGCAACAGCGCTAGAAAATCATTTTTCAAGATTGGGCAATCTGGCACACACCTCAGATTGCGACTCCCCACTCATGACAACATCACACGGGGTACGATCAGGCGGGGAGGGGTAGGAGAAGGGACCGGCGGTGCAGAACCAGACGCATGGGATCCGGACTGCCGCATAATAGTCTGCTGTGCACATGGTATGCAAAGGAATACATCATCCCCTGTAAGGGATACCCCACACCCCAAACACTGCCGGGGTTGCCCCGAGGGGAGCCCGAGCCCGGTATCCTGGGAAGCCTCCATATGGTGATTTTATCGGTAGTCGCAATACCCAAGGGAATTACGCAATATAAGCGACCCGGGATGCCCCTTCTGTGTCCCGAGTGGGAGGATTTATAGGGAGTTCTTAAAATAAACCAGGGACCCTAGGACCGAGAGGACCCTTTAAGATCCAACAAGGGTCCGCCTGGAATAGAAAAGGGGAACTGTCACACACATATCACACAATGCTGTGCACATAACAGAAGGGCCAAGGCACACATACATATAAATAGAGGAATATATATCAATCTCGCGCTGACAAGCAGCTTCACAGGCAATGAAGGACTGGAGCCCACTGGGCGCTTACAGTAATGGCGTCCTGCACGAGGCGGAGGGACTTGGCAGCAAGGATTTAGAAGGCGGCTCCCGGTCAGTGACTAGGTTCCGCAGCGGCATTGGGGGGAGGGAGGGGGCGGGCCGCAAGATCGCGCCCGGCCCGCCCTCCCCCCCCCTCCCGGAGGAGAAGAAGCTCCCCCGAAGGCTGACAGTAACGGCCGCCGGCGCCGCAAACCGCCGGCCTGGCCATGGAACGTATCAATCACGTGCACAACACACACACAACAAGTTGCACACAAGCATGCACTCTAAGGAAAAAACTAAACTAAAAGGGGAATAAGCGCCCCCCCAGCAGTAGGGAACAATGAGGTGACCGGGGAAGGGGGAATTAACACCCCAAAGGTGTAAGGGCAAGGACAGGGCATCCAAACCGGGATCACCAACCCGGAATACCGCCTACCCCTTAGTATGGGGTCTCACGGTGGAGCACAGCTCCTAAAGCACCGTAAGGTGCCGTCTAACTTTGCCAGGACCCGCAGCCTAGGCTGGGAGGCTCTTTACTAAAAAGGGGGATAACAGTAGGTCCAGGCAGAAATAGACCGAAAGAGGGGGCCGGGAGTTACCCCGGCTACATGCAAGGAGGAGACATCAATCTTCTGACTTGCTCGCCGTCTGCAGAGATGAAAGACTGGGGAATGAGTGGGAGGTCCCAGGTATTTATGGACCGGGAGGGGCTCCCTTTTTTTCATGACATCTCTGCAAGATCGCCCTCTACAGGTCGGTATAACCCAAGTGTAATGACTATTCTGAAGCGGGGTGTGTGACATACTTAGAATAAACTTGTTACTAATATTTGTTATATAAAGTGATCACAAGTTAAGTAAACCATATTGTCTCCTTTCTCTTCTATCCACTACTGTTCTGCACTACATATGTGAATTCTTACATTGCCCCCCTTTTCTCACCTTCTTGCCTGCTGCACCATATCTTCTTTTCTTTGTACCAACATTCGCTGCCTTTCATCTGCTGACTTTGAGAATCTGCTACCTCTGACTTCAAAGTCTTCTGTATCGGCTGGCTGGGGTTCAAGTTCAGTAAAATCTTCATACTCCTCCACAGTTGGAGACAGGTTCAAGGCGACTCGCTCAGTCTAAGATAAGACAAATCCATATTAAAAATAAACAAAAAATGATTGTGTTTGTTCCTTCCACTACATTACCCCATTACTGTATTTATAAGTCACAATCCCCACACGCTACCAATTAGGCATGTCAACAATACTGAATTGATTTTTTCCTCCCTAGTATTGATTCTGACTCCGCCCCCGCTACAGTAAATAGAGAAGTAAAAAAATCACTCATCTGGCCCCTCGTTCGAGTCAGCCAGCTCTCCTCCTCACCTAGGAGGCCTCAGATTCCCCCCCCCCCCCTCCGGGGCTCTTCAGCCCTTAGTAGGCCCTCTCCCCCTCCTTTCCCGACGGATTAGCCCGGGGCGGGGCTAATGACATCACCATGCAGGTGTCAACCTGGCTCCGGGCAGCTCAGCTGTCAGATGCAATGTTCGCTGGGGACATGAGGAGGCGTGCAGGAGATTCTCTGATCTCCTGCCTCCCCCTGCAGCGATCACCGCATCTGTCATCGGATTGGCGAGGGACACAGGAGCTGACAATCGGAGGTTTATTTTTTAATAAAGACATTTTTTCTAATGTGTGGTGTGGTTTTTTACTGTTAACCCTTTGTGAACTGGTAAGGGTCCATGAGACCCCTATACCAATTCACAGGGCTGGGGGCTGGCAAGTCACCTGCGACCCCCAATTACTTGCCTCCCCCAAGCCCAGGGGGGGGGCAGACTGGGGGCCACCGAAGGTCAAATGGCATAGTCTTTCACAGCCATGCCATCCACTAAGTGCAGATAGGTGACAATCCTCACATCAAGTCCTGTGCTCAGGAAGCTGTACAGGCCTCACACCCCAGGGGGCCCGGTTTCAAAGAAAATTTGTGTTGCATTTTAAACTCTTGGCCTGAGATGAGTCCCAGCTGTGCCTTGGATGCACACTTTATCAAGGAACGACCAGTGCTCACACAGAACTGGGCATAACTGGGGCGCTATGCATCCTAGCCCTGAGTCAGATACATAATCAAAACTAGGCCACAAGGCCGAATCTACCCATAGTTTTTAAATTGTGGTACTGAGCCCAGAACCTGAGAAAATGGAGATCTCCTGTTCTGAGCCATCATTCGAGCCCCATTGTTTGGCACCTGGACCAGGGTTGTGAGGCTTTCCGATCAAAAGCTATGACCCCAAAATAGTTCTGGCAGTGCCTGGGATGCAAGCAAGATGGGGGGAGGGGCTCCTACCTGAGGGGAGGGGGCAGGGAGGGACCTCAGCATAAAAGCAGCCTGAGACTTGACACACTTGTCACTGTCCAGGGGGAATCACTCGTCCACGCTGGAGGTACGAGGAATTCCATAGGCCATCCCCGTGCTTCTGTGGGGTGCCCTACTACTACGCTTCACTCTCCGATGCAACCTCCCACCCTTAAGTGTGCACCTATTCAACTGTTTTAAAACACCAGTTATATTTACCCCTCCCACTTTCCCCACAGCAGGTCGGGGTCCACATCAGTTGGCTCAAAGGGCCACATGCTTGCCTAGCACAAAGCAAATGTTACCCAGTTTAACCTTTTTAAATGGAGAGCATGTGAGATCAAAAGTGTAATTCAAAATAATACCTGCAATAAGCCATCAGCTTCCTGCTCGCTTGCGTTTGGAGACCCGTCTTCTGGCCTCTGTGAGAAAGAAAACTTGCTAATAACTTTTAATAATTGCACAACAAACCGTTCACATAGTGCAATCCTCAGTCTCATGCAAATCTTTTGGTGCTGCTCGGGTAAATTGCAGCGCTCTGAAAACTTGTACCGTAAATTAAAAATACAAAAAAAAAAAAATGTGCAAAAAAAAATCAGCACAGTTGATAAATATGAATAATAATGTATTAGCAAAAAATATACAAGCAGATACTACAAAACCTACACCATGTTAAAGCGGAAGTCCAGCCTCCATTGGACTCCGCTGCCGCCTGCCCTCACCCAATCCTGAGGTGGAGAGGCGTCCATTCCCCTGCCGAGAGCAGAGTTTCCATATTCCGGGCCCCTATCCCAGTAGCAGGGAGAGTGCCCAACCCCAGCTGTGGCGGAGTGCCTATTTAGCTAATCAGTATGCAGAAGGTGCACTGACTGGCTTGCCAGACACTCAGCCACAGCTGGGTTGGCCACTCTGCCTGAGGCTGCCAGCAAAAGCAATCAGGTGTTTTTTGTCAATAAAAAAATATTTTTTTACTTTTTACCCTCTAACTAGAGATGCAGTTTCTCAATTAACCATAGTGGCTGCAGCAGTCTGGCTGGCTAGAAAGGCCACAATTACAGTAGCTGCCATAATGGAGGTTAAGGCTTAGGAGAAGGGGTCCTCCTTTACTCTTGGTCCATTCTTCATCAAATTCTGGTGGGGCAGGTGTGCAAATCTTTATAAACCTTATGTGCTGGCATATGTGGACTCTTCAAGGTTTTAAGGATGGCAGTTTGTGTTTCTCCCTTGGTGGCAATTGTGTTCTGAGTGTTAACCCTTTAAAGTGGACCAACACCCAGGATTTTGACTATCCTGGGTTTTGGTCCACTTCGGCGGGACACCCCGATCGGGGGTGCCCCGCTGTGTGAAACCCCCCAGAAAGCCCCAAAATCTTACCTGTCCCCGCTCCCACGTGACTGGACGGTCCAATCCCCGCCAACGTCCAGGCGGGGATCAGGAACGTCCAAGCGGCCGCCGCCTCCCTCGCGTCACTTTCGGCGCGCGCGCGCCCCCGCCGGCCATTCGCAGACCGGCCGGCCGCCGCCGAAGATCAGGTAATCGATTTGGGGTGTCTGGGGGGGTTTCACCCCGCGGGACATCTCGATCTCGGATGTCCCGCGGGGTGGGAGGTGATCGGCCCGGGAATCTTATAGATTTCCGGGCCGATCACCTCTCGGTGTTGGTCCACTTTAATTGCCAGCCTACCTAGAGATTTTGTCACCCTCTGTTGCAAGGCCATTTTTTTCCCAACATTTTGCGCTATATATGTTTAACTGTGATTTTGCAGGAATTTCCAGGAAAATATGTTGTCTTTCAGTTTGGGCTTTAACATGAAATGTCTTTTTTTGGTGCTTTTATAATATTTTTGGGTAAAAAATGTTTTGGTACCACATATGTATCAGTGGACACTCTTTCCTGCCCAGAAGAAAGACCAAACTGAAAAGAGCACTTTTTTTTCAAATGAAATAGAAGTACTATACTTAGTATCAAAAAAATTGGCACAGGGTCCCCCCTATCCAGCAAAACCAGCCCGGGCACAAGCTAAGGGGGATGGTAGACCAGGGCATGATGGCCTTAAATGCTACCAGTCCGCATAGCCCTCACAGGCCACAGGCTCTTCTGCACTCTCCTGGACTTTGGGAAATCAGGTAATGGGGTGAGGGGTAATAGCAAGTCACCCACTTGATGGCAGGTGACTTGTCTGCCCCTCCTACCCTGTGAACTGCTGTAGGTGTCCCATGGACCTGTTGCCAGTTCACAGTCAGTCAAATATAAAAAAAACAGACAGAAAAAGTTTTTTTTTTTTTCACTTACCACTGAGCCTGATGTCTTGCACCAATTACCGCCACTAGACCGACAGCCGGAAGTGATCGGCAGAAGCCAGGTGTGAGGGCAGGGGATCGGAGTCCCGCTTCTGGTCTCACCCCTGATGCCAGGAATGGCCTTTTTTCCCGGCGAGTGAGAGCCCTCAAAAGCTGAAGCAGGGAACAGGCGTTCCCTGCCCTGCTGAAGACTCCGCTGGACCAGCAGAGGTCGGCTGGGAAAAGATGAGACCCCCCCCCCCAGGATCCAAGGCGGAATATATATATATTCTAGATTCTACATGCTTGGCACATAACGGTAGGAATAGCAAGCATGTAGAATCCACTTGCTTGGCACTTAAAGGGTTAAATTAAATACATTCTAGAGGCATTGTGTAAAATGAAAGCCTTAATGCTTTGCTTCCAAGATAATTTTTGGGTAGCCTGATACAGTGCTGCAGGCGATTCCTGGCTCCTGATCTGCATTTTTCTCTCTCCAGAGAACACTTGGATTGTTCCATGAAAGTCTGTGAAAGAAAGGAGGCATCCCTCTGCATGTCCCGTTCTCACTTTCACATACTCTGCAGGTGTATTTTTGTGTCTCATTCTCAATCTCTTACCAGCTTAAACAGGCTGTCAGCTAAATTTGCATTAAACTAAGAAGCATAGAAAGGAAAGACAAGAAAAGGTAGAACAAGAAGTCCCTCTGCAACCACAAGGAATGGCCCACGGTGTAATACAGGGGGAAGGAGTTCCTCTCACAGTGAAAAAAGCACAACATGGATAAACAGAATTCCTAAACCACACTTCAGTGTAACCAAACTTTTGGTCAGTCAGAAATAGCATAATCAGACACGTACACACACAGATCACTCACTTGCAGTGCTTTGTGTTGTCCCCCACCCATCTCACAGCTCAGTCACTAGCCACAAAGTTGTCTTCTGAACATTTGTCACCAAAAATAACAATGAACACCACTTTAAGACAAAGCACTAACCTGTGTGGGAAAAGGAACTTGGATGCGCCCCTCTAAAATATTATCTGTTGTAATCTCCACTGAGCGGGTGAGCTGCAGATCCTGCAGGACTAGATGGTATGGCACTTGAGGGAACATGTCCAGAACTTGCCGGGCCTGCAAAAACATCATGGACTCCTGTAAGGTCATGGACCAATGAGCACTCATGAACAAGGATTTTTTTTAACTCAAAGTTGAAGCCTCAAACCAAGGGCCAGAACAAATGTAGGTCTCCTGCAAGTGCTTGCATGCTGAAGTGTGGCCAGGGAACTAGTAATCCCTAAACACCTCTACAGAGCTTCTGACTGTAAATGAACTGTAGAGATACAGATGATCTGGATACTTTATTATTTAACCATGTTGAGTGTCTCTACCTAACATGGTCTATATATAGCAGAGAAAACTACATTTTTGTTGCAGTCACCAGTAAAAAACAGACAACTTGTGGGTTAATTCCTCCAACCAACCAGGCAGATTAAAAGCATAAAAAAACTCCTCCCGGCTCACATCAGCTGTGCCTAACCTCTCGCTTCCAGTAGTAGCAAGCAGTATAGATGCAAGCCTTGGGGAGGAACAACAATGGTACTGTAACTCCAAGCCAACACATAAGGGAATATGAAAAAATAATTAACCACATCAAAGGCATGAAAGAATCATTTACAACAAAGCAGGAGGTGAACAGTGTTCCGGAATGAATATCAAGAGAGAGATGATTTTACAGGTACACATAAATGTAGCTAGCTTTCACTCAACCCATTCCAACTCATGGGATGGAGTAAGATGAGACAGCTAAATTCCAATGTAATATAAAACATGATTAAATTAATTATACCTTACTCTAAGTCCATGTGTAAAACCAGACTAGTAACCCCCCCCCCCCCCCCCCCACACATTCCAGGGAAGCCACCATGGACCTTAGGGATTTCTGAATGTCAATGTATCTTTTTTGTGGGGACATAGGAGGCCATTGTATGTGCACACACAGGAATCCGTGCAGCGAGCATACACAATTACGCCACGCAAGGGAGCAGTTGCAATTAAATGCCCTGCTCAAGAACATGGCCGGGAATTAAACCTGCGACCCTTCGGCCACGACTTCCCCAGGCTGTTGCTAGAATTTGCTACACTGTTCTGTCCTTTTAGGGAACCACATGTCCACTAGGTGATCAACCGATGTAGAGAGTGCAGACGATTAATGTTTAAATCTTGTAATAGGAAGAGGAGGTTCTCTGGAAGGGGGTCTTGCCCCTCATTTTTTTATGTCTCATATTACTTGTGGCCATCTTGAAAATGTCTTATTTTTCACTAAATAAAGAAGCCACTGAAGAAGGGCTGACCCACCAGGGTATGGATGCACTGTCTGCCAACCACTGCTTGTGCCAAATAGTGCACCGAGGTGCTGCTCCTGCAGAATCCAGACTCCTCTCCAGGCTGGTTTTGGATCCCATGCCAACACAGGCCCATTACCACTTGTTCCCCAGGTGCTGCTGGCTTAGCTCCCAACAGAGGTGCACCAGCCCACAACAAAATCACTGGGAAGCTGTTTCAGAGACCTAGAATTATATTGATCTTTATGGGACACTTCGTTATACTGACCACTTTACAGGATAATGCCTGTGGTTTGGGGGTGGAACATGGCTAATCTGGGATTTTGAGGAGCAAATATCTGGAGCATTCGATGTTACTTCTCTGTGTGTGAGTAGGTGTAGTCCCATCCCTGGACATATGCTTAAAGTTAAATTGTTATACTGTTATAGAAACTGTTTTCTATTTTTAAATTGAAGAAGAAAAGGCTGAGATATTGGGGTGTACAGGTTCGGCTTATGATTTTTCAGCTCTCTGCGCTGACAGCAATATCATGAGTCTGGAGGAGGAGGCAGAGGAGCGAGGGACAATCAATCCTGTCCCGTCTGCTGAGCCAATTGGGGGACGGGATGAAAAAGAGAATGTCATTGGCTGAACCTGTAAACCTTGTTATCTCGGCCATTTCTGCTTTAATTTAAAAATAGAAAACAGTTTAGGACAGTGGCAAATGTAGCCCGACACAATAGTGCAACAATGAGCTTTGCCTGCTGTAGCACTTTACAGACAGGAGATATCCAAGTTGTGCTTTAAAGGATGGTATATATTCCAATACCAATGAGCCAGAGCAGGGCTACAGTTGTAAGTTTATCAGACATCCTGGAACTGGGGGGGAGGGGGGACAGTCTTCCCACGAATTGAGAAATTTCGGTATGCCATCTGGTCAGTTCACCTAGGATGGGATTAGCTGCAGGGATGATGCAGAAGCCACACACAGATGGAGTTTGGCATCCTGGACATTCGTCAAGTACCTCTGTATTACTGTGGTGACTGGCTGCATCCGATGGTTTGTTTTTACACTTAGCCTGGACAATCTCTTTAACTTATTCCTGCCTGGGCCTGAGAACAGTGATCCTGGTCAATACATAGAACCGGCAAGCCGGGCATCGAATGGGGGGTCCTAGAAAGGTGACATGGGGGGCCTGGCAGTCAAGGGGTTAGAGCCCCCCCACTATCTAAAGTCACTATAGAAAACATACAGATAAAAGAAAATGCCAAAAGTGAACTAAAATAAAAAGATCTGCAGCCCAAGCTGAATGTCCTTCCCGGACAAGCAAAAAGCAAACAAGTGAAAGTGAGAGGTTGGGTGTGAGCCGGGAGGAGTTTTACTTTCTTATGCCGCCTGGTTGGCTGTAGGAATTAACCCCCAAGTTGCCTGTGTTCCAGAATAGATTGAAAGATAAACTGGATTATCTAATTGTGATAGTGAACCTAAACGCTCATGTAGACATGCCAGTGCTCTACCTCTCATCCATCCCTCAGCGCTGAGGGATCTCTGCGTCTACTACGATTGACTGCTTTATTTAGCCACGCACTGCATGTTCTGCACCGATTGGCTGACTGACCTGTCAGTCAATAAAAAGCGGCAGCTGGCATTGCAGAAACGCTGCTGCTAATGATAGGGCAATGGGCAGCCCCATCATTATGAGATAGAGGTGAGTGTATTTTAAACTGCCCCAATCAGGCTTAGCTGTGAGGGAAATGTGGGAGGACTGCTGCTGGACTGCCGTTTAAATTATATAAAATATAATTGTATAATGGAACACATCTGCCTGAACTTACCATGGCATTCAGCTGAGAATTACTGGCTTGTGCAATTCCCAGTATATTGGTGGTGTGCATGACTTCCACTGAGAAGCTTGGCAGCCAGCTGGCAAATCTGGATCCTGCAGGATGAAGAGGAAACGGATATCAGACCATAAATAAACACAGTCTATGGGTCCAAACTCACGCACACCCGATGCAAGGCAAAAAGCTGTGTCTGACCTTTTCAATGGCTTCTGTAATATAGTATATTTGTTAATGGCCGGCGTGGGCACGCTCCCTGTTAGAGGGAAGCAGGGGGTGGGGCCACCAGCAAGCTCGGAGCCGCTGGCCTTAGATGCTGGCTTAGATGGCGTGACATCAGCGGCTCTGAGCGTGCTGATTGGACAAGCGGCCGCGCATGCACCGTAGGACCGGGAAGAGCCAAGAAGGCATCGGCGATCTGGGAAGTTTCACACAGCGGGACACCCCGGGGGGAAAGGACCAAAAGCCAGGATAGTAAAAATTTGGGGTTTTGGTCCACTTTAAAGATGACTTTCTTTTATTAGCACAATGTTCCCCAAATAATTGGTGGCTTTCTCATACAATTTGGGATCACGTAGCTGCTTTAGTTGCTTAAACATTAAAAAGTCATGTGACTTTACAGCCAGGTCCACCCCCAATCATATATCTACTTTCACAAAAAACAAGGGATGGGAGCCCTGGTGTTATGGATAACAATATTTAACATTTGTATGGTTTTAATATCTGTGTATTGTTATGTAACTTATAAAAATACCATTTTGTGAATACTCACCTTGTAAAATGGGTATTATAAGTATGTCACACACCCCGCTTCAAACATTAAATAATTACACTTGGGTATACACACCTCTAGGTGGCGATCTTGCAGAGAAGTCCTGAAAAACGAGCCCCTCCCGGTCCACACATACCTGGTACCTCCCATCTATTCCCCAGTATTCAAACAGCAGTAAAGACAAGGTACCAGGAAAAAAACATTGGTAACCCTCAAACTGTAAACGAAACTTCACCATATAAAGAACCAGGATACCAAAAAGGGCGGGTGAAGCGGGGTGTGTGACATAATACCCATTTTACAAGGTGAGTATTCACAAAATGGTATTATTCTAAGTATGTCACACACCCCGCTTCAAACATTAGTTAGTTACACTTGGGACATCCAAAAGCAGTGTCCAGAAAGGGCGGGTATCCAACCAGGCAATAATGCAGAAACTCAAACCACTGCAGCCTGCAGAACCTTGCGGCCAAACACCGCATCCGCTGAAGCCCGCACATCAACCTTGTAAAACTTAGAAAAAGTGTGAACAGAAGACCAAGTAGCGGCCTTACAAACTTGCTCAACAGAGGCCTGATGCTGGAAAGCCCAGGACGCCCCAACCGCACAAGTAGAGTGAGCAGTAATACGAAAAGGGGGAGCCTTCCCTTTGGCAGAGTAGGCCCCAACCACCGCCTGACGAATCCACTTGCTAATGGAAGACTTAGCCGAAGCCAAGCCCTTCCTAGGCCCACAGGGCACCACGAAAAAAGCATCAGTCTTGCGAAAAGGAGATGTAGTACGCAAATAGCACTTAACACAACGTACCAAACCCAAACAATGCAAAGCGCTCTCCTTGTCATTCCTAGGCTTAGGACACAAGGAAGGAAGAACAATGTCCTGGTTAAGATGAAAAGCCGAGACCACTTTAGGAAGAAAGTCTGGTTTGAAGCGAAAAACCACTTTGTCCTGATGTTTCTCAAAATAAAGAGCCTGAATCGACAAAGCTGCCAACTCCGAAACACGCCGAACCGAAGTGATGGCCACCAAAAAGGCAACCTTCTGAGTCAGGGTAGAAAGAGCAATGTCCTGCAAAGGCTCAAAAGGAGGAGCCTGAAGAGCAGAAAGAACCAAATTCAAATCCCAAACAGGGAGCAAAGGCTTCCTAGGAGGCCGCAGATGCGAAACCCCCTGGAAAAAAGTCTTGACCAAAGGATGAAGTGCAATGACCTTTGAAAAAAGACAGACAAGGCAGAAACCTGCCCCTTCAAGTACTCAGCTGAAGACCAGCCCAGATTGAAGAAATTCCAAAATCCTAGAAACAGAGAAGACCCGACAGGGCAAAGATCTAGCCTCACACCAATCAATATAAGATCTCCAAGCCCTATAGTAGATGGTAGAAGAGGACCTCTTCCTGGCACTAAGAGTCTGAATAACCGAATCCGAAAGACCTTCCTCCTTTAAGATGGAGGTTTCAGCAGCCAAGCCGTCAAAGCCAGCGTTGGTAAATTGGGGTAACGTAGTTGACCCTGTGTGAGAAGATCCGGCCGAAGAGGCAGATCGAACTGATCCACCGCCAGACGAACGACGTCTGCGAACCACACCCGCCTTGGCCACCTTGGAGCCACGAGAATGGCGGGAACCCTTTCCAGGACCAACTTTCGCAACACCCTGCCTAGCATGGGAATCGGAGGAAACAGATAAAGAAACCCCAGGTCCCCCCAGCTCAGGGCCATGGCATCCGCCGCCAGAGCCAGAGGATCCTGAGAAAGCGACACGAATGTCGGAAGCTTGTGATTGTGACGAGAGGCAAACAGATCCACCTCCGGCGTCCCCCACCGGAGACAAAGCGACCGAAACACCTGGGGGCGGAGAGACCATTCCTCCCGACGGGAAGAGCACCTGCTCAGAAAGTCCGCCTCCGTGTTTTCCACTCCTGGAATGTACACTGCCGAGATGCAAGGAACATGAGTCTCTGCCCAAACTAGTATCAGAGACACCTCTCTGAGGGCACCCAGACTGCGAGTCCCTCCTTGGTGATTGATGTAAGCAACCGCTGTCCGATTGTCCGACCGAACCTGAACCGGCAAGCCCTGTAAATGCTGAGTCAAGTGAGACAGAACCAACCTGATGGCTCTCAACTCCAGAAAGTTTATGGGCAAGTGGGCCTCCTGAGGACCCCACCGCCCCCGGAACCAAAGATCCTTCCAGAAACCCCCCCATCCTGACAGACTGGCGTCCGTGGTGACAGTCTCCCAAAGAGGAGTCAGGAAGGACCTGCCCCTCAAGAGATTGTCCGAGACCATCCACCACTGTAGAGACTGCCGAACCCGGGGGGACATCCGGAAAGACCGATCCAACGACCTGGTCGCCGGTCCCAAGACGCCAACAGATGAAGCTGAAGCGTCCGCGTGTGAAACTGAGCAAAAGGAACTGCCTCGAAGGAAGCTACCATCAACCCCACCAGCCTCATCCCCAGCTGGATGGACGGGCGAGGATTGGAAAGAAGAAGCTGCGCCAATTCCTGAATCAAAAGAACCTTGGCCTGAGGGAGAAACACTCTGTGCTGGCAAGAATCCAAGGGCATCCCCAGAAAAGGCACCACCCTGGCCGGAACAAGAGAGGACTTGGGGTAGTTGATCACCCAGCCGAACCTCTCCAGAGTGGATACCACCGTCCCGGTGTCCAGTTACGCTTGACTGAAGGAAGGAGCCATGAGGAGAAGATCGTCCAAATAAGGCACAATGCGAATCCCCTGAGCTCTGAGAAGGGCCATCACGCCCGCCAGCACCTTGGTGAAAACTCTTGGAGCCGAGGTAAGGCCGAATGGAAGAGCCACAAACTGAAAATGCCGATCCTCCACCACAAAGCGAAGAAACCTCTGGTGAGCCGGAAAGATCGGAATGTGAAGGTAGGCATCCTTGATGTCTATGGACGTCATAAAGTCCCCCTGCCGAAGCGAATTGACTGCAGATCGCAGAGTTTCCATACAAAACTTCCGGGGACGAATAATCACGTTGAGAAACTTCAGATCCAGGATGGGACGAACAGACCCGTCCTTCTTGGGCACTGTGAAGAGATTGGAATAATACCCGTGACCCACTTCCGAAGGCGGGACCGAGCAGATGACTGCCATTTCCAGAAGATTCCTCACCGCCGCCAGGAGCCCCTGCGCGGCCAAGGGATCTGAAGGAACCCGAGACCTGAAAAATCTTGGAGGAGGGCGGGACTCGAACTCCAGCTTGTAACCGGCCGACACCACCTCCCGGATCCACCTGTCCGAGACCTCCTGGTCCCACACCCGGGAGAAGAGTCGCCTGTAAGGGTGAGGGCGCCCCCTCATTGCTGAGTGGGCTTGGCAGCTGGCTTGGGTTTGGCGCCCCAGGCGTGAACGGGACGGCCACGGCCTCTACCCCTGTTCCAGCTGGCACCCCTGGAAGCCGAAAAGCCCGCACCCCTGCCGGCTCTGGCTCCTCGAAAGGAAGGATTGAAAGAGGCCGCCCCCCGAAAGGAACGTCAAAATTTCTTGCGCTGAGGTAACTTACCTCCCTTGGCAACTGAATCTAACTTCTAACCGAACAGGCGCAAACCGAAAAAGGGAAGAGCCGTGAGCGACCTCTTGGAATTAAAATCAGCAGTCCATTGCCGCAACCACACCGAACGGCGGATAGCAACCAACAGAGCCGTAGCCCTGCCACACATCAACATGGCATCATCCTGAGCGGCAAGGACAAACGAAATGAAGGATTCGCAACGCTTGAGGGCAAGAAAATCATCACAAGTAGGATCAAGATCCACACATAAATCCCTGACAATAGACCTAACTGCCAACAATAAAAGTGCCGAAGCACAAACAGGTCTCAAAACCGAACCCACACAGACAAAACCATGGCGGGCCAGCTGATCAATCCGGCGATCCTCGCCATCCTTAAGAGAAGTCAGGAGAATGCAGAACTGCCGTATTAGATAGTCCCAAAACTGGAGCATCAACCTCGGGAGGGACAGACCAACGCTTCACCAAGTCCGCCGGAAAAGGATACTTTCTATCCCAACTAGGCGGCACACCAACGAGACACGTATGTTGCTCCCATTCCTTAAGGACAACATTCTCGAAATGCCGTTGACTGGGAAACTCCAAGCTCGGCTTGGTCACCTCAAACAGCTCACCCTTTGGCAGAGGAGCCGCTTCAGGAGGATCCAAATCCAAAACCTCAAACATTTGGGCCAGAATGGAAGGCGTGTCGGAAACCGAACCCATGGCCTGGTCACCCTCAGCACCAAACAGCTGCTGGACCTCAGGATCGTCTAATTCCTCAATAACCTCTCCCTCTTCCAGGGGACGATCTGACCAATCCAATGCCTCAACAACCTCATCATCTGAGTCCGGCGGAGGCGGAGACAAGTGTTTCCGCTTAGCCGGAGCCTTCTGAGCAACCACAGCGGAAAACATCTTCTCGAGGCTAGCCAACCTGGCGCATACCTCGGATTGCGAATCCCCACCCATGACGACGTCACACGGGGTCCGGAACAGGCGAGGAGGGGAAGGAGATGGTAGGGGCGGCGAAGAACCAGGCACCGGGGTGCCGGACTGGCGCTCAATGTTCCGCTGCGCACATGGAATGCATACAATAACATCATCCCCTGGGAGCGACGCCCCACAACCCCCACACAGCCTAGACTGCCCCGAAGGGCCGTTTCCGGTATCTTTGGTAGCCTCCATATGGTGAAATTATGGTATTCGCAATACCCAGGGATTTACGCAATACGCGACCCGGGATGCCCCTTTATTTTCTTTATTTATTGCCCTGAAATGGGGAAATTTGCAAAAATAGCCAATAAAGGGAAATGTAAGGACAAACCCCGACTAGCCAGGTATCTAAGACCGGGAGAGCCCTGCAGCGTGGGATCCCAGGATCTGAAAAAGAAAGACAACAGTCACACCAGGTACTTACAAGAAAGCACATAACAATAAAACACTGTAACAGCAAGAGGGTCAGTCAAGAAGCCACATGGAGCAGAATAACAAGAACATATAAATATATATAATATATTATATATAATATATATATATATATATATATATATATATACCTAAAAATGTGGAAGGCCAGGGAACATAAGGCACCCAGCAATACAATACTCAAAGATGCCAGCACCCTGACACAACCCCCACACAAGGGGGACCAGAAAACAATGGATGCCCCCAGCCAAGAAGACCGCCTTAAAAATGACAAGCCCTAAGAAAAAAAAACAGCCTACCTTAAACGCAGGAGCGAGGAATGGCGGCCACCACGAGGAAGCAGAAAAGGGAGAAGAAGGGCGGGCCCAGCAGACGCTGCGGCCCCGCCCCTCCACCAATCCAGGCAAAGCGCGGGCCGCGCACGACGCGGCCCTGCCCCCCTCCACCTCCGAGGAGCATAGGCCAGAAAGCGGGCGCCAAGGACAATGGCGCCCGCACCGACGGGCCGGCGGCACACACGCCGCCCGGTCCCGCCCGCAACCACCTCCGGGAGACCGAGCAGCGGGTGCCTAGCACAACACACCGCCCGGCCCTGTCCACCTCCGACCCAGAGAACCGGCATAGCAGTGGGCGCCACGGACATGGTGCCCGCAGCTAAAAACCACCCGGCAGAACGGCGGGCCAGCGGCACACACGCCGCCCGACACCGCCCCCTGCACTCGGAACGACAGTCTGGGGTGCGCAGCGGAGCCCCCAAACAAGTACTGAGCAAAACGGGCGGGCGGCACATAAACACCCACGCCGCCCGGCCCCGCCACACACAGTAAAAAACACAGACACCTGGCATACAGACAAGCCCCCCCCCCCCAAATAGCGCAGGGAGAAGGGACCAAGCGGGAAGGGGAACCTAATAGGGACATCAGGGCGGGGGCATCCCAAATCCGGATCACCAGGCCGGATATCCGCGTTGCCCCATAATATGGGGTCTAGCGGAGGAGCTAATCTCCTAGGCACCTTAAGTGCCATCTACCCTTGCCCGGCCGACAGCCTAAGCTGGGAGGCTACATTTTTAATCAAGGGGCTAATAAACAAAAGGCCGGGCAGAAATAGACCATGGGGGGGGGGGGGGGGGAGACTTCTTTCTTCTGTCTTGTCGCCATCTTGCAGAGAAGAACACTGGGCAATAGATGGGAGGTACCAGGTATGTGTGGACCGGGAGGGGCTCGTTTTTCAAGACTTCTCTGCAAGATCGCCACCTAGAGGTGTGTATACCCAAGTGTAACTATTTAATGTTTGAAGCCGGGTGTGTGACATACTTAGAATATACACCTTGTATGAGCAGTAAGGAAACTTTATAAAGGGGTTGACCACTCAAATAGCTATGGCCACCCATGTAAAAAACAGTAGGGTACTCTTGTTTTGTCCCTCACAGCTAAATCTCTGGTGGACAGCAACTCATCTGGTCGCTGGATCACATTCCCACAGTGGCCAAGGCCCAAAAATCATTCAGCAGCACTTCCTTGTCTGCCCAATACAGAATCACTTACAACTGCTGTTTGAGCCCTGGGCCAGTGTGGGATGCGATCCTGCAATCAGGTGAGTTGCTGATCGCAGGAGTCGGGCCAATCAGCCGCAGGAGACAAAAAGTGAGCACCCTTTTGTTTTGTTTTTTTACATGGGTGGTCAATCCCTTTATACATGAAAAAGTCATGTGACTATAGCTATTCACCCCAATCTTATCTCTACTTATCTTGAAAACAAAGGATGGGAGACCTTGTGATGTGGATAACAATATTTACATTTTAATGGTTTGAATGTCTGTGCCAGTGAGTCAGGGCCCTGCTGGCACAGGATTGGCTGAGTTACTGAATACTAGATCTGGCTTGATCAGCTGTGTGGGGGGCCAAAAGGTGAGTGCCGTTTAGTTTTTTTTATTTTATTTGGGTGGCCAATCCCTTTAAATAGGTGCATTAGCTTGGTTGTACAGTTCTATAGCAAACTTTTAATGGGGAGCAGACTGAAGTCTATAGAGGATAGCACAGACAAGATCTCAATTTTGCTTTCCGGCTCACACAATCAGAATATCACCCCCACAGACTTGAATCAGGTGTTGTGGAACCACAAGGATTCAACAAATTCAGACAAACACCACCGGAACAGAGGCATATCACAGCAACAATGGACATATGTCTAAAATGTTATTTTTTTCATTACTATTACCATCAAAGTGGAAGAAGTGGTTATGCTGGTTGAGGCGGGGCCGGCCCTCTGTCACCGTTAGCGGTAATATATTGGGATCTATGTTGTCTCTTTGTTGCTCCCCATGAGGTCTGCTGCCATCGGCCATATTAAGAGACATCCTACAAGTAGGACATGAAGTGTCCTGTTCTAACCATGAGCGAAGGCAAGAGCTGTGGGAAAAAAACAGAAAAGGTTAACACAGAATTCAAAACAGGGGGGGTTAACACAGAATTAAAAAAAAAAGGGGGACAAGAGCAGACCCCCTGGCCCTTATGAGTCATGACTACCATGCCATTTGCTGCTTCTCTGCAACAACCACCTCTGTTACTGTCTCTACCAGTTGTGCAGTCTATGTTTTTTCTATCCTTTTTCCTATCCTGACGATTGGTCCACTTTTCTGGGGGATTTGGATTTGGGATGCCCTGAAGCATAACCCTCCCCCTTCCAAGACACATGCTCTCATCCAATCAGCGTTGCATTCCTTGCATATTAAGCCACGGCATCCAGCTTTGTTTACACAGAAAATGGCGAGCGGCCGTATTCACGGTCTTGTGGTCTGAGGCGCGCTCCTGCCCACAGTCCATTTGAATGATGCGGAGGCGTGCCCAGCTGCAAGGAGGCCACTTGCAGCATGGGATCACTGGAAGGTAACCTGTGCAGGTGTTTGGGAAGGGTTCACATAGCAAGGCAAATCAGGATGCCCCAGGGGGAGATAACTGGCAAAGTGAAGTGTTACAAAATGGTTGGATTTCCTCCTGAAACAGCTCAAAATTCCAGCTGCTAAAAGATTCCATGGCCAGACGCTAACCTGCCCACAGGAAATCCTATAGCAGGATGTCCCACTGTGTGAAACCCCGAGGGTCGCCAATAAGCTCACCCTTACTGGTGGCTCCCACGACACAGTGTTCTGAGCTCGCCACCGTCTTTTTTCCTGGGCGGCTGCTTGGTGCGGTTCCCAGCGGCACCAAGTAGACAACCTTTGGAAAAGCAAAGATGGCGGTGAGCAGCGCCGTGATCACCCAAACATCGGCGTGGGATTGCCGGACAGGCGTTTTTTTTTAGGTAACCTGCCACACTCCCCTAGCACGCTGAAGTAGGGAGGGGAGGTTTTGAAAAAAAAAAAACAGGCAATCTGTTTAATTAATGTGGTATAGCCCCAGGAGGGGAGCGATGCTAACCTGCGTGTATTGCGCATAACTTGTTCCAAGCCTAGGAAAGATAGCTCTAACTCTGTAGCAGGCATCAAGAGCAACCAACTCAGTTGCAACAAAACAGTAGGGCAGATGTGGTGCCCCAGAATGGAAGAGGATGATAAAATACATTTACCAATGAGTACACAAATTTCCTTTTTCTCGTCCCTTTCGTTCCGTGGCACCACTATCAGCAATGCATGGGACGTCCCAAAGCAGTACCCTCGTTAAGGATGGGACGACAACAACCAGCCGATTGCATCAATATAACCAGGAACGGCGGAACTGAAATCTCAAGACTAGACCCCTGGCGAGGGGTTCACCACAGTCTGTAACACCTCATGTCCCAGTGCAGCACGGGCCGATGCCCGGACATCAACAACTTTGTATATCCCGTTGAAGGTGAGAGGGGAGGACCAGGTCGCTGCCTTGCACATCTGCTCCACCTACACCTGGAGGGCCCAAGACGCGGAAATCGCCCTGCTAGATTGAGTGGTGACTCAGAAGGGAGCCTCCTTATCCTTGCAGGTGTGGTAGGCTTGCATGACCACATTGCCTGATCCGTCTGCTGAGAGTGGACCTGGAAGCTGCCAGACCCCACCATGGTACTTCTGGGATCACAAACAAAACATCTGTCTTACGTACCTCCCGTGATACTTTAATGCCCTGACTCCATCCAGGGAATAAAGGAGTCGCTCCCTATGATGAGTGGGGTGCGGACACAAAGAGGGCAGTACGATCTCCTGATTTAGATGGAAAGGAGAGACCGCCTTGGGCAAAAAATCCTGTTTGGAACACGGCCTTGTCTTCATGCAGCACCAAAAAGGGTGACTTAATAGATAGTGAAGCCAGCTCTAAAACCCGCCAGATGGAGATGATCGCCACAAGAAAAAACACCTTCAAAGTGAGTGTTGCCAGAGAGACCTCCGCCATGGGCTCAAAGGTGGACCCCTGTAGCACCGATAGGACCAGGTTGAGATGCCAGGGTGGGATCAACGAGTGCCTAGGAGGACGAATATGTGCAGCGCCCTGCATGAACTAACGTACTAATGTGTGCTCCATGATGGGCCTTTGGAAAAGGCAAAGACTTGGCCTTTAAGGGTCCTGGTCTGCAGGCCAGCGTCCAGACCCTTCTGAAGAAATTCTAGTATCCTGGGCAACGAGGAGTAGCCCTTGGACTGACACGAAGGCCCTCCAAGTACTGTAGTAAATTGTGGAGGATGACTGCTTTCGTGCCCAAATCAAGGTCCAAATTACTACAGCAAATAGGCCCCTCTCCTCCAGGATGCTGGTCTCAACAGCCAAGCCGCTAAAGCCAGAGCTTGAGAATTGGGGTGCCGCAGAGGACCCTGCTGTAGAAGATCCGGATGGTTGGGGAGTCGCCAAGGGGGCTCCATTACTAGGTAACACACAAACCAAGCTGCGGCTCCAGTGCAAAATATGTGACCTCCTCCTGCTGGATGATTAATGCTCTATCACCAGAGCATTGATCATCCAGCAGGAGGGGATCACATATTTTGCACTGAGGTGAATTGATGATTACCTTGCTTATTTTTTGTTTTTGTGCATATTTTCAGTTTGGCATTTAGCAATTTTGTTGTTGCACAATTTGCATTGCCCCTTTGGGTACTTGATGGTAGGATCCATTATGGAGAATAATGGTTATGTAATTACATTATGGATTATGGGGGTTTATTAGGTCGCTCCTGATGAATTGTGAATGTCGTTTTAATTATGATGAATTAAAGAGGATTGTTATGAATTATTGATGTTATTATTCAAATAATTTGTAGAAGGTGAGTGGTGCCTTCTGGATCTATATCCTGTTTTGGCGGTGTGCTGGAGCCGCAGGTTGGTTTGTGTGTTACAATATAACTTTGGGATACCGGATTGGCACACTCTTTTCCCCCTTTATAGTTTCGTGTGGTGGTGCTGGACAGGGTGCACTTTGTGCAGTGTTTTGTGGCTCCGTTACTAGGCCTACCAGATCCTCGAACCACATCCTTCTGGCCAGTGTGAGGCGATTAGGATGATGCGAATCTGTTAGCTGTTGAGCTTTTTTTTAAGATGCGGCCCAGTAGCGGCACTTGTGGGAACGCATACAGCAGGCTGCACTCCTGAGCAGGGGATGGCCAGTGCGCAGACCGATACGGCCAGGGGGTCCTGCACCCTGGACACAAACCTCTGGACCGGTTGTGCAGAGGCCCACTTCTGGCACCCACCACCGGTTGGAGAGGGCTTGGAACACATTCTGGTGAAGGGACCATTCCCCCTGGTCCACCGCCAGCCTGCTCAAATAGTCGGCCTGCAGATTCTCCACCCCAGAAATGTGGATCGCTGAGTTGTATGAGACGTGAAACTCCACCTACCTCATAATGCAACTTACCTCCCGGAATGCCTGCCAGCTCCTGGTACCCCCCTGACGGTTTATGTAGGCCACAGCCGTGGAGTTGTCGGACTGTACCCTGACTGGGAGGCCTAGGAGCTGGCAGGTCCAATGTCTGATGCCCAGCAGAACAAACCTCAGTTCCAACACATTGATCGGGCGATGGCGCTCCCACTGGTCCTAACGACCCTGGACCGTTTGGTTGTTCAGAATGCCAACTCACCCCGTCAGACTGGTGTCTGTGTCTGTGGTCAGGATGACCCAAGGAACCGGCAGGAAGTCCAACCCACCACCAGCTTGCTCTGGTCCAGCCACCAGTCCAGAGATCTCCGAGCAGAGTCCGTCAAGGTGAAGCGACGGTCCAAAGTGTGGACCGTCCTGTTCCATTGTGACAGGAGCAGCAGCTGTAGTGGCCTGGCATACCATTACTTGAGGTAGTTGATAATCCACCTGAAGAGTTTCAGTGTGGACAGCACCATCCTGACATACTGCAATGCTTCACGCAGTGCGCTGCTGAGCAAGTCGTCGAGGTATGGGGTGATGCGTACCCCCTGACTCTGCAAGAGTGGCATCACAACCGCCAAGACTTTCATGAACACCCACGGGGCCGTGGAGAGGTTGAACGACAGCACCACAAATTGGAAATGACGTGCACCCACCACAAAACACAAATACCGCTGGTGAACGGGGAAAATCAGGATATACAGATAAGCTTCCTTTATGTCCACTGTGGCCAGAAAATCCCTCTGGTCCAGCGACCTCAGACTCAGATTTCCGATCTGATGAGACACGAAGTTGTGCCCCCAGGGGGAGCCCTACCTGCCTAGGGTGGAAAACATTGTGGGGAGGCAGCCACGCTGGAACGTTTCTCAGCCGACAGAAAAAGTTTTGCAGGCCAGCAGCAGCAAAAGGGGGAGTATCGGGTGTCCTAGGAAGCAGGAGGAACCTCTGGCACCTTTCCAAAATGGCAGTGCTTCGTGCTGAAAGAGAGAAAAGAGGGACCGCACAAATGTGGTAGTCCCGCCCCCAGCATTCTCAAACGCCAGAAGGCTGGAAGCCATAACCCTGCTCCGCACTCTCCATTGGCAGGCTAATGGCCATAAGTCACACCCCCCGCCTTTGCGCCCCGCCCCATCCCCACGCTGGCAGCCTAGCTCTTCAGGCATCAAAGCAGGGTCTCCAGGAAAGTGCAGAGGGTGAGGGGTTGAGAGGGAGGCAGACAGAGTCCCCGCTCTGGACTGTCAAAGCATCCCCCAGTGGATGCAGCAATTTAGTCGGTCAATGAATGCGGCAGAGGTAAAGCTCCTGCGCAGTGATTGGCTGATAAATAAGTCAATCGCTGTCAGGGAGGTAGTTTCCACAGCATCAGGGGTCAGGCAGCACATGCCGAGTGAGGGAGGGGTAGAAAGTATTTTTTTTTTTTTGGTTACGTTTTCTAGGCTGGACTTGTAAAGCAGACCACTGTGACGACCTGAAGCAGCCCTGGGGTCCCTGTATCTGCAACCACTCGGATACTCTTTTTTTTTTTTTTATATTCTTTATTTTGGCATTTTTGAAGTACAATATGACAAGTACATACAAGGATCAAACAACAAAAGGGGAGGAAGGAGGACCGGACCACATGTCTACAACATACACTTAATTTGCCATCACATAGTGTCAATTCGTAATGTATACAACCATTACTCCATAACCCCCGATGCGGGCGTTAGATGTCCTCTTAGTACTATGGATGTTATAGGTCTCTTTTTGATTTGAAATTCCAGGTGGCTCTTCCCATACTCTTTTCTGGATCGCCCGGGAACCCGTCCTTCCTGTTTATAGGCAAGTAATCGGCAATGTGGATCTCCTCCTGCAGGGGGTACGCCGACATCATGGATGTGGCCCCCACCCCGGAGTTTCGCTGCCGGCGCGGACACATCCCGGGGTCTATTGACCGAACAGGGCTGTAAACTCCTCGGACTCCCGAAACATCAGCCAAGGCAACCATGTCGACCTGAACTGTTCATCTCTATCGTGGAGTGACATCGTCAGGTCCTCCATCTCGCAGATATTTAATACCTCCCCCACCCAGTCCCTCACGGATGGGGCGCTTCTCTGTTTCCAATACCTAGGGATCACCTGCTTAGCTGTGTTTAATTATTTTTCCCAACTGGATGTTTTGTTAGATGCAGGAGGACCTGTGCTGGATCTTCCTGAAGTTGTGCTCCAGTGACCTGTGTGATGATGGGTAAGACCTCTCCCCAGTATTCCTTAATCTTGGGGCAAGTCCAAAATATGTGGAAAATCGTGCCCCGCTCAGTACCACACCTGCTAAGTCTGTCCGGGGTGTAGTACCAGCGTGTTAGGATTTTATAATTCGCCTCCTGAACCCTTGGCGCTACCGAGGACTTATGCGCCAGCGTGGCTATCTTTTCTCTCTCTTTCTCCCTGAGGGGTCTGCCCAGGTCCTTCTCCCATTCACCCCAAAAGGCTGGGGGGTTCGTTTGTTAGTTTATTAGTAGAGTGTATAATTTGGAGACCAAGTGTGGGTACGGTTGGCCCCCTAGGCAAATCCTCTCAAATTCTGTGGGCCCTCTACACACATCCCGTCTGAAACCTATCCGGGACAAGAGTGACTGAAGGTGCAGGAGGGTCCAAGGGTCTAAATTAACATTCTCCCATCAACCTTTCAGCTCCATCAGTGTAGCCCAACCCCTACTACTTATCAGGTCCCCGCTTCTCAACTGGTGCAAGCTGCCCCACTCTCGCAGGTCTGTCCTGAAGGGGCCCGCTTGTAACAGTGGGTTACTGACAACTGGCACCACCGGAGAGGGCCAAGGGGAGAACTCCGGTCGTTCTCTGCACTCCCTGAACACCCCTAGGGTCGCCCCAATGGTTGGGTGAGCTCTAGTTTCTGGTGCGGTGGGTGCCCTGTTCCAGATGAATGTATCCAGCTGGGCAGGGGTAGCGGCTAGCTCTAGTTGGACCCACCTTTTTTTTCCCGACAGTTCTGCCACTCGCATACTCTTTGCATGTGAGTGGCTGTCTAGTAGAGCTTCACATCTGGTAACACCATTCCGCCTGATTGTTTGGGGCTACATAATAGTTGTGACCTCAGCCTTGCTCATTTCTTTTTCCAGATAAATCCCCTAAAAGCACTACTTATATCTCGAAAGAATTGCATCGAGATATGAATTGGGAGAGCCTAGAACAGGAACAGCAGCTTAGGGAGTATCGCCATTTTAATAATGTTAGTCCTGCCCATCCATGTAAATGTTGGGTGGTCCCATTTTGCTAGACCTGCCTTGATTCTCCGTGCCAGCGGCCAGAAATTTAAGTCTAGGATGTTTGACAGCCGGCTCGGCAGCTGCGTGCCGAGGTAGGTAATCGAGGTCCCCGCCCACTTGAATGAGAACGATTGTTGCATATTTCTGGCTACTTCCCCGGGAAGTGAGATAACTCTGATTTATCAAAATTAATTTTAAGATAGGAGAGTCTCCCATATACCTCGAACTCCTTCATCAGGACCGGGAGTGTCACTGACGGGCTTGTGATAAAGAATAGGAGGTCATCTGCGTATGCAGCCACCTTGTGCGTGCCATCGGCCGAGTCCACCCCTCGTATGTCAGCATTGTCTCTGACTCTGCAGAGGAACAGCTCTGATGATAGGGCAAAAAGGGGGATAGAGGGCACCCGTGCCGGGTCCCGTTACGGATGAGTACCGAGACGGAGTGATGGCCATTTATCCTAATCTTGGCTGACGGGGTGGTGTATAGAGCCTCAATAAAGGTTCTCTTCCTATCACCCAGGCCTATATGTCTCCCGTAGAAAAGGCCAACTCACCCTATCAAAGGCCTTCTTCGCGTCCGTAGAAAGGAGCATAGCGGGGGCCACTGTGGTTTTGGCTGTATGTATCACATTGATGGAACGCACCACATTATCTCTGGCCTCCCTGCCCAACACGAATCCCGTCTGATCGAGGTGTACCACTATCGGGGCCAACCTGACGGACAGAATTTTAGCATACAATTTCAGATCCGTGTTGAGCAGGGAGATAGGGCGGTAACTCTTGCAAGAAAGTGGGTCCTTTCCCGGCTTATGAAGGACTGAGAAGTGGGCTTCCAATTCCCTCCCTGGAAAATGAGCCGGGGGACTCCGGGTCTGCTATCGTGTTCCAGGCTCTCACTAGGCGAGGACCCAATAGTGAGATGAAAGATTTATAGTATTCGACGGTGTATCCGTGTGGCCCTGGTGCCTTCCCTGGTGGCGAGAGCTTAACAGCCTCAGCCAACTCCTCTATGCTGATCGGGTCTTCCAGGGACTATTTCCTTCGAAATCGATGGCATGTCTGAGTTCTCTATATACTCCCTGACCCTCCCCGGGAGCGTCCGCGCCGGCCGACCGCCTGGTAGGTCATAAAGTCCAGCGTAGTATGACTGGAACCTTTCCGCTATTTTCTCAGAGGTGTGCTGTTTCTGCTGAGAACCATCTAGGATTTCCGATATGTAATCTTGGGCTTGTTGCTGTTTAAGGGCTCTCGCTAGCATCGTACCACTTTTATTCCCATGCTCATATCTACGTTTACATATTTTGATCACAAACTTTGCCTTTTGTCTTAGTAGGGCATTGAGGGCCTCTCGAGCCTGGGTCAGCTCATGGAGGACTCTCGCCGCCTCCGATTGTTTATGGGACGACTCCAGGCGCCTGACCTGCTCCGTGAGACGTTCTAGTTGGATCATCCTTTCCCTCTTTAGTCTGGATGCCTGGCTAATTAGTATCCCTCTAATCACGCTTTTATGCGCCTCCCACAGCATTAATGGTGACACCTCCCCATTATCACTGTTGTTGAAGTACGCCTCTATACCCTCTTTGACCACCTGGGCGACCACCTCATCCTGCAAGAGGGACTCATTGAGTCTCCACGTCAATGGGGGTGGGGATCTGTCTGATAGGTTCAGGTCTAAGTAGATAGGGGCATGATCTGAGAAGGAGGTTGGGAGCATCCCACTGTCTGAAGACAAGCCTAAAAGACTGTGTAAGATCCAGAGGTAGTCAATCCTGGAGTACGTCCCATGAGTAGAAGGAGTAATCCCTGTCTGCGGGATTCTGAACCCCCCACGTGTCCACAAGCTGCATGCTATGTAACTTCTTCTTAAGTGATCTCAATGCTAAGTGGGATACCGACGATTTACCCGCGGAAGAATCTATAAGTGGTTTGATGGTCAAATTAAAGTCCCCCTAGGATTATTTTCCCTTCTGCAAATTCCTCGATCTTATCTAATGATTGCTTGAGGAACCGAACCTGTCCCTGATTGGGGGCGCATATGGACACCAGGGTATAGTTTTTTTGGCCGATGAGGCATTTCACCATTCCTATCCTCCCAAGATTTCCGCAGGGTGAACGGGACACCCCTCGCTATCATAATCGCTACACCTTTTCTTTTAGCATCTAATGCGCAGCTGGTGAACACAGTCTGCTATTCAGTCGGGGGGGTAGCGGACCTTTTGAAATAGGTCTCCTGAATAAAAGCAATCTTTGTCTTGTGTCTCCTCAACTCCTGCCAGAGGATCGTCCTCTTCTCTGGGGAGTTGAGGCCCTTTACGTTTATGGATATCAACTTCATCGGGTTCATGTTGCAATAGTTGCAGCAAGGCAACAGGTTACGGTTCCCGTTCTGTATCCTCACCACCACACCCCCCTTGGTATCTAAGCGGGGGAGTTGGAGTAAAGGACAGAGGGCAGGGAGGGAGGATGGGGTGGGGGATGGGAAACGGACCCAAGGGTTGGGGTAGTTTAACGTGGGGTTTGGAGAAGGACAAGAGGGGGGTAACAGGGAAAAAAACAGTTTAATTGTATAGAACTACAAGACTAACAAGTAGTCAACCAGAGGCCTTTAAGGGAACCTCCGTAACTGGTGCTGCTTTACTTTCCTTCACGTCTCCTCCGGGCCTCCTATAGGCCGATTCAGTCTAGCACTACACTCTCACTTCTGGGGGGGGGGGGGTGCACCAAATATTCAGGGGGGTTGGAGGATCAAAACCAGGGACAGCAAAAAGGGAGACGCACTATATATCTACTGCCTCCTAGTGTTACACCGCAAGGCACTGTTAGTAAAAGGGCGGAGGGGACAGTGCACGCACACCGCAATGCTGCTCAATCAGTATTCAAGTTGTGTACACTGTGTCAGCCCCGGGGGAAGGTAGGTACTCCGGGCCGTGGCCAAGAGACCTCCCGCCCGATAAGGAACACTCAACTTTTACAAATGAATCTCAACGGCCGTGGTAGGCCAGGCGGACACGTCCAGAGTGCCCCTGTCCGCAGGTCAAGAGGGGGGGACGACCGTCACCCTGCGAAGGGCGTGAGGAGCCATCAAAGCATAGGTCAGGGAGGGTAAATGAGCGGGACACGCCCCCCCCCCCCCCCCGAGCACCCAAGGCCAACCTTAACACATAACTGTTACATAAAACATATTTCAAATAAGGATCAGGTCGCCAGCCTCCCGGTCACGTAAATGCGGCCCGGGAGACCAGCAACCAGGATAATAACTTCACCAAGAACAACTTCAACTTTAAGGGACACCATACTCCCCAACCGCCCCCCGCCACCTCGCCTCACTGAAGTGGACAAGAGAAAGCAGAGTTGTTTTTAGCTTGGGGCGGACGACAGTGGGGGCCGGCAAGGCGCAGCTGGAACGTCCCGTGCGCCTCTTGCTCCTCTTTCGGCGCCCTGGGGAGCTCCTCCAAAACGCTGTGGAAGCTGTCTGTTATAGACTGTCAGGTCGGGCGCGGTCCAGTCCAGGATATCCACCGAGGCGGCCTCCAAGAAGTGGAACAGGTCCGGATGCTGGCCAGGAGATCTGAGGACGAAGAGCCTTCGGTTTCTCCGGACCAAAAGCTGGAAAGGATGTCCCCAACGGTATGAGGCGCCCTGTCTCTGAATGGTCTCCAGTAATGGTTTTAAGAGCCTCCGCATATGTAGTGTCCTCCACGAGAGATCTTGAAGGATGGTGATCTGGGCCCCCTTGAACTGTATTGGGCCCCTCTCCCATGAATTCCGGAGCACTTCCTCCTTGATTTTGACGAAATGGACTCCACAGACTATGTCCCTTGGCCTGCCTGCATCAGGGGGGACGGGGTCCCAGAGCATGCACCCGGTCCAACTCTATAAGATTCGTATCCGGTAGGCCAAGAAGGTCATTGAAGATGGAGGAGACCGTCGCCGACAGATCCTTTGATTCCACGGTTTCTGGGACCCCCCGGAGACGGAGATTATTCCTGCGGCTGCGGTTTTCCACGTCGTCTTGAGCTAGGAACAGATCCGACAGGAGGCGCTTGTTTCCCTCTTTCTGTTGCTCGAGTGCAGTCATACGTGTTTCTAGGGATCTGTGTGATGCCTCCACCCCGTCCACTCTCTGTGTGACATCTGCAACCGCCCCCTGCAGTGCCACTAGCTCTCTCTTTATGGTGCCTTCCATTCTAGTAACGTATCCGTCAAAATCGCCTCGCGTTGGCAGGCCCCGCAGGGCTTCACTGATATTGATTTTCACCGATTCGGCTATGGTGCGTGACAGTAGATCTATGGGTACAGTTGGAGAGGCATCCTGCTGAGACGTGGGCCTTCTGACGTACTGCGTGGGGCCCACTACCTCTCGAGGTGGCGCACATGCTAACCTCTTCACCTGAGGGGCTCCATCTTGGGTGAGACTGGGCTGGGGCCGCTTCTCTGTGCCTGCTCCCGGGCCACTCAAGGCCCTCCTCAGTGGATAGCAGTTCATCCATCGGGGGGAAGGGGGGGGGGGAAGGGGGGGGGGAATCCCCCTGACTTTTCCAGAAGGGGTCAGGGCTCTCTGGTGGTGGGGTGCACACCGTGCTGCCGGGGGATGGTGAGCGCTGCAAAGCTCTGCCTGGGGATTTCGCCGGTTGTCTCTGCTGCAGGAGGGGTTCCTCATATGCAGGGGCCCGGGGTGGGGAATCCGGGCTGAGCACTTCCTCCTGAGCTGCCCATGTTTCACCCCTCCGTGTAGCTTCATTTATGGGGTCTGTGTGGAGGGGGTGGGGACAGGCCTCGAACTGGGGAACGCCGGGTGTTCTCCCCCACCCGCCCGCCGCCTGGTGTACCTCCTGACGGTGCGGAGGTGCCGCTCTCCTTGTCGGGGGCACGTCCGCCTCTCCGCCTCCGCTCGTCATCTGGGTCTCCCTGTCGGTTTCCTCCGCCGCTCGGAAACGCTGCAGAGGAGGTTATGCCAAAGGCTCGGCTGCCTCCGCTTCCTCCCGCCGGGTCCGCGCCGGCCGTCATCTTGCGAGCAGCGCCCGCTTTTTCTCTCCCCTCTCCTGCTGGGAAAAAAAGGGTATGGGCGCTCCTGCCCCCCCCGCGCTCTGCTGCTCTTCCACTTCCTAGTCATCAGGTCGGGGGGCTGTGAAAGTCGCCTGGGTGCTCTCTGTTTCACTATGGCATGCGGAGCTCCCTGGAATTGCTCCCTCACGCCGCCATATGAAGCCACGCCCCCACTCATATTCTAACTTGAGGTGCCTATACAAAATAAAGAGAACATCCATAATCGAGCTAAACTACTTCAGTTCAAAATCCAGAACCCCACACTGTGTACATGAAAATCATCAATGGGGGTGTTTGCCTTCAGGCATTTGTGTGCACTAGGATTCAGGAACAAAGATTAGTAATATTACTATAATATTGAGCTCTTCTTTATGCACTTATATATGACTTGATATACTTACATATATCTGACCAGCAGGAGCTATCAGTGTGTTGGCATCTGCGGGAACCAGTTTTGGCTTCTTGGTTTTATGAACCGAAGCCCATAAAACTGGTTTTTGCAGATGCCAACACTTTAACAGCTATGGCTAGTCAGAGCCTATAGCTCATATGTAAATGCATAAAGGTGAGCCCTGGCCCCAGATATACTGGTACTGATATAGAGTGGCAAGGCGCCTTATGTGTATAGGAAGAGCTGCAATCGCTGCTTACATTTCCAGCCAGGCCGGAGAAAAAGAAATGCAGCAAATGGCGGTTAATTTCTGCCTCTTTCAAGTAAAGTTCCCACGCAAGCCTGAACAAAAGCGGCTAGGCCCCACCCCTTTACAGGTAGAGTTCCCCTGAAAACAACTTTGAGTGCTGCTCTAGTGTTTATGAACTCTCTTAGCCTCGATTCACTGGCACATCGAATCACTTAAGCCGCCGAGGACACTCACACATCTGCACCAATCATGCCACTGCCCACTCACGTGACCCTAATAAGCTCCTGATTATCTGATCATCTCCCCGAACTGTGGAAGTCAAAATCCGCCATCTTTACTGTGGACAAGAGCCTTCTGCCCACATAATGCTAGGGACCCTGTGTACCGGTTGTGCCAATCCTTTGGTTTTATGTCATTGACCTCACACTGGTGTATTTTATTACCCAGCAATTGGTATAGCTTGCAATTATTGCTCTTACACATGTCCAGGAAGGTTGACTTCCGGTGGGGTGTGGTCTCTTGCTAGTGGTGCATCCCCAGCAAAATTTTAAATTGTTTCAAGTTGTACACTGTATATGCTGACCTGATGAAGGGCATGCACCCAAAAGCTTGTCGTTTATCCTACACGTTTATGTAGGTAATAAACATGGGGACAAAGACCCCCACAGCAGATCGAATTGGCATGAGTTCTCTTTTTTCTTTATATTATGCACTTAATGGGGTTATGAAGGGTAGCCCTAAACACTCACCAATTTTATTACCTCCTATTATCGTTACCCAGATATACTTCATTAAAAGGGATTTTACTTGAAGTGCTAAAAGCGCAATTCTGTAGAGTACTCATGTCACGATCACGCTCTATCCATACGCCAGACAGAGTGTGATGGTACCAGGGTTAACACGCCAATAGACCCCTAGACAGGGACTACTAGTCCCAGCAAGTCATCAATTAACCCTAATAAACGCGTATCACCAGAGCTTCCCTCAGGAAGGTGAGCTCATCTATTTAGAGGTCAAAGACTAGAGCTGATTAATTAAACATTTAATCTGATAAAAGGTATCACAGTGCTGGATGTAATTTATAACAATAAAATGACATACAAAAAATACAGAAAGAGTATACAGCAAATAACAGTTCAAAAAGTAGAGTCCTTACGCAAGTCCTTTTTGTTGGAGCTTTCCGTGGTTGCTCGTTGCTTGGGACGATGTTAGGGTCCCAGGTCCTTAGCTTGTAATGCACACTAACATGTCAGCTCTCCTAGCTTTTTGTTAGCCAGAATTTTGGAGGGAAAAATGGCTTAACAGGACACCTTCCATTTCCATGGAATTCCTAAGGGTGGGGTGGAGATTCTATTTCCCAGGTCCCCTTATCTGATTGCCGGTTTATGGCCAGAGCAAAGACAACAGCCTGGCACTTCAAAGAGGAAGTATCACAGAGTCTTAATTAAGTTGGAATGTACACGCTGCATGGCCCTGTTTTTATATAGGAGGGTGTTTTATGGCACACGGGTGGAGGGGAAAGCTGCTGGTCCATATTCAAATATACACACACATATATACACTCATAATACGTATGTTCTATAATCATGCCCTGGGCATGACACCTCCCCCTTAAGATGGCGAGTTGGGAATAGTGACCCACAGTCACTTTTCCCAAAACGCACACCTAAGATGAGATGAAAGGTCCCCCAGTCGCTTTTGTTCCTAGTGCCACCCGGATCCACAGTAGTGGGTTCAGGCCGGCCTGGGCCTGCAGGCGGAGTCTTTCTAAGCCCTGGGGCTTCCAAGCCTAATGTTGGCATCTGGGGGGCTGTGCTCGAGGCAGGTAGGGACACATCATCACCAGGTAAGAAGCACAGGGGCCCAGGGGCATGTTTTTCCTCTGCATCTGAATTATTGGGCAACACTGGGATTTGGCTGTCCATGTTCCCAGGAAATCCATCTGTTCCAGCGCCTGACGCAGGTGTTGAAAGAGGGACTCCTGTGATCGGGACACCAGCAGCCATGTTTCCCACATGTTGGTGAATAAGATGAAGGGGCCCGCATGTGGCCGGAATGACCCTCATGTTAGGCCAATGCGTAGTTTGCTCCATCTCCCCTGATCCTTCCTGCCTCTCACTCAGCTTTGATACAGGCTGCCCTGGACCTGCATCACGTGGCAGATCCCAGGAGCCTGGGGTTGTTCCCTTTGCCACCGCCCCAGCTTTGGGACGATTCAGGAAGTCTGCGGTAAGCCGCAGGCCCTCCTGACTCGGCCCAAATGCTCGGTCACCTGGCTTTTCCGGGGAGCTGGAAGCTAGGCTTCCAAACTGCCTCCCAGAGTTGTCTGTCTGCAGTGCTGGCTGCAAGGTGGCGCTACCTGTCCCAGCCCACTACCTTTCTCTCTCCTGGGGCCCTAGCATGTCTTTGGAAAGGGACTCCCAGTTCAGGATATTGTTTTCCCAATATACCCGATGCCCATCTGAGTTAGCGCCTGGCTGCTCAGCACGCTGTCTCAGCCCTTCAAGGGAAGGATCACGGTGCAGAGCTTCCCGGAAATGTTCATTGCCCTCCCCCCATCTCGTGGCATCAGGGGACACATTTCCCTCAGGTGAACTACCATCTCCACCCTCCTCTGCTTCGGCTTGTGAGTCATCACCATCCTCCCTTCTTCTTACAGCTGCAGCTCTGGCACACTGCTGACGTGTAACCACTGCCACCATTGATATGCCTCCCTGGGGTTTACCTTCCTCCCCCTCAGTCCCGGACATAACAACGTTACAGGCATCATATACAGCTACATCACTCCTTCCTCCCTCCTCCTCCTCAGCCATCTCCGGCTTACAGGATGGGGACACATCACTCACTGCTGGTCCCTCATCCTTACCTGTCACCAGGGGCCCACCAACCCCTCCCCCTAGCCCATCTCCGCTAGGTTTTGACACAGGTAATTCATTGGCATTACATTTCACAATACACCCCACTCCACCTTTGGAAGACATAACTGGTTCAGTCACAGGTAAACATTTATCAGCCCCCTGCACTCCCTCCCAGTTATCACATTTCACAGTGTCCCCCAAAGTCTCGTACAGTACCTCAGAACGATCAGGGCTGTCTCCTAGCCCCTGTGGTGTGCAGGCAGTGTCCTCTGGAGCATAATGGCATAGCATCCGACCCAAATCATTCCCCAGCAGAACATTGACAGGGATGTCCTCAGAGACCCCCACCTCCCGCAAACCTTTGCCTGTACCCCAATCCAGGTACACACGGGCCATGGGTACAGCCGGGCGCACACCTCCAATTCCTTTTAAAGCCATGGTTTTTCCAGGGATGATGTCCTCGGTATCCACCACTTCAGGCCGCACTAAGGTAAAGGAGGCCCCCGAATCACGTAGACCCACGGTCACCCGGTCACCCACAGTTACGCTCTGCAGGTTATCCGCTCTCTTCTCCACTGTTCCAGACACCAGAAAAACGGCTGGGTGTCCTTCAACTGCCGGTGGAGAATTCTTTTTGTTGGGGCAGGTGGCACTCAGGTGCCCAATCTTGTTGCATCTGTAACATCGGCGGGTGTCCCCCTGACCCGACGTGGTTCCTGTTGCTCTTGGTGTGGACGGCAGGAATCTCCCAGTTGACCTACTGCCACTCTGTGGGTGGGCAGCTCCCTTCCAGGTACTTGATCCAGCTTGCGCAGGACCACGCTTCGCTGTTGGTGCACGGTTATTGGCAAAGTCATCTCCTAGTTCTGCGGCTTCTGCGACTGTCTTGGGCTTGCGGTCCAAAATCCACTCTCTGGCTTCACAGCTCCTTGTTTGGAGGAACTGATCCAGAACCATCAAGTCCTCCAGGGCCTCATAAGTGGTGACTTGTAGGCCCCCAGTCCATTGCCTGAATGCAGTCCTTAGCTGACCTGCATGTTCAGTGCAACTCTCTGTGGTGCTCTGTTGTAAAGTCCTAAACTTCTTCCGATAGGTTTCTGGAGTCAGATTAGCACTTTTTAGCAGGGCAGATTTTATTGCCTCATAGTCCTGGTCTCTTTCAGAGGGAAGAGAAGCAAACACATCCAGAGCTTTTCCTCGCAGCCGTGGGGTTAGGTATCGTCCCCACTGCTCTTTAGGAAGATGAAACTGCCGGCAAACCTTTTCAAATCCTCTCAGGAATATGTCCAAATCGCCATCTTTCTCCATCATGGGGAAATGTTCCAAGCGGGGTTTGTGGTCACCCTCACCCTGCACATCACTGCGTGCGGATAAAGCGTCCCCTCTCAGCCTCAGGACCTCCAGTTCATGTCTGCGCTGGGCCTCTCTTTCTGCCGCCTCTCTCTCTCTTTCTGCAGCTCGTGCCTGGGCCTCTCTTTCTGCTGCCTCTCTCTCAGCAGCTCGTGCCTGGGCCTCTCTTTCTGCTGTTTGGTACTGAAGAAGCAACTGGAGTTTAATATTAGCATCCACATCTCCAAGGTGTTGTAAAGCAGTCCGCATATAAGAGTCCAAGGCTTCATGTGGAGTACTGTCCTGATGGGGAGTAATGTGGTGTCCCTCGGTCCCCGCTGTAGGACTTAGCCTCACATCACTCAGCTCTGCTGCACGGGCATCATTTTCCACAAGATCGGCAATAAGCTGGTCCTTGGTCTTTCCCGCTGTAGGGATCTCCTTTTCTTGGCACATTAACTCCAGTGCGGGCTTGGACTGCTTGCGATATGCCTCCATATTTCCGATATGAAGCAGAGGGAGTAAAACAACAGATGGGAAGGACAGAACTGTCTTGCACTCTTTTTTGGTATGTCACTTAGATCAGCACTGAGCTCTGTCTTTGGGAATTTACACACAATAAGATGTATGCAAATTTCTTTTAGTGCTTAAGATTTTCGGGTAAAATCCAGCAAGCACTAAAAATCTCTAAATATGTCCCGACGCTGCCACCAGTTGTCACGATCACGCTCTAACCATACGCCAGACAGAGTGTGATGGTACCAGGGTTAACACGCCAATAGACCCCTAGACAGGGACTACTAGTCCCAGCAAGTCATCAATTAACCCTAATAAACGCGTATCACCAGAGCTTCCCTCAGGAAGGTGAGCTCATCTATTTAGAGGTCAAAGACTAGAGCTGATTAATTAAACATTTAATCTGATAAAAGGTATCACAGTGCTGGATGTAATTTATAACAATAAAATGACATACAAAAAATACAGAAAGAGTATACAGCAAATAACAGTTCAAAAAGTAGAGTCCTTACGCAAGTCCTTTTTGTTGGAGCTTTCCGTGGTTGCTCGTTGCTTGGGACGATGTTAGGGTCCCAGGTCCTTAGCTTGTAATGCACACTAACATGTCAGCTCTCCTAGCTTTTTGTTAGCCAGAATTTTGGAGGGAAAAATGGCTTAACAGGACACCTTCCATTTCCATGGAATTCCTAAGGGTGGGGTGGAGATTCTATTTCCCAGGTCCCCTTATCTGATTGCCGGTTTATGGCCAGAGCAAAGACAACAGCCTGGCACTTCAAAGAGGAAGTATCACAGAGTCTTAATTAAGTTGGAATGTACACGCTGCATGGCCCTGTTTTTATATAGGAGGGTGTTTTATGGCACACGGGTGGAGGGGAAAGCTGCTGGTCCATATTCAAATATACACACACATATATACACTCATAATACGTATGTTCTATAATCATGCCCTGGGCATGACAACTCACCTGTAGAATTGTTTTTTCTGGGAATCCATTCCAGACACTCCTTACACTTGGGATTACCTCCTTGCCGATTGGATGTGACTGCAAGACAAAAAAGGCGTGGCCCCTCCCGGCCCCATAAGTAGCAGCTGCCTCCTAACCTAGATCAGTTACTTAAAAAGCAGTAAACCACAAATTAGAGGCAGGTCGGGAGGCCCTATATAGGAGTCCATGTTGCTTCACACCAAACTCCGCCAGAATACTCTCAAAATAAATAAATAAATAAATAAAGAAATGAGTAAATAAAACTCCTCTCTTTCCCCCCTTTTTTTTCCATGCCAAAAATAATAATAAATGGACTAAACACCATCAAAGAACATCAAAAGATAGATCATGACCCAAAAACGGGTGGGCCAGAGTGTCTGGAATGGATTCCCAGAAAAAACAATTCTACAGGTGAGTACTCACAGATTGTGTTTTTTCTTCCAATCCATTCCAGACACTCCTTACACTTGGGATCTCCAAAAGCAGTGCCATCTATGGGGGGATCCCCAGCGCAGAACAGCAGGTAGTTCATTTCACTACCGCCTGAAGAATCTTTCGACCAACAACAGCGTCAGCTGAGGCTCTAACATCCACCTTGTAAAACTTGGTGAATGTATGAACCGAAGACCAGGTGGCAGCTTTGCAAACCTGTTCCACTGAAGCCTGATGCTGAAAGGCCCAGGAAGCACCAATAGCCCTAGTAGAATGGGCCGTGACCCGAAAAGGGGGTGACCCGAAAAGCCTACTCCCCTTTGCTGAGTAGGCTTTTTCTACTGCCTGCCTAATCCACTTACTGACAGTGGCTTTAGCTGGCGGAAGCCCCTTTCTCGGCCCTTCCGAAATAACAAAAAGAAAATCCGTCTTACGGAAGGAATCTGTAGCTGCCATGTAATAACTTACGGCTCGGACTACATCTAAAGCGCCTTAGCATTAGCCGGAACAGGGCATAAAGAAGGTAGAATGACCTCATGATTAAGGTGAAAGGGAGAAACGACCTTAGGTAAAAAATCAGGTTTAAACCGAAAAACTACCTTGTCTCTGTGTAACTCAAAATAAGGAGACTTCATACATAAGGCGGCAAACTCAGAAACACGCCGCACCGAGGTGATTGCCACCAAAAATATCACCTTAAGCGTCAAAATGCTCAATGGAGCGTCAATCATAGGTTCAAAAGGAGCACCCTGGAGAGCCGATAATACCAGATTCAAGTCCCACACCGGTAAAATAGACTTGCGCGGTGGTCGGACATGAGTGACTCCCTGAAAAAAAGTTTTAATGAGCCTATTGCTAGCGATAGACTTCTGGAAAAAAATAGATAAGGCCGATACATGAGAAATTCTAGAATTCTAGAAATCGAATACATTTTACATGAAAATTTCCTAGCCTCACACCAGGATATGAACGCCCGCCAGACCCTGTAATAAATCATGGAAGATGACTTCTTCTGGGCCTGAATCATGGTATGAATAACCTTAGCCGATAAACCTTTCTCTGCCAAGATCGAGGTCTCAATAGCCAGGCTGTCAAAACCAGCATCTGTAAATTCGGGTGCCGAAGCACCCCCTCTGTGAGAAGGTCTCGATCGACTGGCAGGCCCCAATGATCTACCGACATCCTTGCTATGTCTGAAAACCAACTTCTCCTTGGCCATAGAGGAACCACCAGAATGGTTGGTACCCCCTCCTGAGCTATCTTTCTTAGTACCCGGCTCAGGAGCGGGAGCAGGGGAAAAACGTACAAGAGCTTGAACCTTGCCCAAGAGGTTGACAGGGCGTCCATCGCTTTGGCCAGAGGGTCCCTTGACAGGGACCTGAATTTTGTCCGCTTGTGATTGTGTCTGGATGCAAAGAGATCCACTTCTGGACACCCCCAGCAAAGGCAAAGGGCTTGAAAGATCTTCTGACTGAGGGACCATTCTCCCTGACGCAGCGCCTTCCTGCTCATAGCGTCTGCCTCCTGGTTCTCTACCCCCGGGATGTAAACTGCCAAAATGCAGGGAACATTCTCCTCTGCCCAAGTCAGAATCCGGCTTACCTCTTCTAGAGCACTCTTGCTCCAAATACCCCCCTGATGATTGAAATAGGCTATCGCCATCCGATTGTCTGACTGGACCTGGACAGCCTGTCCCCTTAAACTGGGGGTCAGATACTGAAGCACTAGCCAGATTGCTCTAAATTCCAATATATTTATGGGAAGCTGATTCTCCTTCGGACCCCGTTATCCCTGGATCTTCTGGGCTTGCCAGATTCCCCCCCAGCCTGTGAGACTGGCATCCGTGGCAACGATCTGCCACTGCGGTGTCAGAAAGGACCTGCCTACCGATAGGTGCAGAGGGTCCAACCCCCACAGCCGAATTTGCCTGGCCGAGAGAGTCAGAACAAAGACTTGATCCCAGCTTGCCAACAAATTTAACTGAAGAGGCCTCATGTGAAACTGGGCAAAAGGCACGGCCTCGAAGCAGGCCACCATAAGGTCTACTAGTTTCATCCCTAGCCGAATGGTCGGCTGCCGGCAGGCCAGTAAGACTATTTGATTCCGAATTAACAGAGCCTCCTGCTCTGACAGAAACACCTTGACCTGAACTGTGTCCAGAGTCATTCCTAAGAAATTCCTTACTGGTGCCGGAGTGATATGGGACTTCGGATAATTGATTACCCAGCCGAACTCTTCCAGAGTTGATAAGACCGACTGCGTATCCTTCATAATCTGCTGAGGAGACCCGGCTGAAATAAGGAGATCGTCCAAATATGGAATGATGCATATCCCCTGGCTTCTGAAAATGGCCATGAGACCTGCCAAGACCTTGGTGAATACTCTAGGAGCCGAGGAAATCCCGAATGGAAATGCCACAAACTGGAAATGCTGGCCTTCCAGGGCAAACCTCAAGAATCTCTGATGCCCTGGAAAAATCGTAACATGAAGATACGAGTCCCTTATGTGGCTGAATCGATGTTACCACTGACCTCAGAGTCTCCATGCGAAAATGTTTCACCCGGTTATACTTGTTGAGACCCTTTAAGTCTAAAATGGGGCGAATCGACCCGTCCTTTTTGGGAATTGTAAACAGGTTGGAATAAAATCCCTGACCTTCCTGAAAGGGTACCTGACAAATTACCCCTTCTTGAAGTAGATGCTGCACAGAGGCTCTCAGGGCATCTGCCTTTAGCTGGTTCCGGGATGCCCCTGACCGAAGGAACCTTGCGGGCGGTCTGGCTGCAAACTCGATCTTGTAGCCTGATGACACCACCTCTTGGATCCAAAGATCCGCCATGTAGCGTCTCCAGATAGGAGCAAAATGCAAGAGCCGTCCCCCCACCTGCTCGGGTGAGGGCGCCCCCTCATGCTGGAGTGGGCTTGGCTGGAGGTTTGGGCCTACTTCTCCAGGCCCCTCCTGTCCTATTACGAGCTCTGCCTCAAAAATCTCTACGGGAGCAAGGACAGAAGGCACCTCTGCCACTCCGAAAGGGACGATATGATGAAGGCCTCTGAAAAGGCCGAGTCGCCCTCTTCCTTTGAAGAAGTTTGCCATCCTTGACCACATGGTCCAGCTTTGCTCCCTAAAAAAGGTAGATCTGTATGAGCTTTCTTAGCGGAGGCATACGCCGACCATTGTCTTAGCCATAAGGAACGGCGCAAGGCAACATGAAGAGCAGAAGTTCTAGCAGCTAGCCTGACCGCATCATCCATAGCAGTGATAGCGAAAGAGTTAAAGTCCAAACAAACCTTAAAATCCTTGGACTCTTGAATAAGCCTGCGAGACTTAGCCCTGGCCATAATTTTCTTCACCTTCTTCCTTGAAGCCAAAGACAATAGCCGTGGCAAAAACAGGGCGAAGAAAGGAACCTACCATAGCAAAAGCATGGCGGCTAACTGATCCATTTGTCTCTCTGTGGGATCTCTTAAGGATCCCATAGTAGCCGATGGCATGATACAAGTATTAGACAAGCCTGATACTGGAGAATGCACCTCAGGTGGAAAAGACCAAAGCTTAATCATATCCGCCGGAAAAGGATACCTAGCGTCTAGGATCCTGGGAACAGCCGACAGCTTGTTAGGAGTTTCCCACTCCTTTAACACCATCCTGGAAAAATGCGTCTGTTCCGGGAACACCTGCCTTTGCCTTACTGGCTTAAACAGGTCGTCCTTCCCTCTTTTTGGCACCTCAGGAGGGGAAATATTCAAGGTTTCAAAAACTGATGAAAGTAAACACTCTGTCTCGTCTGAGAGAAGGGGATCCTCATCAGAAAAGAATAAAATGGAATTACTATCTTCTTCACCAGAGCGTAACTCGCCCTCTGAGAGCTGCTCCTCTAAATACTCTTCCTCCTCCTCAGACCCAAAGGAGGCAAATCTCCTTCCTCAGAAACAGGCTCCAAATGCCTCCTCTTATAGGTGGTGTTCTTAGGAATGACCGAGGATAACTGTTTCTCTAAGTTATCCAACCTGTGCGCCACATCCGCCTGTGCCTCACTGTCTGTAAGAGATGGGTGAGCCGTCGCGCTCCCACCAGCAATAGCTGGGCTAGAGACCTGAGCCACCGCTCTATTATGGCCTAAACCAATTCTCATGGCGCAAGCGGAACAAACCGTGCTAAAACTACCCAGGGGATCCAACTTACATAAGAGAAATAGCCCCTGATGCCTCCCTCATGGTGTTTTTTTTTTTTTTCAATTTGGCAAATAGACCTAAGGTCCTAAGCCTGAACCAATCCCAAAGAGACTGGGAGGAACCACAACCCTTTTTTATCCTTCTTCCAATTCTAAAAATAAAACAGGAAAAAAATCCATTAGACAAAAAACCTTTCCCAACTCATAAAAATCAATTGTATATATATATATATATATATTTTTTTTTTTTAAACTCTTGGAAATATAATTAATAAATACAATGAATAAATACACATTATACTAATATTGATAACAATAAAGATAATCATAATGACAATGATAATCATGATAATAATAATAATAATGTCGACGTCCACTCACCACTGTAGCTCTTCACTTTACAGCCTATACAAGAAAAAGTATGACTAACACAATATATATATATATATATATATATATATATATATATATATATATATATATATATATTCTGAAGCAAAAGGCCAAGAAGCTGCATAAATATATAAAAACAGCGGGACTAGCACGCAATCCATAAGCCCCTAAGCTTACACCTATTGGGTTTCTTAGAAGGCCAGTGACCTAAACCACAATGGCTGCCGCCGCCGCAGCCGCACTCTGCAGAGGCTGCACACAAAGAACCCTTAGGCTACAAGAAGAAGTATGGGATTAAGGGAACCAGCGGCCCGGCCCGAGATGGCCGCCGCTGCCGCATGTCTCCGTGGCCGCTATCCCCACACCCAGAGCCCTTAAAGTGGACCAACACCCAGGATTTTGACTATCCTGGGTTTTGGTCCACTTCGGCGGGGCACCCCGATCGGGGGTGCCCCGCTGTGTGAAACCCCCCAGAAAGCCCCAAAATCTTACCTGTCCCCGCTCCCACGTGACTGGACGGTCCAATCCCCGCCAACGTCCAGGCGGGGATCAGGAACGTCCAAGCGGCTGCCGCCGCCGCCGCCTCCCTCGCGTCACTTTCGGCGCGCGCGCGCCCCCGGGCGCGAGCACGCCTACAGGGGCGCGAGGGAGGCGTAAGGTCAGGTAAGGTGTTTGGGGGTTTTTTGGGGGGTTTCACCCCGCGGGACATCCCGATCTCGGATGTCCCGCGGGGTGGGAGGTGATCGGCCCGGGAATCTTATAGATTTCCGGGCCGATCACCTCTCGGTGTTGGTCCACTTTAAGCTCAACATGATCAAAAACCAGCAAATGGCCTGGCCAGCGGTGGCAGCTGCCGTCGCCGCAACGCAAACACAATAGCAGCCTCATGTCAGCCAGGCTGCTGTACACTAACCTTGAACAGTGCAGGGGAGCCTGAACACAACCTCCCTCCAGCCCGGAGAGAGACACACTGAAGTAACACGGCCTTGTGGTTCCGTGTTAAGCTCCGCCCCCTGCATGACGTCAGCCACGACCCTTAAAGGCAAATTCACTTTTGTTTTTTTTTGGTTTTTTTTAGGACACAAAAAACCTAACTTAACCTGGAAGAAGGACAGGTTGAAGATAACAATAAATAATGTTCCTCAGCAGGTACACCAGAGAGAAATCTGCGGCTGTCTTGCTTTTCAAAAAGCCTGCAGCCCCGAGCATCAAGCTCTGTAAGCGCCCCAAGACCCCGGCGCTTCCATCTTACCTTACGAACCCCAAAACAGCCAGACGCTGTGGGAGGCACAATTGGGTCTAGGGGATCCGTGGGAATAAGGCTACGCAGGAAGCCGACAGGGTGCATTCCCCGCTTGCTGCCAATTCTTGAGAGCGATTTCCCTGAACAACCTTCACAGTCATTTGCAACTGCAAGAAAGAAAACTGATCTAGGATAGGAGGCAGCTGCTACTTATGGGGCCGGGAGGGGCCACGCCTTTTTTGTCTTGCAGTCACATCAAATTGGCAAGGAGGTAGTCCCAAGTGTAAGGAGTGTCTGGAATGGATTGGAAGAAAAATCCACTATAGTGGAACTAAAGCCAAAACATCCCATCAAGGCTGTTTTACCACCCTCTCCCTGGGCATTCAAATTTGGGAAGTTTATGTGGCTCCTAAAAATGGCCTAAAATCAGGCAATATACTCTACCTTGTGCATCCACAAGTCCCCAGCAGCTGCAACTGCTCCTGCACATACACATTGTTGTAAAGAGTTGCAAAGATATTATAGTAGTATAGGGTGGGACCAAAAACGTCTGACCTTCCCATTAAAAATAGGACCTACTTGTGAAAAAGGTGGCCACAGGGCAGCTTTCGGGCAGCCAGCATGGAATCCCAGCAGATGGCACAGTCATCGTTATTGGCTTCCAGCTCCTCTGGTGTAGCAACAGCAAAACTTTAAAAAACAAAATATGGGGTGTCAGAATCAACCAACATTAAATATGGTATTGTAAATCTTCATATAATATAGAGACATTCAACACTTACAGTGCCTATAAAAGAGTTCACCAATCAGAAATATTTACTGTATTTTATTATCATGAAATCACAGTGGATTTACTGTATTTTATTATCATGAAATCACAGTGGATTTATTACATCTCAAATGACCTATAAAGTGGACCTTAACGCAAAAGTGTCAAGGTGTACTCCTGCTTCCCAGGTATTGGTGGTGCTTGTCTGAGGTTAGGTTCCATAAGTCCTCAAAATAGCAGGTAGGAAACTCACCCTTTCTTGCTTCCGCTGCTTCCCTTGCTGGCAGCAGCCACACCATCTGCTGCGGTGACCAAAAGCAGCCAACAGGATTTTCCTGCTTTGGTTACAGAAGTGCACATAGGGTTACATTACCGCTTCATTTACAAGCATTTCCAGGTGTTGGCAGAAGAACTTTTAGGGTTTAGATCAACTTTAAAGTGGATCCGAGACGCTGATTGGACGAGGAGCCGCACATGCGCCGTAGGATCAGGAAAGTTGGTTTCGGCGAGCTGGGGGATTTCACACAGGGGGAAAGGACCAAAACCCAGGATGGTCAAAATCCTGGGTTTTGGTCCCCTTTAAAGGGAGGTGCTGAACTGATCTAGTATTTTTTTAATTCCTATGTTAGCAAATGTGCATGTTTATGGAAGCAGTTTTAACTTTCTGCAATCTGTTGCAAGGACACTTTTGGACCCATGCTTAGGGACTCCTTGTGCCATGAAACTGCCTCTTATGTCTGGATCTCCCATACTCAACTTTGCTTCTCAAAATATGCTTTGGTAGAATATGGCTAATATGGTGAAATCCCCAAATCAGCCACCAGGAAGGGAGCACAAACTGAATATTTTCTTACTAGATGCCTGTGTAGGGGAAAAAAAATGTTCGTTAAGACTTACTGGCAACGGCTTTTCTATGAATCCTTCATGACGACCCACAGAGAGAGGGAGGCTCCACCCCATGGGAGGAAACACAAACTGAACAGAGGTAAAAACCCCACCCCTTTCTCTCCACCTCAGTCTTAGTCAAGTAACATAAGGTAAACCGTAGGACTATGGGTGGGAACTAAGGGGTTGTCATGAAGGATTCATAGAAAAGCGGTTACCGTTAAATCTAATGGGTATTTTCTCCCATCGTAAGGGCTTGGGTCTCAGTATAGCCCTATCTGGGAGAATTGAACAGTCAGGCTCCTTCATTGATAAGGCTTGTAGCTCACTTACCCGTCTGGCTGATGTGATGGCCAGGAGGAAACAAAATTTCAGAGATAACCACTTTTCTGGTATTTCCTCCAATGGCTCAAATGGAGGTTCCAGCAACCCTTTCAAAATATCCCATGTTCAAAAACCCTTAAAGTGTCGATTGATAGGTTGATGTGGTCTCAACTGGCAGTCTAGGAAGACTGATAAGGCTGAAGTCTAAGCCCCTTCTCAAATCCTTCCTGCAGGAATTCAAGGATTGCGGCTATATCTTCTTTCTTCAGTTTGTTGGCTTCACAAAATGAAGAAAAAAACATTTCCAAACCTTTGCATAAATGTGTATAGTAGTCAATTTTCAACTTTTAATCATTCTTGCCGAAAAAAGATGGCCCTTTCAAGATCAATGCTGTCAGTTGAAACTTTGATGGGGCCTCCGTATCACTTGCGGTAGTATTCTGAAGGGAGGGAAGACATAGGCTAGGTAAAAGTCCCAGGGATGAGCTAGGGCATCCACTGTTAACGCATCATCTCCCCTTGTCATTGAAGGAAAACTTCTCTGTTTAGACACCACTCGGTCTGTTGAATCCAACGCTTTTGTATTGGATGAGTCGGTTCAATCTTTTCAAATTTAGAATCATTCGACATTTTCCTGACGGTTTTTGCACTAGGAAAACGTGAGCGTAGAAACTTCTTCCTTCAGAGGGAGGCGGAACTAACTTCTTCCTTCTTCCTGGGGTTTCTTGGCCACCACGTTATTAGAAAAAAGACAATTCTGTGAGTACTCACCTGTAGATTTGCTTTTACTATGCATGGCACGGCCTGATTCCAGAAGTCCTTACGTATGGGTTATTCCGCCACAAGGTGGCGCAGTGTACTGCAGAAGAGTTGTGGCTCCTCCCGGTACCATATAAAAACGGAATCACCATAGACTTATCCAGTGTTGACAAGCAGTAATTCAAAAAACCGGGAGATAATAAAAGTAAAAAAGGTAACAAACCCCAACTAACTTGGAACAATCACCATAAAGAGGCAACCAAGAATAACGATAACAAGGGTGGGGTGAAGCAGGCCATGCCATGCATAGTAAAAGCAATTCTACAGGTGAGTACTCCTATTCTTTCCAATTGCATGGCACGGCCTGCTTCCAGAAGTCCTTACGTATGGGACGTCCAACAGCAGTGTCCGTAAGGTAGGGTGGGATCCCCAAAGAGTAACAACAGGCAGTTCAACCACTACCGCCTGAAGTACCTTGCGGCCAAAAGCAGCTTCAGCTGAGGCCTTAACATCAACCTTGTAAAACTTGGAAAAAGTATGAACAGAAGACCAAGTTGAGGCCTTACAAACTTGTTCAACAGAAGCTTGGTGCTGAAAAGCCCCAAGACGCACCAATAGCACGAGTGGAATGAGCAGTAACCCTAAAAAGAGGAACCTTCCCCCTGGCAGAATAGGCCTGCTCCACCGCCTGACGGACCCACTTGCTGATAGTGGATTTAGCCGGAGGCAAACCCTTCCTAGGTCCAGCAGGAAGAACAAAAAGAGCGTCAGATTTCCTGAAAGACTCAGTAGCAACCAAATAAAACTTCAGAGCCCTGACAACATCCAAAGAGTGAAGGGTCCACTCCTTGGAATTAGCAGGGTTAGAACACAAAGAAGGCAAAACAATGTCCTGTTTGAGATGAAAAGCAAACACAACCTTAGGCAAGAAATCCGGCTTAAGCCGAACCACCACCTTATCCTGATGCCGCTCAAAATTTGATGGAAAGCGCCGCCAGCTCAGAAACTCGCCTGACCGAAGTAATGACCGAAGTAATGGCCACCAAAAAGGCCACCTTAAGAGTAAGAATGGTCAAAGCAGCCCCACGGATAGGCTCAAAGGGAGGACCCTGCAGAGCAGACAACACCAGATTCAGGTCCCAAACCGGTAGCATAGGCTTACGTGGCGGACGCACATGAGTAACTCCCTGGAAAAAAGTCTTAACCAACCGGTGATTGGCAAAGAATCTTTGGAAAAAAATTGCCAGAGCTGACACCTGTCCCTTGAGGGTACTAAGTTGAAGGCACAAATCCAAACCATGTTGCAAAAATTCCAGAATCCTGGGGATAGAAAACACCCGACAAGGAAGAGACTTGGACTCACACCAGGCAATGTAAGCATGCCATGTCCTGTAGTAGATAAAGGACGAGGACTTCTTCCTAGCCCTAATCATGGTATCAACAAACAGAAGCCGGCAAGCCCTTATCCATCAAGATAGAGGTTTCAGCAGCCAAGCAGTTAAAGCCAGCGTTTGTAAATTGGGATGGCACAGTTGTCCCTGAGTGAGCAGATCTGGATCCTTGGGTAAGACATACCGATCTACTGCCAACTGCACGACGTCTGCGAACCACACCCTCCTTGGCCAACAGGGGGCCACCAGAATAGCTGGTACCCCTTCCTGGGCTATCTTGCACAGCACCCTGCCCAGCAGAGGAAAGGGAGGGAACACATAGAGAAGCCGAAACTCGGTCCAAGGCATTGCTAGCGCATCCGCGGCGAAGGCCAGAGGATCCTGTGACAGGGAGACAAACCTGGGAAGCTTGTGATTGTGGCGGGACGCAAACAGGTCCACATCTGGCTGACCCCAGCGGTGACACAGGGAGTGAAATACCTTGTTGCTGAGGGACCATTCCCCCAGCCGAGATGTCCCCCTGCTCAGGGAGTCTGTCTCCTGGTTCTCCACCCCCGGAATGTAAACCGCCGAAATGCAAGGGACATTCTCTTCCGCCCAAGACCGAGTCCCTCCCTGATGATTGATGTAGGCAACTGCCGTCTGGTTGTCCGAGCGGATCTGAACAGCCCGACCCCGAAGGTGTGTGGTCAGCTGAGAAAGAACCAATCTGATCGCCCTCAGTTCCAGGACATTGATGGGAGCATGGGCCTCCTGGGGGCCCCACCGACCCTGGAACTTCAGAGACTTCCAAAAGCCCCCCCAACCGGTCAGACTGGCATCTGTGGTGACAGTCTCCCAGCACGGGGGCAGAAAGGTCCTGCCCACTAGAAGGTTCCCTGAGTCCAGCCACCACGAGAGGGACTGTCTGGCCAGGGGGGACAAAACAAATTCCTGATCCAGGGACACAGGGTCCCGATCCCAAACTGACAAAAGGTGCAACTGAAGAGGTCTCATGTGAAACTGAGCAAAGGGGACCGCCTCGAAGCAAGACACCATCAGACCCACTAACTGCATCCCTTGCCGGATGGAAGGATGGGGACACAAGAGCAGAGCCCGTGCCTGCTTCTGAAGGCCCTCCACTTTCTGCTGAGGCAGGAATACCTTGAACTGAGAGGTATCCAGAGTCATGCCCAGAAAGGACCTCACCAAAGACGGAGACAGTGAAGACTTGGGAGCCGAAGGACTCGAGAGTGGAGGTCCCCACCAGAGTATCCTTCTCGGCCTGATGAAGAGACTGAGCCGCAATCAGAATGTCGTCCAGGTGAGGGAGGATGTGAATGCCCTGATTCCGTAGCAGAGCCATCACGCCCCCCAGCACCTTGGTGAACACCCGAGGCGCCGAGGTGATACCGAACGGTAAAGCCACAAACTGGTAATGCTGATCCTCCAGAGCGAACCTGAGAAATCTCCGATGACCTGGAAAGATTGGCACGTGAAGGTAGGCATCCTTCATGTCCACGGATGTCATGAAGTCGCCCAGGCGCAGGGTACTGACAGCCGAGCGTAGAGTCTCCACGCGAAAGTGCTTGAACCTGACAAACTTGTTGAGACTCTTCAAGTCCAGAATGGGCCTCAGGGACCCGTCTTTTTTGGGGACCGTGAACAGATTGGAGTAGAATACTCTACCCCGTTCCAGGGAAAGCACCAGGCAAATGACTCCTGACTCCAACAGACAAACCGCAAGGTGCAAACCCTGAGCTGACAGAGCGTTTTGAGACATCCGGGATCTGATGAATCTTGGGGGCGGCCAGGCTGCAAACTCTATCTTGTAACTGGAGGACACCACCTCTTGAATCCACGGGTCTGAGACGCGGAGCCTCCAGACGTGAGCCGAAGAGTCGAAGCCGCCCCCCCCCCGGATGGGTGAGGGCGCCTCCTCATGCTTGAGGGGGCTTGGGAGAAGGTTTGGGCTTTGAACCCCATGAGAGACCGGGACGACCGCGTGGTCTGACAGGGCCCCAAGGATCCCTGCGGGTACCCGAAAAGAGGGAGCCACGAACTCCTCTATGAGCACGAAAGGAGGGGAGGGAAGGGGAGGGCCCCCGGAAAGGCCAAGGCTGCCTCCTACGCTGAGGCAGCCTACCATCCTTGGCTAGAACATCCAGACGCTCGCCAAAGAGCCGCAGCCCCCTAAAGGGGAGCCCAGTGAGAGTCTCCTTAGCGGCAGCCACCCACTGACGCAACCAAACAGCGGCACATAGCCACCAAAAGGGCAGAGGCCCTACCTCTCAGCCGTACCACATCATCCATGGCAGTAAGGACAAAGGCAACAAAATCAGAGCAAAGCAAAAGGGACCTATAAACCTCCCCCCTGCTACCAGCCATAGCGCCATCAAGGAGACGCTTGAGCTGCTTCTTAAGGGCAATAGCTGTAATGGCAGCAGCGCAGACCGGACGCAGCCCAGCCCCCACAAATGTAAAAGAATGGCAGGCCAGCTGATCCATGGGCCGGTCCTCGCTGTCCCGTAGTGTAGTAGTGTCAGGGGAAGGTATGACCAAGGTGTTGGACAGCCCCAGAACGGGAGCATCCACCTCAGGGGGACACGACCATCGCTTGACCAGGTCGGCAGGAAAGGGATACCTCTTATCCAACCTTGTACCGCGGGCAATCTACTAGGACGTTCCCACTCCTTGAGCACCATATTAGTGAAATGGCTCTGGGATCTCCAGACGCTGTTTATCAGGACGAAATAGCTCACCCTGCTTCCTCTTAGCCACCTCAGGGGGGACAATGTGCAAGATTTCAAAAATGTGAGCCAACAGGCTATCAGTGTCCTCAGGGAACCATGAGCCCTCCCCAGACGCAAACCCAGGGTCACTGTCGTAACCCTCCTGCTGGTCCCCAGAGGAGTCAGAGTCCTGGAAGAGTTCCCCCTCCTCTAGGGGGTAAAGGCCACCAAAAGAATCAAGTCCCTCAGGGATGGCACGGGAGCCAGGTGCCGCTTCTTGCCAGAGGCCTTACGTGGAACAGGCCTGGCAAGCTACCTTTCAATGCTGGCCACACGCAGTGCCTAATCAGACTGTGACCCCCCGCTAGTATCCCCCTCACTGGGGGCTAAATGCAGGCGCAGAGGGGTAGGCGACGCCGAAGGGGGCAGCCCAGCCTGGACCGCAACGATACCCTGAGCGCACGGCACGCACACCGCGGCACTGTTACTCAGAGGGGATGCCCCGCACATGGCACACAGCCGGGATTGCCCCGAAGGACCCCAAGCACGCTATCCCCAGAAGCCTCCATATGGTGATTAAGACAGGCGCAATAGGCAAGCACAGGGTAAGGGCTAATAAAAGCCACCCAGGATGCCCCCCCCCCAAGGGATGCCCCCAGAAGCCCATAAGGGAAGATGAGGGAGGGTAAGGGGTAGGACCAGGAGAAACCACAACCCACAGTTGTCCCGCCTGAAAGACAAAAGTAAAGACACATACGCATCCCACAGCACATGCCCCAAGGAAACAAAAAATACCATTTTGTGAGTACTCACCTGAAAAATGGATATTGTTGGTGTGCCACACACCCCGCTTCACTTCTTAAATATTCATTACTTCATGGGTTAATCCACCGCAGGTGACGTAGTGCAGAGAGGAAGTCTTGTAACGAGCCCCCTTCCGGCCCATATATACCTGGTACCTCCCTTCAATCACCAGTATAATCAAAAAGCAGTAATACAAGGTACCAGTATTCCACCAGTAACCTCAAAATCAAATTTGATATAAAAAGGCTTCACCATATAAAGGCTTCGGTAATACCGAAAAGGGCGGGTGTGAAGCGGGGTGTGTGGCACACCAACAATATCCATTTTTCAGGTGAGTACTCACAAAATGGTATTATTCTTGGTGTGCCACACACCCCGCTTCACTTCTTAAATATTCATTACTTCATGGGACATCCAAAAGCAGTGTCCACAAGGGAAGGGCATCTCAAGGCCAGGTGAAGCATAACTTAAATGACTGCAGTCTGCAGAACTCTGCGGCCAAAACCAGCATCCGCTGAGGCCCGCACATCAACTTTGTAAAACTTAGAAAAAGTGTGAACAGAAGACCAGGTGGCGGCCTTACAAACCTGTTCAACAGAAGCTTGGTGCTGAAAAGCCCAAGACGCCCCAACAGCGCGAGTGGAATGAGCAGTAATACGAAAAGGGGGAACTCTTCCCTTAGCAGAATAGGCCGCAGTAACGGCCTGACGTATCCACTTGCTAATGGCAGATTTGGCTGGTGCCAAACCCTTCTTAGGCCCATGGGGCACAACAAAAAAGGAATCCGTCCTACGGAAAGGAGACGTGATAATCAAGTAGTACTTAACACAGCGTACTACATCCAAACAATGCAAAACCCTCTCTTTGTCACTCTTAGGATTAGGACACAAGGAGGGAAGAACAATATCTTGGTTCAAATGAAAAGCAGAAACCACCTTAGGAAGAAAGTCTGGCTTGAACCGAAAAACCACTTTATCCTGATGCCTCTCGAAGTAAGGCGCCTGGATAGACAAGGCCGCCAATTCCGAGACACGCCGGTGATCGCTACCAAGAAGACCATCTTCTGAGTCAGGGTAGATAAAGCAATATCTTGCAAAGGCTCAAAAGGAGGAGCCTGAAGAGCAGAAAGAACCAAATTCAAATCCCAAACCGGGAGTAATGGTTTCCTGGGAGGCCGCACATGCGTAACCCCCTGGAAAAAAGTTTTAACTAAAGGCTTAAGCGCAACACGCTTCTGAAAAAAGATAGATAAGGCAGAAACTTGCCCTTTCAACGTACTTAGCTGAAGACCAGAGTCCAGCCCAGATTGTAAAAACTCCAGAATCCTGGAGACCGAAAATACCCTACAAGGAAAAGATCTCATCTCGCACCAAGCGATATAGGCTTTCCAGGTCCTATAGTAGATGATAGAAGAAGACCTCTTCCGGGCACTGATCAGAGTCTTAACGACTGAATCAGAAAGACCCTCCTCCTTTAGAATGGAGGTCTCAGCAGCCAGGCCGTCAAAGCTAGCGCTGGTAAATTGGGGTAACACAATCGACCCTGAGTGAGCAGATCGGGCCGAAGAGGCAGAACGACCTGGTCCACTGCCAGCCGAACGATGTCTGCGAACCACACTCGCCTCGGCCAACTTGGGGCCACGAGAACGGCGGACACCCCTTCCAGAGCCAACTTCCGAAGCACTCTGCCTAGCATGGGTATCGGAGGAAACAGGTACAGAAACCCCAGATCCCCCCAGCTCAGGGACATGGCGTCCACTGCCAGAGCCAGAGGATCCTGGGAGAGCGACACGAAGTTCGGGAGCCTGTGATTGTGACGAGAGGCAAACAGGTCCACCTCTGGTGTCCCCCATCGGCGACACAGTGAGCGAAATACCCGAGGATGGAGGGCCCATTCTCCCCGACGGGGAGAGCCCCTGCTCAAGCGGTCCGCTTCCAGGTTCTCCACTCCTGGGATGTATACCGCCGAGAGACAAGGAACATGGGCCTCTGCCCAGGTCAGGATCAGGGACACCTCTCTGAGAGCACTCAGGCTGCGAGTCCCTCCCTGATGATTGATGTAAGCAACCGCTGTTCGATTGTCTGAACGCACCTGGACCGGAAGGCCCAGAACGTGCTGAGTCAGGAGAGCAAGCACCCGACGGATGGCTCTCAGTTCCAGAATATTGATGGGTAAGTGGGCCTCTTGAGGTCCCCACTGCCCCTGGAACTGCAGCTCCTTCCAGAATCCGCCCCATCCCGACAGACTGGCGTCCGTGGTGACAATTTCCCAAAGGGGGGCCAGGAAAGACCTGCCCTTCACGAGATTGGTCGAGACCAACCACCACTGGAGGGACTGCCGGACCCGGGAGGACAACTGGAAGGGCTGATCCAGCGACCGAGGCTGCCGGTCCCAAGACGCCAACAGATAAAGCTGAAGCGTCCACGTGTGGAATTGAGCAAAAGGAACTGCCTCGAAGGAGGCAACCATCAACCCTACCAGCCTCATCCCCAGACGGATGGACGGCCGAGGATTGGAGAGTAGGACCCGAGCCAACTCCTGAATCAGAAGAATTTTGGACTGAGGGAGAAACACTCTGTGTTGATGAGAGTCTAACTGCATCCCCAGAAAGGACACCACCCTGGCCGGAGCGAGGGAGGACTTGGAGAGGTTGATCACCCAACCGAAACTTTCCAGCGTGGAGAGCACCACCCTGGTGTCTTTCTCCGATTGATCGAGTGACGGAGCCATGATAAGAAGGTCGTCCAAATAAGGTACGACACGAATGCCCCGAGCTCTGAAAATGGCCATGACCCCTGCCAGCACCTTGGTGAACACTCTTGGAGCTGAGGTAAGGCCAAACGGAAGTGCCACGAATTGATAATGCCGATCCTTCATCATGAATCGAAGAAAACGTTGATGAGGGTGGCAGATGGGAACATGCAGATAAGCATCCTTGATGTCTATGGACGTCATGAAGTCCCCTTGCCGAAGAGAGCCGACGGCAGTGCGCAAGGTTTCCATGTGAAACTTCCGAAAACGGATGAACCTGTTGAGTAACTTCAGGTCCAGGACGGGACGAACTGACCCATCCTTCTTGGGGACTGCGAACAGATTGGAGTAGAAACCGAGGCCCATCTCTAAACGCGGTACCGGCCGGATGACCGCCATCTCTAACAGATTCTCTACCGACGCCAGGAGCCCCTGTGCGGCCAAAGGATCGATGGGCAGACCGAAAGAACCGTGAAGGAGGGCGAGACTCGAATTCCAGCTTGTAACCGGACGACACTATCTCCTGAATCCATCTGTCCGGAACCTCCCGGTTCCAAACCTGGGAGAAGTGTCGCAATCGTCCCCCCACCCGCACGGGTGAGGGCAGCCCCTCATTGCTGAGCGGGCTTACCAGCAGGTTTGGGCTTGGAGCCCCAGGACTGGGCGGGACGGCCACGGCCCCTCCCCCGCGTCCAACCTGTACGACTGGTAGAGGGAAGGGAAGCCCCCCTACCCGCTCTGTATCCTCGAAAGGACGGCCTACCAGAAGCTGCCCCTCTAAAGGGGCGTCGAGGCCTCTTGCGTTGTGGCATCTTACCACCCTTTGCGACTGAATCAATTTTCTCCCCGAACAGACGCAACCCCAAAAAGGGGAGAGCTGTGAGCACCTTTTTAGAAGCTGAGTCCGCCGACCACTGTCGCAGCCATACTGACCGACGAATAGCGACCAGCATTGCCGCTGTCTTGCTACTCATAGCCAGCGCATCGTCCTGAGCGGATAGAACGTAAGACACAAAAGAATCGCACTGCTTAAGCGCAGCGAACTCATCACAAGCGGGATTGAGATCCTCGCATAGCCCCTGGATTACAGATCTTACTGCTAAAAGAAGAAGGGCCGAAGCGCACAGGGGGCGCATCGTTGACCCAGCATAAACAAAGCCATGGCGAGCATACTGGTCAATCCTACGATCCTCCCCATCTTTAGGGACAGAGGTCTCAGCAGACTGTACCATAGCGGAGCTAGATAGCCCTAGCACAGGGGTATCGACTTCAGGAGGGACGGACCAAAGCTTCAGCAATTCTGGCGGAAAAGGATAACGCTTTTCCCAACTGGAAGGGATTCCAGATAACCGCGTGGGATGTTCCCATTCTTTAAGGACCACCCTCTCAAAGTGGTGCTGTCTGGGAAAAACCAAACGCGGCTGAGGCTCTTTAAACAACTGACCCTTTGGCAGGGTGACAGCCTCAGGCGGATCTAAATTCAGAATTTCAAACATTTGAGCCAGAATGGAGGGGGTGTCAAGGGCAACCCCCGCCGACCAATCGCCAATCGCATCAGCCTCAAGCTGATCTGCCGGCTCATCTGACTCCAAGAGGAATTCACCCTCATCCGGGGAGCCATCGGACCATTCCACAGGCTCACACAATTCGTCCTGAGGAGCCGAAGATACCGGAGTCAGGCGCTTCCGTTTTGCAGGGGCCTTCAGCCCCGCTTTAACGGGCAATACTTCCCGAAGACTGGCCGATTTTACCACCACCTCGGATTGCGAATCCCCACCTTTGACAGTGTCATGCGGGGTCCGGAACAGGGAGGGAGAGGCAGGAGATGATGAAGGTTGCGACGGGTCAGCAGCCGGATCAACAGACTGACGCGCAATAATCTGCCTTGCACAAGAAATGCAAATAAAGATATCATCAGCAGGGAGCGCAGCCCCACATTTTACACACCCCCTGGACGGCTCTGACGAGTCGTTTCCGGTAGTAACAGAAGCCTCCATATTGGTGATTTATGGTATCGCAAATACTGGGACTTTTAAGGCATAAGCCAACCCGGGATGCCCCCTTATAAAGAATGTCCCGGAAGGGAGGGTTTTTGTAAATACACTTTTTTTTTTTTTTTTTTTAAGAGAAAAGGTCCCCCTTAACAGTCTCAAAATATATATATATATGTATATATATATCTAAAATGTGCAATTTCATATATAAAGAATGACTAGCCAGGCAATATAGAGCCGGAGGGCCGCAATAAAAGAGGGATCCCAGGATCTGAAAGGAAAGAAAAACAAACCATCAGATCCCTTGTGAGTGTAACATATGCAGCATGTTCACAATAGTATGATAAGAGTACATCCTTAAAAGCTTGCCCCATAAGAAATCTCACTCTCGGCCCCACAAAAGCGGGGCCGCTTACCTGACAGCAAGACCGGAGGGACATGTAGCAGCCGCAGCAGTAGAACACAAAACCCATGTGTTGCTGCAGCGCGCGCCCCCCCCACGTGACCTCTCTTAACAGAGACAGGAAGGAAGTGAGGCTGGGGCCGCCGAGCGCCGCTTCCGCCGGCGCCACGCCCCCCCCCCCCCCCCCGCGTCACAGGGAGCCGCCCCGTTCCATTCATTGAGGGATTGCCACCAGCTGCGCTGGCTGACACACAGCCAGGCGGCGGAGGAGGGGGAAGGAGACATAAGCGCAGCCACACAGGCTGCCGCACGGAGCAGCGGGGAAGGGAGGGAGGCGGGAGGGGACGCATCTGAAGTGAAAGCACAGCAGCTGAGCGCGGTCCGCTGCCCCGCCCCCATAAAGCTGACCAACACACTGGCCATCTCTAAAAAGTATCTGCCCGGAGCTCCAGCATAACAGACAAAGCGCACCATGCTGCTGCGCAGTCTGCTTCTATGCACAAAGTGAACACACAGAAAAAGACAGCAATACAGTGAAAACACTATACAAGATACACAACCCTCTATACCCCCCCCCCCCCATAGTGAAGGGAGAAGGGACCGAAACGGGAGAGTAAGGGGCTACGGGGACCCTCGGGACAGGGGCATCCCATTTCCGGATCACCATGCCAGATTGCCGCATTGCCCCCAAAAGAGGGGGACGAGCGGAGGAGATAAGCTCCTAGGCACCAATAGTGCCGTCTACCAATTACCCGGTGAGCAGCCTAGGCTGGGAGGCTTCCTATCCACCATAAAGGTATACAAACTCAAACCGGGCAGAAATAGACCAAAAGGGGGGTGGCGGGGTAAGAATACCCCGACCTACCTGTAAGCAGGAAACTTCCAACCTCTGTTTGTCAAGCAGAGAGAAAAATACTGGTGATTGAAGGGAGGTACCAGGTATATATGGGCCGGAAGGGGGCTCGTTACAAGACTTCCTCTCTGCACTACGTCACCTGCGGTGGATTAACCCATGAAGTAATGAATATTTAAGAAGTGAAGCGGGGTGTGTGGCACACCAAGAATAAAACCCTGAAGGGGACTCACGGACCAAGCAGGCCAAAGGCACCAGCCGCCAGAATAAAGAACAGTTAAAAGCACTCGCCGCTACCACCCGCCCCCCCAACACACGTCAGGGAGGGGGGGGGAGGAGAGCGAACAGGCAGCGACGAGACCCCAAAACACCAGTACAAGTCACATAGTCCCCAAAACACTCACCCCCTCAGAAGCTAGGACTGGAACTCCGCATCCCTAGTAGGCTCACCATAAAGCCTATGGCCGGCTACCCTTTGTGGTACAGGGTCTGCGGCTTGGAGCAGCGCTCCTTGAGCACTTGACCCTAGTGCTCCTCTACCTTCACCCGATCCGTCAGCCGAGGCTGGGAGGCACAGAGGGTCCGGAAACAGGTGGAAATAGCCATGCAGGGCCGCAGGCTTGGTTGCCCCACTCACCTGCGCAATAGAAAGAGCCATCTTCTAACTTCGCAGAATCACTGCAGAGAGAACACTGGATAAGTCTATGGTGATTCCGTTTTTATATGGTACCGGGAGGAGCCACAACTCTGCACCACCTTGTGGCGGAATAACCCATACGTAAGGACTTCTGGAAGCAGGCCGTGCCATGCAATAGGAAAAAGGATTGAGGGATGGATGAAAATTCTATTGATATCCTTTTACCAGTGTTTATAGCACAAAAAGATTTTCCTCCATGCTGCTTCAAACCAGACGAGTCTGCCCCCCCCCCCCCCCCCCCACTGGGGAGTCGCTGTCAGGGCTGAGGCTTTGGGCCCGCTAGGGGTCTGCAGAGCAAACTTACCCTTTTCTGAGGCCTCGCTTGTGTCCAACGCCTTTTCTGTTGCAAGGTAATTTTACCTTTATTACTGGTGAAGTACAACTTCCCTTTTCTTATTGGGATTTTTTATTCCGTCTCCGAAAATGAGATTACCCGTAAAGGAATACCACAAAGCTTAGCTTTGGAAACCAGAGCAGGGGTGTGGACTCAGGCACCTCTTAGAAGGGAAAAAAAAGGGTAGGCTCTAGAAAAAAGGGTAGGTACTCTCCTTAGGAGTATAATTATCAGATAACCTTAGTAAAATTACTAAGCAATGTCTCCATGCTTCTGAGAACACCATCAGCTGCCAAAGCAGACCTAAATGCAAAAGATGCAGCATCCCAGTTCTTTTCGGGACGTCCTCTAGGTTATGATCCATCAGATCATGCAATGCCCCATATCTTCAAAACTTAAATCTGCTTCTCTGGACATCCGACCCAGAGGAATATCCAGTTTTGGACCTTTATTCCAAAGCTCCATGTCCTGCTCGTTAAAATAGAAATTTTCTTTTTAGCAAATTAGGCATAAGAATTTTCTTTTCTGGGTGCCACTGTTCAAACTTAATGATATCCTGAAGTGAATGAATGGGGAATGCCTTGGAGATTTTTTGCCCCACAGTTTTATTATACATGGCGTCCATACTGACAGCTGCCCATCTTCACACTTAATTATTCAGTGTCATAAATATCCTCTAATCACCCTGCCCATACCTCTGACAGGCCCCCTTGTCCCTGTACTCCTTCATTAAGGGAATCCTCAGAGAAAAATTCCTTCACTAACCTCTTATTATTTCGGGTCCTACTTCAATTTAAAGTGGACCTGAACTTAGAGTATTGGGGATGGCTGTGGTAAGGGAAACAATAGGTTTCGCTTCCTGATCCCCCCGTCCTGACTGATGGATAAAACACGACAGTATGGATGACCCTGGTTCGGTCTAGGGGAATTATAGACTTCCAGCATTTAGGCAATTTCATTCCTCATGGCTAGAAACTACCTATACATAGGATTCACAGCCCATTCTAGGAGTGAATCTTTGAGCTTTACTTTTGGGGGTCCTTCTATCTTTAACCTTGGGTGTAACAGGCTAAAATGACAATGACATAAAAACAATTATGTATACTTACCCCCTGTATACAGCATACCCAAAAAGCTCAAAAAGTTAAATCAAGATCTGTATGTTACCAGTCTCTACTGGGACATCTTGCTTGAGGTGTAAAGGCTACTGGGAAGCTTGCCTGCGCCTGTGCCTGTATCTTTAAGGGATCGTCGCTCCCTGCTGGGCTGTGAATGGAAACCTGTTGCTGAGGGTTGCCGATCACCGCCACCACTGCTGCCTCTTTGCTGCATCTTGTGGTGTGTGCCTGCTGTCGCTGCAGCCTCCAAATGCCGCTGTTTGCATGGCCACCAGTTCCATTCCTCCCCCTTCAGCCTGACCAAATAGCTGGCTGGGGAGAAAGCGCCACCTATACTTCCGGGTAAAAAGCCGCACCCGGATATGACATCAGCGTGTCGGGTCAGGGATCACAAGGAAAAAATGAACGTAAGCCTGAGATTACAGGAGGCTCAGGTGAGTACCCCAGGGGTCCAACTAGGCAACGCACCCATTTACCTCAGAATTGACCGGTATTTAAGGGGACACAGCACAACTAATGTGTTGTCACACTATGTGGGACTGCCCTGGTCACCTGGGAACCTCAGATGAACTACACCCGGTAAAGCTGGTCTTAGGCTCAGCGGGCTCGTCCAGGACTCCTGGAGTTGAAGACAAAAAAATCTAAATAAATTGGCTGTAGCCTAAGCTCTCTGTCCAGTGGTTCCTTAGGGAGGAAACGCAAATAACTGAGGTGGAGAGGCGGGGTTTTAACCTCTGTTCAGCTTGTGTTTCCCCCCAGGGGTGGAGTCTCCCTCTCTCCGTGGGTCGTCATGAAGGATGATAGGAGAAAATAAAGTAGCAATGAACACACCAGACTGACCATTTCCTCTGTGATGTCCATGGAGGATGCCACCAGTAGCAATAAGCACACAAAGTTTGGGTCTGGGAAGTCAAGTTGTCCAATTACAAGATTAAGTTTTGTTATATTTTTCCTGAAGGGCCACATAACCCTCCATTATTATTCAGTGCTCCGATACAGGCTGCTACCATGTTTTTTAAAGGCAAAACTCAACAAGCGTCTCATGCAATGGACCATTGAAGAAGGGAAATCTGATTCCTTCTGTAAATGTTTTTTTTCTCGTCTTCCCTGACGATCCGTGCCACGCACTCTATGCTGCTCTATGCTACTGCTATTAGTGCCACCAGTGGAGAGGGCTCCCCCAATAACTTTAATAGGAGAAGCTAAAAGTTCCTGCATGCTGCTCACCCTCACAAACCTAGGGGACTGAACCAGCAGATACAGTGGTTGTGGTGCCATTTTTGTTTATGTACTTTTGTTATGTACTGACAGGAAGGCATGAAAATTGAGGTGTATGGTATATATATAGGCTGCCCTAGGTGAACATCTTTTCAGATAGAGGGAGAGAGAAAGAAAAAAATATAAAGAGACAGACATACAGAAACATAATAATACTAATATAATAATATAAAACACTAAAACAGCAAAGCAAAAAAAAAAAAAAAAACATACTGAGCCTCCATGTTTCCAACGACTCGCAGATAGTTCTTGTGTCGTCGTAGCCTACGCTGTAGCTCATGGAAAAGGTGACGAAGTTGCATGAAGATGACCAGGCTTGCCATAGACAGCCAGATATTCCCAAACAACTATAACAAGGAGAGGGGATCACAGGAGGTAAGCAATAAAGCAATATGATTATGAGATAATAAGACTTATTTAGTTGGAAGAATAACAAAAAATAGTAAAAAATGGAGGCCATCCACTCACCAGCATATGAATATGGTGCATCAGGTCTGCAGACAGGTGACTGAGCTCCATCACAAAGTCAGTGTAATACACATACGTTCCTTTGCCCTCCCATGTTCCTTCATGATTAAGATCCCACAAGTGAATCACATAACTAGAGTACAAGAGATTTGTTTTAATTACTTACATAAATATGAACAAGGGTTGAGCTACATTGGAAACAAAACAATACATATGCCATCAACAATATGATATGCTGCTGTACGATCTCTATGATTAAAATTACCGTATGTTTCGCCCTATAAGACGCACTTATTTTTCCCCAAAAGTAAGGGCAAAATGTCAGTATGTCCTATTGGGCGAATGTGAAAAGTCAACTCACTTTCCTCTCGCGCTGTATTTGTCGCCTTCTCCGCTCACCTGCACACACAGACATCGGCTTCATACAGCAGGCGGGCCACAGAGAAGGAGAGGCAGATACAGCCTACAGCCTCCAACGCTTCTTCTCCACTGCACCAGCACACACAGAGCGAACACCGTGCTCGGTACAGCGGTGGGCGTGGGCGATGCTCGAGTGCTGGCACCGAGGAGAAGAAGCGGCGGAGGCAGCTGTATCTGCCGCTCCTTCTCTGCGGCGGCTACATTTGGCTTTGCCCTAAACATGGAGAATGGAGGTGAGGCACATGGGACAGGTATCAGGTGAGCTGCTTGCTACTTTATTATTGTCATTGGTTTTCCAATCTCTTTAAAATCAGCAGTGAGGTGGCAATCGATTACTGGATGCCCCTGCATTGCATACTATTTCACAAAGCATGTTCCCTGGCGCAGCTACTAACCAACTACCTGGATGAGAAGCTGCATTGCGCCTATGTGACTGCTGGCAGCCAGTGAAGTTTGCTGGGACTGCTTGCACAGTGCTCTATGTGCACCCACCAATCCCCAATATATGCTGGCAGTCACATGGGTTCTCGATCCAGCATCTAAAAATACAATTCTGTTATTACTCACCTGTAGAATTGGTATTATACGTATACAGCACGTCCTGTTCCAGAATATTCCTTACCCATGGGTAATACATCCACAAGATGGCGCTGGACTGCAGAAAAACAGCTTGTGGCCTCTCCCGGCCCTATATAAGTCAGGGACCTCCCACAAAATCCCCAGTATTGACAAGCAGTTAACAAAAGGCCGGGAGAACAAAACCAGAATTCAACAATGAACATATGAACAATCACCAGACAGAGGTAACTAAGAATAATGATAACAAGGGTGGGGTGGAACAGGACGTGCTGTATACGTATAATACCAATTCTACAGGTGAGTAATCACAGAATTGTATTATTCTAAGTATACAGCACGTCCTGTTCCAGAATATTCCTTACCCATGGGACATCCAATAGCAGTGTCCATAAGGTAGAGTGGGATCCCCAAAAAGTAACAGCGGGCAGTTTAAACTACTACCGCCTGCAGAACTTTGCGACCAAAAGCAGCATCAGCTGAGGCCTTAACATCAACCTTGTAAAACTTAGAAAAGGTATGAACAGAAGACCAAGTAGCGGCCTTGCAAACTTGTTCAACAGAAGCTTGGTGCTGAAAAGCCCAAGAAGCACCAATAGCACGAGTAGAATGAGCAGTAAGGCGGAAGGGAGGCTCCTTCCCCTTAGCAGAATAGGACTGAATCACAGCCTGGCGAATCCACTTGCTGATAGTGAACTTAGCTGGAGCCATACCCTTCCTAGGCCCAGATGGAAGCACAAATAGAGCATCAGTCTTCCTGAAAGAATCAGTAGCCACCAAATAGAACTTCAGAGTCCTGACCACATCCAGAAAGTGTAAAACCCGTTCCTTAGGGTTACTAGGATTAGGGCATAGAGAAGGCAAAACAATGTCCTGATTGAGATGAAAGGCAGACACAACCTTAGGCAGAAAATCTGGCTTAAAACGAAACACCACCTTGTCCTGGTGTCTCTCAAAGTAAGGGGGTTTGATGGAAAGCGCCGCCAACTCAGAAACACGCCTAACAGAAGTGATAGCCACCAAAAAGACTACTTTAAGGGTCAAAATGGACAAAGGGGCCTCACGCAAAGGCTCAAAGGGAGACCCCTGCAAGGCAGAAAAGACCAAGTTCAAGTCCCATACTGGTAACATAGGCTTACGTGGAGGACGCACGTGAGAAACCCCTTGGAAGTAAGTCTTGACCATACGATGGTGAGCAAAGGATCTTTGGAAGAAAATGGCCAGAGCAGAAACATGACCTTTGAGGGTACTAAGCTGAAGACCCAAATCCAAACCATGTTGCAGGAATTCCAGAATCCTAGGGACAGAAAACTAAAGTGACTTAGACTCACACCAGTCAATGTAAGCATGCCAGACCCTATAGTAGATGGATGATGAGGACTTCTTCCTAGCCTGAATCATGGTATTAACAACAGAGGCAGGCAGCCCCTTCTCCATCAAGATGGAGGTTTCAGCAGCCAGGCCGTCAAAGCCAGCGTTTGTAAATTGGGATGGCGTAGCTGCCCCTGAGTGAGCAGGTCTGGATCCTTGGGCAGATCATACTGATCTACTGCCAACTGCACGACGTCTGCGAACCACACCCTTCTTGGCCAACGGGGGCCACCAGAATGGTGACACCCCTTCCTGTGCAATCTTGCGTAGCACCTTGCCCAACAGAGGAAAAGGAGGGAACACATAGAGAAGCTGAAAGCTCCTCCAAGACATTGCTAGTGCATCCATGGCCAAGGCCAGAGAGTCCTGGGACAGAGAGACAAAGACTGGAAGCTTGTGATTTTGACGGGACGCAAACAGATCCACATCTGGCTGACCCCAGCGGTGGCACAGGGAGCGAAACACCCTGCTGCTGAGGGACCATTCTCCCAGACGAGAGGTCCCCCTGCTGAGGGAGTCTGCCTCCAGATTCTCCACCCCCGGGATGTACACAGCTGAGATGCAGGGAACATTCTCCTCCGCCCAAGACCGTATCAGGGACACTTCCTTGAGGGCCCTCTTGCTCCGGGTCCCTCCCTGATGATTGATGTAGGCAATCGCCGTCTGGTTGTCTGAGCGGACCTGAACCGCCCGTCCCCGAAGGTGTGGAGTCAATTGGGCGAGAACCAACCTTATCGCCCTCAATTCTAGAATGTTGATAGGGGTGTTGGCCTCCTGAGGGCCCCACTGACCCTGGAATTTCAGGGATTTCCAAAAGCCCCCCCAACCTGTCAGACTGGCATCTGTGGTGACTGTCTCCCAGCACGGGGTCAGAAAGGATCTGCCCACCAACAGGTTTCTTGAGTCCAGCCACCACGAGAGAGACCGTCTGGCCAGAGGGGACAGAACCAACACCTGATCCAGGCACCGAGGGTCCCGATCCCAAACTGATAAGAGGTGAAGTTGAAGAGGTCTCATGTGAAACTGAGCGTATGGAATCGCCTCGAAGCAAGACACCATCAGGCCCACCAGCTGCATCCCCTGCCGGATGTAACCGGAGGACACTACCTCCTGAATCCACCGGTCTGAGACATGAAGACTCCAGACATGAGCAAAGAGCCGAAGCCGTCCCCCCACCCGGATGGGTGAGGGCACCCCTTCATGCCTGAGGGGGCTTGGGTGAGGATTTTGGCTTGGGACGCCAGGACGGCCACGTCCTCTGCCCCTTCCCCAGTGATCTCCGCGGGCCCCAGTAAAGCAGCCTCCTCGACCAGGTCTGGAACCACGGAAGGATGGGAGAAGGGCACCCATCCCCCGAAAGGACCGAGACGGCCTCCTACGTTGAGGTAACCTACCGCCCTTGGCAAACAAATCCAAGCGTTCACCAAAAAGACCCAGGCCCTTGAAAGAGAAACTAGTGAGAGCCTTCTTAGCAGCATTATCAGCTACCCACTGACGTAGCCAGACAGAGTGGCGTATAGCTACCAACAGGGCAGAAGCTCTATCACATATTCTAATGGCATCATCCATAGCAGACAGGACATATGCAACAAATTCATGCAGGCAAAGGCATGGCAAGCCAGTTGGTCCATACGCCGGTCCTCACCATTCCTCAGGGTAGTAGTGTCAGGGGAATGCATGACAGATGTATTGAACAGCCCCAGAACGGCGTGTCCACCTCAGGAGGACATGGCTAACGTTTAATCACATCAGCAGGAAAGGGATACCTTTTGTCCCAACTTTTGGGCACCCCTGGCAGCTTGCTAGGCCGCTCCCATTCTTTGAGCACCAGATTATTAAAGCGCGACTGCTCAGGGAATTCCAAACGTGGTTTAACCATATGAAAGAGCTCACCCTGCTTCTGCGGAGCCACGGCAGGAGGGGAGATACAGAGCACTTCAAAAATATGAGCCAAGAGCCTGTCAGTGTCATCTGAGGACCATAGATCTTCCCCAAAGGGAGACCCTGTACCACCATAAACCCTGGGTTGCTCCTCAGATGATTCTGAATCAGAGAACAATTCCCCCTCCTCCAGGGGGGAATAACCAGTAGTGTCAAAAACGTCCTCAGTTTCCACAGGAAAGAGGTAGACGGTGGGAAACAAATGCCGCTTCTTAGCAGAAGCCTTACGCGATGCAGACCCAGCAATATGTTTCTCAATGCTGGCTACCCGTGCAGCCAAATCAGGCTGAGATGCTCCTCATAGGGGGTCAGATGCAGGCGTGGGGGGGTAGGCGAAGCCCAAGAGGGCACAGGCCCAGCAACGGGTAACCTAGACTGCAGTGCAAGTACCTTCTGGGCGCAGGATACACATACCCTGACATCATCATCGATTGGGAATACCCCACACGCAACACATACCCGGGCTTGTCCCGAAGGAACCCCAGGCTCATTATCCCCAGAAGCCTCCATATGGTGATTTGAACAGGCACAGTAGGCCAGTAAGGGTTAATGCTAAAGAGTTACCCGGGATGCCCCAATAGACCGCTAGGGAAGTGGGAGATAATGAGGGGAGAGGGCCGGGAGAAACCACAGGACCGAAGCTTTATCCCGCCTGAAAGACACAACAATATATTCCCATAAGAATAAAGCATAAGAACAAATAGAGAAAAATTCACCGCACCGGGGTTACTCACAGACCGCAAAAAGCCAGCAGCGCAGGAGGAAGACAAAATGGCATCCACAACCTCGAGGGGCGGGCCGTGGAGATGGTAAATTGCATCATCCACAGAGCCCGCCCCCCCCCCCCCCGAAGAGGTGAATGGGGCTGCCAGCCGCGGAGCGCAGTACAAACGCGCGGCAACGTGTTTTAATAAAGTAACAGGCACACATATGTCTAAAGTCACAAAAACACCAGACAATCCCCCCCCCCCCCCCGAGTGAGTGAGGATAACAACAGAATACCCCGGGGAAAATAGCGCCCGGGGCCAATATGAAGAGAGGAGGTGGAGGGGGAATGGGAATAGGGTTTACTGCACAGGATAACCTGGCCAAACCCATGAGGCAGTGGGGGCATCCCAAAAAAGGCTCTACATTAGCCTAAACCGCCTACCCTGTTAGAGCAGGGACTGCAGTAGGAGCCTAGCTCCTCAGCACAAAGTGCTTCTATCGCCTACCTTCACCCGAACCTTATCAGCCGAGGCTGGGAGGTAGTCAATGGGACGAAACGGGTGGGAATAGTCCTGCAGGGCCGCAGGCAATAAGCCCCGCTCACCTACACCACGAGAGAGCCGTCTTCTATCTTCTCAGCGCAGACTGCAGAAATAAACTGGGGATTTTGTGGGAGGCCCCTGACTTATATAGGGCCGGGAGAGGCCACAAGCTGTTTCTCTGCAGTCCAGCGCCATCTTGTGGATGTATTACCCATGGGTAAGGAATATTCTGGAACAGGACGTGCTGTATACTTAGAATAAAGGGCAATCCTGGAAGAGGGGAGTATTGGGGCTGGGGGTTCTGGCAGTGCGGGGCACCAAGCAATCTGATGCACATTACACTACCGAATAAACGAGACAACACCTATTTTTGAGTGTTTTTCCACTTTAAGGACCTGGGCCCTACCTGGCAGGGTTGGCAAGAAGGATTTAGGTCTGCTTTAACTTAAAATCCTGTATCACACGCTACCTTTTTCATAACTATCCCACTTACCGCAAAATAACGTGCAATGTCCTTGTTGTCACCAGTAAACACTGGAAGAGAAAAAGGGTTGGTGGTTACATATGTTCAAGCTTTAACAAATATTAAAAAAATATTTTCTTTACACTAGATACTAACGTACACCTAATAGAGCCGTTTCTGTTGGGGGCAGCTAATACCCTGCTTTGCCCAAAATAAGACAGGTCTTTTATTAATGTTTTTCTCCGAAAAAGGTGGTGGGGCTTATGTTCAGGGAATGATTTACTTTCTTTTCCACGAATGATAGATAGGCAGATGGATAGGCAGAGGGCTGGATAGATAGAGGGATAGATGGCCACCCCACCCCTCTTCAGCAAGTGTCCCTGATGGAGGGGAAGAGGGGTGGGTAGATAGATGGATGGATGTATAGTCACAGGGCTAGATAGCCGCCCCATGCCTCCCCAGCAAATGTTCCTGAGTTGGGGAGGGGGCCAGAGGCACCCCAGCTGCCCCATCCCACCGCAATGAGGGTCCCTTATAAGGGTGGCAGCGGCAGCCCCCATCCCTCCGCAACAGCTGGAACAGACGAGGGGGGCAGCACAACCGGCCCCATACTTTAACAGGGGCTTATTTTCATGGCAGGGCTTATTTTTGATGAAACACAGTAGCTTTACCCATGGGCGGAATCTGCAGCTCATTCAATAGGAGACATGCTTCCTAAGGATCTAAAACTGGAATTTCCCAGTGGAGAGTGTTAAGAGAGACAGTCATTTTTGATTGTTGGTCTGCTGTTTTATGTTGGTACATTTGCTCATTTGTATAGCAGTGCTGAAACACTGGCAACTGCTTCAATGTGCTTGACTTTCGCCCCTGCTAGTTAAAAAAAAAAAAAAAAAAAAAAAAAAAAAAGATCCGTCCGGGTCTCCTTTAATTTGGTGCCATCCGATCCCCTCTGGGGGCTCCAAGAGAACCCCCGGAATAGCGACCCCCCCACCCAGCTTTTGGCGCGGGGCCGCTGTTGAGTAAAAAAAAAAAAAGAAAAAAAAAAAGACATTTACTCACCTGCGCCCGCGATGCCTCCCGCCAGGTCTCTTCTTCACCAGGGGGGCCTCCGGTCGCTTCAAACAGACGACCAGGAGAATAGAAACAGGCGTAACAACCTGAAGATTCGAGGTATCCCTGAATCGGTCAGATCGGAGGCGCTACGCCCATTGGCAACAGAAATGTTTAACTACATGCTGGGGAGACCACCAGATGCTGAACTGCTCATTGATAGAATCCTCAGGCCCCCCGAGACGTCCTGTGTAGAATTCATTTTTTTTACCATCAAGGAGGACATCTTACGCCTGGCTTGGGAAAGAGGACGGTTCGAATGGAAGAGCTCGCAAATCACGATTCTGCCGGATGTGTCACGCTGCACCCTGCAGATGAGGCGCATGCTCCGCCCTCTCCTCGACAAGATAAGGGAGGTCGGGGCCTCTTATAAGTGGGGCCACCCTTTCCATCTGATAGCGCGCAAGGACAACTCCACGTTCGCCCTCAGAAGCAAAGCGGATCTGCCGGGGTTGTTTGTCTTCCTGGGCTTGGATCCTTTACCAGTTCCGGACTGGCTGGCGGTTTGCCCCCCTCCGCGGAGAGGGTTCATGGAGTGCTAGCCCCCCTCCTGCCTTTGCTTTGCTCCCCCCCGGTGACTACCGTCCATGTTTTTCCCGCTGCCCCCCCGCCCCTGTGCCCTTGCGACCATCCACCGAGGAAGGACATGTTTCAGTATGACTGAGGGACACAGTATTGATCAGAGTGGGGTATATGCGTGGGCCCCCTCCCCTGGTCTGCGTGGCCGGGGCTGGGCTCCCCCCCCCCCTACGTGCACCTTGGCGGGTGGTGGGGGTGGCTCGCTCGGCCGGGGGGGGTCTGTCCTGTTCCTGTGGTTGGGGGGTCGCCTTCCGGAGGTTGGGGAGCAATAATTGTTGGTGTGGCCCATTTATGGTGTTAGTTCTAAGGTTATTTGCGGCTACAATTCCCGTTTGTTTAGGATATGTTTGAGAGTATGAAGAGGGCTTCCAGGGGAGTTGCAGTTGGTGCTTGTTTGGGGAAGGCAACTGTCTTCTTCTGCTCCCGGGGCGGGCGGGGTGGGAGCCTATTCATTAATCACGAGTAGATAGGGGCTAGCTCCTGAGTTGCAAAGCCACTTTCCACAATAACCGTCCCGCGCTGTCCTGTTGGACCTTGACCGGCGGGCGGCGTGTGGTGTTCGGGGACTCTGTCCTCAGTATTCTTGTTTGCCCTCCTCTGTAAAGAAAGGGTTTATTAGGGTTCTTGTTCTACTCTTCACAAATTCTCTCCGTTTCTGCGATCCCCTTGGGGTACTAATCTTTCTCTCTACTTTCTATCCCTCTGTCTCACCCCTCTTTTTCCGTTCTTCCTTAGGGTCTCGGTCCTTGGTCCAGATCCTGCGCCTCTGGTGCCTTGGTTTCTCCACGCCCCTCTGCGGTCCCCTGACTGCTGCACCTTACCCCGGCCCCAAGCCATAATCCCAGACCACTGGCTAACATGGCAACTCTCAAGTTTTGTACCTTTAATGCTAAGGGGTTAAATATTCCTGAAAAGAGGGCAAAAATATTGTATGGATTCCACAAAGAAAGGGTAGATGTCATCATGCTGCAAGAGACACATTTTTGTCAGGGGACAATTCCGGAAATCCAAAACAGGTACTATGATAGATGGTTTCACAGCCCCAACCCAGAAAACAAGTCCAAAGGAGTGTCCATTGCATTTCATAATTCCGTCCCCCTAGAGCCTTTAGATTCGAAAGTAGACCCGAATGGTAGATATTTATTTCTAACGTTTACATTACACGAGGGCAGGTACACTCTCACCAACCTGTATTTGCCCAACCAGGATCAGGTGGAGGTAGGCCTAGGGATCTTACGTATGCTGGAGGAGTTTGCGGAGGGCACTATAGTGTTGGGAGGAGATTTCAACCTGGTATTAGACCCGAGGTTGGACTCCTCCCAAGGTAAGTCAGCAATTCCCTATTCTAGGTTGGGCAGGCTCCGTGGGGCCCTCCGCGCCCTCCAGGTTGTAGACACCTGGAGAATTCCGCACGGGGGGGGGGGGGGGCAAGGGACTACACATTCTTCTCCCACCTTCATAATACCTATAGCAGACTGGACTATATCTTCCTCAGCCATCATGCACTTGTGCGTGACCCCGATACCTCCATTGGGCAGATACTCTGGTCGGATCATGTCCCTGTCTTCTTGAGCCTCCCGATCCCGGGAGTGGTCCCTAGGTGCTATAATTGGCGACTTAACGACAACCTGTTGAAGAACGCCTTGTGCCTAGCCGAAATAAAGACCACTATAGCCAGCTTTCACTCTGACCATGTTGGTGACCCGACCCCGTAACCAATTCAGTGGGAAGCGCTTAAATGTGTACTGCGGGGGGTCTTCATTAAGCACGGATCCAGGCTCTAGAGGGAACGGGCGCACCAGATCGGGAATGTTCTGGAGCGTATCAAGGAATTAGAGGAGGCGCACAAATCCTCCCCTGCCCAGTTTTGAGGGAGCTTCTGGACGCCAGACAGAGCTTGAAGGGCCTGTATGATCAGTGTTTCCTTAAATACAGAGACAGATGTAAGGCCCGTAGCTATGAACATTCAGATAAATGTAGCAGGATGCTGGCTCGGTCGCTTCACCCAAGGCAAGGCTGTGCGTTCATCCCCACCATTAGGGGGGCCGGGGGATCAGAGGTTCATAAAACACCCCAGATAGCGGGCGAGTTCCGGGCCTTCTATTCCAAACTCTATAATATCGAAAGCACTCCTGCCCAGGAACCGCGACAAGCGGGGAACGACCCACTAGTAGATTACATAAGGGAAACAGCCCTCCCGACGTTACCTCCAGAGGACAGGAATTCGCTGGAAGATACCTTTAAGATAGAGGAGGTGGTTCAGGCCATAGGGTAATCTCCTGCAGGTCCGGGCCCAGATGGGTTCACTTCACCGGTTCTACAAAGCGATGGGGTCTGTAATTGCCCCCTTCCTTGTTAGGGTGTTTAACTCGATCTAGAGCCGCTGCCCCTTCCCGAGACAGGCCCTAGAGGCGCACATTGCGGTCATCCCAAAGCCCGGTAAGGACAGCACCTTGCTGGGAAGTTACAGGCCGATCTCATTGATCAATGTGGACGTGAAAATATTTGCTAAAATCATCGCTCTTAGAATCCAGCCACTGCTCCCCTCGCTGATCAACTTGGATCAGGTGGGGTTTGTCTCGGGAAGGGAGGCGATAGATAACACCATTAAGACTATATCCCTGATGCACCACGCGCAGTCCTGAGAGCTACGCTGGATCAGGTGGGAATAGGTCCGGTCATGTTAGCTAGAATTATGGTGAAGGTCAATGGCTCCCTGTCGGGCCCCTTCAGTATCCGGAATGGTAACCGCCAGGGGTGCCCCCTATCCCCATTGCTTTATGTGTTAGTGATGGAGCACTTAGCCAATGCTCTGAGGGCTAACCCCTCCATCAGGGGGATCTCTTGTGGAGGAAGAGAGCACAAGCTTTCTCTCTTCGCTGATGATTTGCTTATGTATATAACCTCACCGCATATATCTATGCCCTCTATCTTAACGGAGTTCAAGCGGTTTGGCGAACTCAGTAACTTTAAAGTAAACCTATCTAAAACAGAGATCTTAAATGTCTCACTGGATACGCAGACTCAGCAACTCCTACAAGCGAACTTCCCCTTCAGGTGGCGGGGGAGGCCATAAAATAAATAAATAAAAATAATAATGCATAGATCGCCATTGTATGCTTGCACACACATAGGAATTTGTCTTCCGCATTTAACCCATTCGTGCAGTGAGTGTACACATGCCCAGAGCGGTGGGCTGCCCTAATTACGGCGCCCGGGGAGCGGTTGGGGGGTTAGGTGCCTTGCTTCAGTCATGTCCCAGGACCGGGATTCGAGCCTGCCACCCTCCGGTCACAAGTCCGCTCTAGGCCACAACTGACCCTGTAAATACCTAGGGGTCCAACTTCCCTCGGATTTGGGGAAACTATACAAACTTAATTACGCCCCGCTCCTCAACAACGGTCTTCAACCTAAGCCTTTACAGTAAAAAACAATACTCATGGTTAGAATGCATAAATATCCTGAAAATGGACATCTTGCCCCGATTCCTCTACATGTTTCAGACAATCCCACTGGCTCCGGAGCATGGCTTCTTCAAGCTGCTTCAGGATACCTTCTTTAAATTCATTTGAGGTAATAGGAGGCCCAGAGTGCTGAGGGCAACGCTCTGCAGGCCCAAAAATAAGGGAGGACTTGGGGTCCCAGATCTTAGGATCTATCATGCCGCATCAGTGCTGGTAGGCCTTTCTGACTGGTTTCACCAAAAGGAAAATAAATGTTGGGTTAGTATTGAGAAGGATACCTCCCCTCTCGGACTGGCGGCCCTGCCTTGGGTGGACCCCCCGCGCCGGCTCAGGAAACAGGAACTGCCCTATCTGGTAGGCCCCAGTATGGGATAGGTTTTTGAGACTGGGGGAACTATCACATAGACCTGGACCCCTCACCCCGCTATTCGACAACCTGGCCTTCCCTCTGGGGTTGAACTCGAGGATATTCCTCCTTTGGGAGGCGACTCAGGACACTAGACTGCGAGATATAGTGTCGAGTACAGGTGCACCTTCCCTTTCTGACTTGCGGTCCCACGGAGGGGATGGGAATATCTCCTGGCTCCTGCGTGCCCAACTGGTAGCTTTTATCAGGTCCCATTCCCCGGCCTCGAACCTCTCTAGCCCTCTCACACCCTTGGAGAGGCGCGAGCACGTGTATTGATGCCGGAGACGCCGGCACAAGAGGAGGAGGGGGGCGCGCTTGCTGCAGAGCGAGCAGCCGCCCCGCGCGGCCGGTGCCCGATCGAGGAGGCGGCGGGGACACCGCTGGAACGCGGCACAGGTAAGCTGATTGTGACATACGCCTAACCCTGCAGGGTATCCCATCAAAGGCCATCCAGGAGTTAGGAAAAAATTGTTTTTTTTTTTTTACTTTTGCTACACTTGTGAAAATAAATATATATTCCACTTCTACAGGCTAGACTTGCTCAACTCCAGTCTGTCCCCAAAGGCATCCTATGGGCAAGCAGCAGCATTAACCAGCAACCGGCCACACTATCCAGCATTTATGCACATTATTATTTCTAATTCATTGACCATTGAACAGACCAGAACCCTTTAGTCCTGGCCCTGAAGCTTAAATTACTCCAGAGCCGGGCAATTCACCGTCTCTGTGGTATCCTGTATTGAGAACCCCCCAGAGTGCTGAGCATAGATACCGATGGGGCATTCCCATGGTACCGTGCACGGTTGCCACAGCATTACCACCTTTTCGCAGCTGACCCGCACCGGGCTCCTCTGAATGCCCAGCATACATCTGCCAAAGGGAGGCATCTGGTGGGAGGTGCCCGACACTCCATTCTCACAGAATGGAATGCCGGATGACGTACTCCATTTTGACTGGGTGGCATCCACCTGCCATCTATTGTGAGATGAGCCTTCACATGAGTTCACATTGGGATCACCGAAGAGTAACGGACGACCTGGGGGAGTTTATACGCCTTAAGAGTAAAATCCAGGTGAGCGGGTTTGAAGCAGACAGAAACCCAGTTTTTGTCTCCCCTTGATCCAAGTACCTGCAGCCAACACGTCCACCACCACACCCTACAAATTTAAAGTGAACCAATCACCCTCTGCATTCTATACTGGATGCCTCACTGTGTGAAATCCCCAGGAACGGAAAAGGTTAGTGAAAGTGGGCGATCTGGGGGGTTTCACACAGGAAGGTATCCTACATTGGGTTTCCCCTAGGACAGGGACCAATCACCAGGATAGTCAAAATCCTGGCGATTGGTTTACATTAAGGTGGAGCAGTTGGGGGGTTAGTTGCCTTGCTCCAGAGCACTTCAGTCATGTCCTAGGACCGGGATTCAACACCTGCCACCGGTCACAAGTCTGCTTCCTTACAACTAGGCCATGACTGTCCCTTAATTGAAGATCGGTTCATCTCAAATTTGCCAGGCAACATAGGGCACCTCTCAAGTTTTCCTATGGTCTGAGGCATGCCCAGCCTAGCCATATGGTGGGGCACCGGATAGTGCCTCAACCCAAAGATGCTGGGGATGCGCCCACAGCTTGTGGTAGCACCGCAGGATTGCTGGCAATGTAAGCATAGCGGCAATCACAAGGGAGTTCAAACAGCGAGGCATCTCAGACCGGGATGTCCCAGGGAGAGGCAATTGGCTAGAGTTTTAGTCTGCTTTTGAGAGTGCAAAGTGTACAGTACACGCATTAGGGCTTTTAAATGTTTTCAGCTGCTTTGCCAGACAATAGAAATGTGCAACATGGGGACTGGGCCAGACTAAGATTGGCCAACGTGACCAGCTGAGGTGAGATTGTCTGGCAACTTTTTAATGTGAGTGGTGGTTCAGCAAACACACAGGAGGAAAAAACAACCTAAACCTATGCGTCAGAATAACAGTGCATAATTATATAACTTGAAGAACAACTTTTCCTGTGTGGTATGTGACTGGTTAGACAATTGCATAATAACTATAAATGCATCACAATTTACATTGTAATAAGAACCTGCGTGTGTCTGGGGGAAAAAGGATTATATATATATTTAGCACAGTAATGCAATAAAACCATTACTGCAAATTAGGCAAGGTGAAATAATAGCACCGGAATGATAAGACTGCCTATTAAAGATAGCACCACAATGTCATCTATAGGTCCCAGAAGCCACCTGTGAGCAGGGTCAACGCATGATTATACAGGAAGCCAGTTTTAATATAGCCAAAATGTATAATGTATAATGTATTTATTTATAGTGGAAATTCTGGGTTTTGTACTCTTCATTATCATGGGAAGCATACAGTTTAAAGAGTGTGTTCCTCTACTGCATCCAGGTTTGGAACACCGTGTGTTCTTGAGAATTGCCGTGAAAAAAAAAAACACTTCTCAGTGATCCAACTGAGATCCCAATTTGGGATGCCCCAAGGATTGGAACTCTGATGGCACTGGAGTCTAAATACTCCAGGGCTGTCCAAGTTCCACTTGTTTAAAACAGAACATCTGAAAGGGCAGCATACCACCAAGATATTATGGCTCCGCCCCAAGGTAGGAACACATGACCACCAGAATACACAGCCTTCCTCCAATCCTTTGTTTGTCAAAGGTATTCCAGCAAACAGGCCCTGACATACAAAGACTAGTCTACAGAACCCATGGAGGGATTGCTATCCCCAGCGGATAGAAGGATAATCTCTTGGGTCTGATGAAAACTTGAGAAAAGGGGTGACAGCAGGATAGAGCCTGGATATTACCAATTCTGTGGGCTGAAGTTATTGCCACCAAAAATAAAGCCTTCCATGTAAGAAATTTGATATGAGAGCTCGACAGAGGTTCAAAGGGTGCTGCGGTCAGAGCTTTAATGACCCAGGTGAGATCCCATTGTGGAGCAAACTTCGAACGGACCAGTCGAAACTGCCTGACAGCTAGCAAAAAAAACGCCTGACCAACATGAAAGATTAAAGTTTCTTCAAAAATAAAAAAAGAACTGAAACGGTTGCTAATTTGACCTTTAGGGTACTGATGCTGAGACTCAGGATGACTCCTTCCTGAAGGAAATCCAATATGACTGGGAGACTAGATGTTCTTCGATTACGAACCTTCCCGGTGTTAAAGGTTTTCCAAATTTTCAAATAAATCTTCCTTGTCACCTCCTTCCTGTTGGAAAGCAGTCTCTTAACCACCTCTCTCGAAAAACCTTTTCTTAGGAGCATCACAATCTCGGTGTCCATAGTGTAAGACACCACTTCTGCAGATCTTGAAAAAGCACTGGTCCCTGTGATAGAAGATCTGGTGTCACCAGAAGTACCAAAGATTCTTGGCCTGAAAGCATCTTCTGAGTTGAAAACCATGGTCTCTTCGGCCACCATGGGGCTAGCAGCAAAACCGTGGCTGATTGGCAGGATATTTTGTTTAGAACCTGAGGGAGGATCCGAAATGGACGAAAACTTGCCTCTCCTAGAGGTAGAAGGGGCGCCTCTAAACGAGTCCTTGATAAGAAAGGGCCATTTATAAAAGGACGGACTTGAAAAATGATTTCCTATTCTCGAAATCCTCACACTTAGTGGGAAAATACTTATTTCTATCAGCAGGCCTGTCTAGCACGTTCCGTTAAAGGGAATGGCACACAGGCCTATTTTTGAACCTGTATCCCCTCATCAGGTACGCAGCCACAAGGTTTTACCCACTGAATTGGTGAAGGCCATGTCCTGAGCCAAAAATCTCACCTTTTCTGCCGTGGCATTGGACAGAAAAGAGTGCTGAAAAATACCATTTTGTGATTACTCACCTGTAAAATGGGTATTATAAGTATGTCACACACCCCGCTTCAAATATTCATGACATATGGGTTATAACCAGTAGAGGGCGAACTTCTGCAGAGATGACAGGAAAAAAAGAGAGCCCCTCCCAGTCCATAAATACCTGGGACCTCCCACACATTACCCAGTATAGTAAAGCAGTAAAGGGACCAGGAAGAGCCAAATACAAAAATATTAACAATAAAAGGTTCACCATATAAAGGATCCAGAATACAATAAGGGCGGGATGAAGCGGGGTGTGTGACATACTTATAATACCCATTTTACAGGTGAGTAATCACAAAATGGTATTATTCCAAGTATGTCACACACCCCGCTTCCAATATTCATGACATATGGGACATCCAATAGCAGTGTCCAACAAGGGTGGGGATCCCAAAAAGGCAATAACGCACAAATTTAAACCACTGCAGCTTGCAGAACCTTGCTGCCAAAAACAGCATCCGCTGAGGCCCGCACATCAACCTTATAAAACTTGGAAAACGTATGAACAGAAGACCAGGTAGCAGCCTTACAAACTTGTTCAACAGAGGCCTGGTGCTGAAAAGCCCAAGAAGCCCCAACAGCACAAGTAGAATGAGCAGTGATATGAAAAGGGGGAACCTTCCCCTTGGCAGCATAGGCCCCAACAATGGCCTGACGTATCCATTTACTAATGGTAGACTTGGCGGGCACCAAACCCTTCCTGGGCCCGGAGGGCACCACGAACAAGGCGTCCGTCTTAGAAAAGGGAGAAGTAGCCACCAAATAGTACTTCAAACAACGAACCAAAGCCAAAGAGTGCAGAACCCCCTCCTTGTCATTGCTAGGTTTAGGACACAAGGAAGGGAGAACCACATCCTGATTGAGATGGAAGGCAGAAACCACCTCAGGAAGGAAATCTGGCTTAAAGCGAAAGACGACCTTGTCCTGGTGTCTTTCAAAGTAAGGAGCCTGAATCGACAGAGCCGCCAACTCAGAGACACGTCTAACAGAGGTAATAGCCACCAGAAAGGCAACCTTTTGAGTGAGCAAAGAAAATGCAACATCCTGCACCGGCTCAAAGGGAGGCCCCTGGAGGGCCAACAGAACCAAATTTAAATCCCAAACAGGCAACAAGGCTTTCGAGGGGGCCGCACATGAGTGACCCCCTGGAAAAAAGGCCTTAACCAAAGGATGAAGAGCAAAGTAACCTATGAAAGAAGACCGCCAAGGCAGAGACCTGCCCTTTCAAGATACTAAGCTGGAACCCCAAGTCCAGACCGTGTTGAAGAAAATCCAAAATTCTAGGAATCGAAAACACCCTGCAAGGCAAGGCCCTAGCCTCACACCAATCAATATAGGACCTCCAAGTCCTGTAGTAGATGTTAGAGGAAGATCTCTTCCTAGCCCTGACAAGTGTCTGAACCACAGCATCAGACAAACCTTCTTCCTTTAGAATGGAGGTTTCAGCAGTCACGCTGTCAAAGCCAGCGTTTGCAAATTGGGGTAACGAAGTTGACCTTGAGTGATCAGATCCGGAAACAGTGGCAATCTGTACTGATCTACTGCCAGCCGTACGACGTCAGTGAACCAAAACTGTCTTGGCCACCATGGGGCCACCAGAATTGCTGGCGCACCCTCTTGGGACAGCTTGCACACCACCCTGCCTACCATGGAGAAGGGGGGAAACAGGAACAGGAAACCCCAGATCCCTCCAGGCAAGAGACATGGCGTCCGCTGCCAGGGCCAGAGGATCCTGAGACAGAGATACAAATGCAGGAAGCTTGTGATTGTGACGTGAGTCAAAGAGACCCACCTCCGGAATCCCCCATTTGTGACAAAGAGACCGGAATACCTTGTGGTCGAGAGACCATTCCCCTCGGCGAGAGGATCCCCTGCTCAGGGAGTCCGCCTCCATGTTTTCCACTCCCAGAATGTACACTGCTGAAATGCATGGGACATTGCTCCCTGCCCATGCAAGAATCAGAGAAACTTCCCTGAAGGCACTCCAGCTGCGAGTTCCTCCTTGGTGAATTGGTGTAAGAGACCGCAGTTCGATTGTCCGATCGAACCTGAACCGGTAAACCCTGGAGGTGATGCGTCAAGCGTGACAGCACCAACCGAATAGCTCTCAACTCCAAGACATTGATGGGGGTGTGGGCCACCCGAGGACCCCACAACCCCTGGAACTGAGGTTCCTTCCAGAACCCCCCCCAGCCCGACAGGCTGGCATCCGTGGTGACTGTCTCCCAACAAGGGGTCAGAAAAGACCTGCCCCTCAGAAGATTCCTTGGTTCCAGCCACCATTGAAGAGACTGCCGAACCAGGGGAGACATCCGGAATGACTGATCCAATGACAGCGGACATCTGTCCCAAGCCAACAGTAGATGGGGCTGGAGCGACCTCATGTGAAACTGAGCAAAGGAAACTGCCTCGAAGGAAGCCACCATCAACCCCACCAGCCTCATCCCTAGCCGGATAGACAGGCGGGGGTTGGAAGAAGAAGACGGATCAGGTCCTGAATCATCTGCACCGTCAACAGTGGCAAGAACACCCTGGTTCGAATGGTATCCAGATTCATGCCCAGAAATGAAATCTCCCTTGACGGGGAAAGAGAAGACTTGGGGTGGTTGATCACCCAGCCGAACCTCTCCAGCGTAGTCACCACCATCCTGGTGTCTAGCTCCGCCTGTCAGAGAGAGGAAGCCGTAATGAGAAGGTCGTCCAGATACGGCACAATGCAAATGCCCTGGGCCCTGAGAAGGGCCATTAAACTCGCCAGCACCTTGGTGAACACCCTTGGTACCGAGGTCAGCCCGAACGGAAGAGCCACAACCTGAAAATGCTGACCTCCCACCGCAAACCTGAAAAATCTCTGGTGTCCTGGGAAAATCGGTACATGAAGGTAAGCATCCTTGATGTCTATGGACGTCATGAAATCCCCCTGACGTAGAAGTTGAAGGCTGAGCGCAAGGTCTCCATGCGGAACTTCTTGGTTCTGATGAACCTGTTGAGAAGCTTCAAATCCAGAATGGGTCTCATGGAGCCATCCTCTTTGGGACCCGTGAAAAGGTTGGAGTAATAGCCCAGGCCTCTCTCCGAGAAAGGCACCGTGCATATGACTTCCATATCCAGAAGATTCTGCACTGCCCACAGGAACCCCTGCGCAGCCCGGGAGTCCGAGGGAACCCGAGACCTGAGGAATCTGGGAGGAGGCTGGTACTCAAACTCCAGTTTGTACCCGGAAGAGACCACTTCCAAGATCCATTTGTCTGTGACCTCCCGGGCACAGACCTGGATGAAGTGCCGCAGCCATCCCTCCACCCGCAAGGGTGAGGGTGCCCCCTCATTGCTGAGCTGGCTTGGCAGCGGCCTTGGAACCCCAGGCAGGACCAGGACGGGCACGTCCTCTGCCTCTGCCCCAGGAGTCACCTCTGAAGGTAGAGTAGGCAGCTCCTCTGCCTGCTCTGGCACCACGAAAGGAAGGATTAAAAGAGCCTGCCCCCCGAAAGGAGCGACACTGCCTCTTGCGTTGTGGTAGCTTTCCTCCTTTCGCTACCGAATCCAACTTATCTCCAAACAGCCGCATACCCAGGAAGGGTAGCCCTGTATGTGTTAGCCGCCCACTGGCGCAACCAGACCGATCGGCGAATAGCCACCAGCAACGCCGAGGTTCTGCTACACATACATATTGTGTCATCCAAGGCAGATAAGACAAAAGTCATGAACAATTCACACCGCGTAAGCGCAGCAAATTCATCACTGGCCGGGCTAAGCTGGGAACCACTCAAAAGGCCCCTAATCACAGACCTGGTAGCCACAGCCGTGAGCGCTGAAGCACACACACACAGGCCGCAAGGCCGAACCCACGCTGGCAAAGGCATGACATGCCATTTGATCAATAAGTCGGTCCTCACCATCCTTTAGCGTGGTGGCGTCCGGAGAGTGCACAATAGATGTGTTGGACAATCCCAGAACGGGCGCATCGACTTCGGGAGGGGATGACCAGCGCTTCACCGCGTCCACCGGAAAGGTATACTTCCTATCCCATCCCCGAGGAACACCGGGAAGCCGGCTAGGCCTTTACCATTCTTTTAAGAATCAGATTATCGAAATGCGTCTGATTTGGGAACTCCAATCTAGGCTTAGAGGTCCCAAAAAATTCCCCCTTCTGCGGAGGGGACTCCATCGGAGGAGAAATACCCAGCACCTTAAATAAGTGGGCCAGAATCCTGGGGGTATCCACGGCATCCCCATGCTCCTGCCCAGCATCAGCATCCAAAAACTGCTGATCCTCAGAGCCATCAGATTCTGAAACCATTCCCCCTCCTCAAGTGGGGAATAATCAGACTAGTCAAGAGAATAATAATCCTCAAAACCCAGAACCGGCGCGGCTGGTGGCAAATGCTTTCTCTTAGCCGGGGCCTTTCTGGCCGCAGAGCTAGACATCAATTTCTCGATGTTGGCCAATCTAGCACATACATCAGATTGCGACTCCCCGCTAATGACAGTGTCACTTGGGGTACAGATCAGAAGGGTGGAGTAGGTGATGAGACCGGCGGCACAGACCCAGACGCCTGAGACCCCGACTGCTGCGTTATGGCCTGCTGAGCACATGGTATGCAAACCAGTACATTATCCCCCGCAGGGATACCCCACAACCCACACACAGCCGGGATTGCCCCGAAGGGAGCCCGAGCCCGGTATCCTGGGAAGCCTCCATATGGTGATTTTAATGGTAGTCGCAAGGACCAGAGGGAATTACGCTAATTAAGCTACCCGGGATGCCCGTTTAAGTCCCGAGTGGGAGGATTTGTAAGACCCCAATTTATCCCAAGAAAGGCACATAACAATCATAAGGCCATACATGCAAACACCAGGGCTAATTATATATATATATATATATATATATATATATATATATATATATATACACATACACACACACAATATGTACCACATAACAATACCATAGCCTCACCGCATATAGAATGAGGAGAGAAATCACATTGTTCAAACACAAGTAATAAAGAAAAAAGCAGCCCCGCAGGGTACTCACAGCCCAAGGTAATGGCGTCGGCCACAGCAGCGAGAGGATAAGAGGAAGAAGAAAGGCCAGCGCGGATCGCGCTCCGTGCCTGGCCCCGCCCCCTTCCCATCCAGTACAAGCAACGCAGTTCCCAGCAAATCTCACGGAGGAGCATGGCTCCTATTATGACACCTGCTAAGGTGTAGCCTACCCTCGCCCGGACCCACAGCCAAGGCTGGGAGGCATAGTTGTTTTAAAATTTAATTCAGGTCCGGGCAGAAATAGGGCCAAAATGGCCGGGTGCAAACCCGGCTTACCTGTAAGGAAGGAGACAGCCATCTTCTGACTTGCTCGCCGCCTGCAGAGACGATTACTGGGTAATGTGTGGGAGGTCCCAGGTATTTATGGACTGGGAGGGGCTCTCTTTTTTTCCTGTCATCTCTGCAGAAGTTCGCCCTCTACTGGTTATAACCCATATGTCATGAATATTGGAAGCGGGGTGTGTGACATACTTGGAATAAATAAATGGTAAAGTATTCATAATCTCATTAATATCGGTCTGCTTCAAAAGACAAGATTTAAGATGTTGAAGCCAATGATTAAGATTCCTGGCAACACAAGTAGAAACTAGAATTGGTTTGAGAATACCAAAGTCCTCAAAGGCCACTCCCTTGGAGGCCTTAGAAAAGAGGGAATCCAGTATGGGGCATTTATCCCAAATATGCGAGTCTTCCTCAAAAAATGCCTCTTAAGAGCCCCTAGTCTATAAACCATTTTAACGGGGTCCTTCCGCTCATTACGTTATGGAGTTATGAATAGAGAAGGTCATAGGGGTTTCAGGAAAACCCATTGTGATTGTGTTTAGACCGTGGCCTGGTCGCCATACAGCGCCGCTGTGGGCGTTGGACGCCTGGGCTCCAGAGGACCTTCCCTGCATAGGTATTGCAGAAGGGAGGAGGGGTATTAAGGGAGGGGACCCAGTAATCCCCCTGACGATTCCACAATGCCTCAGACCCTATGAAACCTGGTCTGAGGCCAGCGCTGACACCCTCCTGCTCAACATATGAGTGAGGGACAGGGGAATCTGGCCTGTCCCCCGTGAGTTTCTTGGGTTCCTGGCAGGCTGCCTCCGGAGCCAGGGAATAGGTCAGCCCAATCAGACCCACAGCGACTTGGTCCTAGTTACCTAAACCAATTCAGGAGCTGGTGGTCTGGCTTCTGCCCCAGACAAGGACACAAAGAACTGGGGTCTGGAGGAGGAGCTTAAGCTTTTGTGTATTCCAGTGGTCATGTGCTTCTGCCTTCGGACAAAGCCATAATAAATCAGTAGTATGCTGCCCTAAGGTAAAAGAAAGAAACGGGGGACATTAAGAGCTTTAGTAGTTGCCTGGACAATCCCTTTAAAGAGGAACTTCTGAGGTCCTAGAGTCTAAAGAAGTTCTTCATACGTTGACACCTAATTACAATACTGCAATACAAAGGTGGCCACGGGTAGGAGCAGAGTTCTAGAGACCACCAATCGAGCTCTAAGTTTGGTGGTCTACTTTTAAAGGAATCAGGGGAGTACCAAAAATCAGTGCTAAGTTTCTGCTCCTAGGTGCTGCTGCGAGGTTACGGGGGGGGGGGGGGGGAATATGACAAGGAAATTATGTTTTTTTTTAACATTTTTCCCAGACAGTCACCGTTACAAAACACAGGTCATTAAGGGTGTGCTTGCCTAGTCTCGGTTCCTACTTACCTCAGCAGCCATAAATGCCAGTGTGTGCATCCCATGTTCATACCCAACAAACACGCAGAGCACAGCCAGAGCACAGCATGCAAGCAGCATGGCATTGAGGAGAATCATTACTCGAACATGGCAGCTCATCGGGGTGGTCGGAGAGAAGGAGAGCTGTAATAAACAAAAACACATATAAAAACCGGTACAGAAACTAGATCAGCATCTTTAAAGTATTCCTTATACCCATATGCTACCCCCTCCCTCATTTACAAGATTTCCCAGTGGAGTCGCACATCAAACCTGAATGGCCACCTGATTAACTGCCATTTGGTGCCATACACCATGAATGAGGAAGTGATGACTCGAGTATAGTGTCACTTTAAATATAAGATAAGAGAAAGTCTATCAAGCTAGCTCTTACCTTAGGTCAGATCCCAATCTACAAGATACCTTAGATTTAAATGCCTTCCTGCTACAGAAATACGTACATACGCACAGATAGAAAAGTGGTGGGGCTGCCAGCACAGTCCCAAAAGCCTTTATCAATGTGAGCCGCACTCAGTAGTTTAAAAATTCATATACCATGCCTTTATTGAAAACATATACATATACAAGACTGACAAAAGTTTAAAAAAATATTTAAAAAGGTGTTGGAAAAGGGGGACTTAATTTTATGGCTCTAATACAACAAATACAAATATCATGATAAATGCAGTCAATTAAAGTGAAAAGGAGGACGTGCAAAACAAAAAAAAAAAAAACAATTTTCTCTGGTTCTGCAAAAACTGTGCAATGTGCACGGTAAAGTGCAAATAGTGCTAGCTAAAGTGCAACCAATTAAAATGTCAACTGCTATATAGATACCAAGTGCTATACAACATACATTGTGATATGACTGCTAAAAAAAAAAAATTAAAAAAAAATGTTCTCTGGTTCTGCAAAAACTGTGCAATGTGCACGATAAAGTGCAAATAGTGCTATCCAAGGTGCAACCAAATAAAGTGTCAAGTGCTATATAGATACCAAGTGCTATCAACATACATTGTGATATGACTGCTAAAAATAAGCATATGGTCCAGCCTATGCAATTTTTGGGCGGAAGTGATGTGCCCAGCAGGTGTCTAATTAGAATCCCCCGGCCGGGGAAGGGGACACCACCACGTTTGGTTGCACTAATTTCATTGGCATTATACACAGCATAAAAGGGAGTGAGGAGGTAGCCCCTGACACGTCCTGATGAAGTGCTGGGTGACCCCGCACGCAACGCGTCGACGGTCTATGAGGCTGTTTGGTGAGGGGACTTGGCTCCATTTCCACTGACCTGGTGATACCATTTTCATCCTTATTTTTAGCAGTCAGATCACAATGTATGTTGATAGCACTTGGTATCTATATAGCACTTGACACTTTATTTGGTTGCACCTTGGATAGCACTATTTGCACTTTATCGTGCACATTGCACAGTTTTTGCAGAACCAGATAATTTTTTTATTTTTGTTTTGCGCGTCCTCATTTTCACTTTAATTGACTGCATTTATCATATTTGTTGTATTAGAGCCATAAAATTAAGTCCCCATTTTCCAACACCTTTTTTAATGTTTTTTAAACTTTTGTCAGTCTTGTATATGTATATGTTTTTAATAAAGGCATGGTATATGAATTTTTAAACTACTGAGTGCGGCTCACATTGATAAAGGCTTTTGGGACTGTGCTGGCAGCCCCACCACCTTTCTGTTTGTGTACATTTCGATGTCCCTTTATCAGCCAGCACCAGCATTTACATAGATTAGCATACCTAATTTAGCAGTGCGGGACAAAAAAATCCTTTTTTTAAGCATACGCACAGATAGATACAAAGCACCATCCCCTGTCTCTGTGAGTGCACCCAACACCCATTCACCTGCTTATGAACCCAGAGGATGCCTCATTGTGCCTTTCTGTGCTGCTGGGGAATATTACCTTTCCCCTTGATCCCCCAGCACAACTGGGTGTCGTGATTGACTGCCAAAGTAATCATGGTTTGCAGGTTTCATCCAGGTATCCAGCCGCTGGAGACCACGAGAATGCGGCGGCCAATCACATCGCTCAATTTCTCTGGAGGAGTGACTAGAAAGGTTTTCCTGTTTAATGCTGTCAATGTGCAGGGGGGAATCGGTATGTTCAAAAACTTGCCAACCCCGGGTTATTCTTTCCAGTACAGGAAATTAAGCCATGGTGGGGTTAAAGTAAATGTTTCTATGGATATTTACTTTTAGAGACAATTTACTCCATAGCTCTCTTTTAATACAAGAATGTTTATTTCCTAAATGTAAGATGTGGATTGCTTCTATACTACGTCTCTATTTTCTCTGACTTCCTCTGTGTCTGGCTGGATCAATGTCTCCCACTCCCTAGAGTACATCCCCAAAAGCTTTCAGTTTAACTTTACACGTACGTATTCAAATCGATCTCTGCACAGCTGAACCATGAGATGGAGGAAGACCAGACCGGCAAACCACAGAAACCAGAGGACCACTTCTTCCACTGTCTGGACATTGAGGACTCCAAAGATGAAGATGAATTTGTAAAAGATAAAGTTCCAGAACTTGTCCTTCAAGTGCTAAATGACAACAACACTATGTAATACACTGTATCACATCAACATAATCATTAATATGAATAACTTGTCCTGTCTGGATTTTCAGGATAGATCAGAAAGGAATATAAAAAATGTATATATATATTTACATATATACATTCGGCAAATGGCTCTCCTTGATTTCAACGGGGAGCACCTGCTATATCCCCTGCATCACTATTCAGATAGGCTGGGGCGGTAGAGCACCTGTGGCCGGGGATGTGGCAGCGCGCACTCCCTATTGAAGTCAATGAGAGCAGTTTATCGAATGAATCGGCTCTCATTGGTCGAGAGCCCATGCATGCGCAGTATGAACAAGGAAGAGGCGAGTGAATAGCGGCTTTCTGAGGGGTTTCACAAAGCGAGGCATCTAATTCAGGATGTCCCAGGGAAACTGAACAAGACCAAGGAAAGTCAAATTCCCAGGTTTTGTTCTGCTTTAAAGAACCTCAAAGAGATGTAAATAATATGCGCTACCTTTCAGACCACCACCACCTAAAAGAGCAACAACATGCAAGAAAATTGGGATGCTCTGCTGTGTGTATCCCCACAGATTGCCCAAAAACTCACCTCTTCCTGGTTGACTGTTCAGCCAATCAGCAGTGCCTGTTCCATTCAGAAATCTGAATAGAGGGAGCGCTGCATCCTTGCCCCAGCCTTTATCTGTGCGTGTGCCCGTGTCACCCATCCAGATCTAAATTACGCCCTCAAGGTGCTAAGTGGGCCTATTTATTATTTATTATTCTTATGTTAGCACATGTGTGTTTTATGGAAGCATTTGTCACTACCTGCAATCTGTTGCTATTGAAACGTACACCAAGACAGAAGTGAGTGTAAGTGCCCTCACCACAGCAGTGGCCATAGCATCAGTGTTCTGCGTGTACAGGGCTCACTTAACTTTTCTTGCTGTACGGTTGCCAGTAGAAACAGATTGCAGGTAGGGAAAACTGTTTCCAAAAAACACAAATTTGCCAACATAAGAAAATAAAGAAGGGATAGAACGGTTTAGCACCTTCACGACATCCTTCTGGCACAAAAATGTGGACATTATATGTCTCGTCCCGCTCCACCATAGACTTCTATGGGGCTGCTTTCCTTTAACACTGTGCACCAGAGCAGTTTCCAGGGAAAATAGCACTCAGTGAGGGGAAGGAAACTAATTCTGCCCCTTCTCACTCATACTATGGTGCTGCTGCTGCTGCCCCATACAGGTATGTGCCATGCTGCGCCTCTACATCAGCAGCAGGCAGTGCCCCCTCCCCATGACTCAGCCCAATAATACCATTTTGTGATTACTCACCTGTAAAATAGGTATTATAAGTATGTCTCACACCCTGCTTCGGAAGATTAATTACACGTGGGTTATGGTCCAGTAGAGGGCGAACTTCTGCAGAGATGACTAGAAAAAGAAGCCCCTCCCGGTCCATAAATACCTGGGACCTCCCACACATTCCCCAGTATAATAAAGCAGTAAGGGGACCAGGAAGAGCCAATAAAATCCAAGAAGAGAAAAAAGTTTCACCATATAGAGGATCCAAGATACAACTCAGGGTGGGACGAAGCAGGGTGTGAGACATACTTATAATACCCATTTTACAGGTGAGTAATCACAAAATGGTATAATTCCAAGTATGTCTCACACCCTGCTTCGGAAGATTAATTATACGTGGGACATCCAAAAGCAGTGTCCAAAAAAGGGTGGGGACCCCAACAGGCAATAGTGCACAAATTAAACCACTGCAGCTTGCAGAACAGCATCCACTGAGGCCCGCACATAAACCTTATAAAACTTGGAAAAAGAATGAACAGAAGACCAAGTAGCGGCCTTACAAACTTGTTCAACATAGGCCTGGTGCTGAAAAGCCCAAGAAGCCCCAACAGCACGAGTAGAATGAGCAGTGATCCGGAAAGGGGGATCCCTCCCCTTGGCAGAGTAGGCCCTAATAACGGTCTGACGAATCCATTTACTAATGGTAGACTTGACGGGCGCCAAACCCTTCTTGGGCCCGGAGGGCACCACAAAAAAGGCGTCCGTCTTCCGGAATGGTGAAGTAGCTACCAGATAGTACTTTACACATCTAACAACATCCAGAGAGTGCAAAGCCCTCTCCTTGTCATTGCTAGGTTTAGGACACAATGAAGAAAGCACAATGTACTGATTGAGGTGAAAAGCAGAGACAACCTTTGGCAGGAAGTCTGGTTTAAAGCGGAAAACCACCTTGTCCTGATGTCTCTCAAATTAGGGGGCCTGAATAGACAGAGCCGCCAACTCAGAAACACGTCGAACAGAGGTGATAGCCACCAAAAAGGCAACTTTTAAGGTGAGAATGGATAGTGCAGCATCCTGCACTGGTTCAAAAATACAATTCTGTGATTACTCACCTGTATAATTGGTATTATGAGTATACAGTACGTCCTGCTCCAAATCTAATACTTACAGTTGGGATATACTTCGCCAGATGGCGCTGGACTGCAGAGACATCGAAAATAGGCTCCTCCCGGCCCCTCAAATACCCAGGGACCTCCCACAAATCCCCAGCATTGAAAAGCAGTTAACGAGAAGCCGGGAGAATTAAACAATCCAAACTATCAACTATAACAATGATAACAATCACCATACAGGGGATCCGAGAAAATGCAAACCAAGGGTGGGTTGGAGCAGGACGTACTGTATACTCATAATACCAATTCTACAGGTGAGTAATCACAGAATTGTATTATTCTTAGTATAAAGTACCCCCTGCTCCAAATCTAATACTTACAGTTGGGACATCCAATAGCAGTGTCCATAAAGTAGGGTGGGATCCCCAAGAAAAATCAGCAGCAGGCAGTTTAAACCACTGCCGCCTGCAGAACCTTTCGGCCAAAAACAGCGTCAGCTGAGGCCCTAACATCAACCTTGTAAAACTTTGAAAAGGTATGAACAGAAGACCAAGTAGCAGCCTTGCAAACTTGTTCAACAGAAGCCTGGTGCGGAAAAGCCCAAGAGGCACCAATAGCACGAGTGGAATAAGCAGTAAGGCGGAAGGGAGGATTCTTCCCCTTAGCCTGAATCACAGCCTGACGAATCCACTTGCTGATAGTAGACTTGGCAGGAGCCAAACCCTTCCTAGGACCAGAAGGGGCCACAAAAAGAGCATCAGTTTTCCTGAAAGGTGCAGTAGCCACCAGATAGTACTTCAGACACCTAACCAGGTGTAAAAACTCTCTCCTTAGCATTGCTAGGATTAGGGCACAAAGAAAGAAGAACAATATCCTGATTCAAATGAAAGGCAGACACTACCTTAGGCAGAAAATCAGGTTTGAAACGAAACACCACCTTGTCCTGGTGTCTCTCATAGTAGGGGGGCTGAATGGACAGCGCCGCCAACTCAGACACACGCCTGACAGAAGTGATAGCCACCAGAAACACAACCTTGAGCGTAAGAATGGCCAAGGCAGCATCCTGCACAGGTTCAAAGGGAGCACCCTGCAAGGCTGACAGAACCAAGTTCAAATCCCAAACAGGCACCATAGGTTTACGTGGGGGACGCACATGAGTGAGCCCCTGGAAAAAAGTCCTGACCAGAGGGTGCTGAGCAAAGGACTTCTGGAAAAAAATAGCCAGGTCAGAAACCTGACCCTTCAGAGTACTGAGTTGGAGCCCCATCTCCAACCCATGCTGCAGGAACTCCAGAATCCTGGGAATAGAGAACACATGACAGGGAAGAGACTTAGACTCACACCAGTCAATGTAGGCAAGCCTTACCCTGTAATAAATGGAAGAGGAAGACTTCTTCCTAGCTTTAATCAAAGTATCCACAACTGAGGAAGACAGCCCCTTCTCCATCAAGATGGAGGTTTCAGCAGCCAAGCCGTCAAAGCCAGAGTTTGTAAATTGGGATGGCGTAGTGAGCCCTGAGTGATCAGATCTGGCACCAAGGGCAGAGCGTACTGATCTACTGCCAGCTGTACCACGTCTGCGAACCACACTCTTCTTGGCCACCTGGGGGCCACCAGAATTGCTGGCACCCCTTCCAGAGCAATCTTGCGCAGAACCCTGCCCAGCAGGGGAATTGGGGGGAAGACATACAGGAACTGAAAGTCCTTCCATGACATTGCTAGCGCATCCGAGGTCAGGGCCAGAGGATCCCTGGACAGAGAGACAAAAGCTGGAAGCTTGTGATTGTGGCGGGACGCAAACAGATCCACATCTGGTTGGCCCCAACGGTGACACAGAGATTGAAACACCCTGCTGCATAGGGACCATTCTCCCTGGCGAGAGGTCCCCCTGCTCAGAGAGTCCGCCAGGTGATTTTCCACCCCCGGGATGTACACAACTGAAATGCAGGGGACATTGGCCTCCGCCCAAGTCAGGATCAGAGACGCTTCCTGGAGGGCCCCCTTGCTCCGGGTCTCTCCCTGATGATTGATGTAGGCAACTGCCGTCTGGTTGTCCGAGCGCACCTGAACAGGCAGGCCCTGAAGATGAGTAGTCAAGCGAGCCAGAACTAACCTGATTGCTCGCAGCTCTAAGACATTGATAGGTGTGTGGGCCTCCTGAGAGCCCCACCTCCCCTGGAACCGCAGGGACTTCCAGAAACCCCCCCAACCTGACAGACTGGCATCCGTGGTGACCGTCTCCCAGGAAGGGGCAAGAAAGGATCTGCCCCCCAACAGGTTCCTGGAGTCCATCCACCACAAGAGGGGCCTCCTGACCAGGGGGCAGAGCACACAGACCCTGTCCAGGGACGCTGGGTCCTTGTCCCATACAGACAATAGGTGAAGTTGCAGAGGCCTCAAGTGGAACTGAGCATAAGGGACAGCTTCGAAGCACGCCACCATCAGGCCCACCAGCTGCATCCCCTGCCTGATGGAGGGATGGGGACAAGCTAGGAGGGACTGAGCCTGTGCAATCAGACTGTTCACCTTCTGCTGAGGAAGGAAGATCCTTGCCTGAACTGTATCCAGAATCATTCCTAGGAATGGAGTTACCAAGGAAGGGGACAGTGAGGACTTGAGGTGGTTGATCACCCATCAAAATGGCTCCAGAGTGGACACCACCAGCTGAGTATCCAACTCTGCCTGATGTACAGACTGGGAAGTGATGAGGATGTCGTCCAGATAGGGAAGCACGCGGACGCCCTGACATCTGAGCATAGACATCACGCCAGCCAGTACCTTGGTGAACACCCTGGGAGCTGAAGTGAGGCCGAAGGGCAAGGCCACAAATTGGTAGTGTTGATCCATCAGAGCGAACCTGAGGAACCTTTGATGACCTGGGAACACAGGAATATGAAGGTAAGCATCTTTGATGTCCACAGAAGTCATGAAATCCCCTTGGCGCAGGGAACTGATGGCAGAGCGCAGTCTCCATGCGAAAGCGCCTGCCCCTGACAAACTTGTTGAGAATCTTTAAGTCCAGAATGGGCCTGACAGAACCATCCATTTTGGGTACTGTGAATAGGCTGGAATAAAAGCCCTTGCCCTTTTTCTCTTAAAGGGACCTGGCAGATGACCCCCAGCTCCAGGAGGCCTTTCACTGCTTGCACTAGCTCCTGAGCTGACACAGGGTCCTGAGGAATCCGGGATCTGATGAATCTTGAAGGGGGATCGGCAGCAAACTCCAACTTGTAACCGGAGGACACTACCTCCTGAATCCACCGGTCTGAGACATGAAGCCTCCAGACGTGAGCGAAGTGCTGCAGCCGTCCCCCCACCCGGATGGGTGAGGGCGCCCCATCATGTCTGAGGGGGCTTGGGAGAGGATTTAGCTTTGGGACCCCAGGAGGAGCCAGGACGTCCACGTCCTCTGCCTCTACCCCAGAAATCTCCCCGGGCCTCAAGGAAAGAGACCCCCCTTCCCTGTCTTGCACCACGGTAAGGGGAGGAGAAGGAACCCTGACCCCGAAAGGGCCGAGGTTGCCGCCTGCGCTGGGGTAACCTGCCTCCCTTAGCAAAAAGGTCCAGGCGGTCTCCAAACAAACGCAGTCCTTTAAAGGGAAAACCAGTGAGGGCCTTCTTGGCAGTGTTGTCAGCAGCCCACTGGCGCAGCCAAACCGAGCGGCATATAGCCACTACGAGGGCAGAAGTTCTGGCACACATTCTGATGGTGTCATCCAATGCTGATAGTACAAAGTTTACAAAAACATCACAACTGGAGAGTGCATTAAACACCTCACAAGGCAATTCATCAGGGGCACTATCATGCATATTTCTGATAAGGGATCTAGTGGCCACAGCAGTAATGGCAGAGGCACAGACCGGGCGCAGCGCCGTCCCCGCACATGCAAAGGCGTGGGATGCCAGCTGATCAATACGCCGGTCTTCGGCATCCCGCAGGGTAGTAGAATCAGGGGAATGCATGACAGAGGTGTTAGATAGCCCTAGGATCGGGGCATCCACCTTGGGGGGGGGGGGGGGGGGGATGAACAACATTTAACCACCTCAGCAGGAAAGGGATACTTCCTATCCCAACTCTTTGGAACCCCGGGAAGTTTACAGGGGCGTTCCCATTCCTTGAGCACAAGGTTATGGAAATGTGCCTGCTCGGGAAATTCCAAACGTGATCTTGCTGTATGGAAAAGCTCCCCTCTTTGCCTGGGAGCCTCAACAGGGAGAGAGATAGACAGAACCTCAAAAATCTGGGTCAATAATCTGTCAGTGTCATCTGGGGCCCAGGGGTCAGAGCCAGAATCGTCATGACCCCTTGGTCTCTCATCAGATGAGCCTGAATCAGAAAAGAGCTCCCCTTCATCAGACGGGGTATAGCCACACAGATTAATAAACTCCTCAGTTCCCAGTAACATTAGGCGTCAAGCACCGCTTCTTAGCAGGGGCGTTACGCGCTAAAGACTTCGCCATAATCTGTTCAACAGTAGCCAGTCTAGAAGACACATCAGGCTGAGAATTCCCACTAGTATGCAACTCAACAGGAGTGAGATTTAAGCTTGGGGGAGTAGGTGAAGCGAAACGAGGTGCAGTCACTGGCAGGCCAGATAGCAATGCAAGCACCTGCTGAGCACAGGGTACACAGACCCGCGCCTTGTCAGCGTCAGCATGAGGCTGCCCACACGCTACACACAGCCGGTCTTGTCCCAAAGGGACCCCGGTAACAGTATCCTGGGATGCCTCCATATGGTGATTATAGCGGCGCTATACGCCGATAGGGAATAACGCTATATAGCAACCCTGGATGCCCCAATAACCCGCTAGGGACGTGGGAGTACAATTTTTACAAGGCCTACAAGCAATATACTAAAACAGGGCCGGGAGGAGCCAAGAAGGGTTCGTCCCGCCTGAAAGACATAAGCAGACAAGACCTTAAGTAAATCATAACAAAAGTGAAGCAGATAAAGCCGCCCGCGAGGGCACTTACGGACCGCGGTAGGTAGGAATCCGTCGCGCATAGGCCAACCAAGTCAGAAAAGATGGCGTCGGTATAACTCGAGGGGCGGGCCAATAATAGCGATGACGCGGAGCGCGCCAAAGACGGGCCCCGCCCCCCCGAAGAGCGTGAAGCCAGAAAAGCCAACAGCCAATGATGGCGCACCAGTGCCTGAGGTAATGCCGCCGCCAAGCGCGGAACAAAGTCAGCGCGCGGCGGCGGTAATTTTAAAAGACAAGTCAGCGCGGCGGCTGACACAAGAATAAAGACATGTGAAAATTGAAAGCACAGACTGCATAACATACATATCTATACACATACACCCCCCCCCCCCATCTTTTCCCCCGAAGACTAAGGATGAGGGAGGACGGCGGCCACTTAAATAGGGCCCACCGATAGGTAGGGGCAAGGGGCAATAGTGCGGGAGGGGCATCCCATAGAGGCTCACCATAAGCCTGAACCGCCTACCCTTTGGTGGGGGATTGCGGTGGAGCAGCGCTCCTAAGCACCAACGGCGGTGCTGCCTACCTTCACCCGACCAGCACAGCCAAGGCTGGGAGGCATATTACTAGTGGAACGGGTGGGAATAGTCCTACAGGGCCGCAGGTTAATAACCCCGCTCACCTGCTAGTAGAGAGCCAATTTCTCGTCCTTCGCAGCCAGACTGCAGAGAAATTCTGGGGATTTGTGGGAGGTCCCTGGGTATTTGAGGGGCCGGGAGGAGCCTATTTTCGATGTCTCTGCAGTCCAGCGCCATCTGGCGGAGTATATCCCAACTGTAAGTATTAGATTTGGAGCAGGACGCACTGTATACTAAGAATAGGAGGACCCTGAAGGGCAGACAACACAAAATTTAAATCCCAAACAGGCAACATGGGTTTGCGAGGAGGGCACACATGAGTGACCCCCTGAAAAAAGGTCCTAACCAAAGGATGAAGAGCGAAAGATCTCTGAAAGAAAACCGCCAGAGCGGACACATGCCCCTTGAGGGTGCTAAGTTGAAAACCCATGTCCAGACCATGCTGAAGAAACTCCAAAATCCGAGGAATGGAAAACACCCGACAAGGAAAGGCTCTAGCCTCACACCAATCAATGTAGGTCCGCCAGGTCCTGTAATAGATATTAGAGGAAGATTTCTTCCTAGCCCTGATGAGAGTCTGGACAACGGCTTCACACAAACCCTTTTCCTTTAAGATGAAGGTTTCAGCAGCCACGGCGTCAAAGCCAGCGTTTGTAAATTGGGGTAACAAAGCTGACCTTGTGTGATCAGGTCCGGAACCAGAGGCAGCCTGAATTGATCGACCGCTAGCCGCACGACGTCTGCGAACCACACCTGTCTTGGCCACCGTGGGGCCACCAAGATTGCTGGCACACCCTCTTGAGCCAGCTTGCGTACCACCTTGCCCACCATGGGAAAGGGAGGAAACAGATACAGGAGACCGAGCTCCCGCCAGGACAGAGACATGGCATCCACTGCCAGAGCCAGAGGGTCCTGGGACAGATACACAAATGCCGGAAGCTTGTGATTGTGACGAGAGGCAAACAGATCCACCTCCGGCCTCCCCAACCTGCGACAGAGGGATAGAAATACCTAGTTGCCGAGGGACCATTCCCCCCGGCGAGAGGTCCCCCTGCTCAGGAAGTCCGATTCCAGGTTCTCCACCCCTGGAATGTAGACTGCCGAGATGCACGGAACATTGCTCTCGGCCCAAGCAAGAATCAGAGACACTTCCCGGAGGGCACTCCTGCTGCGAGTCCCTCCTTGGTGATTGATGTAAGCGACCGCTGTCCGATTGTCAGAGCGAACCTGAACTGGTAAGCCCTGAAGGTGATGTGTCAGGCGCGACAGGACCAACCGAACCGCCCTCAGCTCCAGAATGTTGATGGGGATATGGGCCTCCTGAGGACCCCACAGCCCCTGGAACTGATGTTCCCTCCAGAAGCCTCCCCAGCCTGACAGACTGGCATCCGTGGTGACAAACTCCCAACAGGGCGCAAGAAAGGACCTGCCCCCCAGGAGATTCCTCTGGTCCATCCACCACTGGAAGGACCACCGGACAAGAGGGGACAGAACACAAGTCTGATCCAGAGACAGAGGACATTTGTCCCAAACCGATAGAAGATGGAGCTGAAGGGGTCTCATGTGAAACTGAGCAAATGGCACTGCCGCGAAGCAAGCCACCATCAAACCTACCAGCCTCATGCATTGCCCGATGGACGGTCGAGGGCTGGACAGAAGAAAACGAATAAGCGCCTGAAGAACATCCACCTTTGGCTGGGGTAGGAACACCCTGATCTGAATGGTATCCAGAGTCATGCCCAGGAACGAAACCACCCTTGACGGGGATAGAGAGGACTTGGGGTAATTGATTACCCACCCGAACCTCTCCAGCGTCGTCATCACCGTTCTGGTGTCCAGCTCCGCCTGGTGGAGAGAGGCTGACGTAATGAGAAGGTCGTCCAGGTAAGGCAAGATACGAATGCCCCGGACTCTGAGAAGGGCCATCACTCCCGCCAAAAACTTGGTGAACACCCTGGGCGCCGAAGTCAGCCCGAAGGGAAGAGCCACAAACTGGAAGTGCTGGTTGTCTACCACGAACCTGAGGAACCTTTGGTGTCCCAGGAAGACCGGCACATGAAGGTAAGCCTCCTTGATATCTATTGAGGTCATAAAGTCCCCCGGACGCAGTGAGTCAACAGCAGAGCGCAGAGTCTCCATGCGAAATTTTTTGGGTCTGAAGAACCAATTAAGAATTTTCAAGTCCAAAATGAGTCTTATGGAACCATCTTTTTTGGGCACCGTAAAGAGGTTGGAATAGTAAACCAGACCTCTCTCTGTGGGGGGAACCAGACAAACTACCCCCATATCCCAAAGGTTTTGCACCGCCAGAAAAAGGCCCTGTGCCGCCCGTGGCTCCGACGGAACCCGGGACCTGAGGAATCTGGGAGGAGGCCGGCATGCAAACTCCAGCTTGTACCCGGAGGAGATTACCTCCCGGATCCAGACGTCTGTGACCTCTAGGGTCCAGACCTGAGCAAAGAGCCGCAGCCGTCCCCCCATCCGCAAGGGTGAGGGCGCACCTTCGTTGCTGAGCGGGCTTGGCAACAGATTTGGGTTTAGTACCCCAGGAAGTCCCGGGTCGGGCACGTCCTCTGCCCCTGCCCCAGGAATCTCCTCAGAATGCAGTGAAATACATTCCCCTGCCAGACCGAGAGCCACGAAAGGAGGGGTTGAATGAACCCGAACCCCGAAAGGGCCGGCGCTGCTTCTTGTGTTGAGGTAACTTACCCCCTTTGGCAACAGAGTCTAAACGATCACCAAACAGGCGCAGACCCACGAAGGGAAGTCCTGTGAGCGCCTTCTTAGCAGCATTATCGGCCGCCCACTGGCGCAACCAGACCGACCGGCGTATAGCAACCTGCAATGCCGAGGTCCTGCTACACATACGGATAGTATCATCCAAGGCTGATAAGACAAAAGCAATGAACATCTCACAATGAGTCAAGGCTGTAAACTCCTCACTGCAAGGATCCAATTGGGGAACATCCAAAAGGCCCCTAATTAGAGCTCAAGTAGCCACGTCCGTGAGCGCAGAAACACAAACTGGACGCAAGGCCGAACCCACACAAGCAAAGGCATGCGAAGCCAATTGTTCAAGACGTCGGTCCTCACTATCCTTCAAGGTAGTGGAATCCGGGGTATGCACGACTGAAGTATTAGATAATCCCAGCGTTTAACCACATCAACAAGAAAGGGATACTTCCTATCCCAACCGTGAGGGATACCAGGGAGCCGGCTAGGCTTTCCCCATTCCTTAAGGATCAGATTATTAAAGTGCTTCTGATCCGGGAACTCCAAACGGGGTTTGGCGGTTCAAAAAAATTCCCCCCGTTGCGGAGGGGCCTCCGCCGGAGGTGAAATGGCAAGTACCTCAAAAATTTGAGTAAGGAGCCTATGGGTGTCGACAGTACCCCCGCGCTCTGGACCAGCATTGGCGCCGGGGTACTGCCGATCCTCAGATGAGTCAGAGTCTGGGAAAAGTTCCCCTTCCTCGAGCGGGGAACAATCAGACCAGTCAAATGGTTCCAAATCAGCATAATCACAGGCCGGCGCCGCGGGCGCCAAGTGCCGTCTCTTAGCTGGGGCCTTCCTGGCCCGCAGAGCTGGCAATCATTCTTTCAATGTTGGCCAGTCTTGCGCATACATCAGATTGCGACTCCCCACTGGTGACAACGTCACCTGGGGTAATAACCAGGCGTGGGGGTGTAGGCAATGAGGCCAGCGGGGTAGAACCGTCCGCAGGGTGGATTTGATTTAAATCTAACTGATTTAAATCACGATTTAAATCACTAGTCAGTAAGGCTTGATTTAAATCAGTGATTTAAATCAAAGTTTCTACCTAAACTAGTTCTTGCTATTTTAACATGCAAGTAGATGAAGATTTTTAGAATCACTTTTTATATTACTTTTTTCTCCCCAGTTTAATGGGTTAATCATTCATATTTGGACACCACTGTTCTGTTGTACTTAGGAAGGAGAAAAATAATCCTGACCTTAACAATTTAAATAGATTTATTCAACTGAAACAATAACATTACAGCATAAGTTATTTGCTTAAACAAACATCCATGTTTTGTTAACTAATTTGGATAAACAAAATATATATATATTTTAAGAAACTTAGACTGTCAGCCCAGCCGACACATGAAAAACTTAAAGCGGACCTTCACTCTGAATAAGAGTCTATCTTATATGTTTCCCACACCCTGTACATACAGATTATCCATGTTAAAAATCATCCTACCTGCATCTACTGCATGTTATGAGCCTTTAAACATCCAAGATGGCGGCTTATGTAAGCCGCCATCTTATCAGGCAGCCTGCAAACAGGAAGTGCCTCCTGACTGTGCTGCTCTGCATTCTGGGACTGCTGACCGTTACCTGACCCCAGCTCTGCTCTGTCTGAGCAAAGCACAGCTATAACCCGCCCCCCTTTACCTTATCCCACTCGCCTCTCCCCAGTAAGTGTGATGCTTCTGAGTCAAGATGGCGGCGCCCGTATCCTAAATTCCTGAACAGAGTTGCAGCCCAGTGGGGGAAAGAATAATAAGTTAGTGACTAAAAACGTAAAATATATTAATTTTAGATGCTGGGGAACCGTTTTTTAAGAGTTTGGGCTTTTCATTAAATCACGCTGAAGGTCCGGTTTAAATACTACTGTCCCTGCTGTCCTCTGTAGCTCACTAGTCATAGGTTTGTAGAACAATAGGATTAAGGTCTTTTTCTCAACTCTGTTCATGTTGTAACATTTTTGCTGTGAAGAAGAGGCTGGGACCTCTGCGAAGTCAAATTCAGTTTTGAGAACTGCGTAAGTAAAGCGAGCGTCTGTGATAATATAGGAGAGAAACTGCCCACTAATCCTACAGAAACCTCTGGAAGAGCATGGCATTGTGAATGTTACACATACACAGCCTTTATTCTACTGAGTTAAACAACTCAGCTTTATCTCATGATGGAAGAACCTTTGGATGGTAAAATATTTTCCTCAAAAAGCAGTTTATTGAAAAAAAATCCGATTTAAATCAAAAAAATCCGATTTAAATCAAAAAAATCTGATTTAAATCAAAAAAATCCGATTTAAATCAAAAAAATCCGATTTAAATCAAAAAAATCCGATTTTTTTGATTTTTTTTTAAAAAACATTGATTTTTATCCACCCTGACCGTCCGCACGGGGCCCGGCTTGCCGCACAAGAGCCTGTTGTGCACAAGGTATACAAATTTGCACATTATACCCCAAAAGGGATGCCCCACATAGCACACACGACCGGGGTTGTCCCAAGGGACCCCCGAGTCCAGTATCCTGGGGAGCTTCCATATTTTGATTTTGTGATAGTCGCAATGAGCAATGGGAATTACGCTATGAAGCTACCCGGGATGCCCCTTAGTGTCCGTAAGTGGGATGATTTATAATCACACAGGGAAACCCAATTTGAACAAGGGGCAGTGGACCGGGAGAAAACACCTTTTAGTATGGAAACAGTCCCACCTGAAAGACATAATGAGGGTACCCCTTAAGTATATGACAGGCACGCAGAGCCATACAATTAAAATATGCAGACTAGTAGGAATGAATAACCAAAACCAGGAAACCTGATATGGAATATACATAAATACATATATATATGCATATGTATAAATATATATACATATGCATATATCAATATACTAAAATACACACACACAATAAGCATAATACTAGCAACCACCGCCGATGTATATTAAGCAAGGCCTCTATAATGCATAGCAAGGTATAAAACACAGGGGGCCCACGAGGGCACTCATGCGTGTGGTGTCCCTGGTAGCTGCAAATGGCGGTGCAGGACCTGTGAGGGAGGAAGAAGGGCGGGCCAGCGCGGATCGCGCCGCACTTGGCGCCGCCCCCTCCCGACCCAGGACGAGGAGCGCTCCTCCAACGGGAGCCGAGGACATCGGCCGCCAAAAGCAGGGGGCGGGCCGCACAAGGCGCGATGAGCGCCAGGCCCCGTCCCCTCCCCTGACCAAGATCTGAGGCCGCGCTCCCTGCAAGGCTGCGGAGCCGGCCATTAGTGCGAAGACCGGCCTGCCGGCACCTGTAAGACCGGGCGGGCCGCGGCGGTGATAAAATGAAAATAGGAGTGGAACTAACAAGTAACAATAACACTCACACACGCCCGCGCTGGAGCGGCCAGCCGGGGCAGAAAAAAGGGGGAAAAGTGAATGGGAACTGAAGGATAGAAGCCCCCCCCCCCCCCCACTATCAGGGACGGGAGTAAAGGGGGGAAGCCTATAGCTACATTTCTATATGTAGTGAGGGCTATTCGACGGACAGGGCATCCCAAGTCAGGATCACCAACCTGACGACCGCCTACCCTTTGGTGGGGGATTTGTGGCGGAGCATAGCTCCAGGTAACAGGACACCTCTAGAGGTGTACCCTACCCTCACCCGGACCCTGCAGCCAAGGCTGGGAGGCAAGGGGAATTTACATAGGAGTCCGGGCGGCAATAGGAATAAGAAATGGCCGGGTGTAAAACCGGCTTACCTGCAAAGGAAAGAGACAACCATCTTCTTGACTTGCTTCGCCTTCTGCAGAGACTTAACTGGGGAATGTGTGGGAGGTCCCAGGTATTTATGGACCGGGAGGGGCTTCTTTTTCTAGTCATCTCTGCAGAAGTTCGCCCTCTACTGGACCATAACCCACGTGTAATTAATCTTCCGAAGCAGGGTGTGAGACATACTTGGAATATAGGGGGATGAGGGACCTTTCTTATGGCCTGCACCACTGTGTAACAGTGGCCCTGACTCATCTACAGAAAACAGGATGGCTGAGAAAAAGTTGCCCCAAATGGCTTTAGTGCCCAGGGCAATCTACCTGGGCCATGCTGTGCTCAAATTAATAGCCAAGAGATCAACACAGCAGCCCTTTTTTTGTTTTTTATGGAGGGGGGGCAGTTGTGCCTTGACACAACATGGAAAATCTGAAAAATCAGATGGGCGTGAACGGGCACAGATGGGTATCTAGTGAAAAAGCAACATCCAGGAAATTAAATGCTAATGTGGCATAGCGCCATTGTACTCACTTGTCTTTCACTGACACGTAAAGGGCCAAAGACTACGTGTTGGATCAACTTTGCTACAAGCATCAGCAGGCAGCACACCGTGTTCACCAGGACCTGCAGAATGAAATCATGAAGAGTCTTTATAGCTGGAAGGAAACAAAGAATATTCATAATAGCCGTGACAAGACGTATTCAGATGTCAGCTTATGTGCTCGCTCATCTAACATAAAACCTTATTAGGCCTATTTTATTTTAACTTTGAAAAAAAATGGTTTGGTTCCATAGAAAAGAAATCCATAAGCAAGCAAGTCCATAAGCAAGCAATGTGCAGAAAGTGACCATGATGCTTCCCTGCAGGTAGAAGCGGGGCATGTGTATAGGGTGCTTCTCTATTTTTTTCAGGGAAATAGAAAGGTGAGATAATGAGCGCCTCCTCGAGTGATATACAGTAATTAGGACTCCGCGCCCAGCAGCAAAACAACACTTACCTCACCACACTCCCATTCTTGCGAGATCCGGTGACAGCAAGTCAGATGATTCGTGTGGATACCGGAGGGAGCTGTTCTATGAACTTAGACCTCTCGTTGAGCGCAAGGATGAGCTGAGAAGCAACATGATAAAGCGGACCAAAACCCTATCTCCCCCACCCACCTACCACGAGCAATCCTGCAGAAAAATACAATTCTGTGATTACTCACCTGTAGAATTGGTATTATGAGTATACAGTATGTCCTGCTCCAGATAGATTACTTACACTTGGGTATTACTCCGCCAGATGGCGCTGGACTGCAGAGACATCGAAAACAGGCTCCTCCCAGCCCCTCAAATACCCAGGGACCTCCCACAATCCCCAGCATCGAAAAGCAGCTAACGAGAAGCCGGGAGAATTAAAACAAACCCAAACTGGTAACTATAACAATGATAACAATCACCATACAGGGGATCCAAGATAATGCAAAACCAAGGGTGGGGTGGAGCAGGACGTACTGTATACTCATAATACCAATTCTACAGGTGAGTAATCACAGAATTGTATTATTCTTAGTACGTCCTGCTCCAGATAGATTACTTACACTTGGGACATCCAATAGCAGTGTCCATAAAGTAGCAGCAGACAGGTCATACCACTGCCGCCTGCAGAACCTTACGGCCAAAAGCAGCATCAGCTGAGGCCCTAACATCAACCATGTAAAACTTTGAAAAGGTATGAACAGAAGACCAAGTAGCGGCCTTGCAAACTTGTTCAACAGAAGCCTGGTGCTGAAAAGCCAGGCACCAATAGCACGAGTAGAATGAGCAGTAAGGCGGAAGGGAGGATTCTTCCCTTTAGCAGAATAGGCCTGAATCACAGCCTGACGGATCCATTTGCCGATAGTAGATTTAGCAGGAGCCAAACCCTTCCTAGGACCAGAAGGGACCACAAAAAGAGCATCAGTTTTTTTTTTTTTTTCTGAAAGGTGTAGTAGCCACCAGATAGTACTTCAGACACCTAACCACATCCAAAGAATGCAAGACCCTCTCCTTAGCATTACTAGGATTAGGGCACAATGACGGAAGAACAATGTCCTGATTCAAATGAAAAGCAGACACAACCTTAGGCAGAAAGTCTGGCTTGAAACGAAACACCACCTTGTCCTGGTGTCTCTCAAACTAGGGGGTTGGATGGAAAGCGCCGCCAACTCAGACACACGCCTAACAGAGGTGATAGCCACCAAAAAGACAACTTTGAGAGTAAGAATGGCCAGGGCAGAATCCTGCACAGGTTCAAAGGGAGCACCCTGCAAGGCTGACAAAACCAAGTTCAAATCCCAAACAGGCAACATAGGCTTACGTGGGGGACGCACATGAGTAACCCCCTGGAAAAATGTCCTGATCAGAGAATGCTGAGCAAAGGACTTCTGGAAGAAAACAGCCAGGGCAGAAACATGACCCTTCAGAGTACTGAGTTGGAGCCCCATCTCTGCAGGAACTCCAGGATCCTGGGAATAGAGAACACACGACAGGGAAGAGACTTAGACTCACACCAGTCAATGTAGGCACACCAAACCCTATAGTAAATGGAAGAAGAGGACTTTAAGAGCCTTTATCATGGTATCAACAACAGAGGTAGACAGTCCCTTCTCCATCAAGATGGAGGTTTCAGCAGCCAGGCCGTCAAAGCCAGAGTTTGTAAATTGGGATGGCGTAAGGGACCTTGAGTGAGCAGGTCTGGCACCCTGGGCAGAGTGTACCGATCTTCTGCCAGCTGCACCACGTCTGCGAACCACACTCTTCTTGGCCACCTGGGGGCCACCAGAATTGCTGGCACCCCCTTCAGAGCAATTTTGCGCAGAACCCTGCCCAACAGGGGGAATGGAGGAAAGACATACAGGAGCTGAAAGTCCTGCCATGACATTGCTAGGGCATCCGTGGCCAAGGCCAGAGGATCCTGGGACAGGGAGACAAAGGCCCGGGAGCTTGCGATTGTGACGGGACGCAAACAGATCCACATCTGGTTGGCCCCCTCTGTTGCAGAGGGACCATTCTCCCAGGTGAGAGGTCCCCCTGCTCAGAGAGTCTAGATTCTCCACCCCCGGGATGTACACAGCTGATATGCAGGGAACATTGGCCTCCGCCCAGGCCAGGATCAGAGACACTTCCTGGAGGGCCCTCTTGCTCTGGGTCCCTCCCTGATGATTGATGTAGGCAACTGCCGTCTGGTTGTCCGAGCGCACCTGAACAGGCAGGCCCGAAGGCGAGGAGTCAACTGAGCCAGAACCAACCTGATCGCCCGCAGTTCCAGGACGTTGATAGGTAGATAGATGTGTGGGCCTCCTGAGGGCCCCACCTCCCTTGGAACTGCAGGGACTTCCAGAACCCCCCCCCCCAACCTGACAGACTGGCATCCGTGGTGACCGTCTCCCAGGAGGGGGTCAGAAAGGATCTGCCCCCCAACAGGTTCCTGGAGTCCAGCCACCACGAGAGGGACCGTCTGACCAGGGGGGAAAGCGCAAAGACCCGGTCCAGGGACGCAGGATCCTTGTCTCATATTGACAAGAGGTGGAGATGCAGAGGCCTCAAATGGAACCGAGCATAAGGGACCGCCTCGAAGCACGCCACCATTAGGCCCACCAGCTGCATTCCCTGCCTGACGGAGGGATGATGACAAGATAGCAGGAACTGGACCTGCATCAGACTGTCCACCTTCTGCTGGGGAAGAAAAATCTTTGCCTGAACTGTATCCAGATTCATTCCCAGGAATGGAGTCACCAAGAAGGGAGACAGATAAGACTTGGGATGGTTGATCACCCAGCCAAATGACTCCAGGGTGGACACTACCAGCTGAGTATCCAACTCTGCCTGATGTAGGGACTGGGAAATGATGAGAATGTCGTCCAGGTAGGGCAGCACGCGGATTCCCTGAGACCTGAGCAGAGACATCACTCCTGCCAGCACCTTGGTGAACACTCTGGGAGCTGAAGTGAGACCAAAGGGCAATGCCACAAATTGGTAGTGTTGATCCTCCAGAGCGAACCTGAGGAACCTTTGATGACCTGGATGACTCCCAGCTCCAGAAGGCTTTGCACCGCCTGCACTAGATCCTGAGCTGACAGAGGGTCCTGAGAAATCCGGGATCTGCTGAACCTTGTAACCGGAGGACACTACCTCCTGAATCCACCAGTCTGAGACATGAAGCTTCCAGACGTGAGCAAAGTGCTGAAGCCATCCTCCCACCCCGATGGGTGAGGGCGCCCCTTCATGCCTTAGGGGGCTTGGGAGAGGACTTAAGCTCGGAGCCCCAGGAGGAGCCAGGGCGTCCACGTCTTCTGCCCCTACCCCAGAAGTCTCCTCGGGCCCCAGTAAGGGGGAGGACACGGTAGGGGGAGGAAAAGAGCCCCGACCCCGAAAGGGCCGAGACTGCCACCTGTGCTGGGGTAACCTGCCTCCCTTAACCAACAGGTCCAGGCGGTCCCCAAACAGGCGTAGTCCTTTGAAGGGAAAACCGGTGAGGGCCATCTTGGCAGAGTTAGCAGCAGCCCACTGGCGCAGCCAAACTGAGCGGCGTTTAGCCACCACAAGGGCAGAGGTTCTGCCACACATTCTAATGGTGTCATCCAAGGCAGAGAGGACATAAGTCACAAAAACATCACAACGAGAGAGTGCATTAAACTCCTCACTAGACACATCAGGGGCACCATCAAGGATACTTCTGAGCAGGGTCCTAATAGCCACAGCCGTAATGGCAGAGGCACAGACCGGGCTCAGCGCCGTCCCCACACATGCAAAGGCATGGGACACCAGCTGATCAATGTGCCTGTCCTCAGCATCCCGCAGCGTAGTAGAGTCAGGGGAGTGCATGACAGAGGTGTTAGATAACCCTAGGACCGGGGAATCCACTTCAGGAGGGGATGACCAACACTTCACCACATCAGCAGGAAAGGGATACCTCTTATCCCAACTCTTAGGTACACCGGGAAGCTTGCTGGGGCGCTCCCATTCCTTGAGCACAAGGTTATTAAAATGGGCTTGCTCAGGAAATTCCAAACGTGACTTAGCAATATGAAACAAATGACAAAACAAAAGAGAAATAGACAGAACCTCAAAAATCTGAGCCAACAGTCTATCAGTATCATCTGGGGCCCAGGGGTCAAAGCCAGAATCGTCATGACCCCTGGGCCTCTCATCAGTCAGAGAATAGCTCCCCTTCCTCCAAAGGGGTATAGCCAGACAGTTCCAAAAACTCATCAGCTTCCATAGGGAAAAGAGTGACATCAGGCGTTAAGTGCCGCTTTTTTGCAGAGGCCTTACACGCCAAGGTATTAGCAAGCAACTTCTCAACACCAGCCAGTCTGGAAGACACATCAGGCTGAGAATCCCCACTTGTATGCAACTCAGTGAGAGTGAGATTTAAGCTTGGGGGAGTAGGTGAAGCCATACGAGGCGCAGGCCCAGCCACTGGAAAACCAGGCTGCAGCGCAAGCACCTGCTGGGCACAAGGTACACAGACCTGCACATTGTCAGCGCTAATAGGGGACACCCCACAAGCTACACACAGCCGAGCTTGTCCCGAAGGAACCCCGAGCACATTATCCTGAGACGCCTCCATATGGTGATTATAGTGGCACAATAGGCCGATAGGGATTGACGCTATAAAAGCAACCCGGGATGCCCCAATAACCCGCTAGGGAAGTGGGAGTAATTAACACTAGGCCTCACAAGTTAATAACTAATAGAGGGAGTAGGGCCGGAAGAAGCCAATAGGGTTCTGCCCGCCTGAAAGACATAAGCAAAGGGGAACCGTAAGTGACATGTAAATGACAACGGTAAATAAAGCCGCCCGCGAGGGCACTCACGGACCACAGTAGGTAGATGCCCGTCACGTAGCAGCCAGATCCAAAAAAGAATGGCGCCGGGTATACCTCGAGGGGCTGCAGGGACAGTGACGCGGAACGCGCCAAAAGCGCCCCCCCAAAGAGCGCGAAGCCGTACACGTGACAAGCAGCCAATAAGGGCGCACCAGCGCCTGAGGTAACGCCGCCGCCAAGCGCGGAACACAGTGGAAGCATGCTGGGCGGCGGCTGCAAATTTAAAAAAGACAATCAGTGCAACCGAGTCAGCGCGGCGACTGACACCAATCATAAGAACATAATACAGTGAAGCACAAAGGCAAATACACATACACCCCCCCCCCCCCGAGGGCTACAAGGGAGAGCGAGGGAGGACAGCGGCCACTTAACAGGACCCACCGATAGACAGGGACGGGGGGCAATAGTGCGGGAGGGGCATCCCATAGAGGCTCACCATATGCCTATACCGCCTACCCTTTGGTGGGGGATTGCGGTGGAGCAGCGCTCCTAAGCACCTGACAGCGGTGCTGCCTACCATCACCCGACCAGCGCAGCCAAGGCTGGGAGGCACATTACTAATGGAACGGGTGGGAATAGTCCTACAGGGCCGCAGGCTAATAGCCCCGCTCACCTGCGAGAAGAGAGAGCCATCTTCTTGTCCTTCACAGTGCAGACTGCAGAGAAGATCTGGGGATTGTGGGAGGTCCCTGGGTATTTGAGGGGCTGGGAGGAGCCCGTTTTCGATGTCTCTGCAGTCCAGCGCCATCTGGCGGAGTAATACCCGAGTGTAAGTAATCTATCTGGAGCAGGACGTACTGTATACTAAGAATAAAGGTTTTGTCACCACTGGCATGCAGTTTTTAGAACGACAATTGGCTGGTCTCAAATATTCCATGCTGGCTGCATCCCCGAGTCTTTTAGACTCCAGGGCTGTCCAAAGAACGTTTTGATCCGCTTTAAACAGGAACCAAAACCACGATCTTTGGTTTTATTTCTTCTGTCTGGAAAATCCTGATTTGGAATACCCAAATGCATGGGCTGCTCAGCCAATCATCTCTGCACATTTAATTCTGATTTCTTTGTGCAGACAGTCGCTTTAAAGCAGAACAAAACCCTTGCTGGCCTTCCCCCAGGGAATCCCAGATCGCGAAAGTCCACTTTCGGTCGAATTTTTGAAAGTGTATATTTTTGTGAGGCAAAATGATGTCCATGTTAGCAAATGTGTGTTTTATGGAAGCAATTTGTTGCTACTGGCAAAGTACACAAAGTGCAGATGTTGTACGTTGCCAATAGCAACAGTTTGTAGATAGTTGCATAGAACACTGCTGCTGGGCACGTGTAAAGTTACATGAGCTCCAAGACCTAAGCAGCGGCCATAGCAGCAGTGTTCTTTGTGTACAGACTTGGTATGCATTGTTAATAGCAACATACTGCAGATGGTGAAAACTGCTTCCATAAAACACATTTGCTAACATAGGAAAAAATAAAAAATACTAGTTTAGCTCAGCACATTGAGCACATCATTTTAGCACACAAAAATATGCACTTTCAAAAATTCCATCAAAAACTTAAGTTTAGCTACCTGGTAACTTCTTTTCTAAACATCGAAAGGGCAGCATACTCTTGAGACCTTATAGCTCTGCCTCTAGGTGGGAACATGTGACCACCAGAAATGAATAAAGCTTTGGCTCCTCCTCCCAGTCTCCAGTTGTTTTAGAGATCTGCAACAAACAAGACAGACTACAGGTAATTAAGCATGAAAAAAATGCATCCAATGGTGGCCTGAGGGAGGGAAACCTGTATGCTGCCCATTAGGATATTTAGAAAAGAAGTTACCAGGTAACTTCCTTAGGACAGCATACTCGAGAGGATAAGCAAGATCTACCTCTACCGGGTGGGAAAAGCTATCCGAAGCACATTCCTGCCAAAGGACTGATCCTCTAATGTTAGTAAGTCCAAAAGGTAATGTCTAACAAATGTCTTGGCTGAAGACCAGGTGGCCACTTTACAAATCTATTCAATAGATGCCCCAGCTTGCTCCGCCCAAGATGTAGAGACACTTCTCATAGTATAAGCAGTAACTCTTCCTGGTACAGGGGATCCATTATAGACCAAACTGATCCTTTCTCGGACGTTCAATTATTTATCCAAAAAAAAAAAAAATATTTACTATACGCTGATGGAAGAACAATCTCCTGTGTTTGCTGAATGTCAGAAGAGATCTTTGCTAGGTAACAGGGGTCCACCCTTAAAACCACACGATCCTGGAAAACCTGAAGAAAGGGGTGATGGTAGGATAATGCTTGAATATCGCCGATTCTTTGGGCAGAAGAAATTGCCACTAAAATAGTATCTTCCATGTGAGAAATGTATTAGGCAAATCTAAAACTGGTTCAAAAGGGGGAGACGTCATTGCTGACAAGGACACTAGAAACAGATCCCACTGAGGTGCTAGTTGTACGCAAACTGGTCTAGAACACCGAGACCGGTCTGACCGATGAAAACGATGATAATCTTTTATCGAAAAATACTGAAAGAGCCGCCAGTAGGACCTTCAGAGTACGGAAGGCTGGTCTTCTATTTTGAGTCCTCCATGTTTTAAAGGTCTTCAAGGCTTTAGTAGAAAGGAGGGAAATGAGGAGAAAGCAAATTTACTAAGCAACTTCTTTGCTTCTATATTCACAAAAGAATGTGACATGCCGAGTGAAATGTAGGGGAATAACCGAAACCCTCCATTAAATGTCACTGGTCTAACCAAGGAAGAAGTCCAGCACCGTCTCAAGCAGATAAAAATCGATAAATCACTGGGACCAGATGACATACATCCTTGTGTTTTAAGGGAGTTATGTACAGTAATAGACAAGCCGTTATTTCTAATATTTGTGGACTCAATAACTACAGGGTCTGTTCCGAGGGATTGGCGCTTGGCAATGGTGCCAATATTCAAAAAGGGATCTAGGGGGGAACCTGGGAACTACAGACCGGTAAGCTTAACATCTGTGGTGGGCAAGCTGTTTGAAGGTTTCTTAAAGTGGACCAACACCCACGGGTGATCGGCCCGGGAATCTATAAGATTCCCGGGCCGATCACCTCCCTCCCCGCAGGACATCTGAGATCGGGATGTCCCGCGGGGTGAAACCCCCCCAAACACCCCAAACTCCTTACCTTATTTTCGGCGGCGGCCGGCCGCCGCCGCCTCCCTCGCGCCCCCCTAGACGTGCGCGCGCCCGCGCCGGCCGTCTGTGAATGGCCGGCGCGCGCGTCAAGAGGGACGCGCGGGAGGCGGCGGCGGAGGAGCCGCTTGTCCGCGGCTTGTCCGTCGGCGCGGGGAGAGGTGAGTTCGGGGGGTTTCACACAGCGGGGCACCCCGATCGGGGGTGCCCCACCGAAGTGGACCAAGACCCAGGATAGTCAAAATCCTGGGTGTTGGTCCACTTTAAGGGATACTATCCTGGAGCACCTTGGGGAAAATAACCTTGTTACTCCATATCAGCATGGATTTATGAGGAATCGCTCCTGCCAGACAAACCTAATCAGCTTTTATGAGGAGGTAAGTTCAAGATTGGATCGGGGGAGTCATTGGATATCATATATCTTGACTTTTCTAAAGCATTCGATACTGTGCCAAATAAAAGGCTGGTACAAAAGATGAGAACGCTTGGGCTGGGGGAAAATGTGTGCAGATGGGTGGGAAATTGGCTTAATGATCGGAAGCAGAGGGTGGTTATCAATGGTACACACTCAGATTGGGTCACTGTTACTAGTGGAGTACCACAAGGGTCAGTTCTTGGACCAATTCTCTTCAATATATATATAAATGACATTGGGTATGGATTAAACCAGACCTGGGCAATGTACGGCCCGCGGGCCGTATACGGCCCTTTGCTAGGCTCTTACCGGCCCGGGCTGAGCTGGCCAGTAAGAGACGCAGAGGAAGGGAAAACATGCCAGACTCGACGAGCCGAGTGGCCGATCGGCTGCTGCTTAACTTAGGTGATCGCCTGTGTACAGTGTGAGAGGCTTAGGTTAAGCAGCAGCTGATCGGCCGCTCGGCTCGTCGGGTCTGGCACATTCTCCCTTCCTCTGAGGAAGCCAGACCCGATGAGCAGGTGATAGAGACCTGGGGACTTTGGAAGGACAGAGTAGGGGCTCCAGAGCATCAGTAAGTCTGCTCAGAAAGATTATGTCGTTTGCTTGTGTTTTCCCTTCCTGCCTGCTGTCTCTTTTTCACCATGTACCTGCCCACCATGCTCTCACCATGTCCCCTTCCTGCTGTCCACCATGCTCTCACCATGTCCCCTTCCTGCTGTCCACCATGCTCTCACCATGCCCCCTTCCTGCTGTCCACCATGCTCTCACCATGCCCCCTTCCTGCTGCCCACATGCTCTCACCATGCCCCCTTCCTGCTGTCCACATGCTCTCACCATGTCCCCTTCCTGCTGTCCACCATGCTCTCACCATGTCCCCTTCCTGCTGTCCACCATGCTCTCACCATGCCCCCTTCCTGCTGTCCACATGCTCTCACCATGGCCCCTTCCTGCTGCCCACCGTGCTCTCACCATGTCCCCTTCCTGCTGTCCACATGCTCTCACCATGCCCCCTTCCTGCTGTCCACATGCTCTCACCATGTCCCCTTCCTGCTGTCCACATGCTCTCACCATGTCCCCTTCCTGCTGTCCACCATGCTCTCACCATGCCCCCTTCCTGCTGTCCACCATGCTCTCACCATGCCCCCTTCCTGCTGTCCACATGCTCTCACCATGCCCCCTTCCTGCTGCCCACCGTGCTCTCACCATGTCCCCTTCCTGCTGTCCACATGCTCTCACCATGTCCCCTTCCTGCTGTCCACCATGCTCTCACCATGCCCCCTTCCTGCTGTCCACCATGCTCTCACCATGCCCCCTTCCTGCTATCCACCATGCTTTCACCATGTCCCCTTCCTGCTGTCCACATGCTCTCACCATGTCCCCTTCCTGCTGTCCACATGCTCTCACCATGTCCCCTTCCTGCTGTCCACATGCTCTCACCATGTCCCCTTCCTGCTGTCCACATGCTCTCACCATGTCCCCTTCCTGCTGTCCACCATGCTCTCACCATGTCCCCTTCCTGCTGTCCACCATGCTCTCACCATGTCCCCTTCCTGCTGTCCACCATGCTCTCACCATGCCCCCTTCCTGCTGTCCACCATGCTCTCACCATGCCCCCTTCCTGCTGTCCACATGCTCTCACCATGCCCCCTTCCTGCTGTCCACCATGCTCTCACCATGCCCCCTTCCTGCTGTCCACCATGCTCTCACCATGCCCCCTTCCTGCTGTCCACCATGCTCTCACCATGTCCCCTTCCTGCTGCCCACCATGCTCTCACCATGCCCCCTTCCTGCTGCCCACCATGCTCTCACCATGCCCCCTTCCTGCTGTCCACCATGCTCTCACCATGCCCCCTTCCTGCTGTCCACCATGCTCTCACCATGCCCCCTTCCTGCTGTCCACCATGCTCTCACCATGCCCCCTTCCTGCTGTCCACCATGCTCTCACCATGCCCCCTTCCTGCTGTCCATCATGCTCTCACCATGCCCCCTTCCTGCTGCCCACCATTCTTACACTTTGCCCCAGCTGATATGAGCTCTCCTTCCAGACTGCCAGAAGCCAAGGGCTTCTCTGATTGGCTGGGAAATTATCACATCAGAACGTTTGAAGTGGACCAAAACCCTGCTTTATCAGCCTGGGAATCTTATAGATCCCCTCCCCGCGGGGCATCCAAAATCGGGATGCCCCGCTGTGTGAAACCCCCAGGTCGCCCATAAACTCACCTTCTTTCCCAGTTCAACGGCGCATGCACGAGCTGCGGCCGCATGCCCGCTATCCCTCTAGCAGGGCGCGTGCCTGTGTCAGCCATTTGAGAATGGCCAGCGCGGGCGCGCTCCCTGGAAGCTCGAGATGCAGCCGCCAGCGCACTCAGAGCCGCTGAGCTTAGACGTCGCTTAGACGCCCATAGCTCAGCGGCCCTCCACAATATTTTTAGTTTCTCATGTGGCCCCATGGAAAAAATAATTGCCCACCCCTGGATTAAACAGTAAAGTCTCAATCTTTGCAGATGATACTAAGCTGTGTAAAGTAATTAAAACAAAATAAGACAACAGGCAGCTACAAACAGATTTAGATAAATTGGAAGCATGGGCAGTTAAATGGCAAATGAAGTTTAACACTGATAAATGTAAGGTTATGCACATGGGAAGGAGAAATCTGTGTCATGATTACACACTAAAAGAAACACTTGGTAAAACAACAATGGAAAAGGACCTAGGGGTTTCAGTTGACAATAAGCTCAACTGTAGTAATCAATGCCAGGCAGCTGCTGCCAAAGCAAATAGGATCATGGGGTGCATCAGGAGGGGATATATGTGCTCATGACCAGAGCATCATTTTACCCCTGTACAAGTCACTGGTCAGACCCCATATGGAGTACTGTGTACAGTTCTGGGCACCTATGCTTAAGAGGGACATATCAGAACTGGAGCGCGTTCAAAGAAGGGCAACAAAGTTAATAAAAGGAGTGCAGGGACTAGAGTACCCTGAAAGATTGTCCAAGTTATGTTTATTTAGTTTAGAAAAAAGACGATTGAGGGGTAATCTAATAACTATGTATAAATATATTTGGAGTCAATACAAAGATCTGTCCCACAATCTATTTATACCCCGGAGTGTAACCATAACCCGAGGGCATCCACTAAGGTTAGAGGAAAGGTGCTTTCTCCACTGACATAGGAGGGGATTCTTCTCTGTAAGAGCAGTGAGACTATGGAACTCGCTGCCAGAGGAGGTAGTAATGATGGATACAGTAAAAACATTCAAAAGTGGCCTTGATGCCTTCCTGGCATGAAATAACATTTCCAGCTATGGCTGCTAGACTACTGGAAGAAGTTAAACAGGCTGAACTGGATGGACTAAAGTCTTTATTCAGCCTTACATACTATGTTACTATGTTACTATGAGGTGACAAGGAAGATTTATTTTAGAGAGTAGGGCAGCATTGTCTGAAAAACCCCCTTCTTAGAAGCATAGCGACTTCAGGGTCCACAGAGGCAAACGCCACCTCTGCGGATCTTGACAAAGCACTGGTACATGAGATAGCAGGTCCCGTCTCCCTGGAAGCTCCCAAGGTTCATGAATGGAGAGAGTTTTCAGTGCTGAGAACCAAGATCTCCTTGGCCACCAAGGGGCCAGAAGCAGAACCGTGGTTGGCTGCCCGGATAACTAGTTGAGAAATGGGGAACTATCCAGACTGGAGGAAATGTGTAAACCAGACCAAAGGGCAAATCGAGGGCCATTAAAAAGGAAAGGAAATGTAACAATTCTAGATATATTTATTATACTATATGATTACAGATATCCCCCAAATTATATTCCTGAATTCTTAGTAACACGCAAATAGGATGTGAGCCTGAGGTCCTGTCATTAGTCTATAGTAAACAAAGCATGTCCCATGAATACAATAAACTATATTCACACCTAGCTGCCAACAAGGTACCTTGAATTCCTAATTAGGTTGGACCCCGACTCAGACATTCAGATACACATGCATTAGATGATATTTATGAAGAGCGATGTCATTCCAGCAATATTACAGGTATTACTATATTAATTAGAGAGTCTTATACATAATTATAAGACCTTTCATTTGATATTAAACATAGTATATGTATTGGGAAGAGACTGATAATCTGCATATGTCAGACTCTGTATGATATGTATTTAGTGTTTGGGTTCATTTAGCTAAGAAATGAATGGGGGATTATAATTTTTTTTGTTGCAATATGAATATTGTGAGAATTATATTACTTTATGGAAAATGTATCTAATCTCACAGAGGTGGGTTGTAGGCAGTACAATGTACACACACCCATGAGGCTGGGAATGCTGGCCACACCCCCTAGTGTTAGTAGTTCAGGAGGCTGTTTGCAGGGGTATTCGGTGGATGGACGGGTTCATTTCACTATCGCCTGAAGCACTTTTCGGCCAAAGACAGCATCAGCTGAGGCCCTAACATCAACCTTGTAAAACTTGGTAAAAGGTATGAACTGAAGACCAAGTGGCGGCCTTACAAACCTGTTCAACAGATGCCTGGTGCTGAAAAGCCCAGGAGGCACCAATAGCTCTAGTAGAATGAGCAGTAATACGAAAAGGGGGTTCCTTCCCCCTGGCAGAATATGCTTGCTCCACTGCCTGTCTGATCCACTTACTGAGAGTGGACTTGGCTGGTGGCAAACCTTTCCTAGAGTCCTCTGTTAGGACAAAGAGCAAATCCGATTTCCTGAAGGATTCAGTCGCAACCAGGTAAAACTTAATGGCTCTGACCACATCCAAGGCATGGAGGGTCCTTTCCTTAGAATTAGTCGGTGCTGGACACAAGGAGGATAAGACAACTTCCTCATTAAGGTGAAAGGGAGAAACGACCTTAGGCAAAAAATCAGGTTTAAAGCGAAAAACCACCTTATCCATATGCCGCTCAAAGTAGGGAGGCTTCATACAAAGCACGGCCATCTCTGACAAGCGATGCACCGAGGTGATCGCTACCAAAAAGACCACCTTGAGAGTCAAAATAGGCAATGCAGCATCGCACAAAGGCTTGAAGAGAGGACCCTGAAGAGCAGAAAGTACGAAATTCAAGTCCCGCACCGATACTACTGACTTACGCGGTGGACGGACATGAGTGACAGCCTGAAAAAGGTCTTGATCAACCTGTGATTGGCAATGGATCTCTGGAAAAAGATGGCTAAAGCCGAGACCTGACCCTTGAGGGTGCTCAGCTGGAGACCCAAGTCTAAGCCGTGTTGTAAAAACTCCAGAATCCTAGAAATAGAGAATGTGCGACAAGGGAGACTCTTAGACTCGCACAAAGAAATGTAGGCGTGCCAAACTCTGTAGTATATCATGGAAGAAGACTTCTTCCGTGCCTGTATCATGGTATGCACAACCGTGGCCGACAGCCCTTTCTCCGTCAGAATTGAGGTTTCAATAGCCAGGCCGTCAAAGGCAGCGTCTGTAAATTGGGGTGCCGCAGCGACCCCTGAGCGAGAAGCCCTGGGTCGTCAGGCATGCTGTAGCGATCAAGAATGGTTGGTACCCCTTCCTGGGCTATCTTGCGCAGAAACGGAGGGAATGCATAAAGGAGCTTGCACTCCGTCCAAGGAATTGCCAGAGCATCTGTAGCAAAGGCCAGAGGATCCCTTGACAAGGAGACGAACCTTGGGAGCTTGTGATTGTGTCTGGACGCAAAGAGGTCCACATCTGGCTGAACCCAGCGGAGACACAGAGCGTGAAAGATCTTGTTGCTGAGAAACCATTCCCCAGGCGTGAGGTCGCACGACCCCTCAAATGTGGAGTCAAGGGAAGAAGCACCAACCAGATCGCTCTCAGCTCCAGGAGATTTATGGACAAGCGGTTCTCCTGCGGACCCCACTGACCCTGGATTTTCTGCGTCTGCCAAACGCCTCCCCAGCCGGTCAGACTGGCATCCGTGGTAACAGTCTCCCACTGGGGAGTCAGAAAGGACTTGCCCACCAATAGGTTCCTGGAGTCCAGCCACCACAAGAGGGACTGCCTGGCCAGGGGGGACAGTGAAAATTCCTGTTCCAATGACTCCTGCATCCGGTCTCAGATGGTCAACAGGTTCGACTGAAGAGGTCTTTGGGAAATTGGGCGAAGGGCACGGCCTCGAATCATGACACCATCAGGCCCACCAGTCTCATCCCCAGACGGATCGATGGCCGCTGACAAGACAGCAAGGCCTGCACCTGCGTCTGGAGGCCCAAAACCTTCTCAGGTCAAGGTCTTTCTGCCACTGCAGAGGTGTCTATCGTCATGCCCAGGAAGGACCTCACTGTTGAGGGAATGATAGAAGACTTTGGGTAGTTGACTACCCAGCCGAAATCCTCGAGAGTGGACAACACCGTCCGGGTATCGCTCTTGGCCTGCTGAAGAGACTGAGCGGCAATCAGCAAATTGTCCAGATACGACAGCACACAAATGCCCTGGTTCCTCAGGATAGCCATGATGCCCGCCAGCACCTTGGTGAAGACACGGGGGCTGAGGATATCCCGAATGGCAGTGCCACAAACTGGTAATGCTGATCCTCCAGAGCAAACCTCAGGAAACCCTGATGCCCCTGGAATATCGGGATGTGCAGATAAGCATCCCTGATGTCCACCGTGGTCATGAAGTCACCGGGCCGAAGCAAGCTCACTGCTGACCGTAGGGTTTCCATGCGGAAATGTCTGACTCCGACAAACCTGTTGAGCCCCTTCAGGTCCAGGATAGGCCTCAACGTTCCGTCCTTCTTGGGAACCGTGAACAGATTGGAGTAGAAACCATGACACTGTTCCTGACGAAGTACAGGACAGACCACACCTAACCGCAGGAGGTGTTGCACAGCCATTCTCAGGCCCTGTGCCTTCAATGGGTTCTGGGATATCGGAGACCAAAGCAATCTTGAGGGCGACCTGACTGCCAGCTCTATTTTGTAACCGGAGGACACCACCTCCTGAATCCACCGATCCGAGACACGCCGTCTCCAGATATGAGCAAATAGCAGAAGCCGTCCCCCCACCCGGATGGGTGAGGGCGCCTCCTCATGCCTAAGGGGCCTTGGCAGGGGGCTTGGACTAGGCTCCCCAGGTGGGATTGGATCGGCCGCGGTACCTACCTCTTCCCCAGGTATCTCTGCGGCCACCTGAAAATGAAGAACCTCTTCCTCCTCGAAAGGAGCGATAGGCAGAAGAACCCCGAAAGGGCCGCGCAGGCTTCCGTCGCTGAGGGAGTCTACCATCCTTGACCAGGGAGGTCCAGACGCTCACCGAACAACCTGTGCCCCACGAAGGGGATACTAGTGCGCGACTTTTTGGCTGCAGCATCAGCCGACCATTGCCGCAACCAGAGCGAGCAGAGACAACAAAGGCAACGAAGTCCACGCAAGCCTTGAGGTCTTTAAAATCCTCCGCCTGCTTGTGAGTTTTAGCGCTATCCACAAGGCATCTCACCTTCTTTCTAATGGCCAGGGGGACAATAGCTGCGGCACACACAGGCCGAAACAAGGCACCAGAAAAGGTGAAGGCATGACAGACCAGCTGATCCATGCGCTTATTAGCTGGATCACGTAAGGAAGTGGTATCAGGTGAAGGCATAATAGTAGTGTTGGACAACCCCGACACAGGAGCATCCACTTCTGGAGGACGAGACCATAGCCGGACCAGCTCCTCAGGGAAGGGATACCGCCTATCCAGGCCCTTAGGCACCGACGGTAGTTTGTTAGGCCTTCCCCATTCCTTGAAAATCATATTAGAAAAATGGGCCTGCTCTGGAAAGACTCGCCTCTGTCTTTTGGGCCTAAACAAATCACCCTGCTTCCTCTTAGCCGCTCTAGGAGGGACAATGTGTAAAGTCTCAAACACTGAGGCAAGCAACTTCTCCGTATCATCAGGGAGCCACGCATCCTCATCCAAGAAGAAACCAGACAAACTGTCCTCGCCAGCAGAATAATACGCAGAGGACCGTGACTCCTCTGGCAACTCACCTTCCTCCACAGAGGCCAAACCGTCAAAAAAAATCATTATCATTATCCGAGTAAACGGACTCGATGTGCCGTCTCTTACTCGTGGCCTTCCTAGAAGCCGTTCGCTAGATCCATCTCTCGAGACTGGCCAAATCAACATGGGACCCCCTGCTGGCTTCCCCCTCACTGGGGGCTGAATGCAGCAGCGGGGGTCCTGGAGAGGCCGCAGGCAATGAAGGGATAGGGGCAGGTACGCCCGCCCGATCATCCTCGAAAATGACGCTCCTGGCGCAAGTGGTACAAACAGTGCTGAATCAGCCCAGAGGACATGCACTGCACATGGGGCAGAGCTTCACCCGCCCAGAAGGGGCCCCCAAATAACTATCCCCAGATGCCTTCATTATAGTGATTAGAAGAAAATTAGTATGCAGGTTACAAGGCACCGACGGCCCAAACCTAATTAGCCCTCTTATATAGTCCCTCCCTTGTGATCCCTCTTAATTAAAAAAGAAGAGGGGGGCGGGGGACCGGGAGGAAGCACAATCTATCAATGGGCCCACCTAAAAGACACAAGTGAAAGAAAGCCATAAGTATCCCACAGCACATGCGCGTAATAGATAAAACAAATTACATTAGTAATAGGGACTCACGACACCGCAAGCGTAGGCCAACACCGGAGGGGTCCCAGCAAGCGTGGCAGAGGGGGAGCAGCAGCTCAGCGCATTCCTCAAGGGGCGGGTTGCATGGTGGTGATGCGAAAAGCGTCATCGTGCGCCCCCCCCCCCCGGCGGTGCGAACAAGGAGCGCCTTCCCCAAAATGGAGGCCTATCTCCACCAGAAGCCCCCGCATAGCATGGCACTGAACGGCCCCAGCGGGCCCCCTACAACCCGCACACGCGGCCACACCGCCGCGGTGTCCGCCCCCCCCCCCCCTCACAGCGTAACAGCCTAAAGACGGAGGGGAGCAGGAGACAACTCGAGGGAGCGAGGGAGGTGTGTATAACATGCGCAAGGTAAAATACAGTGACTGTAACACCAACACAACACAGCAATAAAGCTTGTGGGGCAAGAAGGGAATGAAAACCAGTGTGCACTAAGTGGTTCCTCCCCCCCCCCCGATAGGCTCACCATCAGCCTACGGCCGGCAGGGTCTGCGGCCCAGAGCCGAGCTCTGCTAAAAACGCCTGACCCCGGCGTTCTCCCTACCGTCACAGTCCCGACAGCCGTGGCTGGGAGGCAAAAGGTGGGTCCACGGGATCAGTGGTAATAGGGTTCACAGTGGCCGACGGGCTAGGAGGCCCCGCTCAGCTGCAATATCCCGGAGAGAGTATCCAACGATCTTCAGCAGCCAGACTGCAAGATGAACACTGGGAAATCATAGTGAGACACCTGATTTTATAGGGGGGCCGGGAGGAGTGACAGCTTTTGATCTTGCAGTCGAGCGCCCCCTGGGGGCGGAATACCCACGTATCATCTCTTTGGGACGACCTGGACTGGATATAGGGAAAATGCTATTTACTGCTTTTTATAAAGAAATACAATATCATGCAGAATTGAGTTCAACCTTTTGGCCCGACCCTCCACAATATTTTTAGTTTCTCATGTGGCCCCATGGAAAAAATAATTGCCCACCCCTGTGTTAGAGGGAAGTGAGGTATGTGCCTGGACGAAGGGGCTCGAGCGCGCAGATTGGACGAGCGACTGCGCATGCGTCGTAGGACCAGGAAGAGGTGAGCTTGTTAGGGCGACCTGGGGGTTTTCACACAGCGGGGCAGCCCCGATTGTGGTGCCGGGGGGCAAGGACCAAAACCCAGGATAATCAAAATCCTGGGTTTTGGTCCACTTTAAATATGCCAGAGGCTCGACTAGAATCTTGGTAAAGATCCTGGGAGCTGATGCCAGACCAAAGGCAAGACAGAAAATTTAAAGTGCATTGTCTGGTCTCCTACTTTTATTGCAAATTTCTGGAAAGTATGAGCACAGCGGCTCATTGAGACCATAAAGGAACCCAACGGAAGCAGATTCCTGACAGAGAAGATGGATGCGATGTGGAAATGTCTATAACCTACCAAGAGATTCAGTTTCTTTAAACCGGACCTTCACCATGATTTATTGAAAAGCCCAAACCCTTCTAAAATGATTCCCCAGCATCTAAAATTAATATAATTTAAGGTTTTAGTCACTTAATATTCTTTCTCCCACTGGGCTGCAATTCTGTTCAGGACTTTAGGATACAGGCGCCGCCATCTTGGCTCAGAAGCATCACACTTACTGAGGAGGAGAGTGGGATAAAATACAGGGGGGTGGGTTATAGCTGTGCTTTGCTCAGACAGAGCAGAGCTGGGGTCAGGAAAAGGTCAGCAATCCCAGAATGCAGCAGCACAGTCAGAAGGCACTTCCTGTTTGCAGGCTGCCTGATGTTCCATGAGCCGCCATCTTGGATGTTTAAAGGCTCATAACATGCAGTATATGCAGGTAGGAGGACTTTTAATGTGAGCAATCTGTATGTACAGGGTGTAGGAAACATATATAAGACTCTTATTCAGAGTGAAGGACCGCTTTAAGTTGAGAATGAACTGGAATCCCCGAAAGCCTTCTTCACTAGAAATATGCTTGAATAGAACTCCTTCCCCCACTGCTGTCTGGAAACTGAGGCAATCACCCCCATGTCCAACATAGAATCTTGACTGTCGCCGCCTTGTAGACCTGTTCCACCAAAGCCTGATGTTGGAAAGCCCAAGACGTGGCTGGAGTGAGCAGTGACTCGTAAGAGCGTTTCCTTCCCCTTGCAGGTGTAGGCTTGTGTGACCACCTGCCTGATCTATCTGCTAAGAGTGGACTTGGTCACTGCCAGGGCACTCCTTGGCCCTTACAGGATAATGAACAAGACATTCTTTTTACGTAGCTCTCGAGTAGCGGCCAAGTAATACTTTAATGCCCTGACCACATTGAGGGAATGCAGGAGTCGCACCTCATGAGTGGTGAGTGGGACGAGGGCACAAGGACGGTAGCACCATCTACTGATTAAGCTGGAAGGGAGAGACCAACTTGGGCAAAAATTCCTGCTTAACATGAAATACTGCTTTGTCTTCAAGCAGCACCAAAAAGGGTGATCTGATTGAGAACGCTGCCAGCTCCCGAATCCGCTTGATGGAGGTGAACGAGCAGCCTTTGTAGAGGCCTGGAGTGGAACTAGACATACAGGACGGCCTCGATGGTGGACACCATCATGCCCTGCCTGATTGTGGAATGTTCGGCTGTCAGCAGCAACCTCACAGCCTCCTGAAGAGCCATGCCCTTCTGAACGAGAAGAAAGACCCGTTGCCTGTCGAGTCAATGATAGGTACCTGGGACTTGGGGTAGTTGATCACCATCTGAAAAGTTCCAGCGTGGACAGGACCGTCCAAACATCCTGCAGTGCCTCTGTCAGAGATGGGGCTCGGATGAGCAAGTCGTCCAGGTAGGGGGTGATGTGCACACCCTTCCTCCGCAGAAGCGCCATCATCCCCGCCCAGACTTTCATGAACACTTGCGGAGCAGTGGACAGTCCGAACGGCAGCGCCACAAATTGGAAATGTTGGGTGCACACCACAAAGCGCATGTATTGTTGGTGACCAGGGAAGATTGGGACATCCAGATAAGCATCCTATATGTCTACCGTGGCCAGAAAATCCCCCTGTTGCAAGCCGCCGTCCTTTCCATGTTGTGGGAAGGCTTGGATGCCACAAACCTGTGTAGAGGCCAGGTCCAGAACTTGATCTTGTATCTGGAAGAAATTACCTCTTGGACCCAGAAAGGGGTTTTCGCTTACCTGAAAAATCCTCACAGCATCTGGAGTCTGTTGAACCTCTGAATTTCGAAAATTCGGAGACCTGTGAAACTAGGTCCTCAGTTTCCATTTCTGTGGAAGCCTAGTCAACTTCCCACCCATGGCCTCCTGGACCAGGTCATCAAAAAGACGACCCTCTGCAAAGGGGAGGGCAGCAAGTGTCTTCTTCAAAGCAGTGTCAGACAACCACTGTTTCAGCCAGACTGTGCGCCACAAGGAGACTGGCAAGGCCACCCACCAGACGCACCAGTCGTCCATAGCCAGCACAATGTATCTAAAGACCTCCACAGCGAAAAAGTTTAGGCCAAGTGCAGAGGAACGCGAACCTCCATGTCGCAAACGCCCCTTCTGCTGCTTCATCCAGACCTTACCTGCCATAGCCACCATGGGCAAAATGTAAAAATGGGCAAGCCTGGGAAAAGTCTGCCTGACCTTTTGGTGCTTGTAGGGTTCATCCCTCTTCAGCCGAGGAGTAGAGAGGTGCAGAACCTCCAATATTGTCTCAATTAGCTCCTCAATCTGATCCGTCAAGTGATCCGGAGGGTATCCCAGCGCATGTGTGGCTTCCGGTTCCTCGACGCTGTCGGACGACACTTCCCCCTCAGACCGGCCAGAAATAGATCCTGAACCGCTAAATAGGTCCTCGGCATAGGAAAAGTCCTGACGAAGTGGTGGGATCAGATCGCCACGCAACGTGTCGGGTGGATGAATTGGACTAGCGCCTCATATTTGGTGGTGTCGCCCTGATGAAGTGACATGGAGAGTCGTCACATAACGCGTAGACGCATAAAGGGGTGGTGTGCTGGTCCCTGGTCATGTAAGATCTATTAATTTGTATTTACATTTGTTTTGCTTGTTCCTGGCGGGTCCTCTGATTGGTTATAGATAGGAGTATGAAGATATATATGTATGCACTATAGCACTTCCACTTGTTTTGTCTGTTATTGGTCTGGTTATGTATTTATTAGGATAGTTTGAATATTGATGGGTATATATACATTTTTTGCACTTTTAGTAAGTAAATAATTTTTTTACAGTAGCACTTTGCACTTTAATAATACCTGGCCGGGACCTTAGGGCATCTTTTTATTGATTTTGTGATAGTTTTTATTATTATTATTATTATTATATGACCATAGTAACAACAGGTGACTATTTTTTGCCCCCTCTTCCTCCCTCCCTTCTATAAGGATTGTAATGAGTTATGTGTTTTTAACATGTCTTTTTGTGTAGAGATTTGTAGCTAATAGAGATTTATTTTGTATAAAATTGTATATAGTGGTGCCACATTTTCTAGGGGACGTGGGGAGTTGTGGGGCTCCTCTCCTTTGTGCATTTCTCATATTTGGTGACATATACTTTCATTGGCTTGCATTAACATTTGATGGTTTACGTATTTCAGACACTAGTGCACCTCTTAATACTATTATCTTGCACTTTATGCCCCACCTCTGCACTTTCTATTTTGCACATGCACTTTCTATTATAGCATCCCATAGATTAATAGGGATACTACTTTTTTCTCTTTTAGTCTTAGGCACCAGTGTCATGATATTAAATACACCATCAAATATTTGCATGAATTTTTTCTTACATTTATTAATTAGAGCAGAATTTTTGTATGGTCCAACTCCCTTCCCCCTGCTCATATTTTTAATGGTTTTTAAATTTGTCTTGTATCTTATTGTAATCATGCTTATGTAAAACATTTTTTCTATAATAAACTTGTATTGCACCTTAATTCATATATAGTGCGGCTAAGTTGCTTTCCAGCAAGGTTTGGTGGACTTTACTGGTAGTCCACTCACGGTAGCTTTTGTATATATTTAACCGCCCCATCGGGGTGTCCTTGCCAGCACCATATAACTTTCAACTATTGAGCAGTGCGGGACCATCTTGTAGAAATTTCCTCGGCCTTCAGACTCCGTCTGAAGACTTCCCGCCTGGGCGGGCAGAGACAGATTCGGGAGGCCCCTGCTGATGAAGGCCACTAAGCATGCTCTCCAAACGAGCCACCATGTCAGCCACGTCCGAATGAGGAACCACATCCATGTCCCAAGAACCCTGGGAGAAAAATGGACCTGGCAGCCCACCCGAGGGGGTACCCTGCTCTAATGAGTCCGAGTCTGAAGCCACATGGGAAACTCAACGATCTGACTGAGGTGCGGAACCTGCCAGCTGTGTGAAGCAACGCAGGACAGTGATCCTTCGCCCGAGGTCAGGCGTGCTTGGCACATGGGACAGGCGGTACCACTCTCCGTTAAAATACAAAACCACGGTGCCTCTTATGCCTCCAACATGGTATAATAGCCGCTATAACTGCAAAAAAAAAAATACAGCTGAGCACCAATTTCCACACCCCCCTGCTTGTCTACTACTGGTCAGACCTGCCCGCACTACCGGAAAAGCAACCTCCCTGCAGCTGAAATCAATCCACTGGCCCAGGATGCAGCAGTTACCGGACTCCCAACCTGCAACAACATGAAAAAATGTCAGACTCCCCAGGAATCAGTACAAGTAAAAAAGCTTTGCCCCCCAAAGGAAGCCCTACCTGACCAGGGAAACCGTTGGGCTGAAGCTGCGCTGGAACCAATCCTCAGCCCAGGAACAGGGAGGCAGTGCAGGAGCTGACAATCAACGATCTCAGAATGTAGCAGGGGCCTCAGGCACCACACAAGATGATGCTGCCTCGTTCTGTCAGTGAGGAGAAGGTGGCGGGGCCACGGACCTCGCAAATGTGGTAGCCCCATCCCCTTCTCAAGTCCTCCACTAAGACATGAGCGGACAGAAGCCACGTCCCCCCGCCGGCGTCACAGACGTGGATGGCCCATCCCCTTTTTGAATTAGTTAATGGGCAGGCCGCATGACTGGTGGCTTACGCCCCCCTCACAGTGAGGGCACCTCCCTCTCCAAACACTGGCAGCCGAGCTCTGAATGAACTCTGATCAGCATGACTGCCCAGCAGTAAGCACCAAAAACACCAGGGAGCCCGGCCCTTAGCTCAGGCCCCACCCAGCAGCCTTGGGGAAGCAGGTCTCTCACAGGGTGTCATGTCAAGAACAGTAAAAACAGGCAAAAGTTACTATTCGTGGGGGGAGCAATTCAGGGGACGCTAGTTAAAAATGTGGGTTTTGGTCCGCTTTAGCTGGGAGCACGTACGTTGATGGCACCCGGAGGGAAAGGCACAGCCCTCGCCTTTCTCTCCTCGCAGCTTGGTGAGCAAATCACACCCCCTGCGCCGCAGACCTCCTGCCCAGCCCATCTCCCGGAACGGTTTCGACTGCATACCATGTCAGGTAGTGGTGGGGGGGGGGGGAAGCATTTCCTGATCACTCCCAAAAATTATCCTTAGAGTAATCTAAGGAATACCCCTCCTGCCTAAGTATCTAGGTCAGCGGAGCCAGGAAATGGGTCTGCCCTGCACAAAACCCAAAAGCCAGGAACACAAACAGCTGGAGGTTGGGAGGAGGAGCCGAAGCTTTATTCATTTCTGGTGGTCATGTGTTCCAACCTAGGGGCGGAGCCATATGATCAAGACTATTCTACCCTAAGGATGTTTTGAGAAAGTGGGCCTACCCTTTAAGTACATCTTTTGGCACAAAAAAAGTACACTTTCAAAAATGCCTTGATGGGCTTGTAGGAAGTTATGTCTGATGCCCTGGGTCACCAGCCCCTGTGATTGATGGGCCGGGTTGGTAGCACAGAGGGAAGGAGAGTTGCCATTATCCATGTCCGGACTGAGCAGAAGCGAAAAGGTTGGATTGAGCACTGATCCAGAGCATTGTTGGGATATGACCAAGCGGGTGGTGTCACAATGGGCCGGCTTCTGCTAAGAAGAGCTTCGATCCAGCTCTAGGCTAAACAGCGGAGGTGTATAACTGGAAGCCTTATGTTATGCAATAAGATAAACCCTTGGATGCCCCCAGTAGACACATGTCTGAAGAGCTGCATCTGCAGAGATGATACAGTAAACCGTAAAAAACTAAAGCGGGAGGCCATGCTGCAGGTGCCTCCCTCCCCAGCTCATCAAGTTTGTTGTCAACACCAGATACATATGACACGTTGACGCCTACAGAACACGGGACCATTCTATTTTGGGGACCTCGTCTTGAAATAGATCTCCCTACACAGCGGACGTGCTAGCAGCAGCCCCATCATCCCTTAAAAAAAGCCCTTGAGAAATGGAGACCGGATTCTCATTAGGGTAAAAAAGACAATTCTGTGAGTACTCACCTGTAGAATTGCTTTTACTATGCATGGCACGGCCTGCTTCAAGAAGTCCTTACGTATGGGATATTCCGCCACAAGGTGACGCAGTGCACTGCAGAAGAATTGTGGCTCCTCCCGGTACCATATAAAAACAGGATCACCAATAGACCAATCCAGTGTTGACAAGCAGTTATTCAAGAAACCGGGAGATAATAAAAGGTAAAAAAGGTAACAAACCCCAACTAACTTGGAACAATCACCATAAAGAATAATGATGACAAGGGTGGGGTAAAGCAGGCCGTGCCATACATAGTAAAAGCAATTCTACAGGTGAGTACTCACAGAATTTTCTTTTTCCTATTGCATGGCACGGCCTGCTTCAAGAAGTCCTTACGTATGGGACGTCCATCAGCAGTGTCCGTAAGGTAGGGTGCCCCCCAAAAAAGTAACAACAGGCAGCTCAAACCACTACCGCCTGAAGTGTTAAGGCCTCAGCATCAGCTGAGGCCTTAACATCAACCTTGTAAAATTTGGAAAAAGTATGAACAGAAGACCAAGTTGCGGCCTTACAAACTTGTTCAACAGAAGCTTGGTGCCCAAGACGCACCAATAGCACGAGTGGAATGAGCAGTAACCCTAAAAGGAGGAACCTTCCCCCTGGCAGAGTAGGCCTGCTCCACCGCCTGACGGACCCACTTGCTGATAGTGGATTTAGCCGGAGGCAAACCCTTTCTAGGTCCAGCAGGAAGAACAAAAAGAGCGTCAGATTTCCTGAAAGACTCAGTAGCAACCAAATAAAACTTCAGAGCCCTGACAACATCCAAAAAATGAAGGGTCCGCTACTTGGAATTAGCAGGGTTAGGACATAAAGAAGGCAAAACAATGTCCTGATTGAGATAAAAAGCAGACACAACCTTAGGCAAGAAATCCGGCTTAAGCCGAAACACCACCTTATCCTGATGCCACTCAAAATAAGGGAGCTTTGATGGAAAGCGCCACCAGCACAGAAACTCGCCCGACCGAAGTAATGGCCACCAAAAAGGCCACCTTAAGAGTCAGAATGGGCAAAGCAGCCCCACGGATAGGCTCAAAGGGAGGACCCTGCAGAGCAGACAACACCAGATTCAGGACCCAAACCAGTAGCATAGGCATACGTGGCGGACGCACATGAGTAACTCCCTGGAAAAAAGTCTTAACCAAACGGTGATCGGCAAAGTGTCTTTGGAAAAAAATTTCCAGAGCCGACACCTGTTCCTTGAGGGTACTAAGTTGAAGGCCCGAATCCAAACCATGTTGCAAAAATTCAAGAAAACACCCGGCAAGGAAGAGACTTGGACTCACACCAGGCAATGTAAGCATGCCAAACCCTGTAGTAGATAAAGGACAAGGACTTCTTCCTAGCCCTAATCATGGTATCAACAACAGAAGTTGGCAACCCCTTATCCATCAAGATGGGAGGTTTCAGCAGCCAAGCCGTTAAAGCAAGCGTTTGTAAATTGGGATGGCACAGTGAGCAGATCTGGATCCTTGGGCAAGACATACTGATCTACTGCCAACTGCACGATGTCTGCGAACCACACCCACCTTGGCCAACAGGGGGCCGCCAGAATGGCTGGTACCCCTTCCTGGGCTATCTTGCGCAGCACCCTGCCCAGCAGAGGAAAGGGAGGGAACACATAGAGAAGCCGAAACTCCGTCCAAGGCATTGCTAGCGCATCCGTGGCGCAGGCCAGAGGATCCTGTGACAGGGAGACATACCTGGGAAGCTTGTGATTGTGGCGGGAAGCAAACAGGTCCACATCCGGCTGACCCCAGCGGTTACACAGGGAGTGAAACACCTTGTTGCTGAGGGACCATTCCCCCAACCGAGACGTCCCCCTGCTCAGGGAGTCCGCCTCCTGGTTCTCCACCCCCGGAATGTAAACCGCCGAGATGCAAGGGGCATTCTCTTCTGCCCAAGACAATATCAGGGACACTTCCTTGAGGGCTCGCTTCCTCCGATGATTGATATAGGCAACCGCTGTCTGGTTGTCCGAGCGGATCTGAACAGCCCGACCCCGAATGTGTGTGGTCAGCTGAGAAAGAACCAACCTGATCGCCCTCAGTTCCAGGACATTGATGGGAGCATGGGCCTCTTGGGGGCCCCACCGACCCTGAACTTCAGAGACTTCCAAAAGCCCCCCCAACCGGTCAGACTGGCATCTGTGGTGACAGTCTCCCAGCATGGAGGCAGAAAGGTCCTTCCCACTAGAAGGTTCCTTGAGTCCAGCCACCACGAGAGGGACTGTCTGGCCAGGAGGGACAGAGCAAATTCCTGATCCAGGGTCACAGGGTCCCGATCCTAAACTGACAACAGGTGCAACTGAAGAGGTCTCATGTGAAACTGAGCAAAAGGGGACCGCCTCGAAGCAGGACACCATCAGGCCCACTAACTGCATCCCTTGCCGGATGGAGGGATGGGGACACAAGAGCAGAGCCCGTGCCTGCTTCTGAAGGCACTCCACTTTCTGCTGAGGCAGGAATACCTTGACCTGAGAGGTATCCAGAGTCATGCCCAGAAAGGACCTCACCAAAGACGGAGACAGTGAAGACTTGGGATAGTTGATCACCCAACCGAAGGACTCGAGAGTGGAGGTCACCACCTGAGTATCCTTCTCGGCCTGATGAAGAGACTGAGCCGCAATCAGAATGTCGTCCAGGTAAGGGAGGATGCGAATGCCCCGATTCCGCAGCAGAGCCATCATGCCCGGCAGCACCTTGCTGAACACCCAAGGCGCCGAGGTGATACCGAACGGTAAGGCCACAAACTGGTAATGCTGATCCTCTAGAGCAAACCTGAGAAATCTCTGATGACCTGGAAAGATTGGCATGTGAAGATAGGCATCCTTGATGTCCACGGAGGTCATGAAGTCGCCCGGGCGAAGGGTACTGACAGCCGAGCGTAGCGCCTCCATGCGAAAGTGCTTGAACCTGACAAACTTGTTGAGGGCCTTCAAGTCCAGGATGGGCCTTAAAGTGGACCAACACCCAGGATTTTGACTATCCTGGGTTTTGGTCCACTTCGGCGGGGCACCCCGATCGGGGGTGCCCCGCTGTGTGAAACCCCCCAGAAACCCCAAAAAACTCACCTCTCAGCGCTCCCACGTGAGCGCCGCAGCCAATCCCCGCCAACGTCCAGGCGGGGATCAGGAACGTCCAAGACGCTTCCGCCGTCGCCGCCTCCCGCGCGTCACTCTCGGCGCGCGCGCGCCCCCGCCGGCCATTCACAGAGGGCCGGCGCGGGCGCGCGCACGTCTGGAGGGGCGCGCGGGAGGCGGCGGCGGCGGAAGCGGCAGCGGATCAGGTAAGGTGTTTTTGGGGTTTCTGGGGGGTTTCACCCCGCGGGACATCCCGATCTCGGATGTCCCGCGGGGTGGGAGGTGATCGGCCCGGGAATCTTATAGATTTCCGGGCCGATCACCCCTGGGTGTTGGTCCTCTTTAAGGACCCGTCTTTTTTGGGAGCCGTGAAAAGATTGAAGTAGAACCCCTGACCCCGTTCCTGGGAAGGCACCAGACAAATGACTTCCGACTCCAACAGACGTTAAACCGCAAGGCGCAAACCCTGAGCTGACAGATCGTTTTGAGACATCCGGGATCTGATGAATCTTGGGGGCGGCCAGGCTGCAAACTCTATCTTGTAACCGGAGGACACCACCTCCTGAATCCACCGGTCTGAGACACGGAGCCTCCAAACGTGAGCAAAGAGCCGAAGCCGTCCCCCCACCTGGATGGGTGAGGGTGGCCCTCATGCTTGAGGGGGCTTGGGAGAAGGTTTGGGCTTGGGACCCCATGAGAGACCGGGACGACCACGTGATCTGCCACGGCCCCAAGAATCTTTGCGGCTACTCGAAAAGAGGGAGCCACGACCTCCTCTGAGAGCACGAAAGGAGCAGAGGGCACCCGAAAAGGCGGCAGCAGCATCAGCCGCCCACTGACGCAACCAAACAGAGCGGCGCATAGCCACCAAAAGGGCAGAGGCCCTACCACTCAGCCGTACCGCATCATCCATGGCAGTAACGACAAAGGCAACAAAATTAGAGCAAAGCAAGAGGGCCCTGTAATCCTCCCCCCTGCTACCAGCCGTAAAGCCATCAAGGAGACGCTTGAGCTGCTTCTTAAGGGCAATAGCTGTAATGGCAGTCGCGCAGACCGGACGCAACACAGTCCCCACAAATGTAAAAGCATGGCAGGCCAGCTGATCCATGCGCCGGTCCTCGCTGTCCCGCAGTGTAGTAGTGTCAGGGGAAGGCATGACCGAGGTGTTGGACAGCCCTAGAATGGGAGCGTCCACCTCAGGGGGACACGACCATCGCTTGACCAGGTCAGCAGGAAAGGGATACCTCTTATCCAACCCTTTGTGTACCGCGGCCAATCTACTAGGACGTTCCCACTCCTTGAGCACCATATTAGTGAAATGGCCCTCAGGGAACTCCAGAAGCTGTTTATCAGGACGAAAGAGCTCACCCTGCTTCCTCTTAGATTGTGAGTGCCAGATTGCCAGAGTGCCAGATTGCCACCTCAGGGGGGACAATGTGCAAGATTTCAAAAATGTGAGCCAACAGGTTATCAGTGTCATCAGGGAACCATGAGTCCTCCCCAGACGCAGACACAGGGTCACTGTTGTCACCTTCCTGCTGGTCCCCAGAGGAGTCAGAGTCCTCTAGGGAGTAACACCACCAAAAGCATCAATTCCCTCATCCTCCTCCGGAAAGAGGGAGGGCGTGGGAGCCAGGTGCCCCTTCTTGCCAGAGGCCTTTCGCGGAACAGGCCTGGCAAGCTGCCTTTCAATGCTGGCCACACGCAGTGCCAGATCAGATTGTGAGCCCCTGCTAGAATACCCCTCACTGGGGGCTAAATGCAGGCGCGGAGGGGTAGGAAATGCACACCGCGGCCCTTACCCATACGTAAGGACTTCTTGAAGCAGGCCGTGCCATGCAATAGGAAAAAAATATTATTCGGGTTGCTTAAGTACCTGTCCAGCCACACACCAACTTCTCTCCCTGCCTCCATCCCCTTTAGAGACAGTATATAATGAGTCATTTCAAAGCATCCCAACATTTCTATGTATTCTAAGTGAAGCTGCTTTCATTGTTTCATTTTCTAGGTGTGGCTGTAAAGGGCAGGTCATGGTGCAGCTTTACAAGTCATGTGTGCACAATGCTCTGCGCTCACTTGTGGCGAGATCTTCATAGGACAGAGCGGCTGTTAGACCACTTTTAGCATGATCCTGGAGAAGCCATAGAATGGCGGGGAACATTGGACCTGCATGGAGTTGTCTGGTGGATGTAGCCAGTGCGGTGAAAAATCTGCTGGGTGGGCGTGGCCAGGGCAGTGGAAAGAAAAAACTTTTTTTCAACATCCAAGGTACACAGGAAAGGAGTGTTTTGGTCTGCTTTAAAATGGGTCAAAATCCTTGTAACACAGGTTACAGATTGCACCTGGGGATTTGGGATGCTCCACTGTGTGAAACCCCTGAGATTACTTGTATATTCACACCGGGAATCAATCCTTAGGTGCATGTGCAAGGCTCCGGCAACATTCCCAACAATCTGATGTGTGCACCTGCCGCCAGCGTACCCGAATGTTTTGCGTGCAGCAAGGAGAGCAGCCAAAACCTGGTTTAAAGTGGACAAAAACTCAAGTCAGCGAATCTAAGCCTTCGTCTAAGGCTTCCCCTGCTACCCTCTGACAGGTAGGACCGGGAAAGAAGGGTGGTTTCACATAGCGGATAGACGATGCCCCGTGGGAGGGAATCAATTGGCCCGGGAATCGTATAGAACCTTAATTTCCAGGCCAAGTTGTGGGTTTTGGTCCACTTTGAAGGACAAGTATTGTTTGCCGACTGCTCTGGCAACAGACTGTGTGTTTATTTTCATTAATGACACTTTGTTACATCTATTAGTGCAAGGGGAAGCTTGTTACATTTAGATACAGTTGTATTTTCTGTTACATATGTATCTAAATGTAACAAGTTTCTCCCTGCACTAAGAGAAGTGACACTTATCAGCTGAGAGGCAGAGAAGTGCCATTAATGAAAATAAACACAGCCCATTGCCAGAGCAGTTGGCAAAGGATACTTGTCCTTTAAGGGGGGGGGGGGGGGGTGGTAACAAATGGCAGAGCAGGGAGGCTGCAAAAGGGCCCCTGAGGCTGCTGCCCAAGGGCCCATATACACCTGTAGCAGGTATGTAAAAGTATATCTACAATAATACAGGATTCTTCTCTGTAGGAGCAAAGAGACTATGGAACTCCCTGTGAGGGGAGGTATTTATAAAGAATACACAAAACGAGCCCAAAGTAACCTGGATGCCTTTCTTGCATGTATTAACATTACCAGCTAAGGTTACTAGACCACTGGATGGACATTCTCTTACACACAGGGTGAACTGGATGGACTAAAGTCTTTATTCAGCCTTACATACTAGGTTACAGGGCTCGCTGAAGATGTAAGAGGCTAGGTTAGGTTAGTCCTTAAGTGTAGTCATTTGTAAATTATATATAAAATCGAGTACAAATAGAGTCTGGCATACAATTGCAACACTGCATAGTTCTCACTAACATTCAGGGTGCCATGTTCTGTAATCAGTGTATGAACGCTGGTGATCTTTGCTCCAATTCCTCAGTCAGCAAGCGCTCTGCCCCCAGCCGCTCACCCCATCGATCAGCCAGTGGGAGCCGGCGTCTAATGTACATCCAGTCTATCTGGTGGCCGTAAATTAGGGCGGGGTATACAACGTGCTGGGGGTTCAGGAAAAGGACTGCAGTGGTGCGAGCGGACGTGCCATACACTAATGTGACTAATCACTTCCATCGTATTAGCAGCATTGATTGCACAACGCAGCAGAAACAATCCTGGCCGGCAGCACATTGGGGCATACCGCTGCTTTCATGCAAGCCTCCCATCATGTGTAAGGCAAAGCCAAGTGGGGCTGGTATTGTAGGGAAGTTATCTACTGTCACAGAGACACTATTTCAATCCATATGACTATTTCTAGCATGCCTCTTAAAGAGAAACACCACCCGAAATGCTTACTCTCCCGAGTGTTGTTCCTTTCCTGCACCTTGGTGTGAAATCCCATGGACTTTCCTGCGATCCCGCAGCATATGCATGGGTTGCCAGCCAATCAGTGATCACACTTCATTCATACTTTGCTTAGCCATCAGAAAAAGTAGGAAATATGAATAGAGATCTCACCACCCGCTCCTCCAGGTACCTGCACAAGCCATTTCTGAAAAGTTTACTTTTCCTTGGTCACACAGGGCATGTGCGGGCTCTCGTCCAACCAGTGTCATATGCCATGCATATTAAAGTGGACCAACACCCAGGATTTTGACTATCCTGGGTCTTGCTCCACTTCCCCGGGGGACCCTGGTAGGGTGCCCCCCTGTGTGAAACCCCCCAGATCGCACGTAAAAACTCACCTCACCCCGCTCCTATGGCGCATGCACGGCCACTCATCCAATTGTCGGCGTGCTCGGAGACGCTGTGGTATGCGCGTCAATGAGACGTCTTACCACAGCGGCTCCGAAGCCTGCTGGCAGCCGCATCTCGCGCTTCCCACTAAAAGGGAGTGCGCCCACACCCGCCATTCACAAATGGACGGTGCGGGCATGTGCCCTGCTAGAGAGAAGCGCGAGATGCGGCCGCAGCCCACGCATGCACCGTTGGATTGGGATCCAGGTAAGGTTTCTGGGCGTCCTGGGGGGTTTCACACAGCGGGGGAATCCCAATTTTGGATGCCCCGCGGGGAGGGATCGGATTGGATTCCCGGGCCGATCACGCTGGGTGTTGGTCCACTTTAATGCCTGCGCTCGGCATTTGTCACAGTGCCCAGCAATGGGGAGCGGGCACATCCCCAGTTTACCTTCAGACGAGTGAGCGCTCCCACACCCAGTCCATTTGAATGTCCAGGAATGCTGGGGATACAGCAGACGTTGTTTACTTCCCCAGGGAAAAGAGGAGTTTTGCAGCAACCCAGGAAAAGGGGGGGGGTTGACCCAGCGGGGTATCCTGACTTAGGATGCCCCATTGCAAAGGCCAGCAGCCCCTCAGTCAGAGTTTATTAGCCAGGGTTTTGTTCCATTATAAAGAGGGCCATCCCCCAAGAATTTGACTTTCTTGGGTTTTGTTCCTCCCTGGCAGGCCACTGTATGTATTGCTCGTAACTAATCTTTTACGTGTTCCTATGGTGCATGCTTGGGCAGCTCAGTGGAGGCTCATTTTATTCAAATTTCCTTCACCGCTCTGAGTCAGTCTGCATCTTCACGCGTCATTTAGAAAGGCATGGTGAAGGTTTGTGAAAGAGTAGAGTGGATCAGGTGATCTGGGGGTTCACAAAGCAGGGCATCCCAATTCAGAATGCCCCATAAAAAAAGTAACCCCCCCCCCCCCAGAGCCTTATTGAGGTGAGGGGATTGTTGTTCCTCTTTAAAGAGGAACATTGGACCTAAAATAAAAAGGGGCCGATTCCCCTCCATCGGCCCTACCTAACTTTTGGAAGACATCTGGCTGCTTCAGGGCGCGATCTACCCCACCTCCAGTTTAGCCCTCTGTAAGTGACAAAGTCCTCTTCAAAGTCCCAAGCCGTTCAGTGAAGTCTTGTGGGATTTCGGGTGCCCCCATTGCATCCTCACTGTGCAGGCGCAAGATTGTGGGTCACACGCAGTGCCTGATGGGATGCAAGATGGCACCGCCCGGAAACCAAGGGACCCAGAGGATGGGTCCCCCAGCAAGGTGAATAAATAGTGCCCAAATGTGAAACCGGAGGGGGGGGGGGAGCAGCAGTCTGGTGAGGTTTGGGAGGGGAGGTTTCAACCATCTCCCGATGTCCCTCTTTAAAAGCATGTAGAAATGCTGAAAAGTCCCTCAACGCTGCTTCAGTGATCTATGGAGTTCTATGCATAGCCCATGGCTTTATTGTTCAATTACAAGGGAGGATTAAAATCCACAATCCAAACAAAAACTAAACAGTTTTTTACTGTTTTGTTTCATAAATCAAAAGCTTGGTTTTAAAGTTTTCTGCAGCTAACAGGTTTTTAAAAAATGGCTAACCGATCTGTAGCACATTAACCATTTCACTGATAACCAGTCACACTTACAGACAGTTTTTTTTTGAGCAAGTAGAAGAGCCCAGAGTTGCTCTGGATTTGAAGCCCAGCAAATGCCCTGTGCCAAAAAGCAGTTTTTCATTTTACTTCAAAGCTGACCTCCAGCCTCCTCTTGTAAATCTTGGTGTACGTTGCCAATAGCAAGAGATTGCAGGTAGTGAAAACTGCTTTCATAAAATAAAATATTTGCCGACATAAAAAAAATACTAGATCAACTCAGCACCTTGTGGACATCCCACTTCCAAAAATCCCAAATGACACATAAAACTTTCAGGCTGCAAAGAGTGGATGGTACCCTGCGGGACTCTTTTCCAGCATCAAAGATGGCCACTGAGTTTGCCACACAGATTAAAGTGACAGGTATATCTAACATGTGCATTAATTCCAACGTTTCAGGGTCATGCAGGGCCCCGTTTTCAAGATGACATGCAAAGTGTAAGCAGGGTAGACAGAGGTGCTGGGGCTGCAGCTTTACTGCTCACAATCACATTAGATGAGAGCCCGCACATGCACCGTTGGACCAAAGAGCAGTGAGTGAATATTGGCTTTGTGGGGAGTTTCACAAAGTGAAGCATTCCATTCCCCCCCCCCCCCCCCGAGGCATAGAACAAAACCCGGAAAAGTCAAATTCCAGGATTTTGTTCCACTTTGAGAAGCAAGGGCCTAACCTACCTCAAAGCAGTGTGGCCCACCAGGACTTCTCAAGGGTCTCCCCATGGCCAGTAATTTGTGCCACTTATGGCTATGAGTAATGCCTCGTGCATCATTCTACTGAGAAATCTATTATCTCCAGGAGACTCCACATTGGCAAGCACACTGCGTGCCCTGGGTGTAACCAGAAATGCCAATTACCGGTCACGTGAAGAATACACATATGTCCTCACTAGCCTCCTAAAATGCTGATCCTCCATCTTCAAAGTGTCCAGGTCAGTGCCTTTTACTAAGGATTGCCCCTATGCTGCCCACACCCACGCTGGCGGGGATGCCCACATTAGCTACAGGAGGGCTGAGGGGGAAGCTGGAGGCCTGCGACAAGGCCGTAGACGGACCTCCATTCCCACCTGATCTAGTGCCATCTATACTTTACCTAAATCCAATTTGCTCTAAAAGTGCAACACTGCTCCAAAAGGTGATGACAACTATTTATGTGCAAACCTGTATGCTTTTCATTCACTTTAAATGGTCACTTTGTATGTTTTACCATTGTTTTATGTGACTGAAAACCCATACGCACCACCCAGGTGATACGTGATATGACTGGAAAATGGCAAGTAGTACTTGATGAAAGAAAGATTGGGAACTCCTGCTCTAGATCAGTGGTTTCTCAAACTTTTTTTACCAAACACCCCTAGAGACAAGAAGCTCCAACAGAGTTTGGGGTCAATTACATTTTTATTAAACTAAGTAGGCTACAGGCATCGTAACACACTTAAAATGTGGACAAAGTCGTGGGCCAACCTTGATAGCAAGATCACTTTAAAGGGGACCATCACACTATTAGGTGCACCTAAACACCTCCTCTAACTGCCCCCAGTGAGTGATCCTTATTATCCACGGGCAGAGCAGTAGTGACAGGGAACACTGCACCAGTAGGAGGACAGCTTTAAATTGCATTGTTTCTCTACTTCTTGAATGAAACATAAGCCCTGGGTTTCAACATCTACACAAATCAAAAGCAAAGCTGATGTAAGCGTTGCATCACACGCCATAGCAATGACACAAGCGTCACTTTAGGAGAAATGAGGACAACGTCCACCATATGGACCAATGTCATAAGAACAATGCACAACTAAGATAATAACAATGACCAGTCATATTTATATAGCACCAACATATTCTGCAACGCTTTACAATCAGAGATGACAACTGATCACTGGTTACTTTGATTAATAGCACAGGACCTGATCAGCCTAAAATTCTTTCATTACAAACACACCGCTAACCTCTGGTAAGGTAGATCGTGTAAAGTGCCCCCCCCCCCACTGTGGTGATAAAGCCCTACTTTCAGTTAGCAGTAATTAAACAGAACGGCTATGGGTGTAACTGGAACCAGAGGGCTGTCACTGGAACCAGAGGGCTGTCACTGGAAATGACCCCCCCCCACCTCCTTAAGCATATAAGTACTCTCAAAGCGATATAAAGTGAGCTGTATGCTAAGGCAGGACAACAATGTATGAGGGGGATGCCTACGGTCCGATTCCCCGGACACCTATAGTTTGGGCAAGCAATTAGGAGGGGGGGGGGGGGGGGGGGGGGATATGTTCCAGGCCATTGCATCATAAGTCATTGCTTTGCTAACACAGACGTGTGTAAAGCTGCGCAGTGTGGTATATTCCAGTGCACATGATGTACATAATACACAAGTGTTATAACATGAATGCAATGGTACTGAACAGTTATTGTGACCAGGCTGCCAATATCCAAGTGTTTCAGCCATACAAGTTTACATATCTGTCATTCTGCCCACTTCAGCCAAAGTCAAAGGGACTGTCACCTTAAGCAATAATAATGCTGACAATTCCACCAGGCATGGCTGTGGGCTTGTGAGTAGCATGCCAGCGTCTGTATCCAGCACGTGTTCAGCATTGGCTAGCCTGTCCAACAAAGTCCTGTAGACAACCTGCAACCGATTGTCTCAATTTCTTTGCTGTCACCCCCCCCCCACACACACACACACCTGTAGTCTCTGTCACTTGCACTAATCCTCTTGCTGCCCAAGTTTCCAGTCTTTCCAATCTCGTATTTGGTTCCCCTCTCCCTCCATTAATCACCTCCATCATGCCCCTGCCCCAGCTCTCTTCTCCCATGTCACCCCTGCCCTAACTCTCCGCTCCCATTTCAGTTACCCTATCAAGGGTCTCCTCTGTCATTGCAGCAACCCCTTCTCTATGCATCAGTTACCCCTGCCACTGGACTCTTTGTTGCCTTGCCAGGCATTTCTGCCCTGCTTTCTTACATGTTCCCTGTCTCTTCCCCATGTCAGTCACACCTGTCCTGGGTTCAAACTTAGTCAGTATCCCCCTGACTTTACCATTTTAGACAGCCCCTTCCCCACTTCAGTCGTCCCCTGCCCAGAGTCTCCCATTTCCACGTCATTTGCCAAAGCCACAGGTCAACTTATTCAACATCATTCACCCCCTGCTTCTTCCGCATGAGTTGTCTCCCACCCCTCCACACCGGGTGTGCTCCCCAATATAGATTGCCCCCTGCCTCTACCACATCAATCTCTCCCCAACCCGTGTCTCTCATCTTAGTTACCTATGTCAGTCATTTCTGCTCTTCTTTCTCACAGGTTCCCAGTGTCCGATCCATGCCAGTAACCCCTGTCCTGGGTCTCCTGTCTTAAGTCAGTCACCCCTGTTTTGGGTCTTCCCTATTAAGTCAGTAGCCTCCTGCCCCCACCACATCAGCTGCCCTCTGCGTACCCTCTCCCTTGTCACCCGTTCCCAGCATCTCCTCTCCGATGTCCATCATCCCTGGTCCCCTATCCCATTTCAGCCAATCCTGCCCTGAGTACCCTTCTTTCTGTCTCTTCCCCCTGTTCTGCGACCCCTTATCCACATCCCTCACCCCTGTCCTAGGTTCCCCCTTTCACGTTGCTTGCCCCTGCCCTCCTATTCCACTTCCTTCACCCCTGTCCCGGGTCTCCACTTCCCTCGCCCCTGCCCCGGGTCTCCTCATCCACTTCCCTCGCCCCTGCCCTCCTCATCCACTTCCCTCGCCCCTGCCCCGGGTCAACTCATGCACTTCCCTCGCCCCCGCCCTCCTCGTCCACTTCCTTCGCCCCCGCCCTCCTCGTCCACTTCCCTCGCCCCTGCCCTCCTCATCCACTTCCCTCGCCCCTGCCCCGGGTCTCCTCACCCACTTCCCTCGCCCCTGCCCCGGGTCTCCTCACCCACTTCCCTCGCCCCTGCCCAGGGTCTCCTCATCCACTTCCCTTGCCCCGGGTCTCCTCATGCACTTCCCTAGCCCCCGCCCGGGGTCTCCTCATCCACTTCCCTCGGCCCTGCCCTCCTCATCCACTTCCCTCGGCCCCGCCCTTCTCATCCACTTCCCTCGCCCCCGCCCTTCTCATCCACTTCCCTCGCCCCCGCCCTTCTCATCCACTTCCCTCGCCCCGGGTCTCCTCATCCACTGCCCTCGCCCCGGGTCTCCTCATCCACTGCCCTCGCCCCGGGTCTCCTCATCCACTTCCCTCGCCCCGGGTCTCCTCATCCACTTCCCTCGCCCCGGGTCTCCTCATCCACTTCCCTCGCCCCGGGTCTCCTCATCCACTTCCCTCGCCCCGGGTCTCCTCATCCACTTCCCTCGCCCCGGGTCTCCTCATCCACTTCCCTCGCCCCGGGTCTCCTCATCCACTTCCCTCGCCCCGGGTCTCCTCATCCACTTCCCTCGCCCCGGGTCTCCTCATCCACTTCCCTCGCCCCGGGTCTCCTCATCCACTTCCCTCGCCCCGGGTCTCCTCATCCACTTCCCTCGCCCCGGGTCTCCTCATCCACTTCCCTCGCCCCGGGTCTCCTCATCCACTTCCCTCGCCCCGGGTCTCCTCATCCACTTCCCTCGCCCCGGGTCTCCTCATCCACTTCCCTCGCCCCGGGTCTCCTCATCCACTTCCCTCGCCCCGGGTCTCCTCATCCACTTCCCTCGCCCCGGGTCTCCTCATCCACTTCCCTCGCCCCGGGTCTCCTCATCCACTTCCCTCGCCCCGGGTCTCCTCATCCACTTCCCCCGCCCCGGGGCTCCTCATCCACTTCCCCCGCCCCGGGGCTCCTCATCCACTTCCCCCGCCCCGGGGCTCCTCATCCACTTCCCTCGCCCCGGGTCTCCTCATCCACTTCCCTCGCCCCGGGTCTCCTCATCCACTTCCCTCGCCCCGGGTCTCCTCATCCACTTCCCTCGCCCCGGGTCTCCTCATCCACTTCCCTCGCCCCGGGTCTCCTCATCCACTTCCCTCGCCCCGGGTCTCCTCATCCACTTCCCTCGCCCCGGGTCTCCTCATCCACTTCCCTCGCCCCGGGTCTCCTCATCCACTTCCCTCGCCCCGGGTCTCCTCATCCACTTCCCTCGCCCCGGGTCTCCTCATCCACTTCCCTCGCCCCGGGTCTCCTCATCCACTTCCCTCGCCCCGGGTCTCCTCATCCACTTCCCTCGCCCCGGGTCTCCTCATCCACTTCCCTCGCCCCGGGTCTCCTCATCCACTTCCCTCGCCCCGGGTCTCCTCATCCACTTCCCTCGCCCCGGGTCTCCTCATCCACTTCCCTCGCCCCGGGTCTTCTCATCCACTTCCCCCGCCCCGGGGCTCCTCATCCACTTCCCCCGCCCCGGGGCTCCTCATCCACTTCCCCCGCCCCGGGGCTCCTCATCCACTTCCCTCGCCCCGGGTCTCCTCATCCACTTCCCTCGCCCCGGGTCTCCTCATCCACTTCCCTCGCCCCGGGTCTCCTCATCCACTTCCCTCGCCCCGGGTCTCCTCATCCACTTCCCTCGCCCCGGGTCTCCTCATCCACTTCCCTCGCCCCGGGTCTCCTCATCCACTTCCCTCGCCCCGGGTCTCCTCATCCACTTCCCTCGCCCCGGGTCTCCTCATCCACTTCCCTCGCCCCGGGTCTCCTCATCCACTTCCCTCGCCCCGGGTCTCCTCATCCACTTCCCTCGCCCCGGGTCTCCTCATCCACTTCCCTCGCCCCGGGTCTCCTCATCCACTTCCCTCGCCCCGGGTCTCCTCATCCACTTCCCTCGCCCCGGGTCTCCTCATCCACTTCCCTCGCCCCGGGTCTCCTCATCCACTTCCCTCGCCCCGGGTCTCCTCATCCACTTCCCTCGCCCCGGGTCTCCTCATCCACTTCCCTCGCCCCGGGTCTCCTCATCCACTTCCCTCGCCCCGGGTCTCCTCATCCACTTCCCTCGCCCCGGGTCTCCTCATCCACTTCCCTCGCCCCGGGTCTTCTCATCCACTTCCCCCGCCCCGGGGCTCCTCATCCACTTCCCCCGCCCCGGGGCTCCTCATCCACTTCCCTCGCCCCGGGTCTTCTCATCCACTTCCCCCGCCCCGGGTCTCCTCATCCACTTCCCTCGCCCCGGGTCTCCTCATCCACTTCCCCCGCCCCGGGTCTCCTCATCCACTTCCCTCGCCCCGGGTCTTCTCATCCACTTCCCCCGCCCCGGGGCTCCTCATCCACTTCCCCCGCCCCTGCCCTCCTCATCCACTTCCCTCGCCCCTGCTCCGGGTCTCCTCATCCACTTCCCTCGCCTCTGCCCTCCTCATCCACTTCCCTCGCCCCTGCCCTCCTCATCCACTTCCCTCGCCCCTGCCCTCCTCATCCACTTCCCTCGCCCCTGCCCTCCTCATCCACTTCCCCCGCCCCGGGTCTCCTCATCCACTTCCCTCGCCCCTGCCCTCCTCATCCACTTCCCTCCCCCTGCCCTCCTCATCCACTTCCCCCGCCCCGGGTCTCCTCATCCACTTCCCTCGCCCCTGCCCTCCTCATCCACTTCCCTTGCCCCTGCCCCAGGTCTCCTCATCCACTTCCCTCGCCCCCACCCCGGGTCTCCTCATCCACTTCCCTCTGCCCTGCCCTCCTCATCCACTTCCCTCGCCCCTGCCCCGGGTCTCCTCATCCACTTCCCTCGCCCCGGGTCTCCTCATCCACTTCCCTCGCCCCTGCCCCGGGTCTCCTCATCCACTTCCCTCGCCCCTGGCCCGGGTCTCCTCATCCACTTCCCTCGCCCCTGGCCCGGGTCTCCTCATCCACTTCCCTCGGCCCTGGCCCGGGTCTCCTCATCCACTTCCCTCGGCCCTGCCCTCCTATTCCACTTCCCTCGCCCCTGCCCCGGGTCTCCTCATCCACTTCCCTCGCCCCCGCCCTGGGTCTCCTCATCCACTTCCCTCACCCCTGCCCCGGGTCTCCTCATCCACTTCCCTCACCCCTGCCCCGGGTCTCCTCATCCACTTCCCTCGCCCCTGCCCCGGGTCTCCTCATCCACTTCCCTCGCCCCTGGCCCGGGTCTCCTCATCCACTTCCCTCGCCCCTGGCCCGGGTCTCCTCATCCACTTCCCTCGCCCCTGGCCCGGGTCTCCTCATCCACTTCCCTCGGCCCTGCCCTCCTATTCCACTTCCCTCGCCCCTGCCCCGGGTCTCCTCATCCACTTCCCTCGCCCCCGCCCTGGGTCTCCTCATCCACTTCCCTCACCCCTGCCCCGGGTCTCCTCATCCACTTCCCTCACCCCTGCCCCGGGTCTCCTCATCCACTTCCCTCACCCCTGCCCCGGGTCTCCTCATCCACTTCTTTCGCCCCCACCCCGGGTCTCCTCATCCACTTCTTTCGCCCCCACCCCGGGTCTCCTCATCCACTTCTCTTGCCCCCACCCCGGGTCTCCTCATCCACTTCTCTCGCCCCCACCCCGGGTCTCCTCATCCACTTCTCTCGCCCCCACCCCGGGTCTCCTCATCCACTTCCTTCGCCCCTGCCCTCCTCATCCACTTCCCTTGCCCCGGGTCTCCTCATGCACTTCCCTCGCCCCTGCCCCGGGTCTCCTCATCCACTTCCCTCGCCCCTGCCTCGGGTCTCCTCATCCACTTCCCTCGCCCCTGCCCCGGGTCTCCTCATCCACTTCCCTCCCCCCTGCCCTGGGTCTCCTCTTCCACATCCCACACCCCTGTTTCCTCCTCTACGTCCTTCTCCCCTGTCCTGATGCTCCTCTTCTATGTCCCTCACCCCGGGTCTCCTCATCCACTTCCCTCGCCCCTGCCTCGGGTCTCTTCATCCACTTCCCTCGCCCCTGCCCCAGGTCTCCTCATCCACTTCCCTCGCCCCTGCCCCGGGTCTTCTCATCCACTTCCCTCGCCCCTGCCCCGGGTCTCCTCATCCACTTCCCTCCCCCCTGCCCTGGGTCTCCTCTTCCACATCCCACACCCCTGTTTCCTCCTCTACGTCCTTCTCCCCTGCCCTGATGCTCCTCTTCTATGTCCCTCACCCCTGTCTACTCTTCCGTGTCCCTCTCGTCTGGCCTGGGTCTCCTCTTCCGTGTCCCATCTCTTCTGGCCTGGGTGTCCTTTTCCACATCCCTCTGCTCTGGCCTGGGTGTCCTTTTCCACATCCCTCTGCTCTGGCCTGGGTGTCCTTTTCCACATCCCTCTGCTCTGGCCTGGGTGTCCTTTTCCACATCCCTCTGCTCTGGCCTGGGTGTCCTCTTCCACATCCCTCTGCTCTGGCCTGGGTGTCCTCTTCCATGTCCCTCTCCTCTGGCCTGGGTCTCCTCTTCCACGTCCCTCTCCTCTTCCACCTCTCTCACCTCTGGCCTGGACGTCCCTCACTCATGTCCTCCTGTCAAGTCAGTCACCTGTCATCTCAGTGTCTCCTGCTCTGGGTCTCCTCTTCCACATTGGTCATGTCTAATCTCTGGCCTCACAGCCCCCCAGTCCTAAATCCTTGCTCCGGTCACCTCTCCTGTCAGTATCACTTCCCTGGTTATTCTCCCCTGTGTCAAACATGATTATTGCGGCTCTTCCCGCCCCCGTGTATTACTCACCCACACCCCCAGGCTGTCAGTGACCAGGTAGCGGCCCAGCTCCAGCGCTAGAGCCCCGGGCTCTGTTGGCAGCGGTTCCCGGCTCTCCAGGTCCTCCTCGGGATCGGGCTCTCCGCTCAGGCTCCGGTAGGCGCTCAGCAGGCTCAGGCCCAGCACTAGGCCGCTCAGGCCGGTGTATGTCCGCAGGCTCGGCCAGGGAAAACGCTCCAGGAATAAGAGAGGCATCTCTGCGGGAAACCCAGGGCCCCTCTGGCCCGAAACAGTAACCGGGAGTCGAGGTCAGTGCTGGGCGTACGGAGCAGGCCGCCACTGCGATCTCCTGTGTGCTGCCTCTGCCGCCTCCCGAACTCCACTGCACTGTTTACTACTCCGCTGCGCCTCCAGCGGCCCTGAGCTACACTGCAGCCACCGCCACCTCGTCAGCTCTAAAGCCGCTGCCTATGACAACCTGCAGCTCCGCTATAAAGAGCTCCTGTCATGGGAAAAACAACACCCATTACACCCTGATCCACAGCCTCATTTATCTCTACTACATCCTGATCCACAGCCTCATTTATCTCTACTACATCCTGATCCACAGCCTCATTTATCTCTACTACATCCCGATCCACAGCCTCTGTTATCTCTACTACATCCCGATCCACAGCCTCATTTATCTCTACTACATCCTGACCCACAACCTCATTTATCTCTACTAAATCCCGATCCACAGCCTCATTTATCTCTACTACATCCTGATCCACAGCCTCATTTATCTCTACTACATCCTGATTCACAGCCTCATTTATCTTCTACTACATCCTGATCCACAGCCTCATTTATCTTCTACTACATCCTGATCCACAGCCTCATTTATCCCTACTACATCCTGATCCACAGCCTCATTTATCCCTACTACATCCTGATCCACAGCCCCATTTATCTTCTACTACATCCTGACCCCCTGCCTCATTTATCTCTACTACATCCCGATCCACAGCTTCATTTATCTCTACTACATCCCGATCCACAGCTTCATTTATCTCTACTACATCCCGATCCACAGCTTCATTTATCTCTACTACATCCCGATCCACAGCCTCATTTATCTCTACTACATCCCGATCCACAGCCTCATTTATCTCTACTACATCCCGATCCACAGCCTCATTTATCTCTACTACATCCCGATCCACAGCCGCATTTATCCCTACTACATCCCGATCCACAGCCTTGTTTATCTCTACTACATCCTGACCCACAGCCTCATTTATCTCTATTACATCCCAATCCACAGCCTCGTTTATCCCTACTACATCCTGACCCACAGCCTCATTTATCCCTACTACATCCCGATCCACAGCCTCGTTTATCTCTACTACATCCCGATCCACAGCCTCGTTTATCTCTACCACATCATGACCCACAGCCTCATTTATCTCTACTACATCCCGATCCACAGCCTCATTTATCTCTACTACATCCCGATCCACAGCCTCATTTATCTCTACTACATCCTGACCACCAGCCTCATTTATTTCTACCACATCCTGACCCACAGCCTCATTTATCCCTACTACAACCCTGACCCACAGCCTAATTTATCCCTACTACATCCTGACCCACAGCCTCATTTATCTCTACTACATCCCGATCCACAGCCCCATTTATCCCTACTACATCCCGATCCACAGCCTCATTTATCTTCTACTACATTCTGATCCACAACCTCGTTTATCTCTACTACATCATGATCCACAGCCCCATTTATCCCTACTACATCCCGATCCACAGCCTCATTTATCTCTACTACATCCTGATCCACAACCTCGTTTATCTCTACTACATCATGATGTACAGCCTCATTTATCTCTACTACATCCCGATCCACAGCCTCATTTATCTCTACTACATCCTGACCACCAGCCTCATTTATCTCTACTACATCCTGACCACCAGCCTCATTTATCTCTACTACATCCTGACCACCAGCCTCATTTATCTCTACTACATCCTGACCACCAGCCTCATTTATCTCTATTACATCCTGACCACCAGCCTCATTTATCTCTATTACATCCTGACCCACAGCCTCATTTATCTCTACTACATCATGATGTACAGCCTCATTTATCTCTACTACATTCTGACCACCAGCCTCATTTATCTCTACTACATCCTGACCACCAGCCTCATTTATCTCTATTACATCCTGACCCACAGCCTCATTTATCTCTACTACATCATGATGTACAGCCTCATTTATCTCTACTACATCCTGATCCACAGCCTCAGTTATCTCTACTACATCCCGATCCACAGCCTCATTTATCTCTACTACATCCCGATCCACAGCCTCGTTTATCTCTACTACATCATGACCCACAGCCTCATTTATCTCTACTACATCCTGATCCCCAGCCTCATTTATCTTTACTACATCCTGATCCCCAGCCTCATTTATCTCTAGTACATCCTGATCCCCAGCCTCATTTATCTCAACTACATCCTGATTCACAGCCTCAGTTATCTCTACTACATCCCGATCCACAGCCTCATTTATCTCTACTACATCCCGATCCACAGCCTCATTTATCCCTACTACATCCTGACCCACAGCCTCATTTATCCCTACTACATCCTGACCCACAGCCTCATTTATCTCTATTACATCCCAATCCACAGCCTCATTTATCTCTACTACATCCTGATCCACAGCCTCATTTATCCCTACTACATCCTGATCCACAGCCTCATTTATCCCTACTACATCCTGATCCACAGCCTCATTTATCTCTTCTACAACCCGATCCAAAGCCCCATTTATCTTCTACTACATCCTGACCACCAGCCTCATTTATTTCTACCACATCCCGACCCCCAGCCTCATTTATCTCTACTACATCCTGATCCACAGCCTCATTTATTTCTACCACATCCCGACCCCCAGCCTCATTTATCTCTACTACATCCTGATCCACAGCCTCATTTATTTCTACCACATCCCGACCCCCAGCCTCATTTATCTTCTACTACATTCTGATCCACAGCCTCATTTATCTTCTACTACATTCTGATCCACAGCCTCATTTACTTCTACTACATCCAGATCTACAGCCTCGTTTATCTCTACTAAATCCTGACCACCAGCCTCATTTATTTCTACCACATCCTGATCCCCGGCCTCATGTATCTACTATATCCTGATCCCCAGCCTCATTTATCTACTATATCCTGATCCACAGCCTCATTTATCTCTACTACATCCTGATCCCCAGCCTCATTTATCTCTACTATATGCTGACCCCCAACCTCATTTATTTATACTACATCCTGACCCACATCCTGCACCCAGCCTCATTTATCTTTCCCTAAACCTAACCCCTAGCCCTCATTTACCTCTACCACATCCTGACCCCTAGCCTCATCGATCTCTACTACACCCTGATCCCCAGCCTCATTTATCTCTACCACATCATGACCCCCAACCTCATTTATCTCTACCATTTGCTGACCCCTGGCTAATTTATTTCTACCACAACCTGACCCCCAGTCTCATTTATCTCTACCATATGCTGACCCCAGCCTCATTTATCTCTACTATATGCTGACCCTCAGCCTCATTTATTTATACTACATCCTGACCCACATTTTGCCCCCCAACCTCATTTATCTTTCCCTAAACCTAACCCCTAGCCCTCATTTACTTCTACCACATCCTGACCCCCTAGCCTCATTTATCTCTACTACATCCTGACCACCAGCCTCATTTATCTCTACTACATCCTGATCCACAGCCCCATTTATCTTCTACTACATTCTGATCCACAGCCCCATTTATCTTCTACTACATCCTGATCCACAGCCCCATTTATCTTCTACTACATTCTGATCCACAGCCTCATTTACTTCTACTACATCCAGATCTACAGCCTCGTTTATCTCTACTAAATCCTGACCACCAGCCTCATTTATTTCTACCACATCCTGATCCCCAGCCTCTTTATCTCTACTACATCCTGATCCCCGGCCTCATGTATCTACTATATCCTGATCCCCAGCCTCATTTATCTACTATATCCTGATCCACAGCCTCATTTATCTCTACTATATCCTGATCCCCAGCCTCATTTATCTCTACTACATCCTGATCCCCAGCCTCATTTATCTCTACTATATGCTGACCCCCAGCCTCATTTATTTATACTACATCCTGACCCACATCCTGCACCCAGCCTCATTTATCTTTCCCTAAACCTAACCCCTAGCCCTCATTTACCTCTACCACATCCTGACCCCTAGCCTCATCGATCTCTACTACACCCTGATCCCCAGCCTCATTTATCTCTACCACATCATGACCCCCAACCTCATTTATCTCTACCATTTGCTGACCCCTGGCTAATTTATTTCTACCACAACCTGACCCCCAGTCTCATTTATCTCTACAATATGATGACCCCCAGCCTCATTTATTTATACTACATCCTGACCCACATTTTGCCCCCCAGCCTCATTTATCTTTCCCTAAACCTAACCCCTAGCCCTCATTTACTTCTACCACATCCTGACCCCCTAGCCTCATTGATCTCTACTACATCTTGATCCCCAGCCTCATTTATCTCTACCATTTGCTGACCCCAGGCTAATTTATTTCTACCACAACCTGACCCCCAGCCTCATCTATTTCTACAATATGCTGACCCCCAGCCTCATCTACTTCTACAATATACTGATCCCCAGCCTTATTTATTTCGACTACATCTTGACCCCAGCATCATTTATCTTTACCATATGTTGACTCCTAGCCTCAATTATCTCTAACACAACCTAACCCCCCACCTCCTTGCTGTAGGCCATCATATGTTCACCCCCATAAAACACCCAGGAACAACTGCCCTGCAATATATGAGATTTCAGGGTCACCAGATTCCTTCCCCCAGGGAATCCCAATATTGGATGCCCCACAGTTTGAAACCCCCCCTCCAAAAAAAATCTACCTTCTTCCTAATCCAATGGTGAATGTGCGAGGCGCCATCAGCAAAGACCAAAGCCCGGGATAGTCAAAATCCCAGGTTTTGGTCCACTTTAAAGTCCATATCCAGGCATTTATAAAACTTCTATACTTACCTTCCAGTGATTCCCTTCCTCTATGGCTAGGCAGACATGATAGCACCCATCAGAGTAACTTCATCCCCTAACACATCTACTCCATTCATTAGCATCACAGACACCGCCATGCTAGGCTGGCAGAGAACAGCTGGCTTCCCACCCTCAGTAAGTATGAAGATGCTGGCCAGAGGTGCTGCGGGGTGGGGAGATTGAGGGTAACAAGGAGAGCATAGACTATCTTTTGTTTTTGCCTTGACAACCCCTTTAACTCACCTCTGGCATCTCCAGTTCAAAGCTAGAGGCCTAGTGTTCCTCCAGCAATGGAACTCAGCACTGGTAAGTAGTTTTGCCCAATTGTGGGCTTCTGTTTAACGTTTGTGCAGCAGGCATCCGAAATAAGTGTTGGAACCGAAGCCGTCTGATCTCTCTCTCTGGGCAAATAAAATTGTTTTACCTCTTCTCCCCCACAGCCGCATCACAGCAGTCCAACGATGTGGTACTCATAGCCATAGGCTTCAATGACAGTTGAATGTGTCACTCAAGCCCCCAACTTCGGTGTTCATGTAGTTGAGTTGTTTATGTTCTTTTCCAAATTGGGCTTAGCACAGGGAGAGGGTGGAGTGCTACAAAATGCTTGGACTTACTGTTTAAGCAACGCTTCCCAGCTTCTGGCTACACCTCTACCAACATCCTGTATATACTGAAGAGCTGCAAATTCACAAGCCATGTCAGATAGTGTTGTCTTCTTGTACTGGGTAACTTAGGACTATTAAGTGAACAAAACCCTATTCTAAAAGATTCCAGGGCTAGCCGCTTGCCTTTTCCTTGGGACATTCCAAATTGGGATGCCCTGCTTTATAAACCCCACCCTAGTCACCGCAAAACTCACCTCCTTGTCAATGTAAACACCAGCGGCTGCATCTCCAGCATCTTTGGGCTGCACATACTTCCACCTCCAGCCATTCAGATTGAAGGGTTTATAGTCCCTTTAAAACACTTATGAAAGTGAAAGGCTACACATGATAGGCATTAGAAAAAGCTATATTTGGATTAAAAAAAAAAGGAATAGTTATTTCCCTCTGTGCCCAGAGCAAGAGCCTGTCCTATGTTTCCCACACCCTGTACATACAGATTGCTCACATTAAAAATCACCCTACCTGCATCTACTGCATGTTATTAAGCCTTTAAACATTCAAGGCGGCTCATGAAGCATCAGGCTGCCTGCCGACAGGAAGTGTCTCCTGACTATGCTGCTCTGCATTCTGGGATTGCTGTCCTTTACCTGACCATAGCTCTGCTCTGTCTGTGCAAAGCACAGCTATAACCCCACCCCCTGCACCTCCTGCCCCTTTATCCTTCCAGTATGTGACGATTCTGAGGCAAGATGGTGGCACCCGTATTCTAGAGTCCTGAACAGAGTTGCAGCCTGGTGGGAGGGAGAATAATAAAAGACTAAAAACTTAAAATATATTACATTTTAGATGCTGGGGAATAATTTAGGGGTTTGGGTTTTTCATTAAATCATGATGAAGGTCGAGTTTAAGCACAATGAATAGAGATGGTATGATCCCCGTGACTGATGGCTGGGGCACAGGTGTTAAGGCAACACTGAAGTGCCGGTGATCCAGTGAGTTGCTCATCACAGAGGCATATGCAGGAGAACACCCCTTTTTTAACTTTTTAGTCGGGTGGTTGATGCCTTTAAAGAACAAGTTTCATTTGCCAGCTGAGATGCACTGGAACGATTTTTGTATTGTAGAAAGTAATCAGAAATGAATGTCCAGTCAACTGTATTAACCGAATTTTGTTGCGAATGTAACGGATTTGTCAGCTGAGACAGAAGAGTTTGTACTGAATGTAGTCAGCACAACATCAAAAGACCAGGCAAATGGTAGTGATCCTATCAATAGATCTCTGCAGAGGAGGAAGTAGCCTTTGGTCAATCCTTTTAAAGTGGACCAAAACCCAGGACAGTCAAAAGTTTTGACTATCCTGGGTTTTGGTCCTTTCCCCGGGGGCACCTCGATCAGGGGTGCCCCGCTGTGTAAAACCCCCCAGGACGCCCGAACGGACTCACCTCTTCCTGGTCGCACGGCGCGTCTAAGAGCAGCAGCTCTGACAGCCGCATCCTCCGCCTCCGTCTAACAGGGAGCATGCGCACTGCTAGAGAGAAGCGAAGGATGCAGCCGCCAGAGCCGCTACTCTTAGACGCGCCATGCGACCAGGAAGAGGTGAGTTCGTTCGGGCGTCCTGGGGGGGTTTTACACAGCGGGGCACCCCTGATTGGGGTGCCCACGGGGAAAGGACCAAAACCCAGGATAGTCAAAATCCTGGGTTTTGGTCCACTTTAAATTACCAATAGATCGCTGCAGAGGGGAGAGAGTACCCTTTGGTAGACCCTTTAACACACATAAGGGTACTCTCCTCCTCTGCAGCGATCTATTGGTAATCAGGTGGTCAATCCCTTTAAAGAAGAAGTCTACTTTGTGGAATTTTCTTAAAAACTCCAGGGCTAGACAGTGTCAGGGGAGAATAGGAGATCCGCTTGGCCTATGCATGTCTGGATACCATTAAATAAAATAAAGGCCTCTGTACTCGTAAGGCCATGCCCACCTTCCAAGCCAAGAGCCTGAAGCACAGCTCCCACTTCACAAGCCAGGGCTGCAGAAGGAGGAACAGCAGTGGTAAGTCAAGCAGATCTATTCTCCCCTGCAGTTTTTAGGTAACAGTCTACAAAATTGAGCCAACGGTAAAGATAAGGACTTCCAATGGATCCAGAATGCCACACTATATATAACGAATTAAAAGCCAGACAGAAAACAAATAATTTTTTTTTAATTGTGTAAGAAAATTGAGACCACATAGTAAACACAATAAAAATAGAAAATAAAACCACTAGCACATGTTGCTGTGTAACTGCACAGTCTCTCTGCTCTGACAGCAACAAGATCCACAGATTGCGAGGAAACGACATCTTCCGCCACGTTTCCCACATGGTAAAGCCGCGCTCACAGAGACCACTTCACCTGCATGTCACTGCTCCCGCTTGTCGTCACATGCTTAGTTGTAAATAAAGTTGAACCTGTCAGATTGAAATAATAGGTTATAATATATAGTTTTGCTTGTTTTTCTGATTTTGTGTGTCACAAGCTCCTGCCATTACAACTGGTCACCAGTTAAGACCAGGCATTCCAGCTCGGCTTGAATCGCCTCCTAACAGAGAACCCAAAGCAAATCTGCTTCATCAAAATAAACATTGTTACTCCTTGCAGCATGTGCTTTCCGAGTCATTTTATGAACTGTTAAAAGTTTAATCGAGCTTGAAAAGAAACACATACTCATAAAATAGTAAACGCTTGAGGTGCTCATCCAGAAGGACTTTAAAAAACAGAGGGAGTGCATTTCTTAAAGGGACAGTCCAGGCTGAACAAACAAGGAACACAAAATGTTACTTTTTGGCCAGCCCACAGACTCGATCCAATGGAGACTTGCAGGCTTCTGAAAAACCTTGCAGGCTTCTGAAAATTAGCTTACCGGTAATAGAATTTCCGTTAGGTATCCAGGAGGTAAGGTATTGATTGCCACTCTAGAACAGCCGGAACATTAGACCAAACCATGTTACACAAGGAACAAAACATTTCTGCTTTGAAGAAGGGTCTTAATGACTTGACTAGAAAGCTCCTTACTCCTTAGCAGGTCCCATTCAGGATCCATGCCGTCAAGCGAAGGCTCTGAACCTGAGGGTGGAACATCCAGCAGCAGATCTGTCAGAGGGAGAGTTGTTGGTGGACCTACTGACATTTGCTTTAATAAGGAGAACCAGTCACCTGGGCCACCAGGGGATAATCCAAATCACCCTTGCCTGGTCCTACTTTTTCTCCCTTATGACTAGAGAAATAATACCATTTTGTGAGTACTCACCTGAAAAGTGGATATTGTTGGTGTGCCACACACCCCGCTTCACCTTTAATATTCTTCACGATTGGGTTAACTCACCGCCAGGTGACACTGTGCAGAGAGGAAGTCTTGTAACGAGCCCCCTTCCGGCCTATATATACCTGGTACCTCCCATTTATCACCAGTATATTAAAAAGCAGAAAGACAAGGTACCAGTACTTTAACGGTAACCTCAAAATAAATCAATATAAATAAAAGCTTCACCATATAAAGGATTCGGAATACCGAAAAGGGTGGGAGTGAAGCGGGGTGTGTGGCACACCAACAATATCCATTTTTCAGGTGAGTACTCACAAAATGGTATTCTTGGTGTGCCACACACCCTGCTTCACCTTTAATATTCTTCACGATTGGGACATCCAAAAGCAGTGTCCACAAGGGATGGGCATCTCAAAGCCAGGTGAAGCATAACTTAAATGACTGCAGTCTGCAGAACTTTGCGGCCAAAAACAGCATCCGCTGAGGCTCGCACATCAACTTTGTAAAACTTAGAAAAAGTACGAACAGAAGACCAAGTGGCGGCCTTACAAACTTGTTCAACAGAAGCTTGGTGCTGAAAAGCCCAAGACGCCCCAATGGCGCGAGTAGAATGAGCAGTGATACGAAAAGGGGGAACTTTCCCCTTAGCAGAATAGGCCGCAGTAACGGCCTGACGTATCCACTTGCTAATGGCAGATTTGGCTGGTGCCAAACCCTTCTTGAGCCCATAGGGCACAACAAAAAAGAAATCCGTCTTACGAAAAGGAGACGTGATAATCAAGTAGTACTTAACACAGCGTACTACATCCAAACAATGCAAAACCCTCTCTTTGTCATTCTTAGGATTAGGACACAAGGAGGGAAGAACAATATCTTGGTTCAAATGAAAAGCAGAAACAACCTTAGGAAGAAAGTCTGGCTTGAACCGAAAGACCACTTTATCCTGATGCCTCTCAAAGTAAGGCGCCTGGATAGACAAGGCCGCCAATTCCGAGACACGCCGGACCGAAGTGATCGCTACCAAGAAGACAATCTTCTGAGTCAGGGTAGACAAAGCAATATCTTGCAAAGGCTCAAAAGGAGGAGCCTGAAGAGCAGAAAGAACCAAATTCAAATCCCAAACCGGGAGTAATGGTTTCCTGGGAGGCCGCACATGCGTAACCCCCTGGAAAAAAGTTTTAACTAAAGGCTGAAGCGCAACATGCTTCTGAAAAAAGATAGATAAGGCAGAAACTTGCCCTTTCAACGTACTTAGCTGAAGAACAGAGTCCAGCCCAGATTGTCAAAACTCCAGAATCCTGGAGACCGAAAAGACCCTACAAGGAAAAGATCTCATCTCACACCAAGTGATGTAGGCTTTCCAAGTCCTATAGTAGATGATAGAAGAAGACCTCTTCCGGGCACTGATCAGAGTCTTGACAGAGTCAGAAAGACCCTCCTCCTTCAAGATGGAGGTTTCAGCAGCCAGGCCGTCAAACCCAGCGCTGGTAAATTGGGGTAACACAACCGTCCCTGAGTGAGCAGATCGGGCCGAAGAGGCAGGGCGAACTGGTCCCCTGCCAGCCAAACGATGTCTGCGAACCACACTCGCCTTGGCCACCTTGGGGCCACGAGAACGGCGGACACCTTTTCCAGAGCCAACTTCCGAAGCACCCTGCACAGCATGGGTATCGGAGGAAACAGGTATAGAAATCCCAGATCCCCCCAGCTCAGGGACATGGCGTCCACTGCCAGAGCCAGAGGATCCTGGGAGAGCGACATGAAGTTCGGGAGCCTGTGATTGTGACGAGAGGCAAACAGGTCCACCTCTGGTGTCCCCCATCGGAGACACAGTGAGCGAAACACCCGAGGATGGAGAGCCCATTCTCCCAGACGGGGAGAGCCCCTGCTCAACCGGTCCGCTTCCTGGTTCTCCACTCCTGGAATGTATACCGGCGAGAGACAAGGACTCTCTTGCCCAGGTCAGGATCAGGGACACCTCTCTGAGAGCACTCAGACTGAGAGTCCCTCCCCGATGATTGATGTAAGCAACCGCTGTTCGATTGTCTGAACGCACCTGGACCGGAAGGCCCAGAACGTGCTGAGTCAGGAGAGCAAGCACCCGACGGATGGCTCTCAGTTCCAGAATATTGATGGGTAAGTGGGCCTCTTGAGGTCCCCACTGCCCCTGGAACTGCAGCTCCTTCCAAAATCCGCCCCAACCCGGCAGACTGGCGTACGTGGTGACAATTTCCCAAAGAGGGGTCAGGAAAGACCTGCCCTTCACAAGATTGATCGAGACCAACCACCACTGGAGGGACTGCCGGACCCGGGAGGACAACTGGAAGGGCTGATCCAGCGACTGAGGCTGCCGGTCCCAGGACGCCAACAGATAAAGCTGGAGCGTCCTCGTGTGAAATTGAGCAAAAGGAACTGCCTCGAAAGAGGCGACCATCAACCCTATCAGCCTCATCCCCAGACGGATGGACGGCCGAGGATCGGAAAGTAGGACCCGAGCCAACTCCTGAATCAGATGAATTTTGAACTCTGTGTTGAAGAGAGTCCAACTGCATCCCCAGAAAGGACACCACCCTGGCCGGAGCGAGGGAGGACTTGGGGAAGTTGATCACCCAACCAAAGCTTTCCAGCGTGGAGACCACCAACCTGGTGTCTGTCTCCGATTGATTGAGCGACGGAGCCATGATGAGAAGGTCGTCCAAATAAGGTACGACACGAATGCCCCGAGATCTGAAAATGCCCATGACCCCTGCCAGCACCTTGGTGAACACTCTTGGAGCTGAGGTAAGGCCAAACGGAAGTGCCACGAATTGATAATGCTGATTTTCCATCACGAATCGAAGAAAACGTTGATGAGCGTGGCAGATGGGAACATGAAGATAAGCATCCTTGATGTCTATGGACGTCATGAAGTCCCCTTGCCGAAGGGAACCGACGGCCGTACGCAAGGTTTCCAAAAAGGGGAGAGCTGTGAGCACCCTTTTAGAAGAGTCCCCCGACCACTGACGCAGCCATACTGACCGACGTATAACCACCAGCATTGCAGCTGTCTTGCTACTCATAGCCAGCGCATCGTCCTGAGCGGATAGAACATAGGAAATAAAAGATTCACACTGCTTGAGCGCAGTAAACTCTTTACAAGTGGGATCTAGATCCTCATACAGCTCCTGAATTACAGACCTAACCGCCAATAGAAGAAGAGCCGAAGCACACACCGGGCGCATCATTGACCCAGCATAAAACCATGGCGAGCGTACTGGTCAATCCGACGATCCACCCCATCTTTAGGGACAGTGGTCTCAGCAGACTGTACCATAGCCGTGCTGGAGAGCCCTAGCACAGGGGTATCGACGTCAGGAGGGATGGACCAGAGTTTCACCAATTCTGGCGGAAAAGGATAACGCTTTTCCCAACTGGAAGGGATTCCAGATAACCGCGTGGGATGTTCCCATTCCTTAAGGACCACCCTCTCAAAGTGGTGTTGTCTGGGAAAAACCCAACGCGGCTGAGGCTCTTTAAACAACTGGCCCTTTGGCCGGGTGACAGCCTTAGGCGGATCTAAATTCAGAATTTCAAACAGCTGAGCCAGAATGGAGGGGGTGTCAAGGGAAACACCCGCCGACCAATCGCCAATAGCATCAGCCTCAAGCTGATCTGCAGGCTCATCTGACTCCAACAGGAATTCTCCCTCGTCCAGGGAGCCATCGGACCATTCCACAGGCTCACATACCTCATCCTGTGAAGCCGAAGGTATCGGCGTCAGGTGCTTCCGTTTTGCAGTGGCTTTTGACCCTGCTTTAACGGGCACTATTTTCCGGAGGCTGGCCAATGGCGCCGCCACCTCGGATTGCGAATCCCCACTCTTGACAATGGCATGCGGGGTCCGGAACAGGGAGGGAGAGGTAGGAGATGATGGAAGATGCGACGGGCCAGCAGCCGAAGCGACTGACTGACGCGTAATACTCTGCCTTGCACAAGGAATGCATACAAAGACATCATCATCTGGGAGCGGAGTCCCACATCTTGCGCACCCCCTAGATGGCCCAGAAGAACCATTTCCGGTAATAACGGAAGCCTCCATATGGTGATTTATGGTATTCGCAATTCTTTTGGGTTTTAAGGCATAAGCCGACCCGGGATGCCTATATATATATATATATATATATATATATATATATATATATATATATATATATATTTGCTGGCGTATAAGACTACTTTTTCCCCCTGTAAAACATGCCTCCAAGTGGGGGGGTCGTCTAATACGCCGGGCGCACCTGGGTCACATACATACATGTAATGTGGTTTGGGCTCTGGGAAAAGGGCCACTTGGGGGGTTTCACACAGTAGAGGAAACCCAATTTGGCATGCCCCTGGAGTAGGGAACAAACCCACTGGGGCATTCCAATTCGGGATGCCCCACTGTAAAACCCTCCCTATTGGCCCAGAGCCAACAGCACATTACCGTGCAGCTGCATCCCTACTATGCCTTTAGCTGGGACGCATTCTGAATAGCCAGCACAGGCACGTCCCCAACTAAAGGCGAGCAGGGATGCAGCTGCAGTGTAACCTGATGTGCGCTCTGGGAAAAAGGCCAGTCGGGGGTATTTCACACAGTGGGGATTCCAAATTTGGGAGGCCCCACTGGGTTTTGTTCCCTACTCCAGGGGTATCCCAAATTGTGATCCTCCACTCTGTGAAACCCTCATCTGGCCCTTTTCCCAGAGCCCAAACCACATTATACTGCAGCTGCATCCCTACTATGCCTTTAGCTGGGACGCATTCTGAATAGGCAGTGTGGGCACATCCCAAACTAAAGGCGAGCAGGGATGCGGCTGCAGTGTAATCTGATGTTCTTTTACGTTTTATTCGGTGAGCAGAAGAGGGAGTAGTCTTATACGGCGAGTATATAACAAACTTTATATTTTGAGTGGAAATGTTGGGGGGTCGTCTTATACACCCAGTCGTCTTATACGCCGGCAAATACGGTATATATAATATATATCCCAATTTTCCTTTCCTTTTATTTTTTATTTAAAAAAGAAAGACTAGCCAAGTAATATAGAGCCGGGAGGCCGCTTTAATCAGGGGTTCCCGGGATCTGTAGGGGAAGAAAAAACCAACAGTCAGATCCCCAAACATGTGGCAACATGCAAACATACTAATGCATGGCACCAAGGTGCCTTTAAATAAACAAAGGAAAAACCCTTGCCCTCAATCATGATGAATCCCCTTATAGGTATCACCCCCCCATGTCTAAAAACACTATAAACAATATAGTTTTTAAAAAGACACTCAACGGCCCCACACAAGGTGGGGCCGCTTGCCTGCAAGGAACCGAGGGCGGCCGCAACAATAGTATGGACGACGCAGCAGCCAGCAGCAGCGGCAATAGCAGTAGGAGCCAGAAGTAAACAAAAACCATGTGTGGCAGCGAGCCCCCCCCACGTGACTTCCTTTAAGCCAGGAAGGAAGGAAGTGAGGCTGGGGCCGGTCACATGACGCTGCCGCCGGTGCCACGCCCCCGTTTCCACGTCACCGGAGCCCGCCCCCTCAAGCCCGATCAGTGCGCCCATTCATCAAGGGATTACTACCAGATGAGCCACTACAACGGGCCAAACACAAAGCAGGAGGAGGGGGGAGGAGGAGGGAGGGAAGGAAAGACTCAGCGCAGCCGACGCTGACAATGCGGCGGCGAACGGCAAGGAGACCAGCGGGGGAGGGGGGAGGGAGGCTGCTATAGCAAAGGCTCAGGCAGCAAGCCAGCCTGTAATAAGCGCGGTCCGCCCCAGCTGCCCCCTAAAGCAGACCTAAACGCTGGCCAAGCCGGCCAGCACTTATCTGCAAGACCTGCCAAGGAAAGTCCTTTAAAGAGGAAAAAATAAGAGGAACAATCAGACCGAGTGCACACTTGCGGTGCAGCCTGCTAAGTGCATGAAAGTAAAACACACATGTTACAAAAAGTCATACAGTGAAATACACACACACACACACACACTACACAACCCTCTAACCCCCCCCCCCCCATAGTGAAGGGAGAAGGGACCGTAACGGGAGAGTAAGGGGCTAAGGGGACCCTCGGGACAGGGGCATCCCATTTCCGGATCACCATGCCGGATAGCCGCATTGCCCCCAAAAGAGGGGGTCGAGCGGAGGAGATAAGCTCCTAGGCACCTATAGTGCCGTCTACCAATTGCCCAGTGAGCAACCTAGGCTGGGAGGCTTCCAATCCACCATAAAGGTATAAACAATCAAAACCGGGCAGAAATAGACCAAAAGGGGGTGCCGGGGTAAGACCCCGGCTACCTGTAAGCAGGAGACTTCAATCTTCTGTCTTGTCAAGCAGAGAGAAAAATACTGGTGATAAATGGGAGATACCAGGTATATATAGGCCGGAAGGGGGCTCGTTACAAGACTTCCTCTCTGCACAGCGTCACCTGGCGGTGAGTTAACCCAATCGTGAAGAATATTAAAGGTGAAGCGGGGTGTGTGGCACACCAAGAATAATCTAGAATGGGGGCGAAGGCGTAACAATGATTGAACTCCAATCAATTCTGACCCAGGGCGCCCCCCCCACACCAACTCAGTAGAGAGAAAAAGGTGCTGATATTTGGAATTCTGCATTGTGGCAAAGAGATCCACCTCGGGGGAGTCCCATAGGTCTACCAGCTACCTGAAGACATCCTGGTTGACTGAGAAGATCCGTCAGAACATTTAGTTCTCCTTTGATGGGGACTTCCCTCAAGGAGACCACTCTGCTTTCCAATCTGGCACATTGTGTCAAGAGAGATTAGCTCGACTGACCCGGTGTGCCCCCTTGATGGTTAAGATACCACCGCTGTGGCATTGTATGAGAAAATAAGCACTTCTTAAATCCTTATATAGTGTTCTCAAAATGCTTTAGGGCCAATTGAACCGCTTTTAACTCCCAGATCTTTGGGTCATGTTGCCGGTCCAGGACCTGGCAATGGAGAGTATGCCCCCCCAGCCCTGCACACTTGTGTTCATTGTGATTGGGTTTAGGTCCACCTGGTGCCAAGGTCTCCCCTATGATAGATTTTCATGAACAGAACCACCAAAGGGATTGACGAACCCGATCTAAATGTGTAACCAGAGAATCCAAGGTCTCTGTATCTCTGTTCCAGGTGCGCAAAAATAAGGTTTGGAGAGCCTTTGAGTGTAGCTGGGCCAAAAGGACCGCTGGGATGGCTGAGGACACAACTCCTAGCAGAACCAGAATTTGTCTTGTCTTAGAAAGATTCTGGGATGTTCCGGAACATAAGAGGCCAGGGAAACAACCTTCTAGATTTAAAAGAAAGGTTCTTTCCTGTAAACTGTCGATCTGATACCCTAGGTAAATGCGCGCCGTTTGAGGGGGCCAGACTCAGCTTCTCTTTGTTTATGATCCACCCCAGATCGGAAAGGGCGGACAAGGTTACCTTCTAACTGCTCTGCAAAATTTTCCTGGATGGGGCAATCATCCAGGTATGCCACTATGCCAATCTGCTTTAACTTTAGAAAACGCCATAGCTTCTGCTAATATCTTCCGTAAATATTCGAGGTGCGGACAAAAGGCCAAAAGTCATTGCTCTGAATTGCCAGTGATGGGTTGCTCCTCATTACTGCAAACCTGAGACATTTTCTGTGCTGTGAGACAGAAAAATAGGAACCTGCAGACAAGCACCTGGAAATCTATAGAGGCCATCTAGACACCCTGGAACAGGATATCTTCGATCATAAAGATTGACTCCATACGGAATCTTTTGTACTTGATTTCTCTGTTTAACTGTTTTAAGTTCGGGATCATTTCCCCGATTGTTTCTGAACCAAAAACGTGGGAAAAATACAATTTTGTGATTACTCACCTGTAAAATGGGTATTATCACACACCCCGCTTCAGATAGTCATTACACTTGGGTTATACCGACCTGTAGAGGGCGATCTTGCAGAGATGTCATGAAAAAAAGCGAGCCCCTCCCAGTCCATAAATACTTGGTACCTCCCACTCATTCCCCAGTATTAAGACAGCAGTAAAGGGACCAGGAAGAGCCAAAATAACCAGTAACAGTAAAAAAGGTTCACCTTAGAAAGGATCCAGAATACCAAAGGGTGGGGTGAAGCGGGGTGTGTGACATACTTATAATACCCATTTTACAGGTGAGTAATCACAAAATGGTATTATTCCAAGTATGTCACACCCCCCGCTTCAGATAGTCATTACACTTGGGACATCCAATAGCAGTGTCCATAAAGGGCAGGGATCCAAAACAAGGCAACAATGCACAAACTTAAACCACTGCAGCTTGCAGAACTTTGCGGCCAAAAACAGCATCCGCTGAGGCCCGCACATCAACCTTGGAAAACTTGGAAAAAGTGTGAACGGAAGACCAAGTAGCAGCCTTACAAACTTGCTCAACAGAGGCCTGATGCTGGAAGGCCCAGGACGCCCCAACGGCACGAGTAGAATGAGCAGTAACACGAAAAGGGGGAACCTTCCCCTTGGCAGAATAGGCCCCAACAATGGCCTGGCGAATCAATTTACTAATGGAAGACTTGGCAGGAGCCAAACCTTTCCTAGGCCCAGAGGGCACCACAAAAAGGGTGTCAGTCCTACGAAAAGAAGAAGTAGCCACCAAATAGTACTTCACACAGCGAACCACATCCAGAGAATGCAAAACCCTCTCTGTCATTGCTGGGCTTAGGACACAAGGAGGGTAGAACAATGTCCTGATTAAGATGAAAGGCAGAAACCACCTTAGGAAGGAAATCTGGCTTGAAGTGGACCTTGTCCTGATGCTTCTCAAAGTAAGGAGCCTTAATGGACAAAGCCGCCAACTCCGATACACGCCGAAAGGAAGTGATGGCAACCAAAAACGCAACCTTCTGAGTAAGCGTAGAAAGAGCAATATCCTGCAAAGGTTCAAAAGAAGGACCCTGAAAAGCAGAAAGAACCAAATTCAAATCCCAAACTGGGAGCAAAGGCTTCCTAGGAGGCCGCACATGCGTAACCCCCTGGAAAAAGGTCCTAACCAGAGAATGAAGAGCAAAATACTTTTGAAATTAAACCGCCAGGGCAGAAACGTGCCCTTTCAGCGTACTAAGCTGCAAACCCAGGTCCAGACCATGTTGCAGAAATTCCAAAACCCTAGGGATAGAAAACACCCTGCAAGGCAAGGCCCGGACCTCACACCAATCAATATAAGACCTCCAAATCCTATAGTAGATGGCAGAGGAAGACTTCTTTCTAGCCCTAACCAGAGTCTGAATCACAGCATCAGAAAGACCTTCCTCCTTCAAGATGGAGGTTTCAGCAGCCACGCCGTCAAAGCCAACGTTGGTAAATTGGGGTAGAGCAGTGGACCCTGCGTGAGCAGATCCGGCAGAAGGGGCAGATCTAACTGATCCGCTGCCAACCTTACCACGTCTGTGAACCAAACCTGTCTTGGCCATCTTGGAGCCACCAGGATTGCTGACGCGCCCTCTAGGGCCAGCTTGCCCACCATGGGAAACTGAGGGAACAGGTACAGAAACCCCAGATCCCTCCAGTTCAGAGACATGGCATCCACTGCCAGAGCCAGCGGATCCTGCGAGAGAGACAAATGCCGGAAGCTTGTGATTGTGACGAGAGGCAAAGAGGTACACCTCCGGAGTCCCCCACCGGTGGCAAAGCGACCGAAACACCTTGGGGCTGAGAGACCATTCCCCCCAGCGAGATGAGCACCTGCTCAGGGAGTCCACCTCCGTGTTCTCACACCGCCGAGATGCATGGGACATTGCTCTCTGCCCAAGCCAGGATCAAAGACACTTCCCTGAGGGCACGCCTGCTGCGAGTCCCTCCCTGGTGATTGATATAGGCGACCGCCGTCCGATTGTCCGACCGAACTTGAACCGGTAAGCCCTGTAACTGATGAGTCAAGTGAGCCAGAACCAACCTGATGGCTCTCAGCTCCAGAACATTGATGGGATCGTGAGCCTCCTGAGGCCCCCACAGTCCCTGAAACTGAAGATCCTTCCAAACCCCCCCCCAACCTGGCAGGCTGGCATCCGTGGTGACAGTCTCCCAACGAGGGGTCAGAAAGGATCTGCCCCTCATCAGATTGCTCGGTTCCAGCCACCACCGAAGGGAATGCCGAACCCGGGGGGACATCAGAAAAGACTGAACCAATGACAGCGGAGACCTGTCCCAGGCCGCCAAGAGATGGCGCTGGAGCGTCCTCAGCCGGATGGTGGACGAGGGATGGATAGGAGAAGCCGAGTCAATTCCTGAATCAAAAGAACCTTGGGCCGGGGGAGGAACACCCTGGACTGGGAAGTATCCAGAGACATTCCCAGGAACACCACCACCCTGGACGGAGAGAGGAAGGACTTGGGATAGTTGATCACCCAGCCGAATCTCTCCAGAGTGGCTACCACAGTCCTGGTATCTAGCTCCGCCTGGCTGAGAGAGGATGCCATAAGATCGTCCAGATAAGGCACAATGCGGATACCCTGGGCTCTGAGGAGGGCCATCACCCCCGCCAGCACCTTGGTGAAAACCCTTGGAGCCGAGGTAAGGCCAAACGGAAGAGCCACAAACTGAAAATGCCGATCTTCCACCACGAACCTGAGAAATCTCTCATGTGCCGGGAATTTTGGAACATGCAGATAAGCATCCTTGATGTCTATGGACGTCATGAAGTCCTCCTGCTGAAGTGAATTTATGGCAGAGCGCAGAGTTTCCATGCAGAACTTCCTGGAACGGATAAACCTGTTGAGAAACTTCAGATCCAGGATGGGACGAACGGAGCCATCCTTCTTGGGCACCGTGAACAGATTGGAATAGTATCCCAGGCCCCGGTCCAAGGGAGGCGCCGGGCAGATGACAGCCATGTCCAGGAGATCTTTTACTGCCGCCCGGAGCCCCTGCGCGGCCAGAGGATCCAAGGGCACCCGAGACCTGAAGAATCTGGGAGGAGGCCGGATCTCGGAACTCCAGTTTGTAACCGGAAGACACCACTTCCCGAATCTTCTGTCCGAGACCTCCTGGTCCCAGACCTGGGAGAAGTGTCGCAGCCGTCCCCCCACCCGCGAGGGTGAGGGTGCCCCCTCATTGCTGAGCCGGCTTAGCAGCGGCTTTGGGCTTGGGGCCCCCAGCTGTGACCTGGACAGGCACGTCCTCTTCCCCTCTTCCAGGAATCGCCTCTGGAGGAGAAGACAGGCGATCCCCGTCCAGCTCTGGCCCCACGAAAGGAAGGGGTAAAGGAAGCCGCCCCCCGAAAGGGAAGACGTTGCTTCTTTCGCTGAGGTAACCTACCTCCTTTTGCGACCGAATCCAATTTTTCTCCAAAGAGCCGCAAGCCCAGAAAGGGAAGAGCCGGAAGAGCGACTTTTTGGACACAAAATCAGCCGCCCACTGGCGCAACCAAACCGACCGCCGAATAGCCACCAGCAAGGCCAAAGTTCTACTACACATCACCATGGTGTCATCCAGGGCGGCTAGCACAAATGACAAAAACAATTCGCACCGCTTAAGGGCGCTGAACTCATCACTAGCCGGGTCAAGCCTGGAGGTAGACAACAGGTCCCCGACAACCGACCTAGAAGCCACTATTAAAAGCGCTGAAGCACAAACAGGCCGTAAGACCGACCCGACACTGGCAAAACCGTGACAAGCCATCTGGTCAATGCGTTTGTCCTCACCGTCCTTGAGAGTAGAACAGTGAGGAGAATACAAAACAGAGGTGCTAGACAACCCCAAAACAGGGGCGTCCACCTCGGGAGGAGACGACCAGCGCTTCACCGCATCCACCGGAAAGGGATATTTCTTATCCCAACCCGGAGGGACTCCAGGAAGCCGAGTAGGCCTCTCCCATTCCTTAAGAATAATGCCGTCGAAATGCCTTCGATTAGGGAATTCTAAGCGCGGCTTAGCCCCCTCAAAGAACTCCCCCTTCTGCGGAAGAGTCACTTCAGGAGGAGAAATTGCCAGAACCTCAAACATATGAGCCAGGACCTTAGGGGTATCCAAAGAATCCCCCTGACCACGCTCGGCATCAGCGCCAACAAACTGCTGATCGTCAGAACCATCCGACTCCTCAAAAAGTTCCCCTTCCTCTAGCGGGGGGTAATCAGACCAGTCCAGTGAATCAAACTCCCCAAAATCAGAAGCCTGCGTGGCTGGGGACAAGTGCTTTCTCTTAGCCGGGGCCTTTCTGGCCACAGCGCTAGAAAATAACTTTTCAACATTGGACAATCTGGCACACACCTCAGATTGCGACTCCCCACTCGTGACAACATCACACGGGGTACGGGTCAGGCGGGGAGGAGTAGGAGAAGGGACCGGCGGCGCAGAACCAGACGCATGGGATCCGGACTGCCGCGTAATAATCTGCCGCGCACATGGTATGTAAAGGAAAACATCATCCCCTGTAAGGGATGCCCCACACCCCAAACACTGCCGGGGTTGCCCCGAGGGGAGCCAGTGCCTGGTATCCTGGGAAGCCTCCATATGATGATTTTATCGGTAGTCGCAATACCCAAGGGAATTACGCAATATAAGCGACCCGGGATGCCCCTTCTGTGTCCCGAGTGGGAGGATTTATGGGGAGTTCTTAAATTAAACCAGGGACCCTAGGACCCTTTAGGATCCAACAGGGGTCCGCCTGGAATAGAAAGAGGGGGAATTTAATATATATGTCACACAACGCAGGGCACATACAGAAGGGCCAAGGCACACATACATACAATTAGGAAAATATATATCAATCTCGCGCTGACAAGCAGCTGCACCTATCACACAACGCAGGAGCAATGAAAGACTGGAGCCCACTGGGCGCTTACTGAATGGTGTCCTGCACGAGGCGGAGGGACTTGGCTGGCAAGGATGAAGAAGGGCGGGCCGGCGCGGATCGCGCGCTGCGCCCGGCCCCGCCCCTCTCTGCTGACAACAGGCGGCTCCTGGCCAGTGACCGGGCTCCGCAGCGTCACCAGCAACACAGGGAAAGGGAGGGGGTGGGCCGCAGGATCGCACCCCGCCCCCCCGAAACCACGCCGGAGGGGAAGAAGCTCCCCCGAAGACTAACAGTAACGGCCAGCAGCGCCGCGAACCGCCGGCCCAGCCATGGCAGCATAATCACACGCACACAAAGTAGCACCCAAGCATAAAAAGGGACTAAACTGAAAAAGGGGGATAAGCGCCCCCCCCCCCCCCAGCAGTAGGGAACGATGGGTGACCGGGGAACTGAAAAGAGGGATAACAGTAGGTCCAGGCAGAAATAGACCGAAAGAGGGGGAGTTACCCCGGCTACCTGCAAGGAGGAGACATCCATCTTCTGACTTGCTCGCCGTCTGCAGAGATGAAAGAATGGGGAATGAGTGGGAGGTACCAGGTATTTATGGACCGGGAGGGGCTCACTTTTTTTCATGACATCTCTGCAAGATCGCCCTCTACAGGTCAGTATAACCCAAGTGTAATGACTATTCTGAAGCAGGGTGTGTGACACACTTAGAATAAACCCTGTTCGTTTCAGGTGCCAGGGACCTTCCACTATAACTACGATTTCCCTTAGTTGTGTAATCACTAAGGGCATGGCCATTGCTGGATCTATGGCCTTGAGACTAATTCAAGACGGAATTTTTTATGTTGTGGGGAAGCGCTAGAGTACATAAAGCAGCAAATGGATTTGAGGGGCTAGCTCAAATAGTAAAAACAAAGGTTAAAGAAAGTTGACAAAGAAGTTGACAAAGTAGATGGAAAAAACTGAACTTCAGTCGCGCTGCAATGAATAAAGGTTTCTTGATTGTCAGAGGATTCTAACCACAAATATATATAATATTAGGGTGATCTCTAGGAGTCCTCTAAATTTCAATTATTGGCTGTATCGGCAGATTAATCTGTCTTAGCAGCCCTGATAGGATCAGGAACAATAGAGTATCCTTTTACATTTATGATCAATATTGCATTCCTAGGTCTAGTGTAAGTTGCCAAAGATGATAAAGAATGGGGCACTTACCGCCGCGGCCCGGGGGTTAAAAAACCTGACCTGGGCCCTTGAGAGTTAACCACCTCTGAAGATGGACCTAAAGCTTGTTATCGGCGTGCGCGCCGCTCCCCGTGTATCTCGATGAAGTCAGGAGGTTATGCTCTCAGTATGTAAACTTTTAATATGATAACAAAATAAAAACAAAAACAAGATGGTAGGCGAAGTAGTTAGTTGCCATAGCTGTTGCAGTTAAATGTCCAATTTGTTTCCAGTCTTTGAGAGAAGGGAGAAAGTCTCCAGTACATCCATGTTTCTTGCCGTTTCTGTAGAACGCGCGTTTCGTCCTTTGACGTCCTCAGGTTCTGATAGAGCCTTGGGGTAGTTTTCTATAGAGCTTGTTTGCTTCATCTGGGGAACTTTGGGAGATATAGCCTGTGAGTACAGTCCGTTAGAGTGCAGGTGCGGCTTCCGTGCAGCTCTAGACAGCTTTTGGATCTATTTGTCCGACTATTTGTTTGACTTCTTTCACTTATCCTCGGAATAAAACAAAGATTCATTAAGAGTTGAATTAAATAGTTTGTTCATTTACTGAAAACGCTTTTTGGTTATAATTGCATAAACGACTAAAATATGCTAATATCAATAGAGATATGCAAATTCTTGTGTCAGTCGTTACTGCAGGCTTTGACTATTCATGTTTTTTACTTAGAATAGAAGGTTATCATGTAAGTTATCATCATGTATAATGTGGGATTTAAATAAAATAGTAATATCTTTTTACATGATTTTACATCATTTTACATGATATTACTATTTTATTTAAATCCCACATTATACATGATAATAACTTACATGATGATAACCTTCTATTCTAAGTAAAAAATATGAATAGTCAAAGCCTGCAGTAACGACTGACACAAGAATTTGCATATCTCTATTGATATTAGCATATTTTAGTAGTTTATGCAGTTATAACCAAAAAGCCTTTTCAGTAAATGAACAAACTATTTCATTCAACTCTCAATGAATCTTTATGGTTTTATTCCGAGGATAAGTGAAAGAAGTCAAACAAAATAAGTCGGACAAATAGATCCAAAAGCTGTTTAGAGCTGCATGGAAGCCGCACCTGCACTCTAACGGACTATACTCACAGGCTATATTTCCCAAAGTTCCCCAGATGAAGCAAGCAAGCTCTATAGAAAACTACCCCAAGGCTCTATCAGAACCTGAGGACGTCAAAGGACGAAACGCGCGTTCTACAGAAACAGCAGGAAACAGCAAGAAACGTGGATGTACTGGAGACTCTCCCTTCTCTCAAAGACTGGAAACAAATTGGACATTTAACTGCAACAGCTACGGCAACTAACTACTTTGCCTACCATCTTGTTTTCATATTAAAAGAGTTTACATACTGAAAGAGCATAACCTCCTGACTTCATCGGGATATACGGCGAGCACACCCTGCTTCAGGTCCATCTTCAGAGGTGGTTAACTCTCAAGGGCCGAGGTCAGGTTTTTTAACCCCCAGCTCACGGCGGTAAGTGCCCCATTCTTTCTAATCTTTGGCAACTTACACTAGACTTAGGATCAGGAACAATAGAGAGTATCCTTTTATATTTATGATCAATATTGCATTCCTATCAGGGCTGCTAAGACAGATTAATCTGCCGATACAGCCAATAATTGAAATTTGGAGGACTCCTAGAGATCACCCTGATATTATATATATTTGTGGTTAGAATCCTCTATGACAATCAAGAAACATTTATTCATTGCAGCGCGACTGAAGTTCAAGGTTTTTTCCATCTACTATGTCAACTTTCTTTAAAATTCAAGACGGAGTCCGTCCTAAAGAAAGTCAGAGAAATCTCGCCCTCACCCGACATACGTCAGGACTGCTGTTTAGGCTGCTGAGGTGGTTTAAACCATAAACTGTCTTTGCCCTTTAGCTTCTGAGAAGGCCAGGCCCTTCAGGAATCCAAGCCCAGGAAATCCTATTGGGAAAAACTAGGCTTCTGAATGAGGCGGTGTGAAGAGCGCAGGGGCCACCTCCAGGGGACACTGCCTCCACCCAGCAGGTATATATAAAATAAAAAAGAGCCAATACTCACCTGCCACCAGCACACCCTTCAACCTCCCTGGTGGCTTAGCGGATGCCACACATCTCCCTCTTTCCCGCTGAGCCCCGTAGGCCTAGCCCAATCTGGGTCCTAACCTGGAGACTGCCAGGACTAGCTCCAGGGAAGGGAACTCCTGGGGTAAGGTGGGAAGGGAAGAGCCGAATCTGGGTCCTAACTTAGAGACTGCTACCAGGACTAGCTCCAAGGGAACTCTCAGGGTAAGGTGGAAAGGGAAAGAGGGAACCCCAAACCCAGACAGCAGTGGGTCACCCAAAGCACCACAAGAATCCTTCCAGAGCGAGGAGGGAGACTGGGCCTGCCATTCTACCAAGAGGGGAAATCGGAACAATGTCATCCAGTTTGTTTCCTGGGAGAGAAAAACTGAGGCCCAGGAGGAAGGGGGCAGGCTTTTAATTTTGTTAGCCGTCCTGGTGGTTGTTTGGGGGGGAACGTCAAGGTCATATGGTAAGGCTGTCTCTCCAGGAGGTGGACTTGTCCACCTAGCAGAAGGAATTCACTGACTATTCATAAGGGCGTTCTCCACTACCACCCCTATACTAAATACAGGCATGATCGTGCTTGTAAATCCTAGTCACCCTTTAGCCCCCATTACTTCAGTGCCAACATACCCCTCCAGCTCCTATTGGCGGCCGGGTTTGGGGAAGGCCAGAGGTAGGGGAAATTGTTTCCTGGTGCGGTGCTGGAGAAAAACGGAAGAAGCTGCTTAAGCTCAAGGTAGGCTGAATCAACATTCGTTTATGTTCCATGGCTAGACAACCACGTTCAAAGTGGACCAAAACCCATGCCCGACGGCCATGGAATCTAGAAGATTCAGATGGGAGTGGATCAGAGCGTGCACTGTAGGACCTGGGAGCAAGAACCAAAGCCCAGGGTATTAAAATCACGAGTTTTGGTCCACTTTACATGATTTGGTAACCTGTCACACCAATCCAAAACACATTCAAATTAAACATACCTACTAGCCACCCTTATATGTCCAGGCACCTAAAACCCACACCCTCACACAATGCATAAACTCCCTTAAGGAGAACATTTTACGTTTCTTTCTCCCATACGAACCCACATTGCCTCAGTTCTTCCACAATACTGACGCTGTGGGTGGGCGAACGACTGTGTTGGAAAGGGTAGCCCCAAGCCGAAGACACCCTGATCTGCAGGGCCCCTTTAAAGTTTTTTTTTCCAGATCGGTCCCATGCATTAAAATGGCCAGTCCAGCCTAACACTTATTGTTCATGGGAGCAGCCAATAAGAGTTAGTTAGAATAGACTGGCACTTTAACCATACCTCCAACCTCCAGCTTGCCTAAACTCCCACAAATGCCAAGCATTCATATACCATTACCATATTATTGTGACTGTCTCTTTGGCACCCCAACTGCAGATGCCACTTGCTGCAATTCTAAACAAGCAGCTCTTAAAACAAAACAAAAAAAAAAACAAACACTTGGCTGAAATACTAACCATTTCTCGGCTCCAGCGCTGCAGGTAACCTACAAGGGAGAGCAGCCCCTTCTCTGCACATGACCACAGACAACCCAAAAAGGCCAGTTGTCATGAGCAAAACAGGGGACATGCGGTCTGTGCGCATCTGCAGAACCAATGTCACGAGTCAAATATTTTAGTCCATTCTCTGGCTCCCCAATCTATTATTACATTGATGGGCACCCACAATCCAGATGCCGTAGCAGGAGATAGAGATCCTAAAGTCATTTTAGATGGGGACCACTTAGATGCCCCATCCTGCCACATATATATGAACCAATTTATTTGGAAATAGAATGTTATGGTAGATGAAAAGTAATAATTGTATAATGAAAAAAATGAATAAGCATAAAACAAGTCTCCAAAATTCTTTACCCCCTTAAAACAGAACAAATTCAGTATGCTCCCCATAAAGAGGGAGACCACTAGATGAAGTTATTCCTCTTTAATGCGGACCAACAGTCAAAAATGACTTCAAACGGACCAACATAACAAACAGTTCTCATATACATCACTCCCCAGGGCAATTTAGATGGCTTCACATAAAAACTTAAGTTAGTTACCCGGTAACTTCTTTTCTAAAAATCCGAACGGGCAGCATACTTCTGAGACCTCACGTCTCTGCCCCCAGGAATGGAACACCTGACCACCAGATTAGCATAAAACTGACTCCTCCTCCCATTTCTCAGTTGACAGACCAAAAAAAACATAACTGGTCAATAAAACATGAAATATATATTCAATGCAATCTTAAACCGGGCCTTCACCATGGTTTATTGAAAAGCCCAAACCCTTAAAAAAACTATTCCCCCCACCAGGCTGCAACTCTGTTCAGGACTTTAGGATAAGGGCGCCGCCATCTTGACTCAGAAGCATCACACTTACTGAGGAGAGGAGAGTGGGATAAAGTACAGAGGGGCGGGTTATAGCTGTGCTTTGCTCAGACAGAGCAGAGCTGGGGTCAGGAAAAGGTCAGCAATCCCAGAATGCAGAGCAGCACAGTCAGAAGGCACTTCCTGTTTGCAGGCTGCCTGATGTTTCATGAGCCGCCATCGTGGATGTTTAAATGCTCATAACATGCAGTAGATGCAGGTAGGATGAATTTTAATGTGAGCAACCTGTATGTACAGGGTGTGGGAAACATATAAAGAGACTCTTATTCAGAGTGAAGGACCGCTTTAAGGGAGGGAAAATGCCGTATGCTGCCCGTTCGATTTTTAGAAAATAAGTTACCAGGTAACTAAAGTTTTCTCAAAACATCCTCCGAGCAGCATACTCCTGAGAGATGGGCGTGATCTACCTCAATTGGGTGGGAAATACAGCTCGAAGACACTTCTGTCAATGTACTGATCCTGTAAGGTCAGTAAGTCCAAATGCCTCACTAAAGTCTTGGCTGAAAACCTAGGTGGCCCCTTTACAAATCTGTTCAATAGAGGCCCCCCACTTGTTCTGGTCAAGACGTAGAGATGCTTCTCGTTGAGTTAACTGTACTTCTCTGGAACCCATAATAGGCCATAGGCAACCTACACCCAAGTTGACTTGGATACTTAATGGCCCTTTCTCGGACCCGAGAAAGAACATCGACTGTCTGCAGACGGAAAAAACAATCTCCTGCGTTCTATGAAAGTCAGAAGATATCTTTGGTAGGGAGCAGGGGACCAACCTTAATACTATCTTATCCTGAAAAAAAACTGAAGAAAGGTAACGACCTGAATATCACTGACTCTGCGTGCCAAGGTAATAGCCCCCCCCCCCCAAAATACAACCTTCCAGGTGAGGAATTCAAATAGGAGAGTCCTGAATTGGATCAAAAACATGAGCTTTCATTGCTGCCAGGATATTAGCTAGGTCCCATTGAAGAGATATGTTCATGCGGACCTGCTTAGATCACCCTACAGCCAGAAGAACTCGTCTACCAGCAACAAAGATGGATTTTATCCAAGAAAACAGAACTGCCAGCTGTACGCTTAGAATACTGACACTGACACTGGGACCCAGATTAACTCCCCTATGGAGGAAATCGAGGGCACCCGGAAAGTTAGATGCAGGCTTATTCTGAATCTTCCATATCTCAAAGATCTTTCAGACCCTAAAAGGGTCTTAATAGTCCAATTTAAAAACCCCTTCTTAAAGTGGACCAACATACAGGATTTTCACTATCCTGGGTGTTGGTCCACTTCCGCGGGGGTGTGTGAAACCCCCCAGAAAGCCCCTAAAATCTTACCTTATCGGCGGTGGACAAGCGACGGATAAGCCGCCGCTGCCTCTTGCGTGTCCATCTCACAGGTCGCGCGTCCGCGCCAGCCAATCACAAACAGCCGGCGCGGGTGTGCATCCTGCTAGAGGGATGCGCGGGAGGCAGCGGCGGCTTATCCGTCGCCGATAAGGTAAGATTTTAGGGGCTGAGGGGTTTCACACAGCGGGGCATCCCGATTTCGGACGCCCTGCGGGGAGGGAGCTGATCGGCCCGGGAATCTTATAGGGGTGGGTGTTGGTCCACTTTAATAAGCAAGGTGACTTCAGGGTCCCAGAGTCGTACACCGTTCCTGGGGATCCAAGCAAAGCACTGCCCCTGGGACAGCAGATCAGACCTCGCTGAAAGCCTTCAAGGCTCCTTTATGGACAGAGTTATTGTGGTTGAGAACCATGTTCTCTAAGGCAACCAGGGAGCCAGAAGCAGACATGTGGCTGGCTGACTGGGTAATATGTTTAAAGTGGACCAACACCCAGGGGGGATCGGCCCGGAAATCTATAAGATTCCCGGACCGATCAGATCCCTCCCCGCGGGGCATCCGAAATCGGGATGTCCCGCGGGGAGGAACCCCCCCGGAGGCCCACAATCCTCACCTTACCGGCGATCCAACGGCGCATGCGCGAGACGCGGCCGCGTCTCTCGCATCCCTCTAGCAGGGCGCGCTCCCGTGCCGGCCGTTTTGTGAATGGCCGGCGCAGGCGCGCTCCCTGTTAGAGGGAAGCGAGAGACGCAGCCAATGACAGCGCTCTGGTATGCGCGTCCAAGCGGCTTTGGACGCGCATACCAGAGCTGCTCTGAGCGCTGTCATTGGCCGGACGAGGTCACGTGGGAGTGGGGAGAGGTGAGTTTTTGCGGCGATCGGGGGGGTTTCAGACAGCGGGGCACCCCCGATCGGGGTGCCCCACCTAAGTGGACCAACACCCAGTATAGTCAAAATCCTGGGTGTTGGTCCACTTTAATACTTGAGGAAGAATCTTAAATGGAAGAAAAAAAAAATAAAAACACGAAAAAAAACAGCCTGAAAGGCGACCCATGTGCCACAGCGTCTAGTCCCAGAGCTGGGTCAGAAGGATTGAGAGAAAAAAAAACATTCAATTTTGCGATTCTACCCTGAAACAAAGATCCAACTCCAGGGACCCCCCTCAGGTTACCCACTTGATCAAACCACTGCCTGGTTCAGAGAGCGAGTCCGAAGGCCGGTTCGGTTCAACCCAAAGCAGACGTTCCTTTGCCAGAAGTTGGGGCAATCTGGTGTTTCCCCATTGATGCAAGATAAACTAAGGTCGTTGTCTTGTCTGTTCTGACCTGAACATACTTTGGGCCCACTAAGTATAGGATGAGGTAAGTGAATTTCGGGAAGTTTTCCTTCTCTCCTTCGCCAGGCTCTTGTTCTGGTTTAAATGCAAAGCCAGAATATATATCAACACTAAGGGCTCGATTCAACAAAGGTAGAAATAAATTTGTGTAGCTCGAAAAAAATCGGATCGCATGCGTACATTTTTAACTTTTTCGAGTGATTCAGAAAAGGGGTTGAATTAAATACGTGCACTCGAAAATGTGATTGTAAAATTTTCGAATCGCCCATAAAATTGGGTAAATGTAAATGCATAATTTTTTTTCAACTTTTTAAGTTGCCTGTGTAGCTGTATGTACATGGCTAACATTGTGGATACATGCAATAAAGAGGCAAGGTATGCTGTAGTGGAAGTACTAATTAAATAGTAATATTTGTAAGAAGCATGTATGTTGTATTTTTTTTGGGGGGGGGGGGGGGGGGGGTTTGGATTGCCAGGACCTGTATTAAAAATGTTTCCTTTAATGCAGAAATGTGGTCATTGTTTTCTATACAAAGCTTGCTCACATAGCACCACGTGTCTTTAAAAATTTATCTACAGCATGGCATACAGAAGTTTTGGACATGCCAACCGCCACACCCCCCAGGCGCTGAAATGAGCCATTGGCCAGAAATTGCAAACAAACTATCAGATTCGTCATTCCAGAAATTGCATGTCCTCTTCCAGTTAATAGTGCCAAATATGGATGCAGCAGGCTATAGAGGTCTCCCAAAGCTGCAGGATTTAGCCTAGTAACCTGGAAAAGTTCTTGATCTGGCAGCTGATCCACATCCAAACGTATCCGAAAATACTTAGGAATAGTTAGTCTGCGCCTTCTGTGCGCTACATCATCTGCATATGTTCGAAGTCAATGCAAAGAAAGTAGAAGGGCTCCATTGTGAGAAAGAGCAAAATTGAGTTTTCTCCTGCTGAAAGCTGCATCAAAAAAACGATCGCAAAATCGCAACTTTTTAAGCACAAAACAAACGAAAAATCAATTTTTCGACCTTTGTTGAATCATGTGTCATTTAATATGGTGCTGTACCAGGTAAAAACCACATGAGTGCACAACCAGCAAGTTCTACAGAGAGTTGATATAGACACACAAGGGTAAGGCTCTCTTAACTTTTGTCTCCTGTGCTCACAACACTTGGTTTAAACCTTGTAGCCTCTAGCCTCTGTACTTTGCGTTTTACCTTGTCTGTAAACATACCTTATAAAGTGCTACAGATGATGGCCAACAACAGAACAAAGTGAAATGCAAAACAGCTGTGCCTTACACCTATAACAATAGGAGAAGTTGGATAACACTAGTCAGCTTCAAAAAGAAGAACTCTAACATCTTTCCGATCCTTAGAAGGATCCTAATAGGAAATGAAAAGTCAATCATGGCAGCCTTATTGGGGACAGGAAGTTGCTGCACCCAGGAATGAAGCATAGAAGCAATGTAGGCTTTGTATGTGTGTTGCACAAGGAAAAAAAAATTGTACAGCAAGTGTCCCAAATTAATCAGGATCCTTCCAAACTGAAAGTACTTAAATAAAGGAACCTGAGTGTTAGCAGAAACGGAGCAGCAAAATAGTGTATAGTATAGAAATATAGCATGATGGCTCAAAAAAGACGTGCAATCATCGTATAGCAACCTCTCATACAATAATGATTTACCATCCCTGCAGTCAGCCAGGTTACAAGATTGCTTAGCCTGACTCACAACAAAGTATAACCCAGCCAGGCCTTGCACAGGTGCAATCAGCCCTGTAATCAGTGTAGCTCTGTGTCAGCTGACCTGCAGAGCTTCCAATCAATGAGACCACAGAAGCCCAGACACCGGGCTTCATCCGCCTTCAAAACATGAGCCAGAAAGAAAAAAATCAGGGACTTACCAGAGCAGAGCCTGAACCTCCTCTTCCCAGATTCAGCTGCAGATAGAGTGACCGATGGATTAAGGTCCGTACTGAAGTGATCTGAAGATGAATTCCCCATTGGTTCAGGTAGGGAATACAATATACAAATTCCCTCCATGTAATCCGCCATTTCTGGACTAAGCTAAGGGGAAAAATTCTCAAGGACTTCCCTAAATAGGGTAGAAGTATCCCCCCCCCCCCCCCAAGCTTCTTTAACACTCTGTGCTCTCATCAAAAGAGGGAGGCCAGTAGCTTGTAAATTATAAAGCAACGTGCTGCTATCTCAACAAGCATCCACATGCTTTAGCACAGGAAGCCCGGTGGCACATAGGATAAGTCACTGCCACCGGGAGGAGAAGACCCAATCAACCACCTCCCCTTCACAATAACTGGGTAAAACAAGACAGGATCGGAAAACCCCTGTCCTGGACAAAACTGCTCCTGTCTATCTGAATAAGAAAAAGGAGCATTCGGGTTACAAGGGAAAAAAAGAACCCCCGAGTACTGCCATTTCTGCTCCCCCCCCCCTCCGATAACATGATGCGAAGGAGAGAGAGAGGAAGAAATACATAGGGAGGTAAGCCCTAAGAAGGGGAGGAAGAAAAAAAAAAAAAAAAAAAAAAAAAAAGAAATGGGACCGGCCACCCCAGCCTTCTCCAATAACTCATCCTCAGTAAGAGGGAAAACACTGCTTACCTCCCTTTGCCCCAACAAGGTCCAGGGTTTAAAGAATAGAACACTGGCCGAGTTCCTGGGTATATCCCGGGCCCCTGGCTGTTTTTCTGCCTCCAGGACCGAGAAATAGACCTGCCTGTCCAAGCTCATAGTGCAGGTTAGTTACCTAAATCCACGTGGTTCAGGAGCTAGTGGTCTGGCTCCTATCTAAACACAAAAACAATTGAGGAATAGGAGTCGTCGTCAAAGTTTTATGCTAATCTGGTGGTCAGGTGGTGTGCCATTCCTAGGGTCTCAGGAGTTTGCTGCCCGGAGGATGTTTTGAGAAAATTAATTTACCCTTTTGTAACTCCTGCTGTGGTAAATTTTAGAAACAAAATGGTGGTTCAGGTATCTGCAGGTCATCTGCTGGGTTTCCTGTTACTGTTTTATGTCAGTTGAATCCAGGGAGCAGCATGGTTGAGATAGGAAGCTCCGAAATGGCCGCTACCACAAGAAAATGAGTGATGTGGCGTTTCAGCAGGAGCAAATGTAAGTGCTGACAATGCTTCAGTATCATGCGTGCAGATGAGGCAAGTGTGTTTTGAGGAATTTTCTTTGCCAGCTGTTTCAGGCTGTTGGTCCAGTTTAAGTAGGCCTCTCAACTATTCAACATTTAAAAAAAAAAATAAAAAAAAAAAAAATCTGTCCCACTTCCACCAAGTTTACCAAGCTTTCGAATCCTTCCTGTGGACACAATGTAGTTCTGGGGTGTGATGCCACAAACTAGTGTGTTCACAAAAGCAAATAGATTTTCTTTATCCTATTGGAAAATTATCCTTTTGGAAAAAAGTTTAAAAACACACCCAACACTTACATGGCAGCTGGGCCAATTGTTTTATACAAAAATGCCAAATGTTTCTCTTTGTTAAGCCCAGTGGAATCCAAAAAACTAAAATCACAGCCTTGAAAGGTACTACTCGGCTACCTAAAAGGGGGAAATCCGTTTTCCCGCTGACCCGGTTTATGTGTTCGGTGTCGCACACCGGACTTACCTACTGAGAAGCTGTGGAAGACTGGAAATGATGGGTCCGTAGCCTGGGGAGTTGTCATACAGTTCAAATAATGGAGCTGCAACAAGTTTGTAGTTTTTGGGGACGGCAAACAGCGCTGCAGCAAACAAAGCAAATACAGATCACAATTTGGTCACGCAAACTTCTGCATATAAGTCAACACAAACAAATTTTTTTTAAAGCGGGACACAAGCTGGAATTTTGACAATTCTGGTTTCTGTTACGTGTCCCAGGGGCAATTCAAATGGGATGGCCCAATAGCACATGCACAGGCTCTTGTCCAGTCAGAGCAGTTTGCCGTGCTTATGTCACTTGGCAAACGGCTCCGATAGTCTTCAATGGGGAGCACAATGTAAACAATCAGAGCTGCTTACTGAATGACATAGGCACAGCAAACGGCTGTGACTGGACGAGAGCCCACACATGCACCATAGGACTGGGAACAGGCAAGCATTTACTGGCGATCTGGGGGTTTGACACAGTGTGGCATCCCAATGTGGGATGCCCGGGGGGGGGGGGGTTAGGAGGCCAGCAGCACAAAACTCTAAAGATTCCCGGGCTGGCTGCCCTGGGTTTTGTTCTGCTTTAAATACAGAAGTTCACTGCCCCTCCTCCATTCCCTACAGCATTGGGTAGAAACAGTAGCAGGGTTCCAGAGTTTGTAGTTCAATTTCATTCCATCAGGACCACACAAAAAAAAAAAAAAAAAAAAAGTTATGCTCATCTCATAACTAGGTTTTCAGGATAGCACTTCTGAGATTAGGACCCACCTCCCAACTGCTGGGAAAACACACCACCCCCCAATCAATACATTTTCATAGGTCACTTCCTTCTTCTTGTACATCTGAAGAAAAGAAAATTGACAGAACCATATAACATGACATTACTGCATCCATACAATATGCTTATAATATATACACAGGGTAGGGATCATTGTGCTGCTCTGAAAGATTAATGATAGATAACAGGTAAGTAACTTCTGAGATGATAAACGATCAACCCACCTAGGGAGGGACTACAGACAGCAGCACCTTTCTTCCAAAAGATTGGCCCTATAAGGACATCTAACCTATAATCTTGTGCATAAGCTCTCGTGTTCCACCAAATTGCGGCTTTATGTATTTGCTCTAGAGAAGCACCAGCCCTTTAAGCCCAAGCCATCGCTCTTGTAGAATGTGCGGATACAAATGACGGAAGAATCAACCACTGAATCTCGTACGCATATTGGATTATAATTCTCAGCCATTTGGCTTATGTTGCTTTTGATGCTGCTTGTGATTACTATTGGAGATAACAAATAAGCCATCTGTTCTTCATTGTACTGTTCTGTCTAGGTATGCCTTCAAGCATCTTACTACATTCAGTGATGCAAACTGCTCTTCCTTCTGAGATGTTGCATGTGTGCCAAATGAAGGAAGGAGGATATCCTGTGTTTTTGAGGATACTTCCAGGAGACAGCATGGCTCTACTTTAAGAATGACCCTGTCATCACTAATTCTTCTTGCCGATGTCTTTGCTACCAGCATTAACGTTTTAAGAGTTAAATCTTTGTCAGAAGTCTCTGAAATAGGTTTACATTTTTCGATACCATTGCAAAGACCATACAATTGAAAGACCCTATTGAGGAACCACCTGAATATTAACTGGCTCCTTCCTTGCAAGAGCTGGAAAAAAAAATCTTTTAATCAGTCTATGGGAAGCGAAACTTTGATTAAAAAAAAAAAAAAAAAAAAAAAAAAGAAGACCTGATAAAGCAGATACTTGCATCTTTAGGGTGTTCAGTTTTAGACCCTTTTCTATACCTTCTTGCAGAAACTACAAAATCTGTGAAACTTCTGACCTTTTAATTGCTTTGTTTCAGCCACCATGAAGGTGAATAAATCTCCTCCAGACTTTTCCATTCATTTTGCTGGCCACGTCTTTCCTATAGTTTATAAGCATGTCAAGTGACTTTTGACGATAATCCTTTTCTTCTCAGCAATGCAATTTCAGGAATCACAGCATTAGCGTAAACATCTTGTAATCCTTGCGCTTCAAGGTAGTGGCCATGGATTCTGAATTGGCCTCTCCCATGCACTCTTTGGCCACCATGGTGCCACTAACAAGAGTTGTTGGCTCGGTTCACAGATTCTTTATTACCTGTGGCATCATCTTGAAAAGGTGGAAATATGCAAGATTTGGGGAATGTCCAGTTTTGTGTTAATGCGTTTATCGCTGCTGCCTTGTCACTTGGGTTTAAAGAGAAATATCTGGGGAGTTTTGTATTCCATGCAGATGCAAAAACGGCCTATGTCTGAATATCCTCAAATCAACAAGTATTTAACTGGATCTGTCTGACTGAATTCCCATTCGGCCTCAGTCACCCTTGTTCTGCTTAACAGACATCCAATTTACTGACTCCTGCTGAGTTAAACATCTGTTGCGTTTCTGCCAACATGAGATTTGCAGTTATTTGATTTAAAGGTACTGGATCAAGATAAGCTACTGTTGCCTTATCTGACATAATTCCTTTTAAAATTATTGACCATTTCATCAAGGTAGTCACTACTGCCTTTAATTCTCTGGTATTGGATGAGCTACTTTTCTGTGCATCTCATTGGCCCTGAATGAATAAAGAGGAAGTGTGTGCTCCAACTGCTTGCATTTGTTGTTGCTGCAACCTAGCCTGCATATGACTAGCTTTTGCCTATTTTTAGGTTTTCCTCTTCTAACCAACATGTCAGGGAATCCCATACTACTCCTGTAATAAGCATTGGAAAGTCTAAGTTCTGTCAGTTCCATTGTTGCAGTATTGCGAATTGTAGAGGTCTTGCATGCAGATGAGCCCAAAAGACTGCCGGGATTGTTGAAATCATCAATCCGGGTAGCTTAATTCCTTGACTGATGATTGGTATTGAGGATTACCCACATATATGCTTCTCTTTTCTTGATCTTTTCCTCTGTTAGGAATATTCTTTTCTGTTAATGAATCTATGAGCAACCCTTAATATAAAAATTGTTGGGAAGGGTTTACTTCTGATTTTTACCAAGTTTAGGATCCACCCTAGCCTTTCCACCCGTATGTGAGAACTGCTGTCTTAATGCTGCTAGGACCTCCACCGCGACCTTGGTAAAGGTCCATGGGGCTGATGCCAACTCGAAAGGTAGGCATGTGAAATGTAGATGCAGATTTTCGCCCTGCAGATTTAGCATAAATCTGTGAGATTCCTGATGCATTGGCATCTGCCAGTATGGATCTTTTAGATATATTGACACAAAATATATGCCTCATGTGAGAAATGCCATTACTGTGTGGATAGTCTCCATGTGAAAATGTATTTTACCCACGGATTTAAAATTCTTGTTAGTCTTTGAAAACTAGAGTCCGTACAAATCTTTGGGGAGAAACTTCTGAAAACTATTAGAAAACCCATCTTTAGACCATGAAAGACAAATGGACCTGTAATATTTTTTCTCAATTAAATCTTGCTAGCCTTCTTCCTGTTTGACTGCTGCCTGCCATTGGTGGGCTTTGTGGGGTTAAGATCTACCCCTCCCTCTTTTAGCAGGCCATGGGGCTTTTGAAAACCTTGTGTCTTTTGACTAGAAAAGGGTTGCCTAGATCTGCAAAAAAATGGATTCTTAGATTTTCTCATTTCTGGATAACTTTTCTATTCTGCTGATCTCTCTCACCATTAAAAGGGACCTACATAATTTAATCTTTGGTAAAAAGTTGGAGTGAGATCAGGCTTCAAAGATTAAATTATGTAGGGTCCTTTTAATGGGGATTTCCTTTTTGGTCCAGGTCTTGACTACATTTTAGAGAGATCAGCAGAATAGAAAAGTTATCCAGAAATGAAAAAATCTAAGAATCCATTTTTTGCAGATCTAGGCAACCCTTTTCTAGTCAAAAGACACAAGGTTTTCAAAAGCCCCATGGCCTGCGTTAGAAGAGCAGTTTGGTAAAAAGTTGGAGTGAGATCAGGTTTCAAACTGCTCTTCTAACGCAATTTACCAACACTGTAGACCTGGGTGCGAATCTTAAGGCTTCAGCAGGCATCTGCTTTTAATAAGTCGAGCAAAGAATCCATAATTAGGTCTAAAAGGTTTTCCTAGATGTTTTCTAAGCCCATGAAGCCATAGCTCCAAATTCCTGGGTACACATGTAGAAGAAACTGTGGGTTTAAAAATTAAAGATGCAGCTTGGTCTTTTGAGAAATGTGTCCATCTTTCTATCTAAGGGGTCATTTAAGGGCCCAAATTAATATTTCTGCAACTTTTGAAATCTTTGCAAATGGGGCGTCTAATTTAGGAACCTTTCCTCAAGCATAGGCTTGTTTCTTTTTAAACGGACAAGTCTTAAGGCTACCAGTTTTCCTTCTGGGGCTTCCCATTCCCTCCTACTACAGTGAACTTATTTATATAAAATATCTTAAGTTTCATAAATCAGTCTCAAAAGACTATCGGTTTCCTCAACCAGAAACATATAGCCACTGAATCCTGGACCATCATCTGCTATGCTACCATTCTCATCACAGGATGTTGTAGAACCCAAATTATCTCAAGAGTTCTCCATCTTCCAGAAATATTTTCAGCAGGCCCAGGGGAAAATGAAGGAAATCCCATAGCTGGATTGCTAGCTCTATTCCCCCCCCCCCCCCCCCAATCATATCCCTCTGGTGCAGTGCTCTTAGGCTTCAAGCTATCCATGCACGTTTGACATAATTGATGCTGCAAGTCATCTGAAAGCTTAGTTTCACATCCTGCACATCTTATAGATTTAGCCTGAACTTAGGAGTTTGAATGCTTGATCAGGCTTTTGCCTAGAATAAAGCACACAAAGCACCTATTAGCCTTATCCTAGTGAAGCACGCTTTGTATTGTATTTAAGATAGAAAAGAGACTTGCGTAACTATGGCTGGTGCTCTTTGAAGATTTGGCAGGCGGTACCGAAGCTGGTTGATGGGCGGTGGGGGTATTGCTGACCGGGAATCTGATTTTCTATTGTTATGGATTAAGAAATAAGAGTCACTTATCCTATCCTTTTACATAAAAAGGGCTATGATCATTTACCATCTGTGGCTGTACCTGAATTCCCCTGCACTTTCACCGCTCCGGCTGCCTTGCCGCTAAGGTCGAAAACAAGAACCTGCTGTGTAAAGCAATGGCACTTTTAAATAAGTGTCACTGTAACCCAGAACTTGGTCAGCAGCAGGCTTACAGTTCCAGCCCCCTTCCTCCATGAGATCTGAATTCTGGGCCTGCACAGACTGCCCTGTAAGTCATCCCGTGATGTTGCGGCATCTCATTTTCGTGCGCTTTACAGGCACATTACGCACCGTCTACCAGGGCACATGTAATGTAATGTAATTCTCAGCATCCTCCAGCTGAGGACAAGCTCTTGTCCACATTTCAGCCCAACCTGCGGGGAACTAATAGGTCAAGATATTTTTAAAAGAGGAATGTGTTAATCTAGCCTCAACTTATGTTCCCCCAATAGTCTAACACCCAGGACCATAATCAACCTGAGACACTGTCCCAAATAGCCATCTGATTTCTGGATGCAGTCTTCCCTGTAGCAGGTAGGACCATAAAAAACAGAGACCATATTACTTTATAATAAAAGTACTAGGCCTTTTTAGCAGGAAAGAACTTCATTGTACTTACTCATAAGCCTGAGCTCTCAAGTCTTTTCCAACTGGTCTCACACTTGTAAAACTAAAAAAAACTCTCTGTGAGGTGATCTGTCCCCTGCCAAAAGCAGGAAACCCACAAAAAAAACTGGAGAAGGAAGCAACCTCAGAAATTGTATTGATTGGAGTGGTGTGTGCCCTGCATTTGGATGTGTGTCCTAATCTCAAGCGCTGTCCTGATGATCCGGAGATGTCTGTGTGAGCACTGCAACAGCGAGATTTTAAGATGGTTTGAAATGACGGATTTTACACTGTTTCAAATGAGAGAAAGTCAGGGTAAACTGCGACAGGGACTTTGTTCACCCATCTCCTCTGCAACTATTCTTGCTTTATCCACTGCCGAGGCCACCCCCACGTCATTTTTGAGATTGACGATTGGCTGATCTCAAGAATGCAAGCTTACATGACCAAACGAGCTGGCTGAATGTCCAGTTTCCCTGTGAACTGTGGACAGCTGCTGCCCCCAGCCAACCTGAATAGCTGGGAGCGCACCACAGCCACAGAGGCCGGGGATACAGCCTCCAGTGAAGACAGCACTATGGGAGCTGCAGATAAAGGCAAGTTTACCAGCAACCCCGAGGATTTTACACAGCATGGTATCTCAGCTCCAGGGGCAGGCTGCGTCTGGCTGTGTTGTCTTTTCGACTCTGGGATCTGCCAGCGCTGCTTTAATATTAGACTGTTTTCATCATAGAGCTGTGATAATGATTATATTTGGTTATGCATACAGTTGTACTTTGAGGGTATCTCATCTAGAAGGCCTAGATCCTATATTAGTTTCACTCTCTTGGTACAAGTGAACCCTAATTTCATCACTTTCCATTTAGATTATCACAACAGAAGGTTCATTTGGCAGCAAGTATGGTTACAGCTGCTCACTTCCAGATCTCATTGCACACGAACGTACCTTTCTCCTGCAGCTGCACCAGAAATAACTTCTTGTGCTCTTTGGGCTTTGTAATGTGTGCGGGAATATATGGATACTGGAGGTAAGAGAAAAACAAAATAATCACATTTCAGCTACTAGAAATTGTGTCTTTTGTGTCTTACTTAACTACAAACCTGTGGGGGTTCAAAGTTTGGCCTCCACCAATTGCCAATGCAGTCATCAATGACCCAATCCTGCTGCACCCCATCTTGTCGGCCAAGAATCTGAGGTAAAAAAAAACATCCTACTGAATAGAGAGTGGTACACATTCCCTGGACATTACATTGCAATGCATTAAAGTGGACCAAAATCAGGGATTTTCTCTATCCTGACTTTTGGTCCATCCACCTGGGCACCCCAGTTTGGGATGCCCCATTGTGTGAAACCCCACCATTCAGCCAGTAAACTCACCTTTCTTCGGTCCAACACCTTATGTGCGGCCTCTAGTCCAATCAAGCTTCTGGAGAAGTTTAATCGAATCGCAGCTGCACACATCGGTGGCACGTGGCATCACTTGCACCCTTCAACATTTAACTGTTGCATGTGTGACCTCACACAGCCAGAAGAGGATGCGACTTATGCCGCACATGCGTTGTTGACTCAGAACGGCAGTGTTTCACACAGTGGGGCATCCCAGTTCTGGATACCCCGAGGAGAGTCAGGCGGCCCTGGATTCAAACTCTAAGGACTGTTTTGGCCTGCTTTAAACAACTGACCCTAATTATTATATTATTGGCAGGCCAAGTCTGACTGGTAAAACCGAACGAGACCATTTTTTCACTCCAATAAAAAAACAAACAAACAAAAAAAAAAAAACAAACATACTTCTGTCATTAGGCGCTTTAATCCTTCCACCTCATCTTCTCCCGGATTCAATTCACCTCCAGGCCTAGAAAAATTATAGACGCAGGTTAGAAACGATATAGTGATCATCTGGAAACATGTACATTATTCCCTTGGCGTATGTAATGTATGTGTATCAGGTCCAACAAATGTATGACTGCAGCCACACTCACAACTTGATAAACATTGTTTTCTCCAGTTTAGTCCCTGTCTTGGAGTTTCCCCACCAGACTGCAGATCAGTGGCTCCCTAACTCGCCAGGCAGCTAATCCCTGTGCTGGAGGGCCCAGAGTCTCTAAGCGATACCCTTAGTTTTAGCTTTTTTCTGGTAAAATACCAGAGCAGATGTGGTCTCTATGGGCGCAAAAAGCGCAGGGCCCTGCGTGCTCAAGGCAGGTGTTGAACCTTAAAGTTTTGCCTGCACGTAAGCAGGGGCCTCATTCTGGTCGGCTGTTCTGGTTTGATTTACAGGCTGATGGGAAACATTCAACATCCTTGCGGGTGGGTGGTTGCCATTGTGAGGCATCCAGATTTGTGAAAGCCCCTTAGATTGCCCCTAAACGCACCTCATCTGTGATCATGGGCTGCATACCCATTAACCTCCAGCTGAGGCGTTCACCCACCCCAGGCATTTAAAAAACAAAAAAAAAACAAAAAAAAAACAAAAAAAAAAAAAAGACTGCTGGACCAAGTATGCAGAGGAGTGGCCAGTAGCAAATTCTCCACTGAGCTTTTATATGGCACTCGAGGCAGCATTTAAAAGCCGAATGGAGCTATAGCTGCTGATTGGCTGGCAACCTGTGCATGTACAGCGGGATCCTCAGAGGTGAGTTTAGGGGTGATCTAGGGGATTTCACCCTGCAGGGCAACCTACATTTCCGCAGCAGTGGCCCCATCAGGGTTTGCGCATTATACTGCGGTGTGCTCTTCTATTCTATTCTGCATGCAGCAACCACAGTACTGCAGCACAGTTAATATTCATGACTATTTTCATGATCATTCTTTAAGTTATACCTAAAGTGAATTAATACCAAAGTGCTACTGCAGGCAAAGCCAATAGTTACACCATTGCATCGGGCTGCTTTTGGCACTGTCCTAAACTGTTATCAATTTTTAAATTGAAGAAATAGCAGGAATAACGAGGTTTACAGTTTCATCTCTTCTGGAAATAAAATAAGTTACCTGGCAACTTCTTTTCTAAACATCCGAATGGGCAGCATACTATTGAGACATCCACTCCTAGGTAGGAACACATGACCACCAGAAATGAATAAAAAAAGTTTGGCTCCTCCACCCAGCCTCCAGTTCTAGAGATCTGCAAAATACTAAGAAGACCAGAACACTACTGGTAACTAATGGTAATTAAACATTACCTGTCTGTTTGGATGTTTGGAAAAGAAGTTACCAGGTAACTAAAGTTTTCTCAAAACATCCTCAGGGCAGCATACTATAGAGGATAAGCAAGATCTACCTCTACTGGGTGGAAAAGGCTGCCCGGAGCACATTCCTGCCAAACTGATCCTCTGTTAGTCCAAATGGTAATGTCTAACAAACATCTTGGCTGAAGACCAGGTGGCCCATTTAAAATCTGTTCAATAGAGGCCTGCCCCACCCAAGATGTAGAGACACTTCTCAGAGTGAGCTGTAACTCTTCCTGGAACAGGGGATCCCTTATAAGCAAAACTGATCACGTTCTTTATCGAACAGGCCAAGGTTGTTTTAGACACTCGAAGGCTCTTCCTAGGACCTGAAAATGAAACGAATAAACGATCCGCCTTTCTCCAATTCTTTGAGGATGGTATTCCAGAGGACATGCAAATATTTATCCACAGAATCTAGAATCTTTACTATCAATTTCTTGTGTCTGATGACAGTCAGAAGATATCTTCAGCAGGTAGCAGGGATCTACCCTTAAAGTGAACCAAAACCCAGGATTTTGACCTTTGCCCCCGGGAACCATGATAGGGGTTGCTCCACTGTGAGAAACCCCCAGGTTGCCCAATCTCACTTACCCTTACCTACGATGCACAGCCCTCTCGTCCAATCCGCACGCTCGGATCAGTCCGAGTCCCTTCGTCTGATTGCGCTGGCGGCTGCATCCCCAACTACCCTTTAACAGGGAGCGTGTCCACACCAGCCATTCACAAATGCCTGGGGATGTGGCCGCTGTTCACGCATGTGCCGTTGGACTGGGAACGAAGGTGAGTTTTCCGGCGACCGGGGGGAGCGAGAATACCTTCCCTGGTCCACTTTAAAACCCAATCCTGGAAATTCTGAAAAAAGGGGCGACGGCAAGATAATGCTTGGATATCACCAATTCTGCGGGCAGAAGTAATTGCCACTAAAAATACCACCTTCCATGCGAGAAATTTAATAGGTGAATCCAATACTGGTTCAAAAGGAGTAGCAGTCATGGCTGTCAGGACTATAGCCAGAACGCCTAACTTCCAGAAGAAAATGTTTGACCAACGAAAACAAAGATAATCTCTTATCCAAAAATACTGAAAGAGCCTCCAGTTGGGCCTTCAAAGTACTGTTACTGAGACCCAAATTAACCCCCTCCTGGAGAAAATCAAGAAAAACCAGAAGGCTACTGGAAAATGCACTTTGTTTGAGGGGTCAGACTCAGACTTCTCCTTGTTTAAGATTCACCCAGGATCTGAATGGAGGGACAATGTTATCTTCACATTTTCTGGACGAAGCAAAAAAGATCGTCCAGGTATGCCACTATTCCAATCTGCTTTAAAGTGGACCAACACCCAGGATTTTGACTATCCTGGGTCTTGGTCCACTAGATTCCCGGGCCGATCACGGGAGGGTGATGGTCCACTTTAACCTCAAAAATGCCATAGCTTAAACTAATATCTTTGTAAATATTAGGAGGTGCAGACAGGCTAAGGGGGCATTGCTCCGTGACCAGCTACTCCTATTACTGCAAATCTCAGAAATTTTCTGTGAGCTGGAAAAACAGGAACATGTAATTTAGCATCCTGGAGATCTATAGAGGCCATCCAGACACCCTGGAACAGGATATCTTTGATAGTAAAGATTGGCTCCATACGGAATCTCTTGTTCTTGATTTCTCTGTTTAAACTGTTTCAGGATGAACCAAAATTGTCCCGATTGTTTTTGAACCAAAAACACGTAGGAATAAAACCCCGTTCTCTTCAGGTGCCACAAATGTCCTCAATGCCCGCTATTTCCTTTCGTTGTGTAAAGCATGTCGTAGGGCATGGATTGTGCTCTTGCCGGATATCTGGAGCAGTGGGTTACCCAAAAACGATCTTCTGGCCTTGAGACAAATTTGAGACAAAATAATTTCTAGAATGAAGGGGTTCTGAGAGATCTTCTGCCAGGCTGGAAGAAAGGACAGAAGTCTAGCCCCCACCGGACATACATCAGGACTGCTGTTTGGACTTATGAGGAGGTTTAACCCTTTAACTGCCAACCTACCTAGAGTTGGTCACTGTTGCCAGACCATTTTTCAATATTTTGCACTACACATGTTCAACTGTTATTTTTGAAGGGATTTCTCAAAATTATATAGTTTTTTTTTTTCAGCAGAGTCTGGGCTTTTTGCCTGTTTGTTATTTGTTAAGTGTATTCTTAATAATCTGTGGTGAAATATGTGCAAAATAAAAATCTGTTTACAATGAAATCATATTGCATGTAAAAGCCCCATTCCTCCTGGTTACAGCGGTACCACATATGTATAGATAGACACCCTTTACTGCCCAGGAGTCTCCCCCAAACTAAAACAGCGCTTTAGGAGATTTTCAGATAAAATACAACTGCTATGCGCACCTTGCAGTTCAAGAAAAACAACCTTTTACATTTGAAATACCCCAAACAAACTAAAAATTCTCTGAAAGTACACGCCTCAAGCTTTCTAGGCGTACCAGGCTTGTTGATGTGGACGCAGTTTGGAAATAATCCCTCAATTCTTTGGTTGCAAAGGATTTCCCTAAAAAAAAAATAAATAAAGAAGCAGAATCAAAGCTACATATGCAAACAATATTCAAACAAGAAAAAAAGATAAATCTGAAAAAAGCAAGGTCAAGGGAAGAGTTGCCAAACACCCAAAACTAAAGCTTGTGAGTACCGTATATACTAGAGTATAAGCCGAGTTTTTCAGCCCACTTTTTGGGCTGAAAAAAGCCGCCTCGGCTTATACTCGAGTCAGTGAAATGGAGGAGAAAAGTTAGGAGGAGCTAAGGTGCGCTCGCGCGGCCGCCCCCCCGTGCAGCCCCGGTCGCCGTCGGCAGTGAAGATGCTGGAGCAGTGCGGGGCATGTGGTCCTCTTGTGTCCCCCTCATCAGGTAGGTGTGTGTGTGTGTGCTAGTGTCTTCTGAATGACTAGTTCCCGGTGCCTGCGGGCGCAAAGAGACTTCCTGGCGTGCGGGGGGAGGGATGAAAAAACTTACAGCTGCGTGCAGGAGTGAAGGCAGCCGACATCGCTGCTGTCAATCTGCGAGCAGGGGGCGGGGCAGTCGTCCACTAAGAGCAAGTCTGCTCTTAGCATTACCCGGGTGGTGAGCAGCGTTCCCTGGAAGCTGCTTGGCTGCGCTTTTTGTCCCCAACCTTCACTCAGCAAAGAGGTTGGAACGCCCAGGGACGCAACGAATGGGAGACAGGAAAGGGGAGAAGGATGCACACCAATGCTGGCTGTGTGCTCCTCTGCCCCTACAGGCGAGGGCGGGATTTTTATGTTAAAATGGCAGCAGGTAAAGCTTCTTTAGTGATAGTGCTGCCACACAGCTCTGTGTACTGTTATTGCATACCTCCCAAGTTTTCCTGATTTGGAGGGACTGTCCATCTTTTGAGTCCATGTTCCCCTGTTTACCGGTAGCTGCTGCATTTCCCACCCTAGGCTTATACTCGAGTCAATAACTTTTCCAGTTTTTTGTGGTAAAATTAGGTGCCTCAGCTTATATTCGGGTCGACCTATACTCGAGTATATACGGTAAGTGATTTTACTTGAAAATTTCAGCGCTGCAGACAAAAAAACCCTGCATTTGGAATACCCTCCACAAACCATATGTTCCCACAAAGTACATATGTTAAGCTTTCTAAGTGTACCCAGGGTATTGTAGTGGGTTCATCTTTCTGGAAGTGATCTCTTGAAGAATTCTTTGGTGCCTAAACAAATGAATAAAAAGCAGAACATGTAGAATTTACGTGTCTGGCGTTTAACCCTTCTTTTGCCACCCACGTAAAATTTACGTGGCTGCCTCTCCGACCTTTGCCCTTTAGTCACTGAGAAGCACAGCATCTTCAGGAATCAAATCACCAGAAAAATGGTTGGGAATATCTCTTGGCTTCTGAATGAGGATGGGAGGGTTCCCCTTAGCCGGAAATTTCTTCCTCACCTCCACCAAACGAGTTAACACTTTTCCTAGCTCTGAACCAGACAAAAGCTTACTCTCAAATGGGATACCACACAGAAACAGTAAGGCCTTTTTACAGACTGGATCCAGTCTATAATCTTTGATGAAGAAGATGTGGGATGAAAACATTGCTGCTTTGCAGCTCTTATTGAGTCGAGGCCCCTGTCCTCTGTTGCCCAGAGGCTGACAAGCTCCTGGTTGAATGGGTAGAACTTGAGGAGGGAACACTACCCTAAATTAATAATCCTGTACATAGGTTATTTTATCCATCTGATAACAGATTTTCCGTTATCTGCCATTCTCTGGATCTTTCAAGATAAATCAGTGCTCCTCACATCTAAAATTTTAGATACTACTGCAATCTGAAGTGGACCTGAACTGAGCATGTTGGGGTAGGTGAGGTAAGCAAGCATCCTGAGGGACAAGTGTGGCAGTAGTGGATGCCTCCGGCTGTGATGTCCAGCTTGGAAAGGGTTGAAACTTGGCTTTTACTTCATAGCTTAAAATTAGGGTAATTCAAATTGTAATCACACAGCCATCAAACGTCTTGTAAGTCAGAAAGTGCTCCCCTCCACCATCGTGACCAGGTAACGCGTTTCAGGCACCAGCCCTTAATACGTATGATTAAGGGCTGGTGACAGCCTGAAACGCGTTTGATGGCTGTGTGATTACAATTTGAATTACCCTCATTTTAAGCTATGAAGTTTCCTCATTGCAGCTGGAAACGATGTGGGGAGTTTTTTTCAGGAGATCCTGATGTTCGGGCTTTCTAGGTCTGAGGGTGAACTGGTTATTGTTTGCTTATGTTTGTATGTGAACCAGAGGAGCTTTGGGCATCCCACATTGAGGCAATTTAATTCCATATTGCAAAAAAATTGCTGCACTCTGCATTTCTGACACACCGGCCACTGCCAAGTGTCCAAAAGTGTAGCGCTGCAAGATTTCTTAGTTAGGCTTGAGCTTTAATTTTGGGCGGTTAATATTTCCAGCCTTAACCTTTGGTGAATCAGGCTATAACAACCATGACATTAAACATTATGTATACATTACCCATTTTCATATGCACAAACACAGCTCTAAATTAACAGACTTGTACATCACCAGCATCTCCTGGGACATCTTGCTTAAGGTGGGAAGGCTAATAGATTGCCTGCATCTGTGTCTTTAAGCCCAGGATGGACACTCTAAGCTGGCCTAGGAACGGACATTGCTGCTGCTGCTGGACGCTCCCCGCACTGCCCCAAACGGAAGAGGCAAAACACTAGCTCCGTACATCTCCCTCCGATTGGCTCACTGGCTGGGGAGATATGCCGGCTAGTTTCTTTGGGGTTCACAAGACGTGTCAGCGCCACGCTTGGAAACGAACGCTAGAGCGCAGGGTCACTGATCACAAGACTCCATCCCCAAAATTTGAATGGTTTGTGTTACCTCCCAGGGGGTGGAGCATCTCACTGTGTGTCATGCTGAAGGATAATTGGAGAAAAACTTGTGGGAGGGGCGTGTTTAAACACTATTGGGAAGCCTTCTCTTATACCCTTGGAAATAATAATGGAACAATCTAGTAGGCCGGACTGTTGAGTACTAGACAGGGTGGATCCTCTAAAACTGCCCCTCCTAGCAGAAGACACACCTCTGGCTTCTCTGAATGAATCCCTGTTAAAAACAGAAGGATTGGTAAGAAAATGCTTTACTCCTTAAGTCCTTATTCCTAGTGGGAAAGCATTTGTTCTTGTCAGCTGATCTATCAAATACCTTATCTAGCTGTGGACCAAAAAGGAAACCTGATAATCTGATACAAAGTTTCCCATGTATGTTGATGGAGCTGAGAACAAAATAGCCTCCTCTGCCATTGTCTGCAATGAAGTAACCGAGAAATTCCCAAAAAATCCTCATTTAAGGATTGGGAATGGTGCACTGCTGCAACTCTTTAACCCGCGAAAGAGGTAGGCCAGAAAGAATAGGTAGATAGGAAGCGCACGCGTATTCCCCATGCGATAAGCAGGGAAACCGGTAACAATGACGTCAGCTCCATGCACCGCCGGGTTCCCTGCTTAGCACAAGTGGAGAAGATTTCTAAACAACGATTCTCCCGCACCTACTTTATTCAATAACAGAAGCCACGTGCACCCTTAACTACCAGCTGGAAGGGCTTCCAAACGCTAAACAGCCCTCACCCTCTCCACGTGGTGCGGCACGCTTACAGTAGGGGTGGGGGGTAGTGCAGACCTGGCAATCCCAACTTCTCCAACAAGTCATGCTTAGAGAAAAAAAAAAAAAAAAGGTAAAAAAGCTTACCCCTCCACCCAAGTATTAGGTCAGGGAACGGAGAATCTAGCCAATCCCCAGGGGGCATCCCGGGTCCCTGGCAGGCTGCCTCCGGACCAGGGAAATGTGTTGGCCATGCACCAAACCCACAGCGCCACTACTTACCTAAACCCGTCAATTCAAGAGATGGTGATCTGGCTCCTGCCCCAAACAGGCACAGAAAAGGTGAATATAGACTTTGTTTTACATTTAGATAGAGCACAATAGAAAATATATTAGGCAGGGCATCCCCATGTTTGAATGCCACAGAACTGTCAATTTCTTACCGTGCTCAATGCTCCAAAGCGAATGCACCGACTTCTCCTCTAATTAGGGATAGTCATCATAGACTGCCTGCAAACTGATCCAGGACATGAATACTGAATTAACCAATTGCCGGGTGGGGGTGAGCACATAGAATGGATAAGCTTTCACCTGGCCCTGGAATCTTTTGGACTTTCAGGCTGGGAACAGTGGGTTTTGGTCTGCTGAAAAATTATTACCTTTCAACTATATTAGCCGAGCAATCAAACCGTAATAATTGCAAAAGTTCCAACTCACAGCTTGAAAAAGGTGGTCCCCAGCTGCAGGAGGAGGACGTGGGGCAAGCGATGTTCATGTACAATGAGAACTCCCTCTACGGTGCGCCTCATTCCAATCTTATCAAACTCTTCCCGCATGCGCTGGAAGCGAGCGGCCACCGAACTGTCCTTCTCATATAATGGCTCCTTGGTGCCAAAGGTGTAATTGGTAAGAGGGTACCTGTACATACAAATGCAAAACATCAGAAAACACAGACAAATAAAAAGGGGTGCATACATGAATGCAAACCTGCAGGTAAAATAAGAATTTCAGATGCCCTGTTATGTTTAGGACACATATGGGGGGTCATGCTAAGTATTTGATGGAGCAAGTAACTCTGGGGGCACATATGGCTGTGAATTACAACTTGCATCTCCATGAGCTTTGTAACACACAAGGGAGTACATAATAAAGGTTTGTTCTAGTTTCCCCCCACCCAAAAAATAACATGTACTTGCCATAGGCGAGAGCCATCATTTTCCATTGACGTAAGGATACTTTTTAAAAACTTGAAAGCCAGAGCACCATGTGGGTTATGCAGAAACAAGCTGCAAACACTTTAGCATATCCAGTGCAGTTAAGTAAATGATGTATGCCTCCAGAGCCGGGAAAAGGGTTCGCCTGCTTCAAATACATAGCGCCAAAGAAAAACTGGAGACGGAGGAGGGGCTAAAGCTTTATCCAGTTTTGGTGGTCATGTGTTCCATCCTAGGAGTGGAGACATGAGGTCTCATAAGTATGCTTCCTGGCAGATGTTTTGAGAAATATAGAATACAGGGGGTTAAGAGGGCACAGATTGGCTAATCTCGGCATGCTAGGCTCCATTCAGCTTGCTGTTCTGACATTGAAATGGGTAGCAAAAGCGGAGCATGCCAATTGGCTGCCCACGCCTGCATTGTGTGATCACTGGCAAGGAGAGATTCATCTGCAATCCACTGGAAAGTGGGGCATCCAAAACCGGGCACCCCCGCAAAAGAAAAACCATACGAACTAAAACATGACATTTGGTTTGTTTTAAAGCAGAATGAAACCCAACGGGCCGCATCAATGGCATCTTTGGCCTGTGCACATGCTCCTGCCCCAAACCATCAGATAGGCTGGGGGTGGGAGCGTGCTTGCTGATTGGGGGGGGGGGGGGGGGCTTGCTCTCCTGATTGCAATGAACAAAGCGGTATTGCCCAGTATTAAATATGCACTGCAAAAGGCTATGAATGGAGGAAAGCCAGCGCATGCGCCATAGGACCTGAAAGAGGCACATTGTTCTAGAACATGAGGGGGGGGGGGGTTCACACAGCGGGGTACCCAAAATCAGGATGCCCCCAGGGCAGGGAACACCCCCTGAGATAATCAAAATCCCAGGATTTGGTGTGCTTTAAAGCTGACTAAAACCCTGGCTCCAGAGTCAAAAAGATTCCAGGGACAGGTTACATATTTTGGGTCATCCCAATTCGGGAAGTCTAGTCATGTGAAACCCCTCTGGTCACTTGTTTTGGGATTTGATCCCATGGAGCATGTGCAAGCCTTGCATCCCAGGCTCTTCTTTAGCCGCCGCATGTACCCAATGCCAGCATATTTGTACTGCTGGTGGCAGCTTCCTACAGCGGAGAAAAGCTGCCAACGAAGGCGCCCAGCAATTATTCCCAATCACAACTCATTGCCGGGCATAATTCTACACCGTGGCGAGTTGTGATTGGATGAGAAACGCATGCGCTGTGGATCGAGGTGAGTAAACAGCTAATCCCAGAGGGGTTTAATCACAAATCGGGATGCCCCTGAAACATGCTCCGCCAGGTGTGTTGGGATGCTAGCAGAGCACCGCAAGACATGGGTGCAAGGTGAGTATACAGGGAAAGCAAAGGGTTTCTTTTAAACATGCAGGGAGTTCCAAATCGGGATGCCCCTTTAAACTGGGCCAAAACCCACGCCGATCAACCCAGGACTTCATAAGATCCCCGAGCTGATCGATTCCCTCCCCCGGGGCATCCAAAATCGTGATACCCCACTTTGTGAACCCCCCCCCCCCGAGCCGCCCCATTCACTTACCTTGCTTCCTAGTCCAATGACGCATGTGCAAGCCGCATCCCTGCTATCCCTCTAGTAGGGCATTGTGAATGGCCGGCGCAGGCACACCCCCTGTTAGAGGGAAGCGGGGGATGCGCCGGCCAGCATCCCCGGAGTCTCTGGCCTTAGACAAAGTGGCAACAGGGGCTCCGAGTGCGCTGATTGGACGAGTGGCCGTGCATGCGCCATAGGACCAGGAAGAGGCAAGTTGCGCTCGGCGATCAGGGGTGCCCCACTGTCTGAACCCCCCCAATCGCAACTTGGCCCGGGGCAAAGGACCAAAACCCAGGATAGTCAAAAGCCTGGGTTTTGGTCCACTTTAACTTGGATCAAAGGTAAGAGTGTTTTAGTACGCCAGGTCCGCGAAGTTGGGATACCAACATAGCCCCACATGCGGTGGGCATGGAAGGGGTTTCAAAGCTGGTTAAAACCCCCAGGTCGCCCAGTAAACTCACCTTTTCCACCGATTCAATGGCGTATGCGCGAGCAGCCTCTGTTATACCTCTGCAGGGCATGGTCCGCAGCAGGCATTTGGGAATAGCTGCCGCAGGCACACTCGCTGTAAGAGATGAGTTTACAGGGGGACCAAAGAGTTTTCTCATGCCCGGGGGGGGGGGGGGGGGGGGGGGGGGGGTTCAAATCAGGATTCCCCAGAACAGGGAAACACCCAGCTCTGGAGAACAGACCCCTGTGTGTCATAGGATGGAGGCGAGTATACAAGTAGACAGGGAATCCAAACTTTTTTTTGCATGCAGGGGGCGCAAATCAGGATCCCCCTGTAATGTGGGCCAAAGGTAAGAGGGTTTTGGGATGCCACAGGAGAGCAGGGAATCCACAACCCTGGAGAACAGGGCAGGATGGTTTGAGCCAAGCCTTTCTAATGGCAGAAAATCTCAGTGGGTGACCCCAGTGACTAGGTAGACATGGCTACTGTCAGTGTAACAGCCCCATAGATCTCTGTATAGGGCCACAAAGATATGTGAGGAGAAAAAGGCCTAGTTTACAAACACTCCCAGCCCCCGCTCACAGGTTGATGGTCCTCTCCAGGGTGAGGGGCTTGGTCTGCTGTAAGTATTTATTCCCGAACTGGTTGACGCCCCGGGGCCAGCCGGTGCTGGATCTATTGGGCGGGATGACAGACATGGCGGAGGCCCCAGTGCCGCTTCCTCCTCGTCTGCTGTTGAAACCTCTCCGCCGACTCCCGGGCGCACAGCGTTACCGACAATGGGCCGCCGGAAGAGACAAAGGGGGCAAAATAGACGTCGCTTCCTGTCACCGCTTGTGACGTCACCCGCGAGGCATTGTGGGAGTTGTAGTCTTTCTCAGCGTCGAGGCATGAGCGGCAAGAGGAGGCAAAGGAGAAAAGAGGGGGATGACAGCGGGGGGAAGAAGGGCCGGGCCGAGGTTAGAGCCCGGCTGGGGGAGCTGGCTGACAGAGAGGAGGCTGCCAGGGCATGGAGGAGCCAGTGCACCCTCCAATGTGGTGAGTATATGAGGCAGGGAACACATGTTGGGAGCCTTTACCAGGTAACGTGACTGGATGAGCCAATGCACCCTACAATGTGGGGCTCCCCTAATAGGGCACGTGCTTCCTCCAATATGGTGAGTTTACCTGCACCTGTTGGGTGCATCTAACAGGTTACGTGACTTTAGGGCCCAGTGCTCCTTGCAATGTAAATAACAGGTGTGTGGAGACTCTTAACAGGTCATGTGGACCAAAACCCATAGCTGCTTCCTCGGGTGCCCCTGCTGTGTGAAACCCCCCAGGTTGCCTGAAAACTCACATCCGTTCCCGGTTTAACGGCGCATGTGCGAGCAGCAGCTGCATCCCCATAGTTGGGTAAATTGTTGGGTTGGTCAGTAGGCAGGTAGATAGGAGGGCAGGTGGGTTAGTAGGAAGGTGGATAAGTAGGTATGTGGGTGGGGGTTCAGTATGCAGGTAAATAGGTGGGTAGATCAGTTAGCCAAAAAGGTTGTGAACATCAACAGAAGGAACAGGCAGCATACCTCACTGTCTGACATCACTACTGATTTGGGCTGGAGAGTCGTTGGTGCTGTCCACCACTTGTCCTCGCTAGCTCCAGACCTCACCACCTCTCTGACCTTTTTTTTGCGCCTTCAGGGGTTCTAGCCCCCCTTCGGAGAACTGGGGCTCCAAATTTGGTCACCTAGGGAATTGATGCACCTCGCCCAGGGAAGTCCACTTCTGAACCTTGGTACTCCGGGACCATGGGGACAAGGAAACCCAACTTAGCTGAGATCTTTAAGCCCCTATAGACCCCCGGCTCTGGCGAGTAACTGTACCAAGACCTTGCAGTACTGCTGATTGTATCCACATGCCCTTGCTCAGGTTCATACCTGAAGTTCTCCTCTTTTCAACCAAACCTCCAGTGAGTCGCTGATCCCCTGGATCTGGAGAACTGAGGCTCAAATCATCATGGGAATCAATAAACCTCGGCCAAGATGGTACATTTCAGAGCCTCAGATCTCAGGACCTAGGGGAGCCAATGACCCACCGGAGGTGTCGCTAGAATGGGGAGAACCTCAGTTATACACCACTGCAAGGGCACGTGGATTGGGAGCAAGCAGCAGTACTGCAAAGTCCTTTTACTGTTGATTGCAGGTTGCAGGCGTCAACCATATTTGATGTGTGGTTGGAAAGGAATGAACCTTATACACCACTGCAAGGGGATATGGATTGGGGCTGTCCAGACCAAGTGGCAGTACTGCAAATCTTGGTACTGTTGCTCATGGGTGCCGGGGTTGTACATTTTTGAGTTCTGGATGTACAGGGCACAGCGACCCACTGGAGGTGTCATTGGAAAGGGGAGAACCTCAGGTAAACAGGTTTGCAAGTGTATGTGGTAGGGGCCGACCGGACCAAGCAGCAGTACCACAGAAACCTGGTACTGTTTCTTGCGGGCGCCGGTGTGGTACGCTTCCGAGTACTGGATCTAGGGCGGCTAATGACCCACTGGAGGTGTCGTTGGAGAGGAGAGAACCTCAGGTATACAGCCCTGCAAGGGCATGGGGGTCGGGCCAACCAGACGAAGTGGCGATACCGCAAATCTCGGTACCGTTGCTTGCGGATGCGATGGTGGTACTCCTCCGAGTGCCGGATCTCTGGACCTAAGCGACCAACGCCGCACTGGAAGGGTCAGTGGAAAGGGGAGAACCTCAAGTATACACCCCGTATTCGCCTTGTGGATTGTGGCCAAATGACCCAAGCAACTGCACTGTAAAGTCCCGGTAATTTAGAGTTATTTCGGCTGTCTGGGACACCATTGTGGGGATTTAGTCATAAAAGGGAGGAGGTTGGGGAGAGGGGGAAATTGGTTCATGGGTACATGTATCTGTACCAAAAAAAAAAAATGGCACTCATCTTAACCCCAAATCCAGCCCCGAACGCCCACCGCCATCTTCCTGGAAGTCCCGGACAGCCTCTTGGAGCTTTTGCATTGCTCCCAGCAGCCAGCCTGGACTTCAGGAAGATGGTGGTGGACGCTCGGTGCTGCGGCACAACCGACTATGGGGGCTGGATTTGGGGTTAAGGTGAGTTTTTTTTTTTTTTTAAATCTTTTATTACATGAGCTTATTCGCCATTTAGCGGGGTTATTTTTATTTTTCAGGAAGGGGCTGGGGGGGCTGGACTTGTAGTATCAAAAAGAATCTCTGTCCATCGGCACCCCTGTGATTTTGGGGGTGGTGCATGCATATTTTGTGGTGGGGTGATCCTTAGTGTCCACAGTATGTGTGCTGGTAGCTGTTGTGCTGCTCTCGCCCCATTTAAATGGTTCTGTCCTGCTGAGCGTGTTTAAAAATGTCGCTTGTGCACCGCGCGGGGCCGCTATGTGCTGGGAGGGGGATGGCTTTGCTTCTTTGCCCCCTCCCAACAATGCCTATATTAGTGGTTATGCTGGAGCAGTTAGTGCACAATAGCGTACTCACATCTTAGCGGTCCCGTCTGGTCACAGGTAGGTTACCACCATTTTGTGGATTAGATTTGGGATAGGTTAGCTGTTTGTCGGCGATTTAGTCACTGCCATATTGTTAGGCTAAAGTGTGTATTGTAGCGGATGGTATAACGCCATTTTTGGGGTTATATTGGGCGCAATAGCGCATTCACATCTTAGCGGTCCCGTCCGGTCGGCGGCTAGGGCGACACCAGTTTGTGACTTATATTCGGGATATGTTAGGTGTTTATGTCGGCGGTTTAGTCGCTGCCATATTGTTGGCTAGGTTAGAGTGTGTATTGTAGCAGTGTGTTGACGGATGGTGTACCACCATTTTGTAGGTTATTTTCCACCATATAAGACGCACCTAGGATTTGGAGGAGTAAAATAAGAAAAAAAATGTTTAAACTAAAAACACACCATTACAGACAGTGTGGCATTTCCCCTTATTTAATTCCTCATGGGCAACGGGGCATTCTCCTCCCCCCATTCCCATAGGCTGTGTGGGATGCCCCCATCCCAATCCCCATATAGGCAGTGTGGCATGCCCCCATCCCAATCCCCATATAGGCAGTGTGGCATTGCCCCCCTCCCATTCCCAATATAGGCAGTGTGGCATTGCCCCCTCTTCCATTCCCCATATAGGCAGTGTGGCATTCCCCCCCTCCCATTCCCCATATAGGCAGTGTGGCATCCCCCCCCTCCCATTCCCCATATAGGCAGTGTGGCATTCCCCCCCTCCCATTCCCCATATAGGCAGTGTGGCATTCCCCCCCTCCCATTCCCCATATAGGCAGTGTGGCATTCCCCCCTCCCATTCCCCATATAGGCAGTGTGGCATCCCCCCTCCCATTCCCCATATAGGCAGTGTGGCATCCCCCCTCCCATTCCCCATATAGGCAGTGTGGCATCCCCCCTCCCATTCCCCATATAGGCAGTGTGGCATCCCCCCCTCCCATTCCCCATATAGGCAGTGTGGCATTCCCCCCTCCCATTCCCCATATAGGCAGTGTGGAATTCCCCCGCATTCCCATATGCAGTGTGGCATCCCCCTCCCCCCCCCCCCATTCCCCATATAGGCAGTGTGGCATTCCCCCCCTCCCATTCCCCATATAGGCAGTGTGGCATCCCCCCCTCCCATTCCCCATATAGGCAGTGTGGCATCCCCCCCTCCCATTCCCCATATAGGCAGTGTGGCATCCCCCCTCCCATTCCCCATATAGGCAGTGTGGCATCCCCCCTCCCATTCCCCATATAGGCAGTGTGGCATCCCCCCCCCTCCCATTCCCCATATAGGCAGTGTGGCATCCCCCCCCTCCCATTCCCCATATAGGCAGTGTGGCATCCCCCCCCTCCCATCCCCCATATAGGCAGTGTGGCATTCCCCCCTCCCATTCCCCATATAGGCAGTGTGGCATTCCCCCCCATTCCCATAGGCAGTGTGGCATCCCACTTCCCATTCCCCATATAGGCAGTGTGGCAATCCCCCCTCCCATTCCCCATATAGGCAGTGTGGCATTCCCCCCTCCCATTCCCCATAAAGGCAGCTTGGCATTCCCCCCCATCCCATTCCCCATATAGGCAGTGTGGCAATCCCCCCTCCCCTTCCCCATATAGGCAGTGTGGCAATCCCCCCTCCCCTTCCCCATATAGGCAGTGTGGCATCCCCCCCCATTCCCATATGCAGTGTGGCATCCCCCTGCCCCCATTCCGCATATAGACAGCGTGGCATTCCCCTCCCATTCCCATATGCAGTGTGGCATCCCCCCCCCCTTGTTCCCCATATAGGCAGTGTGGTGTGCGCCCCCCAATTCCTGTATGCAGTGTGGCATCCCCATTCCCATAGGCAGTGTGGCATCGCCATATAAGCAGTGTGACATTCTCCCGCACCCATTCCATTCCCCATATATGCAGTGTGGCATCCCCCTCCCCCCATTTCCCATATAGGCAGTGTGGCATCCCCCCTCCCCCTGTTCCCCATATAGGCAGTGTGGTGTGCCCCCCCCCCCCAATTCCTGTATGCAGTGTGGCATCCCCATTCCCGTATGCAGGGTGGCATCCCCCTCCCCCTGTTCCCCATATAGGCAGTGTGGTGTGGCCCCCCCAATTTCCGTATGCAGGGTGGCATCCCCCCTCCCCCATTATCATAGTCAGTGCAGCAGAAGTAAAGGAAAAAAAAAGTAAAACTCACCTCTCCACTGACAAGCGGCCGGCTCCATGAATCGGGTGGGCGTGGCCTGCACTGCATTGGCGCAGGCCACGCCCACCCGATTCACAGTGCCGGCTGTAAGAATCAGCGGCGGGCTCTGTCCCGGTCCCCTCCACTGCTGTCGCTGTCTTTTCCGGCAGCGATAGCAGGGCCAGAGACAGCACCCGACGCTCCTCAATCTGCTGCCTCTTCCTGGGCACTGGCGAACACCCAGGTCAGGGCAGCGGGTGGGTGTGGCCTGCATCGAATCCCACCTGCTGCATGAACTCGGGTGCTTGCGTGTGCTGAAGCCGGAAGAGGCAGCAGATGGAGGAGTGGCGGGCACTGTCTCTGGCCCTGCCACTACTATCGCTGCCGGAAAAGACAACGATAGCAGCGGCGGGGATGGGGACAGAGCCCGCCGCTCCTCTGTGTTCTTCTGGCCTCCCAGAAGGCAGGCAACGCGGGAGCGCCAGTAACGGGTGAGTATTTTTTTTTTTTTTTTTTTTTTTTTTTACATTCGCCCGATAAGGCGCATGGACATTTTCCCCCCACTTTTGGGGAAAAATAAGTGCGTCTTATAGGGCAAAAAATACGGTATATTGGCCTTCTATATAATTGGTCCTGTTAGCCTGGGAGGTTGGGTCCAGCTCAGTGACGGGCACCTTGTGGGAAATTTTACTATACAAGGATTACATACTTTCCATTGTTATTGCTAGGTTAGCGGTGTGTAACATTAATGATCATTGTCAATGTAATTTGCTTAAAAATGGATTTTGAGGAAACCTGGCTAATAATTGTTAACGTTGGGGAATGGGGAGGGTTTTTTTCTTCTTGGTTTATTTGAGGAAGTGGGTAAAGCTACAGGTTTCATTTAGACCAGGTGGGCGTGTTAAAAAAAAATTAAAAACTCACCTGACCCCTCAATCGAGTCTTCTCTTCACCCAGAGGGCTTTCCAATCCCCCCCGAAGGGTTAAATAGCTTTTGCTCTACTTGGACAGTTTTCATTTTGTATTATCTAGACACTATTTAATGAAATGCTCTTTGCACATAGCTGCTGCAAGTTAAGTTTCTATTTCTTGGAAAGCACATGATTTCTTAGAAATGACGTGACATGGCTAGACCACCTAGTTTTGCTTTCATCACTAGTTCTTTGTGCTGTGTTGTATAAATTAGTTTCTTAAGGGTGGTAGCCAGCACTGAGGGGTTTGAAGGCCACTGTATGTAGGAGGACAGTATAGCTAGCACAGCCTACACCATAACCAGCACTCTTCTGGCTTCAGGAGAGGGCCCGGGATAGCCTCCACCCTGCTTCGCCCGCCGCTAACTGTAGAAAGGAAAATAAAAAATGACAAAAATGAGTTACTCACGGCTGCGATCCCTTCCGCCAGGACTCCTCTTCACTGGGGGGGCCTCTGCCCCCCCCCCCGGTCTCTTCCAAGGTGAGGAGAGGGCCCGAAATAGCTCTCTTCTCTACTTCCTCCATCACCCGCCGCTAGACCTGCAGATGATGTCAACTACAAATTGTAAAAAATCTTTTTTTTTTTTTTTTGCACATATTTCACACAAATTATTGAAAATACACTGAAAATTATTTTCCTGGGAAACCCTTTCAAAAATCACAGTTGAACATGTGTAGCGTAAAACTGTGAAACATGGTCTGGCAACAAAGGGTGACAACATTTCCAGGTAGGCTGGCAGTGAAACGGTTAAATGAGGTGTGAAATTCTTTGGACCATGTCCCTTGGTTTCTAGTCTTTTTATGTCGTCTGATAATAAGTTAACAAGGGTCTTGATGATGTTATTGCGTGGGGGAAAATAAGTTAAGGGTTTCCTAAAGGTCCTTAGTTGTGGAGGATTAACTAATCTTGTACTTGGCATCAACCTCTTGGTCTAGTGTCTGTAAAAGTTATTGAGGCCAGGTTTACAACTTGGTTATTTTTGGCCTGATTTGGGTTCATTTTTGGTATGGGTCTCTTAGGTTTACGGTGGCTTGGGGCACACATTTTGGTTGTTGCATCAGTGGTTGTGAAGGGTTTGAAGGTTGTGTATCTATCCCTAAAAAAAAAAAAAAAAAAAACTGTCCTCTGATGGATGTTTCACCCACTTGTAGGTCGGCCGTTGGAAACATTTTTCTTTTGTCTTGGGGTCTGTGCTCAGTTCCCCTTCTGTCTTGTAGGCCTGTTTGGGCTTGTTGTGGGTATAGTTTGTAGTATCTTTTGCACTGAGTTGGTATGTCAGTAGTTCTTAATACTTCAGAGTCTCTGTGAAATCTGTGTTTGTTTCTGTGTGTTCTAGGTTTGTGGGGTTGGTACCATCTATATGTTTCCCCCTCTTTGTATGCTAGTTGTTCACATTCTAGTTTCTTGGTTTTGTTTTACCAGATTCCTGTATTTAGCTTGGCTGTTTCTTTTGTAAACACCCCCACTTCCTCACAGGGACTGTGAAGATGTCTTCGACTCCGTCTGTCTCCCAGTCCCTCTCCGGCTGCTGCATTCCTTTGACCCCCCCCCCTCCCCCCGTTAGATGCCTAAAGTCAGTTCCTAAGCAGATATTGTTGGATCAGGTAGAGTGAGGGGAATGTGCATGGGTCAAGGTAAGTGCGCCCGGGTCTGGCTGGGTCTAAGCTCGGAAGGTCAGGACCCTGCTGCAGCAGGGTACCTGATCTCTGGGCATTGCATGGTGGCACTGCTGTGTGCCTCCCACTTTAGTCCTATTCCCTCTACTCCTAGGTTATCCACCCCCATGGCTCCATGACACCCTGCAAGAGACATGCTTCCCCAGGGCTGCTGAGCTAGGGGCCGGGATCCCTGCTATCAGAGCGTTTGGTGCTTACTACTGGGCAGCCATGCTGTTTAAAGCTCATTCAGAGCTCGACTGCCCCTCGTCGCGAGGGGGGTGTGGACACCGGCCATGCGGCCTGACAATGGGCTAATTTTGAAAGGGGGCAGGCTGAGGGAGGGTGAGCCACCACCACTATCTTGGTCTTCTTGGTTGCATTGATGGGGGGGGGGGGGGGGGGGCGCGGGACATGTACCCTATTCCAACTAATATGTTAAAGTGATTTCATAGATGTAGTGAGTAAAGAAGATCTTGTGCATTTATCTATGTATGACATACATACGTTGGTACATTAAGTGAAGAAATATCAAACAATGTTTTATATACATATGTCTTTTCGCACCCCGCCCCCCCCCCCCCCAGGGGTTGATGGTGGGGCAGGATCCCCTTCCACTTCAGCGGTCTTTCATCTGAAGTCGGGAACTGGACAATGGAAGACCAGGACCACTGCAGGTTTTCAGACTTGGTTAACAAGTCTGTTCATGCTGGGACGCGTGACGTCATTTCCGGGCACGCTGTGATGGAGGAAGACACAGTGTTTGGCCCAGGATACAGGATGGCTGGGCAGGCTTCCATCTGTTAGTGTTAATTTTCCTAGGGGAGGGGATATGGGTGCCTCTCTTAGCAGACAATCCTTTTTTTTAATTTATGGGGGTATGTTTTCCCTTCCTGTCTTTTCATAGAGATGGCAGGCTAAGCCCAAAGACCCTTAAGGTGTCTAAGGAGAAGCTGTCCCCTAAAATTTGTCCTAATTGCTGCATGCCCTTTCCAGATAGCTGGAATAAAGATCTCTGTGCCCACTGTTTGGAGGACCTTGCAGTCCCTAATTTCAATCTCAATTATAATTTCTGGTTTTATGAACAACTTGTCTAGCGGCCTGGATAATACCCTTGCTGCTTACAAGTCCAAGCTAGAACAGTACCTACCAGCTTTTCTATCTACTCCCAGATACAATCCAGAGGGTAGGGAGTGGGGAAATTTACAGGGGGCCTAGGCTAGCAGCTTAGCTAGTATGGTCAGGTCAGTCAGGGGGAATGTTCAACCCCACAGTGACAGATCTTCAGATGAGGAAGGGATGGGCTTGGCCTGCTTAGATGAGTCTGTTCATTCTGGGACCTCTAGTACACATGTTGAGGAGTATATAGATAAGAGTTCCTGTTTCAGGTTTTCGGTAGAAAATACGCCACAATCTTATCCAGGCCATCTACACCACACTAAAGACTGATTCAGTTTCCAAGCTCTGTATCTTAAGGATGTCCCGTATGAGGGGTTGCAGGGACCCAAGTCCCAGTGAGAATGGAAGGTTCTGGAAGTTCGGTTCCTTTTTCAGAGCAAAGGTTTCCATCTGAGGAGGGTGACGTGGCAGCCTGGGCAAAATGCCCCAGGGTGGACACGTCATTAGCCCCAAGTGGCCAGGAAATTGGACCTCTCTTTTGAGAATGTGGGAACACTTAAAGTGGACCAACGCCCAGCTGATTCTACTGTCTATTGAGGAGGCTCAGAGTTATGGAGTTCAAGCAGATGAAGTTGCTAGATGCTAGGAGCATCCTGCTCTTTTACATCGAGACCACAAACCCCTCGAAGATTGGATCATCTCCTCGTCTCCTTTGCAGGTAGATGCAAGGGACTTTAGGCTTCCAGAGCTTCTATTGCAATTTGGATTAGAGATGCTATAATTATAGCATATCTGGCTAAAGGAGCTTCTGTGCCAGATAGTATTGATGCAAACTCTCTACTAGGGGGTATCCGCTTCCTGGGCATACAATGGCGGCATTTCTCTAGAAGAAACCTGCAAAGCAGCCACCTGGTTATCTTCGCACACCTTTCTGAAGCACTATAACGTTGAATTGCTGACCCAGGGACAAAAGGATTTTGGATCAAAGGTCTTGCAGGCTTTTTGCCCACCCTGAGGTAGGACGCTTGGGTTTACTGTCCTTCGATGGCTAAGCTGCCCTGGAAGGAGCTGGGCTAAAACCCTAGTTAGCTTACCCTAACATTATTTCCGTTGCGTTCTACATCCGGACCCTCGTAGGGGTGGGGTAGCACAGGTGCTCATTTTATCTTAACCTTTTCTGTGCTTTTCCTGTATTCTAAGTATGTCACACACCCCGCATCAAGACATTCATTACATGTGGGTATACTGACCTGTAGATGGCGATCTTGCAGAGATGATATCAAAAAAAGTAAGACCCTCCCGGCCCATAAATACCTGGGACCTCCCACTCATTTCCCAGTCTTTCATCTCTGCAGTGGTGAGCAAGTCAGAAGATGTCTCCTCCTTGCAGGTAGCCGGGATGACTCCCGGCCATTCTTTTCTTCTATTCCTGCCCGGATCCCCTTATTTAAATTTCCTGCCTCCCAGCCTAGGCTGCTGGTCCGGGCAAAGGTAGTTGGCACCCCTGGTGCTTAGGAGCCGTGAGACCCCATAACAAGGGGTGGGCGGCTATCCGGGTTGGTGATCCCGGTTTGGGATGCCCGTCCCTTGGCCCTACCCTGGCATGGATTCCCCCTCTCCCGGATACCCTTAGAGGGAGGGGGGGGGCGGGTCCCTTATGGATTCCTCTCATTTATTTGTATGTGTGTGTGTGCGTTTGACTTTTGACTGGCGCCGGCGGCCGACCTCCGGCGTGCTGCAATGGACGGGGGGGCGGGGCCGGGCGCTCGCGCCTACGGCCCGCCCCCATGCTGCGGGCGCGTTTTCATGTCCCGGCTTCTGGCCGGGAGAGACGGGGGAGGGGCGGGGCCGAGTGCGACGCGCAAACCGCGCCGGCCCACTCTCCCTCCTCCTACTGCACACTGCGCGTCTTCACTGTGCCTCGCGTGCGGTACTGAAGGTCGGGTGAGTGGCCTGATGGCCATCAGATTCATCTGTTTTTAACTCTTTATACATTCTAGCATGGTCTGAGTGTGTGCTTGTTTTTTGTGTTCCAGGTGGACCATTGATCATATTAAAGGGGGGTTCTCCCAGTCCAGGGTCCCTGGTTAAAATTTTTGCTGGCTTAAAATCCTCCCACTTAGGACTTAAAGGGGCATCCCGGGTTGCATTATTGCGTAATTCCCAAAAAGAGCATTTTACACATATATATTTATTATTAAAAAATCACCATATGGAGGCTTCCCCGGATACTGGGCTTGTGCCCCCCTCGGGGCAATCCAGGCTGTGTTTGGGGTGTGGGGTATCCCTTTTGGGGGATGATGTATTTCTATGTGTACCCTGTGCGCAGAGGTCTATTACGCGGCAGACCGGATCTCAGGCGTCCGGTTCTGCTCCGCCAGTCTCCTCTCCGTCTCCCCCTTGCTTGACACGTACGTGTGATGTGGTCATTGGTGGGGAGTCGCAATCTGAGGTGTGTGCCAGATTGGCCAATATTGAAAAATGTTTTCCAGTGCTGTTGCAAAAAAGGCCACGGCAAAGAGAAAACATTTGTATACGGCTGCGCAGGCCTTTGATAGGGAGGATTTTGACTCCCTGGACTGGTCTGATTGTTCCCCGCGTGAGGAAGGGGAGCTGTATGAGGAGTCTGATGACTCCGACGATCAGCAGTTTGTGGGCGCTTATACCGAGCAGGGCCAGGGGGATTCTTTGGACACCTCTAGGGTCCTGGCTCATATGTTTGAGGTCCTGGCTATTTCTCCCCCCGAGGCGGCTCCTCCGCTGAAGGGGGAGTTCTTTGAAGTGACCAAGCCGCGCTTGGAATTTCCTTATCAAAAGCATTTTGATGGTATCATTCTCAAGGAATGGGAGAGGCCGACGCGGCTTCCGGGTGTCCCACCGGGTTGGAACAAGAAATATCCCTTCACGCGGTGAAGCACTGGTCGTCTCCCCCCGAGGTGGATGCTCCTGTTTTGGGGTTGTCCAGTTCCTCAGTCCTCCATTCTCCGGAGTGCACTACTCTCAAGGATGGTGAGGATAAACGCATTGACCAGATGGCTTGTCATGGTTTTGCCAGTGTCGGATCGGCCTTGCGGCCGGTTTGTGCTTCTGCGCTTGTATTGGTAGCTGCCAGGTCGGTTGTTAGAGGATTGTTGACTTCTTCCGGGCTTGACCCGGCTAGTGAGGAGTTTGCCAGCCTTAAGCGCTGTGAGTTATATTCTTAGTATACAGTACGTCCTGCTCCAGATAGATTACTTACACTTGGGTTATCCTCCACCAGATGGGTCTGCACTGCAGAGACATGCAAAACAGGCTCCTCCCGGCCCCTCAAATACCCGGGGACCTCCCACAAATCCCCAGATTTCTCTGCAGTGCTGACTGCGAAGACATGAAATTATCACTGTCGCAGGTGAGCAGGGCTATTAAAGCCTGCGGCCCTGGTCGGATGAAGGTAGGCAGCACCATGTGTGCTTAAGGAGCGTTGCTCCACCGCAGTCCCCCACCAAAGGCTAGGCGGTATAGGCTGATGGTGAGCCTTATGGGATGCCCCTCCCGCATTATTGTCCCATGCTACGGTAGCGGTGGGCCCTGTACAAAGGGCCGCCATCCTCCCTCATTCTCCCAGTAGCCCTCGGGAGGAAGAGAAGGGGGGGGGGTGTGGATGTCCGTGTACTGTGATTACATGCTTATGGACCTCTTTGTAATGTCTGCTTGGACTGGTATATGTGGTGTCAACCGCCGCGCCTTTTCCTTCATTTGGATGTTCCGCGCTGGGCGGTGGCGTTGCCTCAGACGCTTCTACGTCCTCATTGGCTGCTTGTCTGTTGGACTTTGCGCTCTTCGGGGAGGTGGGGCCTGGCATGGTGCACCTCGTGGCACGGCTCGCGCTGGCCCGCCCTTCGAGGTTCTCGGCGCCATATTGTCTGGTCGCGTGTGTGTGTGTGACGTTCTTACTTACCGCGGTCCATAAGTGCCCTCGCGGGCGGCTTTATAATTCACTGTAATGTGTTTCGGTTCTGACACCCTTCTTCTCATTGTGTCTTTCAGAGGGTGAATCCATTGGCTTCTCCGGGCCCGGTGTAATTGATAGCGGCCCTGTAAATTTACTCCCTAGCGGGTCATTGGGGCATCCAGGGTTGCTTTATAGCGTCAATCCCTACTGGCATATTGTGCCTAATAATCACCATATGGAGGCATCTAAGGATAATGTGACCGGGGTCCCTCTGGGACATGACCGGCGGTGTATGGCGTGTGGAAACCCCATGCTGATGCTGACAAGACACGGGTCTGCATACCTTGTGCTGAGCAAGCGCTGGCTTTGCAATCTGGCCTGCCAGTGGCTGCACCTCGCCTCACTTCACCTACTCCCCCTGGCTTAAATCTCACTCCTGCTGAGTCGCACACAAGTGGGGATTCTCAGCCTGAATTGGCATCTAGACTGCCTACGGCTGAACAGATCTTTGCGAGGTCCTTAACGCGTAAGGGCCCTGGTAAGAAGCGGCTCTTGACGCCTAATGTTACTGTTTCCCCTATGGGAACTGAGGAGTTTCTGACTGTGTGGCTTTACCCCTTCTGATGGAGAGCTCTTTTCTGACTCAGGCTCATCTGATGAGAGACCGGAGGGTCATGAAGAGACCGGAGGGTCATGAAGACTCCGGCCCTGACCCCTGGCTCCAGGATGACACTGACAGATTATTGATCCGGATCTTTGAGGTTCTGTCTATCTCTCCCCCTGGTGAGGCTCCCAGGCAAAGAGGGGAGCGTTTCCATACATAATCCATACCCTTGTGCTCAACGAATGGGATTGCCCCAGTAAACTTCCAGGGGTTCCAGGAGATTGGGATAGGAAGTATCCTTTTCCCCCTGACGTGGTTAAATGTTGGTCGTTCCCCCCTGAGGTGGATGTCCCGATCATAGGGCCATCTAACACCCCTTTCTTGCATCCCCCCGACTATACTACCCTTCGGGATGCTGAGGACCGGCGCATTGACCTGCTGGCCTCCCTACGCCCGGTCTGTGCCTCTGCCATTACTGCTGTGGCCACTAGAACCCTCATCAGAAAAATGCTTGATCGTGCCCCTGATGATCTCCCTTGGGATGTGTTTAATGCACTCTCCAATTGTGATGTGTTTGTAAAATGTATCCTATTAGCATTGGATGACACCATTAGAATGTGTGCAAGAACTTCTGCCCTTGTGGTGGCTATACGTCACTTGCTCTGGCTGTGACAGTGGGGTGCTGACAATGCTGCGAAGAAGGCCCTTACCGGGCTCCCCTTTAAAGGTCTGCGTCTGTCTGGGGCCCGCCTAGACCTGTTTGGTAGGAGAGGTAAGTTACCCCAGCGTAGACGGCTGTCTCGGGCCCTTCGGGCCCAGGACCCCCCTTCCTCCCCCCACCATGGTGTTAAACAGGAACCAGGGGCGTCCTTCGTGGGGGCTCGCGCAACTCCCTGTCCCAGGAGCAGAAGACAACACCCTTGCTCCTCTGGGGGGGCTATACTCAAATCCTCTCCCAAGTCCCCTCAAGCATGATGGGGCGCCCTCACCCGCCTGATTGAGGGGAAGGCTGCGGCACCTTGCCTAAGTCTGGAGGCACCGCGCCTCAGACCGGTGGATTTAGGAGGTAGTGTCCTCCGGCTACAAGATGGTGTTTGCTGTGCGCCCCCCCCCCTTATGATTACCGGGTCCCGGGTACTCCTGGTCCCTGCTTCTGTTCAGATGCTGGCACAGGCCATGTAAGGTCTGCGGGGTTTGGGGGTCGTTTGCAGACTTCCCTTAACGGACAGAGGCAAGGGACCCTACTCCAACCTTCTAACAGTTCCCAAAAAAGATGGGTCAGTCTGGCCCATTCTGGATGCACATATCTTCAGCAATTTGTCAAGTACAGGCGCCTTCCTCATGGAAACTCTGCGCTCGGCCATTTGCTCCTTGCGAACCGTGGGCTTCGTGCCGTTTGCGGATATCAATGATGCTTTCTTTCACATCCTTGTGTTTTCAGGACACCAAGATTCCTTATATCCACGTTGGAGGATCAACACTGCAAATTTGTGGCCTTGCCATCTGGCCTCTATTCAGCTCCCAGAGTGCTCACCAAGGTGCTGGCGGGGGTGATGTCTCTGATGAGGCCAAGGGGCGTCCGTGTGCTGCACTACCTGGACGTCCTCCTCACTTCCCAGCCTCTACATCGGGCATAGTTGGATACTCAGCTGGTGGTGTCCATCCTGGAGTCGTCTGGATGGGCGCTGTCCCCTTCTTTGGTAATTTCATTCCTAGGAATGAATCTGGACACTGTTCAGGCAAGGATATTCCTTCCTCAGCAGAAGGTGGACATCTGCTTGCACAACTTCAGCTTCTCCTAGCTGTCCCCGTTCCTTCACCAAGGCAGGGGATGCAGCTGATGGGCCTGATGGTGGCGTGCTTCGCAGCGGCCCTTTGTGCTCAGTCCCTCTTGGGGCTTCTGCAACTTCTCTTATTGTCTGTATGGGACAAGGACCCAGCGTCCCTGGACAGGGTCTGGGTGTCTTCCCCCCCCCTGGTGAGGAGGTCCCTCTTGTAGTGGATGGATTCATGGAACCTATTGGGGGGCGGAACCTTCTTGCTCCTTCGTGGGAGACTGTCACCACGGATGCCGGTCTATCAGGTTGGGGGGGTTTCTCCTGGCCCTGCGGTTCCAGGGGAGGTGGGGTCCTTAGGAGGCCTCCTGCAGCTGTGAGCGATCAGGTTAGTTCTGATTCGTTTGACTGCTCATTTCAGGGCCTGACTGCTCGGGGGCGCATGGTCACTCTGATGGCAGTTGCCTACATCAATCATCAGGGAGGGACCCGGTCCAAGAGGATCCTCCAGGAAGTGTCTCTGATTCTGATCTGGTGGAGGCCAATATTCCTTGCTTTTCAGCGGTATACATTCCGGGGGGGGTCCCTCTACATCAGGATGTTCCAATCTCTGTATCACCGTTGGGGCCAACCTATGTGGATCTGTTTGTGTTCCATCACAATCACAAACTCCCGGCCTTTGTCTCCCCGTACCAGGATCCTCTGGCCGTGCCCATGGATGCCTTAGTACTGTCATGACGGGACATTCAGTTTCTGTATGTCTTTCTACATTCCCCCTGCTAGGCAGGGTTCTGCGCAGGATTGCTCTGAAAGGGGTGCCAGTTGTTCTGGTGGCCTCAGGTGGCCAAGAAGAGTGTGGTTCGCAGACATGGTGTAGATGGCAGTAGATCAGTGCTTTCTGCCTGGATTGCCAAATCTGCTCACTTAGGACCACTTATGCCATCCCATTTACTAACTCTGGCCTTGACGGCCTGACTGCTGAAACCTCCATCTTGATGGAGAATGGTTTGTCTACCTCGTTGGTTGAGTCCATGGTGAAGGCTAGGAAGATGATTTCTTCCTCTATCTGTTATATGGTATGGCGTACCTTCATTGACTGGTTGAGTCTTGGTCTCTTCCCTGTTGGGTGTTCTCAGTTCCCAGGGATCTGGAGTTTTACTGCATGGGTTGGAGTTTTTCGCTAACTCAGTACTCTGAAGGGTCAGGTTTCTATCCTGTCTGTCTTCTTTCAGAAGTCTTTTGTTCAGCATTCCTTTAGGGGGTTGCTCGAGTGCGTTCCCCACTACAACCTATGGTCCCTGTTTTTGGGATTTGAAAATGGTCTTGCCTGTTTTGCAGGGTTCTCCCTTTGAACCTGTGCAGGTTGCTGCCTTGGCTATTCTTACACTCAAGGTCGTGTTTCTGGTAGCTATCACTTCTGTCAGGCGTGTGTCTGAGTTGGCGGTGCTGCCCATTCAGCCCCCCTACTTTGAGAGGCAGTGTCTGCCTTTCATTTGAATCAGGATATTGTTCTTCCTTCTTTGTGCCCTAACCCTAGAAATGTTAAGGAGAGAGTTTTGCACTCTTTGGATGTGGTTAGGTGTCTGAAGTACTATCTGGTGGCTACTGCACCTTTCAAGAACACTGATGCTCTTCTTGTGGTCCCTTCTGGTCCTAGGAAGGGTTTTTGGCTTCTGCCAAGTCTACTATCAGCATGTGGATTCGTCAGGCTGTGTTTCAGGCCTGCTCTGCTAAGAAGAAGAATCCTCCCTTCACTTTATTGCTCTTTCTTCTCGTGCTATTGGTGCCCCCTTGGGCCTTCCAGCACCAGGCTTCTATTGCACCAGTGTGCAACGCCGCTACTTGGTCTTTTATTCATACCTTTTCAAAGTTTTACAAGGTTGATGTTAAGGCCTCAGCTGTTGCTGTTTTTGGCCGCAAGGTTTTGCAGGCGGCAGTGGTTTAAACTGTCTGCTGTTACCTTTTTTTGTTGGGGATCCCACCCTACCTTACGGACACTGCTATTGGATGTCCCAAGTGTAAGTAATCTATCTGGAGCAGGACATACTGTATACTAAGAATAATACAATTTTGTGAAATACTCACCTGTAGAATTGGTATTATAAGTATACAGTACGTCCTGCTCCACCCCACCCTGTTGTTGCATTATTCTGGATCCCCTGTATGGTGATTGTTATCATTGTTATAGTTACCAGTTTTTGGTTATTAAATTCTCCCGGCTTCTTTTTCACTGCTTTTTAATGCTTGGGATTTGTGGGAGGTCCCCGGGTATTTGAGGGGCCGGGAGGAGCCTGTTTTGCATGTCTCTGCACTGCGGCGCCATCTGGCGGAGGATAATCCAAGTGTAAGTAATCTATCTGGAGCAGGACGTACTGTATACTTATAATACCAATTCTACAGGTGAGTATTTCACAGAATTGTATTTTTATCTTTCCTTCTATACTTTGCTATTCATTCTTTTACGGTATTTTTTTCTTTCTATCCTATAGCCGTATTCACCATACATGTACATTTATCACAGTGTGTGGTGTGATCCTTTAGACCACTTTTTGTCAACCTATGGTAATAATCAGAGATGTTCATGAGTGAACCTGCAGGGGGTGCCTGACAGGTCTGGTATACTATTTTCACAGCAAATTATTCTTTCTTTAAAGGTGCTTTGATGCTTGTGGCCTACTTATTTTTTTGTAATATTTATAATTGTCCCCCCTCCCCTGGTTGTAACTGACTGTCACCTTGGGGTCCTTGCCTAAAATGGTTGAGAACCACTGACTGTAAGGGCAGGGCTCTTTCCCATTGTATCTTGTATCCAACATACTTATTGTAAATTTACTAACACTGCATTTGTAATAATCTATGTACTGTATGTTTCTACCCTGTTTGTAATTATTACCTTTTACAGCGCCATGGAAGATGAGGGCACTTTATAAATAAATCAATAATAATCTCTGTACCTGTCCTTGGCAATACAATGTGATTTTTTTTATTTTGCCCTAGGTTCTGTCATTCTGGATTCGGTCCCGTTTCAGCACTGTGTCATCCATTCTTTTATTGAAAATACTGAATTCCTGGAAGGGCTGAAGGAGGAACTGCTGGTCTTAAACTTCCAGGACAAATCCAATGACCTCTACAAATTCCAGCAGGTAGGTCTATATAAAACTAGATAACCTATGAAGAATTGCCGTGGCTGGAGAGGCCCTTCAAAGCAGTCTAATACCCATTTTGGTGTGTGTGTGTGTGTGTGTGTGTGTGGGGGGGGGGGGGGGGGGGCTCCAGCAATCTTGTTCCCCCTGCAACTAACAATCGCAATGCTTTTCAGCACACGTTTAGGGCTAAATGTTTTTTGGACCGGGGTCTGGATATTGGGATTCACCACCCAAATAAAAAACAAAACAAAAGGATACTCGCCTGTTGTCCCCCGCAGCTGCACGGTCCTATTCCGTCAATCGGCAACTCACCTGATTGCTGGATCTCATACCAGGTCGTCCGTGCCAGTCACTTGCACTTCCCTCTTGGATTCAGGCCTCTAAGGCATCCGTCACAATTACTCCCATTTCATTCACTGCTGTGGAGAGGGTTTGCCAAGTAAATACTCTACTGTGGGGTGCCCCACTGTGTGCCCCGGGTGACGGTAGAACCCCCCTTATTTCTTTTTTCAGACCATAGTTTCTCTTTAATGGGTCTTGTTTTGGTCCACTTTAAAGAGGACCTCCAATCAAAATTGACTGGAGCTCCCTTTGTGCTAATGGCATGGGGGGCTTCCCCATTCAGTATCTTCCCCCCCCCCCCCCCCCGCTCCTCACAACACCATAGCCTGAATTCCTGCATCCTGATACCTACCTCTTCAGTTTTTTGTCCTACAGTAGCTTGTCACCTGACTTTCGGCAGCCAATCAAGCTTGCTGGCAGGTGACTGCACAGGATTGGCTGCTCATCACATGTACGGCATCCAAATCCAAGGTTTATCACTGACCTGGGTTTTGGTCCTCGTTACAGGGCATCCCGATTTTCCACTGCAAATTTGTGAAGTCACCGCCGTGCATTATTGTTCCTGGTAATGAGTTCTGCTGGAGGTGTGAGCTTGCACCGTGGGATCAAATTAGGATGCTCTGAACCCAATCCTGGAGTCTTTTAAACTCTAGAGCCAACCAAGGTTTGTATGCTTCAAAGCATAACTATGAACTATACCCTGAGGGCCTATGTGGCCTTCACCTCTGGAAATTGTAATGCTCATTTCTTAAAAACATATGGAAATTATAGGAATTGTCAGCTTATCATTTCACTCTTCTGTGGCTTCCTGTAAAAGTGGCAGCTGCACGGTGACAGTGATAACCAATAGGGGGATTCAAGAGCACCTAGGAAGTGCACTGGAGGTGAGTGGTCCAATAAAACCAGATGGCTATCAGGGGGTGGCTCTCAAAGCCCCCCCCCCCCCCCCCCCGATTCTCCAAGTTTGACAAAGTAGATGAAATTAAATGTACTTGTGTGTGAGATATATAATTTATACTATATTTCCTTATTAGTCAGAGGATTTGAAGAGCCGAAATGAGCCATACATCAGCGCACTAAGGTAAAAAGAAACCAAAAAACTTGCCCTTTAACCTGCATGTTTGTGTTTGCTACAGTGGAGGCACCCTCATACCCACAAGTTACCTGCCCCCCTCCCCTCCCCACACCCACCACCAAGTATTACACAGTGTTAGCATTGCTGTAGAGCTGGTGTGACTGCAGCATCTCACTTCATTAAAAGGATCGGCCAGGCAGATGAAAAAAACTGGGCTTCAGCAGCTTAACTTATCCTGCTGCTGTCCCGTAAGAGGCCATTTTGCACACAGCGCTGAGAGACAGGGGAAATCGGGACCCTCTGTCCCTGCTTAGGGCTTGTGAGAGGACCACCTCCCACATTAGCGGTGGAAGCACTCAAACGCAGCATTGCCTCCCCCCCCCCCCCGAGGAGCAGTGGTTACAGTGGTGCGGCAGACGGGGGTGGACAATAGAGCTGCAAAATCCACCTATCTGGGGTCCTTCAGTCCTCTGCTATAGCAAGGACCTGTGAAAGTACCGCGGAATCTGACAGATGCCAGGATTGCGAGGGATAGTCGACGATGGAGGTAGTAGTGACTATGCTTGAGTATGGTCATTTCACCACAACGCACTGCAGGTAAAGCGCAATACATACTCTTTACCTGCGGTGCCCATAGGCTTCTATGGAACCAGGTTATGGTGGTGCTGTGGGCAAAACGTTGCATGCAGCATTTTGCAAACTGCAGCGGACTGATATAAAATGGTCCATTTTTTAAATGGACTGTGTTTTTTGGCTGTTTGTGACATTAAGTATTTTTCCTCAATGCGACAAGAAATGGCCGGGTGTGAAGGGGGGCCTAAAAGCTATAGGTATGATTTCTGAGGCTTGAACAAAACTCGGAGCATCAGCTATTTGGACTTAACCCTGGTTATGTAAACTCAAGACAATGACATTAATTCAGCCAGGCCTCCTGTTACAGAAGGGGGAGGACTAGAAATGCCATTTTCAGCCAATGGAATTGGTTAGGAACTCATGGAAGGCCATAAAACAATGTTTATGGGTTACTATTGCATGCTATAAAATCAGATATGTTTTATCTTCACTGGAGGCTTCAGCTGCTTGCTGCCTTCTTATTACCTTTGTCCAGACTGTCCTTTTAAAGGGCCACTCCAGCGCCTTTTTAAAAAAAATAGCATACCCCCCCGCCCTGCCCCCTTCACATGAATGGCCAGATGGGAGAGCGCACGATGTGGAGAACGCAGTATACTAGGACTTCAAGAACATGGCAGCGGTCGATCAGTGTGGCACCATCGACTTCGCCGCTGTCGGGTGAAGGTGTGTGTTCTCCTCTTCCTTTTTTCTTTTATTACATGTGCTGTATCGTTAATAGGAGGAGCTGGAGTGGTCCTTTAAAGCAGACCTTCAGCATCATTTAATGAAAAGCCCAAACCCTTAAACTATTCCCTAGCATCTAAAATTAATATATTTAACATTTTTAGTCCCTTACATTTTCTTTCCCTCACTGGCCTGCAACTCTGTTCAGCACTCTAGGATACGGGCGCCGCCATCTTGGTTCAGTAGCATCACATACTGAGGAGAGGGTTCAAAAGTGCAGGGGAGCAGGGATATAGCTGTGCTTTGCACAGAGCAGAGCTGGGGTCAGTAAAAGGTCAGCAATCCCAGAATGCAGAGCAGAACAGTCAGAGCACACTTCCTGTTTGCAGGCAGCCTGCACCTCCATGGGCCGCCATCTTGGATGTTTAAACTCCCAGAAAATGCAATATATGCATTTGTGAGCAATCTATGTGTACAGCGTGGGGGAAACATATAAGATATGCTCTTATTAAGGGTGAAGGTCCGGTTTAAGGTTGCAGAAGAAAATAGTAGAAAACGAGGATCTCTTCTACTACTACTACTAGTTTAAAGTGGACCAACACCCAGGATTTTGACTATCCTGGGTTTTGGTCCACTTCCGGGGTGCTCTGCTATGTGAAACCCCCCAGTTCGCAAGATACAACTCGCCTCGCCCCGCTCCTACGGCCCATGCGCGGCCACTCGTCCAATCAGCACGCTCGGAGCCGCTGAGGTATGCACATCAATGCAACGTCTTACCACAGCGGATCCGAGTGCGCTGGCGGCCGCATCTCGCGCTTCCCTCTAACTGCTAGAGAGAAGCGCGAGATTCTGCCCACGCATGCGCTGTTGGACCAGGAGTCGGGTAAGGTTTGCTCGCGTCCTGGGGGGTTTCACGCAGCGGGGCATCCCGATCTTGGGGATTGGATCGGCCCGGGAATCTTATAGATTCCTGGCCGATTCCGCTGGGTGTTGGTCCACTTTAAAGTGGATGTCTATACTGTGGAAGCGTCAGACTGGCCGTACGGCACAGGACTTTGATCTGCCAGACTAGGAGCGATTGTTTGCGGGTTATAAAAGGTGAATATAGCCATTTTTATTTCATTGTCTGGACATTTAATTTAAAGTGATTGGCCAGACACACACAAAGTCTATACTCACCTTTTGTCCCCCACAGCTCCTCCATCCACCTCCTGGCATTGCAATAGCATGTTCTTTAGAAATGGTTTATTGCAATGACATGTTTCAGTTTTATTCCAGCCTCTGTGTCTGAACAGAGTTTTTTAGTGATGGTGGCTGGTACAAAAGCAATAGGTTAGACTTAAAGCGGACCTTCACTCTGAATAAGAGTCTATCTTATATGTTTCCCACACCCTGTACATACAGATTGCTCACATTAAAAATCATCCTACCTGCATCTACTGCATGTCATGAGCCTTTAAACATCCAAGATGGCGGCTCATCTGACTGTTCTGCTGTGCACTCTGGGATTACTGACCTTTCCCTGACCCCAGCTCTGCTCTGACTGAGCAAAGCACAGCTATTACCCCTGTACTTTATCCCGCTCTCCTCTCCTCAGTAAGTGTGATGCTTCTGAGTCAAGATGGCGGCACCCGTATCCTAAAGTCCTGAACAGAGTTGCAGCCCAGTGGGGGAAAGAATAATAAGTGACTAAAAACTTAAAATATATTAATTTTAGATACTGGGGAATCGTTTAATAAGGGTTTGGGATTTTCAATAAATCCTGGTGAAGGTCCGGTTTAAGCATTACCTACAATCTCCCAGCTGCCATGTACAGATTATATGTGTTGTATGCAGTGATTGGAGGTGCATGGGGCTCAGTTCCGTCCAACACTTTTGCTCCTGCTGTGGAAGCCCTTTAGAAGAGATTCAGGATTGTAGGGCTGGATCTTCAGAACGGACAAGTAAAGGTCTCTTCTCTTCCTCTTCTTTTTTTTTTTTTTTTCCAGGAAAGTTTTGTTTGAGGACTTCAGGCAATGGCTTTCAGAGGTGACCCATGTAGAGCTGGAGACAACTGTGGACATCTCCTGTGCTCAGTACAACTACACAGGTGTGTACATCGTGCTGCTTTTTGTACTGAAACTATTTGTGTAATTTGTATACACACGTGGTATTTAAAAGGGAAATCCAGTTTCTATTAGTCCTCGCACTCCACCATCCTCCCCTGAGGCAGGACAGGGGATTAAAAAAAACACTTTTACTTTAATAAATACAAATTAAAAAGCTCAAAATCAATACCTGTACAATAATCAACCACCACACAAAAAACTTGTTTAAAGCGGAACAAAACCCACCAGTGGGTTAGATTCCAGGGCCGCCCGCTGGCTTTTGCCGGGCATCCCAAATCGGGACCTGTGTAAAACCCATAAACTCGCCTTCTTTCCCCTTTCCAATGGCGCATGCGCGAGCAGCGGCCACGTCCCTGCTATCCCTCTAGCAGGGCGCGTGCCTGCGCCAGGTATTTGGCAGATCAGAGCGTGCTGATTGGACGAGCAGCGACGCATGCGTCGTAGGAACGGGAAGAGGTGAGTTTGTTCGGGTGCCCTGGGGGCAAGGACCAAAACCCAGGATAGTCAAAATCCTGGGTTTTGGTCCACTTTAAATGATGGCTCAGTAAGTACGGGGGTTACCAGGAAAGTGATATAGGAGGGGTACACTGGCAAATAGAGGGGGCAGTAGTGGTTGGAGGAATGCCATGACATTAATTAGCGGTGGTTTTCTAAAGCAAGTCCAAAAAGCAATAAATCCTATGTAAAACACATCCGGAGCCCCTGGGTGGAGGGACATAAGAGGGTAACAAATGTTTTTTAATCTTTTGTTAATGTTTTTGATAACAATGGTATAAGTCAGTGTTGTGTGTATGTGAGCGTATGGGGTTTGCTAAGGGTAAGTATGTGTCAGTAGGGGTTGTAAGTGTATGAGACAATGGGCATGTATGATTTGAATGTTTTTGGGATTGGTGGGGAAGGAGGGGGACTTGTGATTTCAGGACTATCAATAAACGGTGGGTATCCTGATTGTTGTTGAAAATCTTCATTATTCTATTTAGAAATTTATTTTTTCTAAATTTGAACCATTTTATTTCATTAGGGTCGATTTCATTGTCGGCGTGCAAAAACTATTTAGCATGCTACTAGGCGCATGATTTATGGCTGTTCACCAAATGGCAAGCGCACAGGAGAAGCGCAAATTGCTTCTTACTGTGCCAGTTTGCGCCTTGCACAACGAAAAGCTGCTGTTTCAAAGTGCAAATGGCCCTGCTCCATATGCATTTGGGCGGCTAAGTGCTTTACTACTTCTGATGGTCCCTCATGTTTTTCCCCTTTCCTTTCCTTTTCCCTTCTCTCTCAGAATCTCTTGAGATTCTGTGATTTCAGTAAACCCTTAAAAATTTTTTTGCGCAATATTTTGTCCCAGATGTTCTTTTAACCCACCCTCCCTGTTTGGTTTGCATATTAATGGTTATTAATTTAGCTGTAATTTTTTTTTGTTAAACATTAGGGCTCAATATCCACATTATTCTAAGTATGCAGCACGTCCTGCTCCAGATAGTATTCATAACAGCTGGGTTTACCTCCACAAGAGGACGCTTTACTGCAGAGATGGCAAAAAAAGAGGCCCCTCCCGGTCCATATATACCCGGGACCTCCCACTAATTCCCCAGTTCTTTCTCTGCAGTGGGCTGCGAAGGTCAAGATGATGCCTTCTCTTCTCGCAGGTAAGCCGGGCTTCACAGCCCCTGGCCCTGTTCTATTCCCACCCATTCCACCTTTATTTGCCTCCCAGCCTTGGCTGCGTGGTCGGGTGATGCTAAGCAGCACCTATTTGAGGTGCTTCATTGGAGCTTTTCATGTTACTGGTGATCCTGAATTGGGATGTCCCGTCCGCTATTGCCCTGCCTTACATTTATTAATGTTTTAATGGGCTTTCTACTTCCCCCCTTCTCCCATTATACTGCTCGTCGGGGGGGGTGGGGGTGGGGGGGGCAGGGTGAGTGCCTGTCAGTGTAAATGTGTTTGCATTTTTGACATTACTGTTATGTGTTATAATGCCTTTATTCTGTCTCGCTGGCACTCTCCTCGGCGCTGCTCCTCTCCCCTTCAGTTTGAACTTCCCGCCGCTGACTCGCGCGCTCTGCGACGTCACTCAGGGACCTGATGGCTGCTGATTGGCTGCGGGGTGGCTGTGTTCAGGCTGTAACCCCGCGTTTCCTGGAGGAGGCGTGGCTTAACGCTGGGTGCGCTCCGCGGTGTATTCTAAGCAGACAGCACGTCCTGCACCAGACATAGTCCTTACATGTGGGTATACCTCTGCCTTCAGCGCCGTGCACTGCAGAATCATGAAGAAAACAAGCTCCTCCCGGCCCTACATATACCGAGGGACCTCCCACAAATCCCTGATTCCTCTGCAGTGCTGAAACTGCGAAGACATGAAGTATCACGCTCTCGCAGGCGAGCGGGGAATGACAGCCCGAGGCCCTGCGGGACTATTTCCACCCGTCCTCTTTGTGAGTAACATGCCTCCCAGCCTGGGCTGCGTTGGTCGGGTGAAGGTAGGCAGCACCTAGTGTGCTTACGGAGCCATGCTCCACCGCAATCCCCATCCATGGGGTAGGCAGTCTAGGCTAATGGTGAGCCTCATAGTGGATGCCCCTCCCGCTCCTTGCCCCATGTAGCGGTGAACCCCGAGTGCTGGGTCACCTTCTTTCTTAGTTCCCCCCGTTAGTGGGGGGAAAAAAGAGGGGGGGGTTGTGTACGTTGGCTTAATCTTGCCATATCACACGCCTTGCCTTAGCCCTATCGGTTTCCGGGTGTCAGAGCCGCGCTTTAATCTTAATCTTTATTTTTTTTTTTTTTTACGTTGGCCGCAGCGCTTTTAAAAATATGTGACTTGGCGCGTTAGGCGGCTCTGTCTTCCGACGCCATGGCGTTTTATTTCTGTCCTTTTCCTTGTCCTGTTCCGCGCTTAAGAGCTTTGCGCTCTCCGGGGTGGGCGTGGTCTGTTTTTGGCGCTTTCCGTGTCACCCACAGCTCTGGCCCGCCCTTCGAGGTTCGCTGGCGCCATTTTGTCGGTCTTCCCGCGCGCGCGTGGTCACGATCCTCCCTCTCCCTTGGTTGCTGTAAGTGCCCTTGCGGGCGTTCCTTTTCTTCTCTCCTTGTGCTGCGCATGGTTCTGACACCCTCTCTTCTCTTTATGTCTTTCAGACGCCAAGCTTCCAGTGGCTTCTCCCGGCCTGATATATATATATATCTCACGGGGTTATATTTAGATTCTCCCACATTCCCAGCGGGTATTGGGGTATCCAGGGTTGCTTACAGCATAAATGGCATATTCCTAGATTAATCACCATATGGAGGCATCTCAGAATTTGGTGGCGGGGACAAGACCGGCTGTGTAACATGTGTAGACAACCCCATGCGGACGCTGACAGAGCACTGGTCTGCGGACCGTGTGCTGAACAAGCGCTGGCCCTGCAATCAGGTTTACCAGTAGCTGCACCTCGTTTCAATACACCTGTCTCCCCGGACTTGAATCTCACTCCCAATGAGTCGCACTCGAGCGGGGATGACCAGCAAGTGGTGCTGCGCAAGCTTCCCACCGCGGAGCAAATTATGTCAGGCTTGGCGGAGCGCTTGGGCGCTGGGAAGAAACGATCCCTGACGCCACCTAGCTATAGGTTTCCCACTGAAACCGAAGAACCTGCCGCTATGCAGGATCTTGATCAGTCTGAGGATGGTGATCTGTTCTCAGGGTCCAGTTCCCCAGACGAGTTGTTTTGGAACTGTGACGGTTCTGGCCTGGAGTCCTGGGGCCTGTGTGAAACTGACGAGTTACTCATTAAGATTTTTGAAGTGCTGTCCATCTCTCCCCCGGGAGAGTCTCCTAAGCCCAAGAGGGAGAGTTTCCACATGGCGACGCCACGCCTGGAATTTTTGGAGCAGGATCATTTCCAGTATCTCATATCTAAGGAATGGGAATCTCCTTGTAAACTTACAAGAGTTCCAGGGGTTTGGGACTGGAAGTACCCCTTTCCCCAGGACTTGGTCGAACGATGGTCAGTTCCCCCAGAGGTGGATGCTTCAATCATTGGGGTTGTTAACCCTCCCTTCAGGGCGGCCTCCCCTTCTCGCACCCTTCAGGATGCTGAGGACCGGCGCATGGACAGATTGGCCTCCCATGCCTTCTCTTGCGTAGGGACGGCTCTGCTCCCGGTCTGTGCTGCGGCTGTTACCTTGGTGGCCGCGAGGACACTGTTCGGGAAGATAATTGACCAGCAGCCGGAGGATCTCCCTTGTGAGGTCTTCAATGCACTGTCAGATTGTGACGTTTTTGTGAGATTTATCCTCTCAGCTATGGATGATACCATTAAAATGTGTGCTAGAGCCTCGGCCCTTGTGGTGGCTATCCGTCGCCTGCTTTGGCTGCGACAGTGGGGGGCTGACAATGATACTAAAAAGGCTCTTACTGGTATTCCCTTTAGAGGACGCCCTTATTCGGGGCCAGGTTGGACCTTTTTGGCAAAAAGGCAGCCCAAGGGCAGGGACTCCCCGCCCCCTCCTTACGTTTCTGTTAAACGAGAACCAGAAGTGTGCTTCCAACTTTTTGGAGTGGAAGCTCGTCCCAGGGGAGGTAGGCAGCGCCCTGGGACCTCTGGCAGGTCAAAACCAAAATCTGCCAAAACCTCACAAGCATGAAGGGACGCCCTCGCCCCGCGGGCGAGGGAACTGCCACAGCACTTGGCTCTTATGGCAGAATGCCATGCTTCGTTCAGGCGATCTTAGGTTTTGGACCACCTGGACGCGGGTCTTAAAAGAATGGAGTGTTCTAGGCAGTTCCCTTCAGAATTAGTCAGGGGTATTCTAGTCCCTGTTGTTTCCCTTGGTGATTTGACACAGGTAGAGTTTGGCCTGGAGGGGCTGGGCCTTTTCTTAGGTTGGCCTTGGCTGATAATTGCATTCACTCTGCTTTTCCTAGGGATGACGCAGTCTGCCCGGATCAGGTGCTCTAGACCTGGCATCTAGGATCCACGGGCTCTGCCTACTTGGTATCCAGTTGTTGGGCCGCAGTCGCCTTTGTCAAGTGAACACCTTGATGCCCGTGAGGATCTTTTTCCCCTCCGGTCCCTTGTTCCCCCTGGACGCCTAGTCCTTTTCGTTCAGCCGGTGTTGCAGGTCCATTCCATATATTAGGGTCCTGTCTGGGGTCTCTTCCCCTGTTTCCCAGAGGGCTCGCCAAGGCGAGTATGGGAGCGCTTTCATGCTTATTCACCGGTGCGGTCCGCAATAGTTTCTATGGACTCTCTTGGAGTTGTTTGGTTTGGTGCTTAGGCACATCTATTGCTTGGTGTAATTTGAGTCAGACTCTCCCTACGGGGTGGCATTTAGATGGGTCCAGGTTTCACCTTCCCTTCTGAAATGGTTGCCTTGGTATAGAGGGGGCCTTGTCCCCTGTGTAGTCTCATTACATTCACCTTGCGGCTGGTGGGCCTATTGCTGGTGGCCGAGGCTGTTCCTCCCCCAGATGTCCTTGGGGCTTGCGGCTCCTTGGGTTACTTATCCTGGATGGGTTCCAACCCCTGCCTACCATTTCTTCCCCCACACTCCCTCACTAGATTATGACTCCGAGTGAGATCAGTGGGGAGTCTCAACCTGATGTTTCCACCAGGTTGGCCAACATTGAGAGACTGATTGCTAGCTCTGCGGGCCGTAAGGCCCCAGCTAAAAGACGGCACGTGGCGCCTGCTGCTCCGGCCTTTTCTATGGAGCCAGGAGATTTTCTTGATTTGTCTGACTATACCCCTCTTGAGGAAGGGGAATTATTCACTGATTCAGAATTTTCTGATGATCAGCATTGCCTTGGCGCTGATGCCGGCTCAGAGCATTGGGATGCTGACACCCATAGTACTTTCCATTTCGCTTCCTGCTGCGGCACCTAAACAGCAGGGGGAATTGTTTGGTACCGCAAAACCACGTTTGGAATTCTCGGAACAGACACATTTCAATAGTCTGGTTTTCAAGGAATGGGAGCGGCCTAGCCGGCTCCCCGGTATCCCTAAGGGATGGCATAAGAGGTATCCTTTCCCACCGGATGTGGTCAAATGTTGAGCAACTCCTCCTGCTGCCGGGGTTGTCCAACACTTCTGTGGTGCATTCCCCTGATTCCACTACCTTGAAGGATGGTGAGGACCAGCGTATTGACCAGCTGGCTTCCCACTCCTTTGCCTGTGTGGGTTCTGCCTTGCACCCGGTCTGTGCTTCCGCTATTACTGCCGTGGCTATAAGAACGTTGAACAAGGGCCTTCTGGAAGGTTCCCCTGATGATCCTTCTAGTGCCGAATTTCGAGCCTTATCACAATGTGAGATGTTTATCGCTTATATTCTTTCTGCCTTAGATGACACCATTAGGATGTGTAGCAGGACCTCGGCTCTGGTTGTTTCTATTCGCCGCTCGGTCTGGCTGCGCCAGTGGGCAGCTGACAATGCTGCTAAGAAGGCTCTCACAGGGCTACCCTTTAAGGGGCTGCGCCTTTTTGGTGACCGTTTGGACCTTTTCGCAAAGGGAGGTAAGTTGCCCCAATGCAAAAGACAGCCGCGGGCCGTTCAGGGTCCTTTACTCCCTCCTTTCGTGGATCCAGGTCAGGCACAGGGTAGACTTCTGGGGCAAGGGCAGAAGCTGCGCCCGTCCCGGACCCTCCTGGGGATCCAAGCCCAAATCTGTCATCAAGCCCGCTTAGCCATGAAGGAGCGCCCTCACCCTTAAGCATGGGGGGACGGCTGCGGCTCTTCGCTCATGTCTGGGGGCAACAGGTCTCAGACAGGTGGATTCTGGAGGTTGTGTCCTCCGGCTACAAGCTAGAGTTCGCTGCATGGCCCCCTCCAAGATTCCTCAGGTCTCGGATTCCTCTAGACCCCCTAGCAGCTCAGGGTCTGTTTCTGGCTGTACAGAGCCTATTGGATATGGGGGTCATCTGTCCGGGGGAGAGAGGTCAAGGTTATTATTCCAATCTCTTCACAGTACCCAAGAGGGATGGTTCCATCAGGCCCATCCTGGACTTAAAGCTTCTCAACAAGTTCATCAGAACCAGACGCTTTCGCATGGAGACCCTGCGCTCTGCGATCAGCTCTTTGCGCCTGGGGGGCTTCATGCCTTCCATAGACATCAAGGATGCTTACCTTCATGTGCCAGTCTTCCCAGGGCATCAGCGGTTCCTCAGGTGCGCAGTGGAGGACCAGCACTACCAATTTGTGGCACTTCCCTTCGGTCTCACCTCATCCCCAGAGTGTTCACCAAGGTGCTGGCGGGGGTGATGGCCCTTCTCAGAGCCGGGGGCATTCGCATTCTCCCTTATCTGGACGACCTTCTCATTACATCTCATTCTCTCCAGCAGGCAGAATTGGATACCCAGACGGTGGTAACTGCCCTGGAAACGTTCGGATGGGTGATCAATTATCCCAAGTCCTCCCTCTCTGACCCCCTTCCTGGGCATGAATCTGGATACAATTCAGGCAAGGTTTTTTCTTCCTCAGCAGAAGGTGGATTCTCTTCAAGCTCTGGTTCATTTCCTGCTGTCCAGTCCTCATCCTACCATCAGGCAAGGGATGCAATTGGTGGGACAGATGGTGGCCTGCTTCGAGGCAGTCCCTTACGCTCAATTTCACATGAGACCCCTTCAGCTACATCTCCTTTCAGCCTGGGACAAGTATCCCCTGTCTATGGATCAGGCCTTTGTTCTCTCTCCTCTGGTCCGGCGTTCCCTCCTGTGGTGGCTGGACTCGAGGAATCTTCTGGGGGGCAGATCATTTCTGACACCATGTTGGGAGACGGTCACTACGAATGCCAGTCTGTCAGGTTTTGGGGGCTACTGGAGAGCCCTCCAATTCCAGGGGCTGTGGGGCCCTCAGGAGGCTCATGCTCCTATCAACGTCCTGGAGCTGAGGGCGGTTCGGTTGGTGCTGGTGCAGTTGACTCCTCACCTTCAGGGCCGGCCGGTACAGGTTTGCTACGACAACCAGACGGCGGACGCCTATATCAATCATCAGGGAGGGACTCGGAGCAAGAGTGCCCTCAAGGAGGTGTCGTTGATTCCGTCCTGGGCCGAGGACAATGTCCTGTGCATCTCAGCAGTTTTTATTCCGGGAGCGGAGAATCTGGAGGCGGATTCCCTGAGCAGGAGGACCTCTCGCTGGGGGGAATGGTCCCTCAACAGCAAGGTCTTCCTATACCTTTGTCACCGTTGGGGGACGCCGGACGTGGATCTGTTTGCTTCTCGCCACAATCACAAGCTGCCAGCATTTGTCTCCCTGTCCCAGGACCCTCTGGCTCTGGCGGTGGATGCTCTGTCTCTGTCCTGGCAGGGACTCGGTCTCCTGTACCTCTTCCCTCCGTTTCCTCTTCTGAGCAAGCTTCTGCGCAAGCTGATTCAGGAAAGGGTGCCAGCCGTTCTGGTGGCCCCCAGGTGGTCGAGACAGGTGTGGTTCGCAGACGTCGTGCAGCTGGCAGTGGATCAGTACACTCTACCCTTGGTTCCGGACCTTCTCACTCAAGGACAGCTCTGTTATCCCAATTTACAAACGCTGGCTTTGACGGCCTGGCTACTGAAACCTCCATTATAAAGGAGAAAAGGGTTGTCTGATTCGGTGGTTCAGACTCTTGTCAGGGCTAGGAAGAAATCCTCCTCTACCATCTACTATAGGACTTGGCGGACCTACATTGACTGGTGTGAGGCTAGGGCCTTTCCCTGTCGTGTGTTCTCCATCCCTTGGATCCTGGAGTTCCTCAAACATGGTTTGGATTTGGGTTTTCAGCTCAGCACTCTGAAGGGTCATGTCTCCGCTTTGGCTGTTTTCTTCCAGAGGTCCTTCGCTCTACATCCTCTGGTCAAGACTTTCTTCCAGGGGGTCACTCATGTGCGCCCTCCCCGCAAAGCCATGCTACCGGTCTGAGATTTGAATTTGGTATTGTCTGTCCTTCAGGGTCCTCCATTTGAACCTGTGCATGAGGCTGCCTTGTCTATCCTTACTCTGAAGGTTGCCTTTTTGGTGGCTATCACCTCTGTCCAGCGTGTTTCTGTGTTGGCGGCTCTGTCTATTCAGGCCCCCTACTTTGAGAGACACCAGGACAAGGTGGTTTTCCGCTTTAAACCAGACTTCTTGCCTAAGGTTGTTTCCGCCTTCCATCTCATTCAGGACATTGTGCTTCCTTCTTTTTGCCCTAATCCTGGTAATTCCAAGAAAAGGGCATTGCATTCTCTGGATGTTGTCAGGAATTTGAAATTCTACCTGGTGGCTACTGCGCCTTTCAGAAAGACGGACGCCTTGTTTGTGGTTCCCTCGGGTCCCAAGAAGGGTTTGGCTCCTGCTAAGTCTACTATTAGCAAATGGATTAGTCAGGCTATTGTTAGAGCCTATTCTACTTGGGTGATGGATCCTCCTTTCCGTGTTACTGCTCATTCTACACGTGCTGTTGGGGCTTCCTGGGCCTTCCAGCACCAGGCTACTGTTGAACAAGTTTGCAAGGCTGCTACGTGGTCTTCTGTTCATACCTTTTCCAAGTTTTACAAGGTTGATGTTCGGGCCTCAGCGGATGCTGTTTTTGGCCGCAAGGTTTTGCAGGCGGCAGTGGTTTGAACTGTGCGTTGTTGCCTTTTTGGGATCCCCACCCGTTTATGGACACTGCTATTGGATGTCCCAGCTGTTATGAATACTGTCTGGAGCAGGGCATGCTGCATACTTAGAATAATACAATTCTGTGATTACTCACCTTGTAGAATTGGTATTATAAGTATGCAGCACGTCCTGCTCCATCCCACCCTGATTGCTTTATTCTTGGATCCTCTATATGGTGATTGTTGTTCCTTGTTAACGTTGTTGAATTTGTTATTGGCTTCTCCTGGTTCCCTTACTGCTTTTCTATACTGGGGAATTAGTGGGAGGTCCCGGGTATATATGGACCGGGAGGGGCCTTTTTTTTGCCATCTCTGCAGTAAAGCGCCCTCTTGTGGGGGTAAACCCAGCTGTTATGAATACTATCTGGAGCAGGACGTACTGCATACTTATAATCCAATTCTACAAGGTGAGTAATCACAGAATTGTATTTTTGTTCTCTTGACCTTAATCATTGTGATTTTGGACAACTTTTTGTTATATTTTTTTTAACAATAAAAGGGTTCAATCCCTAAGAACTTGCGGCTGACACTTTCATTGTTCAAAAACATGCCGGACGCTGACTGCATGTGTTTTCAGAATAAAATAAGCCTGTGACTCATTGGAATTGGCAGTTTCCTCCACCTATTTACTGGAGGAAATTCACTCTTCTAATTGCCACATTTGCGGTCGTTTCTGCCCTCTAAACATACCGTAAATCAGGTGCCTGGATACAGTTTGGTGTGCCAAAATGGCGCTAGCAGAAAATTGCAGCACAAGCTGGCGCATTGGCAAATGCTAGTGTGCAAATTGGCACAAAAACAAATGCACATCCCATTTTTATGACCATGAATCAACCCTATTGTGTCCTGCGGTCAGTCACCAAATCACTAAGTGACTCGCGCTCTTCAAAATTGCTGCCTGCTGTAGATATATTGGTGCTGTATTCATCTTCTTATTTGATTGCAAATCTTTCTATTTTTTGTGCAGATGTCCTGCTCTGTCATGATGATGAGCTGGAAGGGAGACGGTTTGCTTTTATTCTGTATCTGGTTCCAGAGTGGACGGAGACTGACGGGGGATCTCTGGACCTCTATAGCACTGATGGTAAAGTTTATTTTGTGTAATTACTTTTACTAATCCATCCACATGTTACATACATGCTAAGTACCACCAAGAGCAGTCCCTAGTTAAAACCTGAACCATCCCCAAGGTAGACAATGAAAGTTGCAATTTTCTCTCCTAAAAAAAGAAGTGTTTTCTCTCACCAGGCTCTGAATCAACCCCATTGTGGCTCGCCCTGGTCTATATTACATTTTCTCTTATTACAGATAAGGGCCAGCCAAGTCAGATTGTGAAGTCAATTCTCCCATCATGGAACACCTTAATTTTCTTTGAGGTTTCCCCAATCTCCTTCCACCAGGTAGGTAATGTGACATGTGGCCACATGAGGCTTCCATGCTTTGTGAAATCCTGAATTTTTTTTTTTTTTTGACTTTACCAAAGTCAATTGGTAAAGTGGTCATGATGCCCTGATTAGACACTGTATTCAGTTGTGCAGATCACCTATTCTGTGGGGTTCTACAAGTACTGATTGCTAAAACCCATTACTACACTCTAAAGGGGATCTTCTGTTTGTTAAAGTGAAGTCATTCGGCTGGCGGCTTTCATTGTTTTCAATGGGCAGCATGCACTACCGCATCCCCGGCAGTGTACACGTGCTCCTGTCCCAGCCATTCACATAGGTCCCATAACAGAATCACACACCCCCTCTCTGGCTTGAACGGCACTCTGCCATGGTTTACATCACCGAAGGGCGTTGCCAGAACCGGTGAGTTTTGCTGGGACCCGGGGCGTTTCACACACTGGGGCATCCCAGGGGGAAAGGCCGGCGGCCGGCCCAGAAATCTCTCGGCCCAGTCACAGTGGGTTTGCGTTTGCTCTGTTTACCTCCTTTGACAAATGGCTCTTATTGACTACAGCTTATCCTCATTGAATGATAAACTGTGCAACAATTTTTAATACAAGTGTATTTTCTTTGTTCCCTTTAAAAAGGTTGCGGAGGTGCTTTCTGAAGACAAATGCCGACTTTCAGTGAGCGGTTGGTTCCATGGCTCTTCCCTGGAGAGACCTGCACGCTCTTTTGTTCCTATGCCTGTCCTTAGTTCTCATATTCCCTATGATGTAAGTTGTACCATCTATCATAACATGTGCTTTATTTTAGCAATACATCTAATGACTAATGCCTGGCCCTGCAGGATGAAATCTTGTGTGAGTGGCTCAATCCAGACTACCTGTCTGTAGAGTACCAAGCCCAGATTCAGGAAGAGTTTGAAGACGCATCCGAGATTCTCCTAAAAGATTTTTTTAAGGTTTGTGTTCCACCTGATGCAAATGTGATCTTTTAAGAGAAACTTAAAGTGGACGGGTGTTGGTCCCGCTATCTGCTCATCACAATAAGCTCACCTTCTTTACGAGCCAGCGCCGGAAAAAAGAGTCACGCGATTGGCCGCCGGGCGGTCACGTGGGCGTCCTCTGCGCCACCCCATCAGCCAATTGCGGGACTCCTTTCCCAGCGCTGGCCCGTAATGAAGGTGAGCATTATGGCCTTTCTAGAAGGTTATCTGCGAGGGGGGGTTCCCCCCACCCCCCCCGAGCTTATCGTGATAAGCAGACAGCAGGACCAACACTCATTAAAGAAAAAATGGGTGTAGGTCCGGTTTAAAGATTAAGTCCAAAAACTGTATATTTTTTTTTTGAGCTGTATTTTTTATTTTTTCTAATGTTAGCAAATGTGTGTTTTTAAAAAAAATACTAGATCAGCTCAGCACCTTCAGCACATCCTTTTTGGCACAAAAAAATAAACACTTTCAAAAATTCCTTTAAAGGTGGACTCTAACTTTTTAAATGGAAATATTATTTCCCTTTAACACTCTCTATAGGGGCATCCCAGTTTGTGGGATGCCCCAATTTATGAAGCCAAAACCGCGTATAAAAGCGGACCAATAGTCAAAAATGATTTAAACCAGACAAACACAACAAACCGTGCTCATATGCATCCCTCCGCAGGGCACATAAAAATGAATTTACATTTTTTAACTCCTGCTGTGGTAAAATTAAAAACAAAATGGCGGCTCATGCTGTGTCCCTGTCAGCCAGGACTAACCCTGGCACATAGTTGCAAAGGAGACTGTAGGTCCGTTTTTTTTTTTTAAGCGGAACAAAACCCTGGATTTTGACTATCCTGTGTTTTGTTCAAGGCCTGGGGGCTCCATTGTGTGCAACCCCCAGAATACCCAGAAGAACTCACCTCTTCGTGGTCCAATGGTGCATGTACAGAGCCAAGCTGGAGAGCAGTGGCCACATCCCCAGCAGTACGTGATTCTGCCCACAGCCTATCTGACTGATAGATGCAGGGACGCGGGAGCTGGGTGTTTACATCGATGAGGGCGCCAGTAAGCAGGTGGGTTTCACACAGTGGGGCATCCCAATTCGGGATGCCCTCGGGGGAAGGCCAGTGATCGGCCATAGTGGGTTTTGTCCCACTTTAAGTCCATATAACCCAACCCTATGGCAATAAGGGCTTGAATTCTATAGACCTTTGTCTGCTAAAAGGGCCCTGCCAGCCACCTGAACTTTTTGGCATTGCACAACCCTTACAATAGGGTTATACTTCTCCATAGGATTGGCAGACATCACTAGAAGAGTCAACTCAGAAGAGTACTGGCCAGAGTACCTCCTCCTCTGCAGCATCTCTCTCGGTCCAGCCTAGCTCGCACTCCGTTTCACTCTTCCAGTGGGAGAGACAGACATGTTTTTTGCAGCTCCTGAACTGTAGATTTTTGGGATTTTTCCCTTTTATTTCATGATTTATTTTTTTAAGATGTCCAGGCCAGACACCTGGGACACCGCCAGATTATTCAAGTCACATTTTTTTCAGTTTTTAAGCAATTTTTCCTGAAATACATTTGGGGGCTGATCTCTATGCTCCCTCCCTACCACGCAGTGCTTGTGAATGATGTATAATCAATGTGCAAGAATCTGCCTGGCTGGATCAAGACAGGTTTATGTACTTGCTGTTATTAGGGTTTGGAATTTTTTGTAGCGACTATAGATATGCAAAGCACAAACATTGGCACATTTACATTCCTGGCACACAAAGAGGTTAGACTGGTAAAGGAAGGTGCATGAGGCAGGCCATGGATGGTGAATATACTATTATGACATGTAGGGGTATTTGATTTTAGGAAGACAAGTTTCAAGCAATATCTGCGGCACTGAAATCACAGAATATTGAATGGGAGCAGCTGGGACCACCCAACAGACGGTAAGTACAACATGGTTGCAAAGCTTTCTCTCTCACAACATCCTTAGGGCAGCATATCACTGATTTTATTGCTTCTTCCCAAGATAGGAACACATGACCACAAAAATACACAAAAACATTAGGCCCTCCTCCTGACACCAGTGCTCCTGACACCAGCTGCTGAACCTTGGGTTTAGGTAAGTAGACCGGGGATAGGCCAGACCAGGGGATAGGCCAGATTCCCCTATCCCTGACTCTTAGGCAACGGGGGGGGGGGGGGGGGGGGGAGGGGTCAGCGCTATCCTCAGACCAAGTGCATATGGCAGCCGAGCGGCTTGTGAGGCTCCAGCGGGATGTATGACTGTTGGAGGTCAGGCTGCATTGTTTTTTTCATCTTCTGGTGTGGGTCTGTGGAGATCCCCGAAGGCCAGGCTGTGGTATGCGCTTGTGCCTATTCTGCTTTTTTTAGCCTGATGGAAGGGGGGAGGGATCTGCTGCAGGGGGCAATTCAACCTGGCAGCACTCGGGGACATGAGCGCTAGGCGCTGCTGCAAGATCCAGCTAATGCACATGCTTAAAGGGGAAGCACTCTTAAAGTGATCTTAAAGTGGACCAAAACCCAGCTGGATTCCCAGGTCGATCCATTCCCCCCCCCCCCAGCGGGGCATCCAAAATCGGGATGCCCTGCAGTGTGAAACCCCCCAGGACGCCCGCTGCACTTACCTGAATCCTGGTCCAACGGCGCATGCTGCGGCCGCATCTTGCGGTTCTCTCTAGCAGGGCGCGTGCCCGCTTCGGCCATTTGTGAATGTCCAGCGCGGACGCGCTCCCTGTTAGAGGGAAGCGTGAGATGCGGCCGCCAGCGTGCTCTGAGCCACTGAGCTAAGACGATCTGGGGGGTTTCAAATAGCGGGGCACCCCGATCGTGGGCCAAAACCCAGGATAGTCAAAATCCTGGGTTTCGTCCACTTTTAAGTGTCTTTTTCTGGCCTCCCATTCATTTTGCCTTAGAGAGTTAAACCGAACCTTCAGCATGATTTAATGAAAAGCCCAAACCCTCAAAAAAACTATTCCCCAGCATTACTAACATTAATACATTGCTGCAACTCTGTTCAGGAATCTAGGATACGAGCGCCGCCATCTTGACTCAGAAGCATCACACATACTGAGGAGAGGAGAGTGGGATAAAGTACAGGGGATGGGTTATAGCTGTGCTTTGCACAGACCGAGCAGAGCTGGGGTCAGGGTAAGGACAGCAATCCCAGAATGCATAGCAGCACAGTCAGAAGACACTTCCTGTTTGCAGGCTGCCTGATGCCCCGTGAGCCACCATCTTGGATATTTAAAGTGGACCAACACCCACGGGTGATCGGCCCGGGAATCTATAAGATTCCCGGGCCGATCACCCCCCACCCCGCGGGACATCCGAGATCGGGATGTCCCGCGGGGTGAAACCCCCCCCAAACACCCCAACCCACCTACCTTATCTTCGGCGGCGGCTGGCCGCCGCCGCCTCCCTCGCGCCCCTGTAGGCGTGCGCGCCTCCGCGCCGGCCGTCTGCGAATGGCCGGCGCGGGGGCGCGCGCGTTCAAAGTGACGCGAGGGAGGCGGCGGCGGCGGCCGCCGCTTAGACGTTCCTTGTACGTTGGCGCTGGGAGCGGGGAGAGGTGAGTTATTCGGGGGGTTCGGGGGGGTTTCACACAGCGGGGCACCCCGATCGGGGGTGCCCCACCGAAGTGGACCAAGACCCAGGATAGTCAAAATCCTGGGTGTTGGTCCACTTTAAAGGCACATAAAATGCAGTAGATGCAGGTAGGATGATTTTTAATGTGAGCAATCTATATGTACAGGGTGTAAGAAACATATAACATAGGCTCATATTCAGGGTGAAGGTCCACTTTAAAAGACTGAGCAATTAGGAACCTTCTTGCTTGCTTATTTATTGAGCTTGGGGAGGGGAGCCTCTACCCCACACCAGACTTCAGAATCGGATCAGGCAGGGGAATCCGTGCAAGTCCCTGCTCCTCTATCATCTACTATGGGAGACTGCAGAACAACATCCTTTCAAGCCAATTGATCCAATTTCATTGGAAACCATCAGGCACTTAGTCTGGGAAGAAGGGGTCAAGCACTGCTCCGGTAGGTCCCTTTTTTTTATTTATGCGCATGGAATTACTGTTATGTGTTTGGAAGGTTATATATAGGATCCCTATGGCCTACTACTCCTTCTTTTGTATTTTAGACCAAGCCATCTAAGAAAGTGTCCAAGACTAAAACTTGCTCCAAAGCTAAGGATAAAAGTAGGAGATGCCCAATATGTGAAATCAATCTACTAGATTCCTATAAAAAGTCTCTTTGCAAGCCATGTGTCGATAAGGTTGTGAGTAAGGAACGCCAGCCCAGCATGGCAGATATGAGAGTTCTGAAGGATCATATTTCCTCTTCCTTTAAGACCCCACGGGACACGTAAAGGGGTTTGTTGGGCATTCCCTAGACTCCCTATTTTTCAAGGGAGGGGGGGGGGACAGATAATCTGATACCCCCTTTCTGAGGGCGATGAGGGCTCTTCCTCCTCAGAGTAAGGCTCTTGTTCTGATTCAGTTTCACCAGTGAAATCTCTTTTTTTTTTTTTTTTCTAGAGGATTTACCATATCTCCTGGATCATCTTTCTTTTTTTATATATATTCTTTATTTAGGATAAATCAGAAAAAACATTACAAGACATTCAGGCATTGCGAATAAACTGAGACCATGACCTTGTATTTGAAAAGACACAATAAAAGTAATACCTGACAGACTTTCCTGTGTATTTGTCATTATGATCGTCGGGCACAACCATTACACCATCAATTCTGTGGGGTAGCCTGGGAGGGAGCCACCCCACCCCAGACTCACAAAAGTGTCAGAAGTCTCTCACCATGTTCCGAATCCTAAAGCAGGCAAGTCCTTCAGAAAAGGGAAAGAGAAACGGGAAAAAAGGAAGGTAGAAGGGAGGAGAAGAGTGCAGTACGGGGACAGCTCCACCCCACTAGTTTCACTGAACTGCATCGGTAAGATCCTTGTATTCAGGGGAGTACACAAATGAGTCCCAACCGGCCCACTTGCGGTTATGTGCCTCAGACATCTCATTGTGCTCCGCAATTATGCCCTAGAATGCTAGGCGGCTCCGTCCTTTTCCACAGCACGCCCTTGCCACATTAACCAACTGACCCAGGATGGACTTCCGGTAGCTCTTAGCAGGCACTTCTGAATGGTGGAGAAGAAAAAAGGCCGGGCCCCCCGGAAGTGTTTCCCCCAGCACACACTCTGCAGTCGTCTTAACTGTTGACCAGAAGCCGATCACCTTTGCGCAGGACCAGAAAATATGGAGGAGGTCTCCCCTCTCCTGGCCACAGCGCCAGCAGAGAGGAGACACCCCCGGGAACCATTTATGCGAAATAGCGGGCACCCTATACCAACCAGTGAGTATCTTGTAATTGCATTCTTTGTACCTAGTACATCTTGCCGTATCATGCGCTAGGCTAACCATCTTGGTCCATTGCTTGGTAGTAAAAGAGGTATCTAGGGCTTCCTCCCATCTACGAATAAAGGATGGCGCCCCCGTCCCCTCCGGGTCAATCAACATTTTATACGCCATAGAGAGGACGTGCTGGATCGGACCCTCCTCATCACATAGTCTCTCGAAAGCCTGCCTCTGGATAGATGATAAGAAGTGCCTCAACTGTAACTCCTGCCAAGCGTTCCATCTAGGCAGCCCTCTGGCGTCCGCAAGGTCGTCAAGTGGTTCCCAGGCCCCACCGCGCTGAAACAGTCTAACCCTGCCTATCCCACCATTTATCCATCTCTCGGCCGTCCCGCTCGACAGTCCCGGTGGAAATGCAGGATTTCCCAAGATCGGATATAGTGGCGAAAAATCAGGAGAGATGTCGCTACGAGACTGAAATTTTTGAAAAACCTTAATGGAGGTCCCTATTGTCGGGTGTTTCGTCATTGCTCCCAAGTGCCGTTTTGCCAACCAGGGCAGAAATCTCAGGGGGAGAGGGGTGTTTCCCTGCTCTATCTGCACCCACTGTTTGTGTTGCGAGTGTCTGCACCAGTCAACAATTCTACACAGGTGCGTGGCGGCATAATATAAGCTGGGGTCTGGGAGTCCTATTCCCCCGCTCTCCTTCGTTCTCCTCAGGACCTTCCTACTGACTCTAGGACTTTTTCCGAGCCATATGAACTTAGCAAATAGGGCTCCCACTTTCTGCAGGAAGGCGTTCGGGGTGTCCAGTGGAAGTGCTTGCATCAGGTACAAGAGGCGAGGTAGTAAATTCATTTTCAGAGCATTACATCTCCCAAACCAGGACAGATTTTTAAGGGTCCACGCCTCTGTGTCTCTGACAAAGCTCCGCAGAAGTGGGGGGGAAATTCATGGGGAATATTTTATCTAGTGTTTTACCAATTTGCTAGCCCATTTAAAGGAAAAAGTGTTTTGGAGGTTAGTCTCCCTGTTCCTCTCCAGGTTAAGATTCAGGGCTTCAGATTTTTGTAGGTTTATCTTGTAGTTTGAAATGGCCCTGTAGGCATCCAGCTCTTGCATCAGGTTAGGGAGGGTAACTTCAGGACAGGACACAAAGAAGATCAAATCGTCCGCATATGCTGCTGTTTTGTAATGACCGGAGGGGAGGGAGACTCCCCGTATGCTGGGGTTTGCCCTCACTCTGCAAAGGAATGGCTCTAATGTCATGATGAAAATGAGAGGTGAAAGGGGGCACCCCTGCCTTGTCCCATTCCGGATGCTGAAAGGCTCCGACAGGAGGCCATTAACTCTCACCACTGCCGAAGGGTGGTGATAGAAACTGGTGATCCAAGATATCATACTAGGCCCTAGGCCCACGTGCCACAGAACTCCCAGCATGAAGTCCCACTGCACCCTGTCGAAGGCCCTTTCGGCATCGGTGGCGAGGAGAACCGCAGGGAGCTTTGTCTTGTGTATTATGTCTAGCAGATTTAAGACCTTCACCGAGTTATCTCTAAGTGGCATAAACCCTACTTGGTCTAGGTGGATGACATGATGTAAGTGTAGAGCGAGACGGGGGGCGAGTATTTTGGCAAACAATTTAATATCCGTGTTGAGAAGAGAGATTGGTCTGTAACTAGAGCTTTGTGTAGGATCTTTCCCCTCCTTCGGGATCACAGATATTTGAGCTCGGGGACTATCAATGGGGAGGGAAGTGCCCTCTGCAAGGGAGTTAAAGACTACCCGAAGCCGTGGTAGCAGGACCTTGGAAAAAACTTTATAGTACAACAGTGGAAGCCCATCTGGTCCCGATTGTAAAGCGCTTCATAATATTTCCTGAATACTTCTGCAATCTCCCTTTCCTTGTGAACCACTTTCCCCGCTTGGTTTAGAACTTTAGGGATATAGGTTCTAGCCCTTTCCCCTCTCAGAGCCGAAGCCAGGAGCCTCCTACACTTATCTCCCGACTCGTAAAATATTCTCCAGCTCTTAATAAGCTGAATTTTGGTTCTGTCACTAAACAGTTTCCGTAGACTGTCTCTGAGAGCAGTCAAGGACACCAGATGCGCCCCCGCCAGCGATTGCTTGTGGGCTCCCTCTAGTTTTTAATTTCGTCTAGCAGGTCGTTTAGTTGCTTACCCCTCTCCTTCTTAACCCTTGCCCCCCTCTGGAACAGCGCCCCTCGGATGACGCACTTATGGGCCTCCCAAACCACTGGTGCGCTAATCTCTGGTGAAGCGTTTTCCTGAAAATAATTTTGCAAGACCAGTTTCATTTCCTCTCTTATCGTTGGGTCCTGAATCAGGGACTTGTTTAGCGTCCACGACCAAGGCCGAGGCGCATGCTCGCTGGATGGTAACCGGATACTCACAGGGGCGTGATCCGAAATTGTAATGTTGCCTATAGAGGCAGACAAGATCCTAGGAAGGGAATGGTGTTGGATCAGGAACATATCTATCCTAGAGTACATGTTATGGGGAGAAGAATTGAATGTGTAGTCCCGCCCGTCAGGGTTTAATATCCGCCACGGGTCCACCAGCTGATATGTATGCAGCAGCTTCCTAACCCTTTTGAGTTTTGCGTAGGACATATAGGAATGTCCTATGGAGGTATCAATTAGAGGTTCTAGGGAGAAATTGAGGTCCCCCCTACGATCACCCTCCCCTCTGAGTAGTTCGCCAGGCTCTCTAAGACCTCTTCCAGGAAGGATACCTGCCCCACATTGGGAAGGTACAAGTTGGCCAGAGTAAAAAGCTCGGACCAGATCCTCCCCTTTACAAAGAGCCAGCGACCTTATCCACCACTCAGAGAGCCCACCTCCTCCCAGGCCACAGATCTGGAGATGAGTATGCTCACTCCCCTTGACCATGAGTCCGGGGAAAAGCTGTGGTAGGAAACCGGAAATACCTTATTCCTGAAGACAGGAGGGTTGGACGCCTTGAAGTGTGTCTCCTGTAGAAAGGCCACCTGTGCCTTCTGTGCTCTGAGGTTGTTCAAAATCATGGACCTCTTCTCCGGGGTGTTCAACCCTTTTACATTGAAAGAAATTAGGTTAGTATCGGCCATATCACTGAAACAGTGAGTACTAAATGAGGTCTAATTAGGAGGAGGGGAGGACCAACCAAGTCCACCGGAGAAGCTAGACAGACTTCAACAACTAGTAAACAGTAACGGGCAACGAACACTGTCCAATCGACCCAAGGTGCCGGTGACCTCGGAGGAGAGAGATTTAGGGATACTGATTACTGATAGCTGCAAGATGAGTGGACAGTGTAGCCAGGCAGTGGGAAAAGCAAGCAGGATGCTCGGCTGCATAGCTCGAGGCATCACCAGTAGGAAGAGGGAGGTTGTGATGCCGCTGTATAGAGCCCTGGTAAGGCCACAGCTAGAATACTGTGTGCAGTTCTGGAGACCTTACCTGCAAAAAGACATTATTCAAATAGAACGTGTCCAAAGGCGGGCAACGAAAATGGTGGAAGGACTTAAACTTAAAACTTATCAGGAGAGACTTAAAGAACTTAATTTGTACAGTCTGGAGGAAAGAAAGGAGAGGGGGGACATGATTGAGACCTTTAAATATGTGAAGGGATTGAATAAGGTTCAGGAGGGAAGTGTTTTTAAGAAGAAACTTAATGATAGAACAAGGGGGCACAACCTGAAGCTAGTGGGGGGGGGAAGATCAGGAGCAATGTTAGAAAATATTATTTTACAGAAAGAGTAGTAGATGCTTGGAACAAACTTCCAGCAGAGGTAGTTGAAAAATCAACAATCACTGAATTTAAACATGCCTGGGATAAGCACACATCTATCCTAAGATAAAGAGTACATACAGTATACACATAAGGGCAGACTAGATAGACCGTATGGTCTCCTGCCGTCAACCTTCTATGTTTCTATGAGATGGAAGAGGAGGAGCAGGGGAGAGAAGGGGGAATTAAGGATAGGCTTAGGAGTAGGTATGGGTGAGGAAAGGAGAATAGAGGACAGTAAAAGGGAGGAGGGGAACACAGAAAAATTAAGAGGATCCTGTGGACCCTAGGTTATGCCCAGTCCGGGCCCCCCGCCGGGATCCAACTCCAGAAGCCAAGTCCCACCGGGGTACCCGTCCCACGAAAAAACTATTGTGCATCTGCACTAGATCTCGCCAACCTCTAAACAGAGGGAAGCTGACTCTGGCCTAATTGGGGGAAGTGACTGACACCAAACTCAACGTGGGCTACACCGTGGGTTTATAGGGCAAAAAGGGGGTCTACTGAACAACTGGCATAACAACAAGAACATCAGACAGGGGCTGCTAAGTAGCGCCCCCGTCGAGAGTATTAAACGGCAAGAACAAACATCTTACAATATATTAATCGGCGGGTCAATGAACCTTGTAAGGCCATGTCACGGGCCGGACCCTGGATCATCTTTCTATGGGCACTGAGGATAGGAGTTGCACCCCTAAGTCTAAATATGATGGGTTTTATCCTGATTTTGTTCCTATGTCCCTATGACCTTCCCTATTCATAACTCAGTTAAGCTATTCTTAATGAGTGAAAGGATACAGTTAAAGTGGACCAACACCCAGGATTTTGACTATCCAAGGCCGCTTGGACGCGCATACCAGCTCAGCTGGCTCTGAGCGCTGGAGGCCGCGTCTCGCGCTTCCCTCTAACAGGAAGCGCGCCTGCGCCGGCCATTCACAAACGGCTGGCGCGGGTGCGCGCCCTGCTAGAGGGAAGCGCGAGACGCGGCCGCGGCTTGCGCATGCGCCGATGGAACGGGGCTGAGGTAAGGTTTGTGGGCCTCCTGGGGGACATCCGAAATCGGGATGTCCCGCGGGGAGGGATCTGATCGGTCTGGGAATCTTATAGATTTCCGGGCCGATCCCCCCTGGGTGTTGGTCCACTTTAAGAAGGTTTATAGACCAGGGGCTCTTAAGAGGTGTTATCCGTTCATGGAGGAAGACTCATATTTTCCTATTGCATGGCACGGCCTGCTTCAAGAAGTCCTTACGTATGGGATATTCCACCACAAGGTGGCGCAGTGCACTGCAGAAGAGTTGTGGCTCCTCCCGGTACCATATAAATACAGGATCACCAATAGATCAATCTAGTGTTTCTCTGCAGTGATTCTGCGAAGATAGAAGATGGCTCTTATACTGCGCAGGTGAGCGGGGCAACCAAGCCTGCGGCCCTGCATGTCTATTTCCACCCGTTTCCGGACCCTCTGTGCCTCCCAGCCTCGGCTGTCGGATCGTGTGAGGGTAGATGAGCACTAGGGTCAAATGCTCAAGGAGCGCTGCTCCTGGCCGCGGACCCTGTACCACAAAGGGTAGCCGGCCATAGGCTTTATGGTGAGCCTACTAGGGATGCGGAGTTCCTGTCCTAGCTTCTGAGGGGGTGAGTGTTTTGGGGACTATGTGACTTGTCTTCTGGTGTTTGGGGCCCCCCCCCATCCCTGGCCTGGGCTCTCGCCGCTGCCTGCTCGCTCTCTCCCCCCCCCCCCCTCGCCGACGGGTGCTGGGGGGGTGGTAGCGGCGAGTGCTTTTAGCTGTTTTTGAACGGTTTTTTAAGCTGTTTTCGCAGCCATTTCTGCTTTGTACTACGCTCCGCGGCGGGCGGCGCTATAACTGTGAGGCTTTTTTTTGCTGTGTGATGACACCGGCGCGGTCACGTGAGCGCTGTTTTCTCGCTCTTCGGGGGCGGGGCCGGAGGATGACGCGTACCACGTCGTCCTCCCGCGGCCCGCCCCTCAAGGTTCCTCTGCCGGCGCCATTTTGTTTCTGCTACACGTCTGGGGCTCCTCTTCCTCCCGGAGCTGCGGCGGTGATCTCCACTTAGGTCGCTTCCTCCTGTGGTCTGGCGGCTTGGTGATTTCGGCCTGCTTGGTCCGTGAGTCCCCCTTGGGGGTTTTTGGTTTCTTTGGCGGCATGTGCTGTGGGATGCTTATGTGTTTTTACTTATGTCTTTCAGGCGGGACAACTGTGGGTTGTGGTTTCTCCCGGTCCTGTCCCTTACCCTCCCTCATCTTCCCTTACTGGCTCTGGGGGCATCCCGGGTGGCTTTTTATTAGCCCTTACCCTGTGCTGGCCTATTGCTCCTGTCTTAATCACCATATGGAGGCTTCTGGGGATAGCGTGCTTGGGGGTCCTTCGGGGCAATCCCGGCTGTGTGCCATGTGTGGGGCATCCCCTCTGAGTAACAGTGCTGCGGTGTGCGTGCCGTGCGCCCAGGGTATCGTTGCGGCCCAGGCTGGGCTACCCGCTTCGCTTCCCAGCTTCGCGCCCCCCTCGGCGTCGCCTACCCCTCCGCGCCTGCATTTAGCCCCCAGTGAGGGGGATACTAGCGGGGGGTCACAATCTGATCTGGCACTGCGTGTGGCCAGTATTGAAAGGCAGCTTGCCAGGCCTGTTACGCAAAAGGCCTCTGGCAAGAAGCGGCACCTGGCTCCCGTGCCCTCCCTCTTTCCTGAGGAGGATGAGGAAATTGATGTTTTTGGTGGCCATTACCCCCTAGAGGAGAGGGAACTCTTCCAGGACTCTAACTCCTCTGGGGACCAGCAGGAGGGTTATGACAGTGACCCTGGGTCTGTGTCTGGAGAGGACTCATGGTTCCCTGAGGACACGGATAGCCTGTTGGTTCACATTTTTGAAATCTTGCACATTGTTCCCCCTGAGGTGGCTAAGAGGAAGCGGGGTGAGCTTGTTCGTCCTGATAAACAGCGTCTGGAGTTCCCTGAGCAGAGCCATTTCACTAATATGGTGCTCAAGGAGTGGGAACGTCCTAGTAGATTGCCCGCGGTGCCCAAAGGGTTGGATAAGAGCTATCCTTTTCCTGCCAACCTGGTCAAGCAATGGTCGTGTTCCCCCTGAGGTGGATGCTCCCGTTCTAGGGCTGTCCAACACCTCGGTCATGCCTTCCCCTGACACTACTACACTGCGGGACAGCGAGGACCGGTGCATGGATCAGCTGGCCTGCCATGCTTTTACATTTGTGGGGGCTGGGCTGCGTCCGGTCTGTGCCGCTGCCATTACAGCTATTGCCCTTAAGAAACAGCTCAAGCGTCTCCTTGATGGTGCTACGGCTGGTAGCAGGGGGGAGGATTATAGGGCCTTTTTGCTTTGCTCTGATTTTGTTGCCTTTGTCCTTACTGCCATGGATGATGTGGTACGGCTGAGTGGTAGGGCCTCTGTCCTTTTGGTGGCTATGCGCCACTCTGTTTGGCTGCTGCTAAGAAGGCTCTCACTGGGCTCCCCTTTACGGGGCTGCGGCTCTTTGGTGAGCGTCTGGATGTTCTAGCCAAGGATGGTAGGCTACCTCAGCATAGGAGGCAGCCTTTGCCCTTTTAAGGGCCCTCCGCTTCCCTCCCCTCCTTTCGTGCTCCCAGAGGAGTTCGTGGCTCCCTTTTTTCGGGTACCCGCAGGGATCCTCTGGGCCGTGGCAGACCACGTGGTCGTCTCGATCTCTCATGGGGTCCCAAGCCCAAACCTTCTCCCAAGCCCCCTCAGGCATGAGGAGGCGCCCTCACCCATCCAGGTGGGGGGGGGAGGCTTCGGCTCTTTGCTCACGTCTGGAGGCTCCGCGTCTCAGACCAGTGGATTCAGGAGGTGGTGTCCTCCGGTTACAAGATAGAGTTTGCAGCCTGGCCGCCCCCAAGATTCATCAGATCCCGGATGTCTCAAAACCCTCTGTCAGCTCAGGGTTTGCGCCTTGCGGTTCAACGTCTGTTGGAGTCAGGAGTTATTTGCCTGGTGCCTTCCCAGGAACAGGGTCAGGGTTTCTACTCCAATCTGTTCACGGTCCCCAAAAAGGATGGGTCCTTGAGGCCCATTCTGGACTTGAAGGGTCTCAACAACAGTTTCAGGTTCAAGCATTCGCATGGAGACGCTATGCTCGGCTGTCAGTACCCTTCGGCCGGGCGACTTCGTGACCTCCGTGGATATCAAGGATGCCTATCTTCACGTGCCAATCTTTCCATGTCATCAGAGATTTCTCAGGTTTGCTCTGGAGGATCAGCATTACCAGTTTGTGGCTTTACCATTCGGTATCACCAAGGTGCTGGCGGGCGTGATGGCTCCGCTGCTGAATCAGGGCATTTGCATCCTCCCTTACCTGGACGACATTCTGATTGCGGCTCAGTCTCTTCATCAGGCCGAGAAGGATACTCAGGTGGTGACCTCCACTCTCGAGTCCTTCGGTTGGGTGATCAACTATCCCAAGTCTTTACTGTCTCCGTCTTTGGTAAGGTCCTTTCTGGGCATGTCTCTGGATACAAGGTATTCCTGCCTCAGCAGAAAGTGGAGGGCCTTCAGAAGCAGGCATGGACTCTGCTCTTGTGTCCCCATCCTTCCATCCGGCAGGGGATGCAGTTAGTGGGTCTGATGGTGTCCTGCTTCAAGGCGGTCCCCTTTGCTCAGTTTCACATGAGACCTCTTCAGTTGCACCTCTTGTCAGTTTGGGATCGGGACCCTGTGTCCCTGGATCAGGAATTTGTTTTGTCCCCCCTGGCCAGACAGTCCCTCTCGTGGTGGCTGGACTCAGGTTCTGCCCACTATAAGGTTCCCTTTCTGCCCCGTGCTGGGAGACTGTCACCACAGATGCCAGTCTGACCGGTTGGGGGGGCTTTGGAAGTCTCTGAAGTTCCAGGGTCGGTGGGGGCCCCAAGGAGGCCCATGCTCCCATCAATGTCCTGGAACTGAGGGCGATCAGGTTGGTTCTTTCTCAGCTGACCACACACCTTCGGGGTTGGGCTGTTCAGATCCGCTCGGACAACCAGATGGCGGTTGACTACATCAATCATCAGGGGGGGACTCGGAGAAAGCGAGCCCTCAAGGAAGTGTCCCTGATACTGTCTTGGGCGGAAGAGAATGTTCTTTGCATCTCGGCGGTTTACATTCCGGGGGTGGAGAACCAGGAGGCAGACTCCCTGAGCAGGGGGATGTCTCGGCTGGGGGAATGGTCCCTCAGCAACAAGGTATTTAACTCCCTGTGTCGCCGCTGGGGTCAGCCGGATGTGGACCTGTTTGCGTCTCGCCACAATCACAGGCTTCCCAGGTTTGTCTCCCTGTCACAAGACCCTCTGGCCTTCGCCGTGGATGCGCTAGCAATGCCTTGGACGGAATTTCGGCTTCTCTGTGTTCCCTCCTTTTCCTCTCCTGGGCAGGGTGCTGGGCAAGATAGCCCAGGAGGGGGTACCAGCCATCCTGGTGGCCCCCTGTTGGCCAAGGAGGGTGTGGTTCGCAGACGTCGTGCAGTTGGCAGTAGATCAGTATGTCTTGCCCAAGGATCCTGATCTGCTCACTCAGGGACAACTGTGCCATCCCAATTTACAAATGCTGGCTTTGACGGCTTGGCTGCGAAATCTCCATCTTGATGGATAAAGGGGATGCCGGCTTCTATACCATTATTAGGGTTAATACCATTATTAGGGCTAGGAAGAGGTCCTCGTCCTTTATCTATTACAGGGTCTGGCATGCTTACATTGCCTGGTGTGAGGCCAAGTCTCTTCCTTGTCGGGTGTTTTCTATCCCCAGGATTCTGGAATTTTTGCAACGTGGTTTGGATTCGGGCCTTCAACTTAGTACCCTCAAGGGACAAGTGTCGGCTCTGGCAAGTTTTTTCCAAAGATCCTTTGCCAATCACCGGTTGGTTAAGACTTTTTTCCAGGGAGTTACTCATGTGCGTCTGCCACGTAAGCCTATGCTACCGGTTTGGGACCTGAATCTGGTGTTGTCTGCTCTGCAGGGTCCTCCCTTTGAGCCTATCCGTGGCCTTTTTGGTGGCCATTACTTCGGTCAGGCGAGTTTCTGAGTCAGGACATTGTCTTACCTTCCTTGTGTCCTAACCCTGCTAATTCCAAGGAGCAGGCCCTTCGTTCTTTGGATGTTGTCAGGGCTCTGAAGTTTTATTTGGTTGCTACTGAGTCTTTCAGGAAATCTGACGCTCTTTTTGTTCTTCCTGCTGGACCTAGGAAGGATTTACCTCCGGCTAAATCCACTATCAGCAAGTGGATCTGTCAGGCGGTGTAGCAGGCCTACTCTGCCAGGGGGAAGGTTCCTACTTTTAGGGTTACTGCTCATTCCACTCGTGCTATGGGTGCGTCTTGAGCCTTTCAGCACCAAGCTTCTGTTGAACAAGTTTGTAAGGCCGCAACTTGGTCTTCTGTTCATACTTTCTCCAAGTTTTACAAGGTTGATGTTAAGGCCTCAGCTGATGCTGCTTTTGGCCCCAAGGTACTTCAGGCAGTAGTGGTTTGTACTGCCTATTGTTACTCTTTGGGGATCCCACCCTAACTTACGGACACTGCTGTTGGACGTCCCATACGCAAGGACTTCTTGAAGCAGGCCGTGCCATGCAATAGGAAAAAGCCATTCTGTGAGTACTCACCTGTAGAATTGCTTTTACTATGCATGGCACGGCCTGCTTCACCCCATCCTTGTTATCGTTATTCTTGGTTGCCTTTTATGGTGATTGTTCCAAGTTAGTTGGGTTTTTTTTCCGTTTTTACCTTTATTATCTCCCGGTTTCTTGAATAACTGCTTGTCAACGCTGGATTGGTCTATTGGTGATCCTGTTTTTATATGGTACCTGGAGGAGCCACAACTCTTCTGCAGTGCACTGCGCCACCTTGTGGCGGAATATCCCATACGTAAGGACTTCTTGAAGCAGGCCGTGCCATGCATAGTAAAAACAATTCTACAGGTGAGTACTTACAGAATTGTCTTATTTGGGATAAATGCCCCAAACTGGATGCCCCCTTTTCTAAGGTCTCCAAGGGGTTGGATTTAGACTTTGAGTACTTTGGTATCCTCAAAGATCCTTTAGACAAGAAGATAGATTCTCTCTTGAAGAAAGCATGGCAGGCTGAATCTTGTACTCAAACCGATTCTAACCTCTGCTTGCGTTTCCAGGAATCTTAATTTTTGGCTTCAGCAGCTTAAATCCTTTCTCTTGAAGCAAACTGATATTAATGAGATTATGAAGGCTTTATCGTTTCTCATTCTCAGCAGCCTCTTTTCTGTCTGATGCCACGGCAGAATCGGTGAGATTTTTGGCGCCGACCATGGCCCTTACCAATTTTGTGCGTAGGACTTTGTGGCTGCAGACTTGGTCAGGGGATACAGGTTCAAAGTTGTGCCTGTGTGTGCCATGCCCTTTAACAGGGAATTCCTCTTTGACCCAGAACTAGAGAAGGTGTTAGACAGGTCCGCTGACAGAAATAAGTATTTTTCCACTAAGCAGAGGGATATCAGGAATAGAACATTTTTTTTCTAGTCAGTCCTCTTATAGACGGCTCTTTCTTAGCAAGGACTTGTTTAGAGTGGCCCCTCCTACTGCTAGGAGAGGCAAGTTTAAAGTAGTAGTAGAGTTTGGGTCCCGGTGAGACCAGATTGCGATGCTCCTGCAAAAAGTGTTTTTCTGAGGGAGGTGTTCAAGACTCTGTTACCTCCTTTCTTCGGGAAAGTAAAGAAGATTTATTTGAAAATGTGGAAAACCTTTAACGCCCCCTTGTAAGTCTTCTGGTCATATTGGATTTCTTTCAGGAAGGAGTTAACCTGGGTCCAGTTAGCAGCCCCTTCGTTATTTATTTTTTATTTTTTTGAATAAGAGACTTTCATCTTTCGCATTGATCATGTGTTTTTTGCTAGCTGTCAGGCGGTCCGGAACGGTCCATTTGAGATAAGCTCCACAATGGGATCTCATCCGGGTCCCTAGAGCTCTGGCTGCACCACCCTTTCAACCTCTGTTGGGCTCTCATATTAAATTTCTTACATGGAAGGCTCTGTTTTTTGTGGCAATAACTTCAGCCCACAGGATCGGTGATAACCAGGCTCTATCCTGCCGTCACCCTTTTTTCAAGTTTTCCTGGATCATATAACATTACGGGTGGATCCTTACTGAAGGAGAAAAATTAAATGTAATATTAATTTTATGAGCCGCCTGTGTGCCATCTCTCACATTCCCGATTGTGGAGAGGGGAAGAATGTTGTCTGCTTAATGAGGAACAGAGGCTCTTAAGGTGTAACTTTCTATATGTGCTGTATATATTTGATATGTCCAAAGGGAAAATGACATGTGTCCAGGCATTCACTTAGGATAGTCATTTTAAGTTTCTTTGTCTAAACCTGTATTTAAAGTGGACCAACACCCAGGCTGATCGGCCCGAGAATCTATAAGATTCCCGGGCCGATCAGATCCCTCCCCACGGGGCATCCGAAATCGAGATGCCCCGCTGTCTGAAACCCCCCAGGACGCCCCATTCACCTTACCTTATCCCCTTTCCAACGGAGCGGGCCGCGGCCGCATCTCATGGTTCTCTCTAGCAGGGCACGCACCCGCGCTGGCCATTCGTGAGTGTTAGAGGGAACCTGTTAGAGGGAAGCGCGAGATGCGGCCGCCAGCTTGCTCGAAGCCGCTGTGGTTGTCCGTCCCTTGTCCGTGCATACCACAGCGGCTCTGAGCGCGCTGATTGGACGACTTTTGCTTCTGAGTGCCATTTCTACTTCATTGCTACCTTCCTAAGATCTCTTCCGACTTTCATCGGACCCGAGAGATTATCCTTTTATCTGCCGGGGATAGTTACCCCTCCACGGGCTCTGTAGATAAGTCTTTGGATGTCAGTGCAGGTTTGCTGGAATATCTTCGACAAACAAAGGATTGGAGGATAGCTTATTTGTTTCCTTCTTGGATCACAGGAAGGGTTAGCATGTTTCCAAGGCAACATTGGCTCAACGGATGAAGATCACTATCAGTTTTGCTTACAACGGATCTCCTTATCCAGGGCAGATTACAAGTATTTCAACATTTTTGACGGAGCAAGCTGCTGCCTCTTTTGAACAGATCTGTAGAGTAGCAACATGGTCTTCAGCTAAGACATTTATTAATCATTACAGCCTGGATCTGCTCACCTTGCAGCATCAATCATTTGGCGGGAGTGTGTTGCAGGCAGCCTTTCCCACCCAGTAGAGGTAGTATCTTGCTTATTCTATTTTATGTAATCTTACTGATTTACCAGTTGGTGCTTTGTCTGCCTTTGTTTTTCAGATCTCTTAAACTACTGGTGTCTGCAGAAGGCGCTAAAGCTTTTGTGTATTCTGGTGGTCATGTGTTCCTACCCTGGGACGGAGCCTTAATATCTCAGTGGTATGCTGCCCTTTCGGATGTTTAAAAAAGAAGTTAACAGGCAACCAACTTAAGTTTTTGTATGTGTTCTGCTTTCTCCTTCTTCTTATCTCGTGTGGTTTAGGTGTTATAACAGGGCCAAAGGTGATCTCCCTGAAGCTCTGACCTCCTGCATGGAGCTTCTGAAATCTGAGGCCTTCTTTTTGCTGCTTTCCAACCTTACTGGCCTCAAGCTGCATTTCCTGGCCGCCAGCAATGAAGATTCGGATGACGGGGAGGGATCCTCTGAACATAATGCCTTAGCTTCTGAAAATGGGGGTGTGTGTAGCGATTCTACTGCTCAGACAGAAGGTATGTTTACGAACTTGCTTTTGCTATAATAAAAGGTGTCCCTTTTAAGTGGACCTAAACTTTCCCTGGCAACTTTGCACCAAGGATGGGAGTGCTTTTATACAGGGCTCCAAAAACCCCAAACCTTTAGCTTTCTCTCACCCTTGTATATCCATGCACGAAGATGTCTGTGCTATACATATATTAGGGTCGATTCTGGATCAGGTAAGTAAAGTCTCTTCTTTTTTAGGAGAGAAAACTGCCATTCACTTTTATTGTCTACCTTGGCAAGTGTATGTATAATTTCACCTGATGCTGGAATGGCAGTTTAATCTCCCAACGTAGAGACCTTTTTTCACCTGGTGTTGAACGAAGGCTCATAATCCTTAAACCGGTACACCACCAATTTTTAGAAAAATAGGTCTTGTTCCAAGTGCAGGGGGGCATCCCAGTTGCAGATGCCCTCTGCAGGTTAATGATGCAGAATGGAAAAAATGTTACCTTTCTCCTTTTGTCCCCTGGAGGAATCAAGCACTCTGGCTGGTGCGTTCGCATGGGTGCCAGCACTAAGACGGAAACTCTGCTGGCCAGCACCCACGTGACCGAACTGGCAATTTGGAGGGTTAACCTAGCACTTTATAAACCATTATAATTGTAATGATGACTATGCAACATGCCTTTTGAGGTGAACATTTGCATTTGGTATTCCCTTATTTTATTATTTTAAGTGGATAAAAACCCAGGATTTTGGTCCTTGGCCCTGTGAAAACCCCCCAGGTCACCCGAACAAACTCGCTTCTTCCCGCTCCTACGACACATGCACGGTCGCTCATCCAATCACCGTGCTCGGATACGCCCGAGCCCCTTCGCCAAGGAGCTCGTCTAATGCGAGCATATCGAAGCACGCTAACGACCGCATCCCCCACTACCCTCTAACAGGGAGCATGCCCGTGCCGGCCATTCACAAATGCCTGGTGCGGGCATGTGTCTCATAGACTCCAGGGTGGGTTTTGGCCCTCTTTAATATTGGGGATTGTGGATAGAGCAGTATTTAAGTGGAGGGGATTTTTTTTAGGAATGGAGCATTCCCATTGCACTTGTTATGGGTTTTAAGTGATTTAAGAGATTAGCTTTTAGTTTGTATTTTTCTTACAGACACAGTCCTCTGTCTTCTATAGGTGAAAAGGTCCCTGTCTGCTATGGAGAGCTTAGGCACTGGGAACACGGTCACTACACACTGATCCATGACCACGATCCAGAGTGGCAGAAGTTTGCTCTAGACCTTTTCTGGTTCTGTGGATGTGAAGGTCAGTACTACCAGTTATCCGATTTCCCATCAGGGTCTGATTGGCATGTAAAATTGTGAGGAGGTAAAACAAAAAATATATTTAAAACAGTGTTATATGTGGTACATACGTTCCCTGGCATGGCAAAACTTCTATGTGAATGTCGCTATTGCTTTTCTCTCATTAGGCTAGCCACCTAATTTTGTAACCTTTCCCCTCTTTCTAGTTTTGCCACCTGGGGAACAAATGTAACAAAACTTTAGGACATGCTAACAGGGATATGTTAAGGTATATTGATTTTTTTTTAACTTGTACAAGTGGAGCTGCAGCAGGGTGTGTCTTCTATGGTCTGATAAAGGGCTGGTTAGCAGCAACTCAGATTTTATAGAAAAAAGGTTTGTGGGAGATTTCACTTGTATAAAAGAGCCACAGCTAAGTTTGAACAAGATGATTGTAAAGATGTGTATGGTCTTGCTGTCTTAAGGGACTACAAAAATGGTTTCAATTATACCATGTATGGACTTTACTAATCAAGGTCTGCATGTCCTGCTTAAAGAAATTCCCATGCCTCACAATAATGTGTGCACAATGTCCCACCTCTATGGGAGAGAACCAGGGCAGAAACTTCAGCAATGCATGAACTTGCGCCGCATTCAAAATCACAGGAATGACCTCCCTGTTGCTGCTTTTCTGGAGCAGACCACACAGTAGGGCATGTTATAGCGGAACAAAACTTGGGAATTTGACTTTCATGGTTTTGTTCCATACCCCCAGGGCATCCCAATTTGGGATACCCTGCAGTGTGAACCCCCCAGTTAGACCTTAAAATACACCTTCCCATGCTCAAACAGTGTATGCACGGGCCTTCATCCAATGACAGCCACTCGCTGTGACTACGTTACTGTTACACTTTGGGGTATAATTAGATTGTGGAAGAGATCTTTGTATTGACCCCAGATATATTTATACATAATTAGACCATCCCTCAGGTGTCTTTTCAAAACGAAGTAAACCTAACTTTGTTACAAGGTTTATTCTAAGTATGTCACACACCCCGCTTCAGATAGTCATTACACTTGGGTTATACCGACCTGTAGAGGGCGATCTTGCAGAGATGTCATGGAAAAAAGTGAACCCCTCCCGGTCCATAAATACCTGGTACCTCCCACTCATTCCCCAGTCTTTCATCTCTGCAGACGGCGAGCAAGTCAGAAGATGGATGTCTCCTCCTTTCAGGTAGCTGGGGTAACTCCCGGCCCCCCTCTCTCGGTCTATTTCTGCCTGGACCTACTGTTATCCCCCTTTTCAGTTAAAAGCCTCCCAGCCTAGGCTGCGTGTCCTGGCAAAGGTAGACGGCACCTTAAGGTGCCTCAGGAGCTACGCTCCACTGTGAGACCCCATACTAAGGGGTAGGCGGTATTCCGGGTTGGTGATCCTGGTTGGGATGCCCTGTCCTTGCCCTTACACCTTTGGGGTGTTAATTCCCCCTTCCCCGGTCACCCATCGTTCCCTACTGCTGGGGGGGGGCACTTATCCCCCTTTTTCAGTTTAGTCCCTTTTATGCTTGGATGCAACTTTGCTGCATGGCTGGGCCGGCGGTTCGCGGCGCCGCCGGCCGTTACTGTTAGTCTTCGGGGGAGCTTCTTCCCCTCCGGCGCGGTTTCGGGGGGGGATCCTTGGATCCTGCGGCCCGCCCCCTCCCTCTCCCCGTGTTCCTGGTGACGCTGTGGAGCCCGGTCACTTGCCGGGAGCCGCCTGTTGGAGTGCGCGATCCGCGCCGGTCCGCCCTTCTTCATCCTTGCCAGCCAAGTCGTGCAGGACGCCATTCAGTAAGCGCCCAGTGGGCTCCAGTCTTTCATTGCTCCTGCGTTGTGTGACAGGTGCAGCTGCTTGTCAGTGCGAGATTGAATTATATTTTCATAATTGTATATATGTGTGCCTTGGCCCTTCTGTATGTGCCCTGCGTTGTGTGACATATGTGTGACAGTCCCCCTTTCTCTATTCCAGGCGGAATCCAGGTTGCTTATATTGCGTAATTCCCTTGGGTATTGCGACTACCGATAAAATTGCCATATGGAGGCTTCCCAGGATACCAGGCTTGGGCTCCCCTCGGGGCAACCCCGGCAGTGTTTGGGGTGTGGGGCATCCCTTACAGGGGATGATGTTTTCCTTTGCATACCATGTGCGCAGCAGACTATTACGTGGCAGTCCGGATCCCATGCGTCTGGTTCTGTGCCGCCGGTCCCTTCTCCTACCCCTCTCCGCCTGACCCGTACCCCGTGTGATGTTGTCACGAGTGGGGAGTCGCAATCTGAGGTGTGTGCCAGATTGTCCAATCTTGAAAAATTATTTTCTAGCGCTGTGGCCAGAAAGGCCCCAGGTAAGAGAAAGCACTTGTCCCCAGCCACGCAGGCTTCTGATTTTGGGGAGTTTGATTCACTGGACTGGTCTGATTGCCCCCCGCTAGAGGAAGGGGAGCTTTTTGAGGAGTCGGATCTTTCTGACGATCAGCAGTTTTTTGGCGCTGATGCCGAGCGGGGTCAGGGGGATTCTTTGGATACCCCTAAGGTCCTGGCTCATATGTTTGAGGTTCTGGCAATCTCTCCTCCTGAAGTGACTCTTCCGCAGAAGGGGGAGTTCTTTGAGGAGGCTAAGCCGCGCTTAGAATTCCCTAATCAAAGGAATTTCGACAGCATTATTCTTAAGGAATGGGAGAGGCCTACTCGGCTTCCAGGTGTCCCTCCGGGTTGGGATAAGAAATATCCCTTTCCGGTGGATGCGGTGAAGCGCTGGTCGTCCCCTCCCGAGGTGGACGCCCCTGTTTTGGGGTTGTCTAGCACCTCTGTTTTGCATTCTCCTGACTGTTCTACTCTCAAGGACGGTGAGGACAAACGCATTGACCCGATGGCTTGTCACGGTTTTGCCAGTGTCAGGTCGGCCTTGCGGCCTGTTTGTGCTTCAGCGCTTTTAATAGTGGCTTCTAGGTCAGTTGTCAGGGACCTGTTGTCTACCTCCAGGCTTGACCCGGCTAGTGATGAGTTCACCGCCCTTAAGTGGTGCGAATTGTTTTTGTCATTTGTGCTAGCTGCCCTGGATGACACCATGGTGATGTGTAGTAGAACTTCGGCCTTGCTGGTGGCTATTCGGCGGTCGGTTTGGTTGCGCCAGTGGGCGGCTGATTTTGTGTCCAAAAAGTCGCTCTTCCCTTTCTGGGCTTGCGGCTCTTTGGAGAGAAATTGCATTTGGTTGCAAAAGGAGGTAGGTTACCTCAGCGAAAGAAGCAACGTCGTCCCTTTCGGGGGCGGCTTCCTTTACCCCTTCTTTTCGTGGGGCCAGAGCTGGACGGGGATCAGCTGTCTTCTCCTCCAGAGGTGATTCCTGGAACAGGGGAAGAGGACGTGCCCGTCCAGGTCACAGCTGGGGCTCAAAGCCCAAAGCCGCTGCTAAGCCGGCTCAGCAATGAGGGGGCGCCCTCACCCTCGCGGGTGGGGGGATGGCTGCGACACTTCTCCCAGGTCTGGGACCAGGAGGTCTCGGACAGATGGATTCGGGAAGCGGTGTCTTCCGGTTACAAACTGGATTTCGAGATCCGGCCTCCTCCCAGATTCTTCAGGTCTCGGGTGCCCTTGGATCCTCTGGCCGCGCAGGGGCTCCGGGCGGCAGTAAAAGATCTCCCGGACATGGCTGTCATCTGCCCGGTGCCTCCATCAGACCGGGGCCTGGGATACTATTCCAATCTGTTCACGTTGCCCAAGAAGGATGGCTCCGTTCGTCCCATCCTGGATCTGAAGTTTCTCAACAGGTTTATCTGTCCCAGGAAGTTCCGCATGGAAACTCTGCTCTCAGCCATAAATTCACTTCGGCAGGAGGAATTCATGACGTCCATAGACATCAAGGATGCTTATCTGTATGTTCCAATCTTCCCGGCACATCAGAGATTTCTCAGGTTCGTGGTGGAAGATCGGCATTTTCAGTTTGTGGCTCTTCCGTTTGGCTTTACCTCGGCTCCAAGGGTTTTCACCAAGGTGCTGGCGGGGGTGATGGCCCTCCTCAGAGCCCAGGGTATCCGCATCGTGCCTTATCTGGACGATCTTCTTATTATGGCATCCTCTCTGGCGGAGCTAGATACCAGGACTGTGCTAGCCACTCTGGAGAGATTCGGCTGGGTGATCAACTATCCCAAGTCCTTCCTCTCTCCGTCCAGGGTGGTGGCATTCCTGGGAATGTCCCTGGATACTTCCCAGTCCAGGGTGTTCCTCCCCCCGCCCAAGGTTCTTTTGATTCAGGAATTGACTCAGCTTCTCCTATCCATCCCTCGTCCGTCCATCCGGCTGGGGATGCGATTGATGGTGGCTTCGTTCGAGGCGGTTCCCTTTGCCCACTGTCATTGGATCAGTCTTTTCTGATGTCCCCCTGGGTTCGGCATTCCCTTCGGTGGTGGCTGGAACCGAGCAATCTGATGAGGGGCAGATCCTTTCTGACCCCTCATTGGGAGACGGTCACCACGGATGCCAGCCTGTCAGGTTGGGGGGGGGTTTGGAAGGATCTTCAGTTTCAGGGACTGTGGGGGCCTCAGGAGGCTCACAACCCCATCAATGTTCTGGAGCTGAGAGCCATCAGGTTGGTTCTGGCTCACTTGACTCATCAGTTACAGGGCTTACCGGTTCAAGTTCGGTCGGACAATCGGACGGCGGTCGCCTACATCAATCACCAGGGAGGGACTCGCAGCAGGCGTGCCCTCAGGGAAGTGTCTTTGATCCTGGATTGGGCAGGGAGCAATGTCCCATGCATCTCGGCGGTGTACATTCCGGGAGTCGAGAACACGGAGGCGGACTCCCTGAGCAGGTGCTCATCTCGCCGGGGGGAATGGTCTCTCAGCCCCAAGGTGTTTCGGTCGCTTTGCCACCGGTGGGGGACTCCGGAGGTGGACCTCTTTGCCTCTCGTCATAATCACAAGCTTCCGGCATTTGTCTCTCTCACGGGATCCGCTGGCTCTGGCAGTGGATGCCATGTCTCTGACCTGGAGGGGATCTGGGGTTTCTGTACCTGTTCCCTCCGTTTCCCATGGTGGGCAAAGTGGTGCGCAAGCTGGCCCTAGAGGGCGCGTCAGCAACCCTGGTGGCTCCAAGATGGCCAAGACAGGTTTGGTTCGCAGACGTGGTAAGGTTGGCAGCGGATCAGTTAGATCTGCCCCTTCTGCCGGATCTGCTCACTCAGGGTCCACTGCTCTACCCCAATTTACCAACGCTGGCTTTGACGGCGTGGCTGCTGAAACCTCCATCTTGAAGGAGGAAGCCTTTCTGATGCTGTCATTCAGACTCTGGTTAGGGCTAGAAAGCAGTCTTCCTCTGCCATCTACTATAGGATTTGGAGGTCTTATATTGATTGGTGTGAGGTCCGGGCCTTGCCTTGCAGGGTGTTTTCTATCCCTAGGGTTTTGGAATTTCTGCAACATGGTCTGGACCTGGGTTTGCAGCTTAGTACGCTGAAAGGGCACGTTTCTGCCCTGGCGGTTTTCTTTCAAAGTTCTTTTGCTCTTCATCCTCTGGTTAGGACCTTTTTCCAGGGGGTTACGCATGTGCGGCCTCCTAGGAAGCCTTTGCTCCCAGTTTGGGATTTGAATTTGGTTCTTTCTGCTTTTCAGGGTCCTCCTTTTTAACCTTTGCAGGATATTGCTCTTTCTACGCTTACTCAGAAGGTTGCATTTTTGGTTGCCATCACTTCCGTTCTGCGTGTATCTGAGTTGGCGGCTTTGCCCATTAAGGCTCCTTACTTTGAGAGGCATCAGGACAAGGTTGTTTTCCGCTTCAAGACAGATTTCCTTCCTAAGGTGGTTTCTGCCTTTCATCTTAATCAGAACATTGTTCTACCCTCCTTGTGTCCTAAGCCCAGCAATGAGAAGGAGAGGGTTTTGCATTCTCTGGATGTGGTTCGCTGTGTGAAGTACTATTTGGTGGCTACTTCTTCTTTTCGTAGGACTGGCGTCTTTTTGTGCTGCCCTCTGGGCCTAGGAAAGGTTTGGCTCCTGCCAAGTCTTCCAATAGTAAATGGCTATTGTTGGGGCCTATTCTGCCAAGGGGAAGGTTCCCCCTTTTCGTGTTACTGCTCATTCTACTCGTGCCGTTGGGGCGTCCTGGGCTTTCCAGCATCAGGCCTCTGTTGAGCAAGTTTGTAAGGCTGCTAGCTGGTCTTCCGTTCACACTTTTTCCAAGTTTTACAAGGTTGATGTGCTGGCCTCAGCGGATGCTGTTTTTGGCCGCAAAGTTCTGCAAGCTGCAGTGGTTTAAGTTTGTGCATTGTTGCCTTGTTTTGGATCCCCGCCCTTTATGGACACTGCTATTGGATGTCCCAAGTGTAATGACTATCTGAAGCGGGGTGTGTGACATACTTAGTGTAGCGATAACCCTTATTGCCGGAGGGCTTCCCCGCCAGAGACGTCCTTTTCCCAATGGTGAGAGGTGCTGCAGGAATCCCAGAGTCGTCCGTGAGGAAACAGGAACAGCCCTTACAATGACATTGCCTGTAACAGTATCAAAATACAATGACATTGTCTGGAACCTAATTAAGAAAAGGCCAGTGAATGACCCGGTGGGCAATTGAATAGTGATGACATCCAAAAGGCAGAGCGTCTGTCACACTTAGAATAATACCATTTTGTGATTACTCACCTGTAAAATCACACACCCTGCTTCACCCCGCCCTTTGGTATTCTGGATCCTTTCTATGGTGAACCTTTTTTACTATTACTGGTTATTTTGGCTCTTCCTGGTCCCTTTACTGCTATCTTAATACTGGGGAATGAGTGGGAGGTACCAGGTATTTATGGACCGGGAGGGGCTCACTTTTTTTCATGACATCTCTGCAAGATCGCCCTCTACAGGTCGGTATAACCCAAGTGTAATGACTATCTGAAGCGGGGTGTGTGACATACTTATAATACCCATTTTACAGGTGAGTAATCACAAAATGGTATTTTTTAAAGACAGCCCAAATGGAGCACTGTTCAATCCATCCCCTGTAAATGGAAGGAGTATGGCACAACTACAAACCTAATGAGATCCAACTAAACTCGGCCCAGGCAGGCAGAGAAGCATCCAAGTAACCCAGTATCGGCTGCAGAGATCCACAGCTTGGCTGGGTCATTCTGTCCACAGAACAACAATTAGTCGTGTACTCCACAAATCTGTTTTTATGGAAGAGTGGCATAAAGAGGCCATTTTTGAAAGCAAGTAACTATGTAGTGGGCACAGCAAGCATGTTGGAAGTAAGTACTCTGGTCAGATGATAAAGGTGAAGGTTTTTGCCTAAATGCCAAATGCTATGTGTGCACTGCACTTCACCCTGATCACACCACTGTGACACATGATGTGGGGCAGCTTCATACCATGGGGAGGCTTTTCTTCAACAAGGACTTGGAAGCTGGTCAGAGTTGATGGGAAGATTAAGCTAAATATAGGGCAATCCTGGAAGAAAACCTGTTAGAGGCTGCAAAAGACTTGAGCCTGGGGCATAGGTTTACCTTTCAGCAGGATAACGACCCTAAACATACAGCCAAAGCTACAGTACAATAGAGTGGTTTATAGCAAAGCATAGTCATGTGTTGGGAGTGGCTCTGTGACAGTGCATGTATCGGCTACCGATACATATGTGGTACTGTTATAATCGGAAGAAATGCAATATGGTTTTCTTTAATAAAATAAATGGTTTATTTAAAATAAATGAGACAATTTTAAAAAATAATTTTTAATTTTTTAATTTTCTTTTTTAAAAAATATTTTAAAAAAACTGATTACTGGAGCGGATTAGGTGGGCGGAGGAGCTGATCTGGGGAGACAGGGGGCTCAGGGACAAGTATGCGCTAACCTGGACCTGTTGGGAGAATCTACGGGATTCGGATAGGTTCAAAAACAGGCTTAATCAGCTAGGGTAACGTTATAATACTTTCACGGGAGCTGGTGTGAGGTTAGTCAAGTTGAAAGGTGCGGCGGGCAATGGATCAAGTGAAGCCAAATCCCCCTTCCCTCTTCCCTGTCTCTTCTTCTTCTATCTTCTTTCTTCTCTCTATCCTTGTTTGGTACACCAAGAATACCTCTGCAGCGGAGCCCCGATCGCCCTCCCTACCCAGGTATCTGGGTAGCACTCGGACGGCGGTAGGGCTCGGGCCCTCTCTATGGTGTGACATGACTTATTAGAATGTTGTCCTGTACTATTCGCTGTTAAAAAAAGTCTTTGGTTTATTATGTCTAAGACTTATCTCTGTACCTAAACAGGGACTGTTCCCTACGTATTGTTTCTGTTTACATGTTTCAATAAAAACAGATTATACAAAAAAAACTGATTACAAACAAGACATTTCATGTTAAAGCCTAAACTTATATATAATTTTCCTGGAAATTCCTGCAAACATCACAGTTAAACATGGAACAAAATGGTGAAAAATGACCTGTCAACAGAAAACCGAAAGTTTGCTTTCCTCTGTTTTTGACACTTTGCACATTGTTCCTCCAAAAGTGGCCAAGAGAAGGAAGGATGATTTGTTTCGGCCTGAAAGACAGCGGCGGGTTTTTACTGAACAGCCGCATTTTTCCAATATGATACTTAAGGAGTGGGAAAGGCCCAACAAGCTGCCGTCGGTTCCTAAGGGCCTGGAGAGACCGTATCCTTTCCCTGCCGAATTGATTAAGTTGTGGTCACAATCTCCCGAGGTGGACCCTCCGGTTTCAGGTCTGTCCAACACCACTATTATGCCGTCACCTGACAATGCTTCCTTAAGAGATCCTGCAGACAAATGCATGGATCAGTTGGCTTGCCATGCTTTTACCTTGGTTGGTTCCCTCTTACGCCCTGCGTGTGCCTCGGCAATTGTTTCCCTAGCCACGAGGAAAAAGGTTAAGCGGCTTGTGGCTAAGGCTAAGTTGCACAAATGGGCGGAGGATTAAAAGGAACTTAGAGCCTGTTTGGATTTCATCGGCTTTGTGGTTACTGCCATGGATGATGTAGTGAGGCTGGGTGCCAAGACTTCGGCTTTGCTTGTAGCATTAAGCCGTTCGCTGTGGTTGAAGCAGTGGTTGGCCAATGCGGCCGCCAAAAAGTCCCTCACAAATTTACCCTTGGTGGGGGGTCGGCTGTTCGGGGAGCAACTGGACCTTTGGTCAAGGATGGTAAGCTCCCTCAGAGAAGGAAACCTACTCGGCCTTTTCGGCACTCCTCTCCTTACCAGTCCTTTCAGGGGGGGAAGAGGATCTGCATTTTACATTCCCAGCAGAGATACCTGGGGCAGAGGTAGGTCCCGCAGTCGGCCCAATCCCGCCTGGGGAGCTAAGCCCAAACCTCCAGCCAAACCTACACAGGCATGAGGGGGCGCCCTCACCCGTACGGGTGGGGGGATGGCTACTGCTGTTTGCTCCAATCTGGAGGCCTCGGATCTCTGGATTCAGGAGGTGGTGTCGTCAGGTTACAAGATTGAGCTGGCAGCCAGACCGGCCACAACATTTCTTTGGTCAAGGGCATCCCGAAACCTGTTAAAAACGGAGGCTTTGAGAGCCGCTGTAGGTGATTTGTCATGTGCCACAGCAGAAAGTCTTGTGTCTCCAGACGCAGGTACAGGCCTTGCTGGCTTGTCAACAGCCATCGGTGCGTCTAGGGATGAGATTGCTGGGCCTATGGTGGCTTGCTTCGAGGCAGTGCCCTTTGCCCAATTCCACATGAGGCCTCTTCAGCTGAACCTGCTAGCCAGCTGGGATCGGTCCCCGGAATCCCTGGACCAAGAATTTGTGCTGTCCCCCCCCCCCCCCCCCGTCCAGGCAATCCCTCTTGTGGTTGTTGGATTCTCGGAATCTGCTGGTAGGCAAGTCCTTTCGGACTCCCCAATGGGAGATAGTTACCACGGATGCCAGTCTTACAGGCTGGGGAGGCATTTGGCAGACCCAGAAGATCCAGGGTCAGTGGGGTCCGAGAGAGAACCGGTTTCCCATAAATCTCTTGGAACTAAGAGCAATTTGGTTTGTTCTACTGCATCTGACCCCCCATTTAAGGGACCATGTGGTTCAGGGCCGCTCGGACAATTGGATGGCTGTAGCCTACATCAACCACCAGGGTGGTATTCGGAGCAAGAGATCCCTCGAGGAGGTAAGCGGATTCTGAGTTGGGCAGAGGAGAACGTTCCCTGCATCTCGGCAGTTTACATCCCAGGGGTGGAGAACCAGGAGGCGGACTCCCTGAGCAGGAGGTCCTTGCGTCTGGGGGAATGGTCTCTCAGCAGGAAGGCCTTTCAAGCTCTATGCCTCCGCTGGGGTCAATCGGACGTGGATCTCTTTGCTACCAGACACAATCACAAGCTTCCAAGGTTCGTATCTCTCTCAAGAGACCCTCTGATTTTAGCAACAGATGCCCTGGCGATTCCCTGGACAGGGTTCAATCTTCTGTATGCTTTTCCTCTGTTTCCGCTCCTGGACCGAGTGCTACGCAAGATAGTCCAGGAGGGGGTTCCAACCATCCTAGTCGCTCCTCGTTGGCCAAGGAGAAGTTGGTTTGCGGACATAGTAAGGATGTCAACAGATCACTGCATTATGGCCGACGATCCGGAGCTTCTCACACAGGGGTCGCTTCGGCACCCGAATTTACGGAAGCTGGCTTTGACGACCTGGCTATTGAAGCCTCCATCCTGACGGAGAAGGGTTTATCGGCCATGGTTATTCACACAATGATTCAGGCACGGAAGAAGTAGTCTTCCATAATATACTACAGAGTTTGGCGGGCCTATATCACTTGGTGCGAGGCCAGGAACCTTCCTTGCCGGAGATATTCTGTTTCTAGAGTTCTAGAGTTTCTACAATGTGGTCTATACTTGGGCCTCCAGTTGAGCACCCTCAAGGGTCAGGTCTCGGCCCTATCGTTTTTTTTCCAGAAGTCTATTGCCAATCATAGATCAAAACTTTTTTTTCCAGGGGGTCACTCATGTCCGCCCACCGCGTAAATCAGTCTTACCGGTGTGGGACCTAAATCTGGTGTTATCTGCTCTCCAGGATGCCCCCTTCGAGCCATTGAATGACACTACATTGACTATGCTGACGCTCAAAGTTTTTTTTCTGGTGGTGATCACCTCTGTGCGTCGAGTATCGAAGCTGTTCGCGTTATGTATGAATCCACCCTATTTTGAGATGCACAGGGACAAGGTGGTTTTTTGTTTTAAGCCTGATTTTTTGCCTAAGGTCGTTTCTCCTTTTCATCTTAATGAGGAAGTTGTTTTACCTTCCTTGTGTCCAGCACCGGCTAATCCTAAAGAACGGACTCTCCATGCTTTGGATGTGGTTAGAGCCATAAGATATTACCTGGCTGCGACTGAATCTTTCCGGAAATCGGATTTGGCTTTTGTCCGAACGGAAGGCTCTAGAAAGGGATTCCCACCAGCCAAGTTCACACTCAGTAAGTGGATTAGACAGGCGGTGGTACGAGCCTATTCTGCCAAGGGGAAAGAACCCCCCTTTCGGATCACAGCTCATTCTACTAGAGCCATTGGTGCTTCTTGGGCCTTTCAGCATCAGGCCTCGTTGGAACAAGTTTGTAAGGCTGCCACTTGGTCTTCAGTTCATACTTTTACAAAGTTTTACAATGTGGATGCCAGGGCCTTAGCTGACGCTGTTTTGGGCCGAAAGGTGCTTCAGGTGGTAGTGAAATGAACTACCTGCTGTTCCGCACTGGGGATCCCGCCAATATGGACACTGCTTTTGGATGTCCCAACTGCGAATACTATCGGGACGGCCTGGAATGGATTGGAAAGAAAAACGCAATTCTGTGAAACTCACCTCACCTTCAGGTCGGCAAATCCTTTCTTCCAATACAGTGGAAGATTGTCACCACTGTTGCCAGCTAGGTTGGGGGTTGTCATGGGGGTCACAAATGATCCAGGGATAGTGGGGCCCTGGGGGAGAGCAGACTGCCCATAAATATCCTGGATCTAAGAGTGATTCTACTCACACATTGGAGCTCCAATCTGAGGGGTCAGGGTTCAAGCAGGCAACATGCGGTGGCATATATAAACCACCAAGGGGGTACCAGAAGCAGGAGAGCTCTCAAGGAGGTGAGCCGGATATTACTTTAGGCTGAGAAGAATGTTCCGTGCCTTTTCGGCTCCCCGTTCTGGCTTTGACAGCCTGGCTATTGAAACCTCTAGCCTGGCAGAAAGAGGTTTATCTGCCAGAGTCATCCAGACCCGAAAGCAGACTTAATCAAAGTAATCTTTATCGATTGGTGCAAATCCAGGAGTTTCGCTTGCAGGACATTTTTTTGTCTCCAGAATTCTTGCAGAGGGGTCTTTATGAGGAACTTCAGTTAAGTACCTTTTAGTACCTTTTAAGGGATCCAAAAGATGGATAAGGCAGATGCCCATTGATGAAAATATACAGGTATATAAAAGTACATTTATACAGAGGGTCATCCATGTGTGACCTGCCCGAAATCCTCTTATGCCTGCTTGGGACCTGAATTTAGTCTCATCAGCCCTTCAGGGTACTCCCTTTGAACTGCTGGCAGAAGTTTCACTGGGGTTGATGACACTTAAGGTCACCTTCCTAATGGCTATCACCTCTGTGTTTCTGAATTGGCAACCTTATAGGTTAAGCCTCCTTATTTAGTCAAAAGCTTCCGTTTTAAACAGGACTTTCTTCCTAAGGTGTTTCCCCTTTTCATCTCAATGAAGAGGTGGTTTTGCACTCTTTATGCTCTGCCTTTGGTTAGCCATAAGGAGAGTCCTCCACTCCCTGGACGTAGTGAGAGCCATTAAATATTATATCTCCACTACTCAAACCTTCTGCAGGACTGACCCCTTGTTTATCACATTTGAGGGGCCACGGAAAGGTCTAGTGCCAGCTAAGTCTACCATCAGCTGGCTGGATTAGACAAGCAGTGATTAAGGCTTACGTCTCCAAAGAGAAAAATCCTAATTTTTCGGGTTATGCTTCATTCTACCCGGGCTATCGGGACTTCCTGGGCTTTTCAGCACCAGGCTTCAGTAGAGCAGGTCTGCAAGGCTGCTACCTGGTCTTCGGTTAATACACTTACCAAGTTCTATAAGGTAGAAGTTAGAGCCTCAGTGTACTACTCGGTGTCGGAGAGTATTTGCAAGCGGTAGTGAGCTTCTGAGCTGAGGCTTGTTTTCGGAATGGCCGCCTTCTCAGGTTAGAGGTATAAATCGACACTTGGGATTCCCACCCTGGATTAGGAGCACTGCTTTTGGAGGTCCCATTTGTTACTGATTCATTGATGCCCTGGAGTGGAATATGAGAGAAAATACAATTCTGTGATTCTCACCTGTAGAATTGCTTTCTCTCTTCTTCCACTCCAGGGCATTGCACCCACCCTATCTGTGGGTAATCATCCAGCTTGAACTAACAGTATAGTAACACCCATAGCAGCTCGCCGGCTAGTACATATAGATACTGGACCTAAAACACTTGTCCTATCCAGTTGTATCTCAGGGATAGCGAAAATGTTTGCCCTCCAGGGACCTGAGCCATTTAAAAATAAGTACTACAACCGTTGAGAGTGTAAAACTTGGTAAGTTCAAACTCCAGAAACAGAAACTCCATATGACTGAATATATAAGAGAGTATAGAGTAGAAAGATGAGGGACTAAGAGGTGTAGAGAAAGAGAAAGGGGGGGGGGGGGGATAGTATGGATAATAAACCACCTGTTCCCCTCTACGAGGTCAGATCTTATTATAATTACAGTCCTGTTGTGTTTTAAAATGTAAGTTCATGTATTGCATCCAAAGGTATTTTTGGTGGGAGTCATTAGATATACTAGTTAGCCTTTCATTAAAAAGGGAGCCATGAAGTCTAATTGTGACGTCTCTGATAGATATGAATTGCTTCTTTCAGGCTGAGGCACTTGTTTTGCTGCTTGCAGGACAAACGTTAACAATTTAAATTGTGGTTTTGAGAGGCCCAGGGGTTTGCTGCGTAGCGACACTATCCAGGGGCTTTTAGTGAAGGGGACTTCACTGACTTGACTTACCGGGTCAAAAACTCTAGCCCAAAATCGTATCACTATTGGATAACCCCACCAAATATGTACCATATCACCTTTTGCTACTTTTATGTTTTGCTTAGAAATGTGTTTGGCCTTCCCATTGAGTGACTGATTTCTATTTTTCTATCCTTTAGAGTGGGACGCAGAGTATGGAGGATTCACCTCTTATATTGCCAGTGGGGAAAATGAAGAGGTAAGAAAACGGGCCCGCAATAATCTACACAAATTCAAACAAAAACCTAAATCATTTGGCTGCTTGAATACAAAGTACACTGCCCCCCCCCCCCCCCCCCAGCAGATGATCAGACAAGCTACTTCAGAAGATTTTCAGATTTTGTTAGATCCCAGGTCCAGCCTGTCCATCCCATCTAGGGGGCAGCACTCCTCTCATTTGGGGGCTTTTTGGTGCAAGTTCACTTTTGTGTGCATACACAAGTTTCCCAAAGAATTATGACTGTGGATAATACAATTCTGTGAAACTCACCTGTAGAATTGTTTTTGTATACATCAGTCCAGCCGTCTTAATATCCTCACGATTGGGTGTTCGCCTCTAGAGGGCGCTTGACTGCAAGATCAAAAATGTAGCTCCTCCTGGCCCCCTATAAAGGCAGCTACCCCTCTATCATTCCCTAGTGGTTTATAAGCAGTACTCAACAAAAGAGGGCAGGCCGGGAGGCCTAAGAAACCATGTTACTTCACATAGCTTCAGCTTGTACTTTCTCTAAGCAAAAACTAGAAGAACCACTGTCCTATGAACAAAAATGGTTGATCACCATAACAGGCATACAGGAAATAATGAACACAAGGGCGGGGTGGGACGACCTGGACTGGATGTATACAAAAACGATTCTACAGGTGAGTTTCGCAGAATTGTATTTTTCCCTACCTCTAGTCCAGGCCGTCACAATATCCTCACGATTGGGACATCCAAAAGCAGTGTCCATATGGGCGGGATCCCCAGTGCGGAACAGCATGTAGTTCATTTCACTACCGCCTGAAGCACCTTCCGGCCAAAAATAGCGACAGCTGAGGCCCTGACATCCACCTTGTAAAAATATGAACAGAAGACCAAGTTGCGGCCTTACAAACTTGTTCCACCGATGCCTGGTGCTGAAAAGTCCAAAAGGCACCGATAGCTCTGGTAGAATGAGCTGTGATCCGAAAAGGGGGTTCCTTCCCCCTGGCAGAATAAGCTTGTACCAACGCCTGTCTGATCCATTTACTGAGAGTGGACTTGGCTGGTGGCAATCCTCTCCTAGAACCCTCTGTTAGGACAAAGAGCAAATCCAATTTCCTGAAGGATTCAGTCGCAGCCAGGTAATACTTTATAGCTCTGACCACATCCAAAGCATGGAGGGTCCGTTCTTTGGAATTAGCCGGTGCTGGACACAAGGAAGGCAAGACAACTTCCTCATTAAGGTGAAAGGGAGAAACTACCTTAGGCAAAAAATCAGGTTTAAAGCGAAAAAAACACCTTATCCTTATGCCGCTCAAAATAAGGAGGCTTCATACAAAGCACGGCCAGCTCTGACACGCGACGCACCGAGATAATCGCTACCAGAAAGACCACTTTTGAGAGTCGACATAGACAATGCTGCATCGCTCAATGGCTCGAAGGGAGGACCCTGAAGAGCAGATAGTACTAAAGTAATAAGTCTTGATCAACCTATGGTTGGCAATGGATCTCTGGAAAAAGATTGCTAAAGCAGAGACCTGACCCTTGAGGGTGCTCAGCTGGAGACCCAAGTCTAAGCCATGTTGTAAAAACTCCAGAATCCTAGAAATAGCAAATTTTCGTCAAGGAAGGCTCTTGGCCTCGCACCAAGCGATATAGGCCCGCCAAACTCTGTAGTATATCATGGAAGAAGATTTCTTCCGTGCCTGAATCATTGTCTGCACAACCGTGGCCGATAACCCTTTCTCCGTCAGGATTGAGGTGTCAAAAGCCAGGCCGTCAAAGCCAGCGTCCGTAATTGGGGTGCCGCAGCGACCCCTGTGTGAGAAGCCCTGGGTTGTCAGGCATGATGTAGTGATCTATTGACATCTGGACTATGTCTGCAAACCAGCTCCTTCTCGGCCAGCGAGGAGCCACCAGGATAATTGGTACCCCTTCCTGGGCTATCTTGCGCAGCACTCTGCCCAGGAGCGGAAACTCCGTCCAAGAAATCGCCAGAGCGTCTGTTGCAATGACCAGAGGATCTCTTGAGAGGGCGACGAACCTTGGAAGCTTGTGATTGTGTCTGGACGCAAACAGATCCACGTCCGGCTAACCCCAGCGGAGACACAGAGCCTGAAAGGTCTCGCTCCTGAGGGACCATTCCCCCAGGCACAAGGAACTCCTGCTCAGGGAGTCTGCCTCCAGGTTTTCCACCCCGGGGATGTAGACCGCCGAGATGCAGGGAACATTCTCCTCTGCCAAAGACAGAATCTGGGTTACCTCCTTGAGGGATCTCTTGCTCCGAGTCCTGCCCTGGTGGTTGATGTAGGCGATTGCTCTCGGCTCCAAGAGATTTATGGGTAAACGGTTCTCCTGCGGACCCCACAGACCCTGGATCCTCTGGGTCTGCCAAACGCCTCCCCAGCCTGTCATACTGGCATCCATGGTAACTATCTCCCAATGGGGAGTCAGAGAGGACTTGCCCACCAGCAGGTTCCAGGAGTCCAACCACCACAAGAGGGACTGCCTGGCCAGGGGGGACAGCGAAAAACCCTGTTCCGGGGATTCCTGCGTCCGATTCCAGACGGTCAATAGGTTCAATTGTAGAGGTCTCATGTGAAACTGGGCGAAGGGTACTGCCTCGAAACATGACACCATTAGGCCCACCAATCTCATCCCCAGACGTACCGACGGCTGCTGACAAGACAGCAAGGCCTGCACTTGCATCTGGAGACCCAAAACCTTCTGCTGTGGCAGAAAAACCTTGGCCTGAGCAGTGTCTATAGTAATTCCCAGGAAGGATCTCACTGTTGAGGGAGTGATAAATGACTTGGGGTAATTGATTACGCAACCGAAGGCTCCCAGGGTTGACAACACCGTCCAAGTATCGCTCTCGGCCTGCTGAAGGGATCTGGCCGAAATCAGAAGGTCGTCCAGATAGGGTAACACACGAATACCCTGACTCCTCCAGGATAGCCATGATGCCCGCCAGCACCTTGGTGAACACACGGGGGGCTGAGGATATCCCGAATGGAAGTGCTACAAACTGGTAATGTTGGTCCTTCAGAGAAAACCTCAGGAACTTCTGATGTCCCTGGAAAATCGGGATGTGCAGATAAGCATCCCTGATGTCCACTGTGGTCATGAAGTCGCCGGGCTGAAGCGATCTCACCGCTGACCGCAACATTTCCATGCGGAAATGTCTGACTCTTACAAACCTGTTGAGACCCTTCAGATCCAGGATCGGCCTTAGCGTTCCGTCCTTCTTGGGAACCGTGAACAGATTGGAATAGAATCCCTGACCCTGTTCCTGCGGGGGTACAGGGCAAATCACACTCATCCGCAGGAGGAGTTGCACAGCTGTTCTCAAAGCTTGAGCCTTTTGCGGGTTTCGGGATATCCTTGAACAGAGGTATTGTGAGGGCGGCCTGGCTGCCAGCTCTATCTTGTAACCAGAAAACACTACCTCCTGAATCCACCTATCTGAGACGTGACGTCTCCAGATCTGAGCAAACAGCAGAAGCCGTCCCCCCACCTGGATGGGTGAGGGTGCCCCCTCATGCCTGAGAGGGCTTGGACTTAGCTCCCCATGAGGGGTTCGGTTGGCCACGGGACCTACCTCTGCCCCAGGTATCTCTGCGGGCACCAGGAAATGAAGAACCTCTTCCTCCTCGAAAGGAATGATAGGAAGAGGGGTTCCGAAAGGACCGAGCAGGCTTCCTTCTCTGAGGGTCTACCATCCTTGAACAGAAGGTCCAGGCAATCCCCAAACAGCCGGCTTCCCACAAAAGGTAGACTTGTGAGGGACTTCTTGGCAGCCGCATCAGCCGACCACTGCTTCAGCCACAGCGAGCGGCGCAGAGCAACAAGCAAGGCCGAAATCCTGGCACCAAGCCTGACCACATCATCCATGGCAGTAACAACAAAGCCAATGAAATCCAAGCAAGCTTTGAGTTCCTTATACTCCTAAGCTCTAGCCACAAGGTGTCTCCCCTTTCTCCTGTTGGCTAGTGAGACGATTGCTGAGGCGCACACCTGGCGAAAGAGGGCACCAGCAAAGGTGAACGCATGGCAGACCAGCTGATCCATGCGCTTGTCCGCAAGCATTATCGGGCGACGGCATAACAGTGGTATTGAACAAGCCTGACACGGGAGGATCCATCTCGGGAGGGTGACACCATAACCGAACCAATTCAGCAGGGAAGGGGTACCGCCTATCCAGGCCCTTAGGGACTGACGGTAACTTGTTGGCCCTTTCCCATTCCTTAAGGATCATGTTAGAAAAGTGAGGCTGCTCCGGGAAGACCCGTGTTTGCCTCTCAGGCCGAAATAAATCACCCTGCTTCCTCTTAGCCGCTCTGGGAGGAACAATGTGTAGGGTATCAAACACGGAGAAGAGCAAATTCTCTGTATCATCCGGGAGACAGGAATCCTCATCCGAGGAGGAACCAGAGATACTGTCATCGCCAGCGGAATATTCCACCATTGAGCGAGAATCATCTGGCAACTCGCCTTCCTCCGCAGAACTCCCAAGCAATTAAAAAGATCGTAATCCGAGTAAATCGGCTCCCGATGCCGCTTCTTACTCAAGGCTTTCTTAGGGGCTGTCAATGAGATCTGTTTCTCGAGACTAGCCAGCCTATGCGCAAAATCAGTATGAGACCCCTTGCTGGCCCCCCTTCGCTAGGGGCTGAATGCAGCAGCCGAGGGTCCGGAAAGGCCGATGGTAATACAGGGCTAGGGTCAGGAGCGACCGCTCCCGCTCATGGTCCAAAGCAATGCCTCTGGTGCAAGTGGGAAAAATAGTGCTGAGTCCGCCCAGAGGATTCCTTCTGCACAAGGGGCAGAGCCTGTCCTGGCCGGCGCGACGTCAGCAGCGCGCTGACGTCGGAGCAGCACCCCCCCCCCCCGCCACGTCAAAGAACGCCGCCTTTCTTCCTTCATCACTGTCATGGCGGCGTCCCCTCCCCCCCCCCCACCGTCTCTCACACAGACAGCGCCGCAGAGGTGCGCGCCCTGGGCAACCGACGGGGGAGGTGAGTAGGAGGTCAGAGACTGCTCCTCACTGCCTGTCAGTAAGGAGCACAAGTGAAGTCGCACCAAGCATGCAGCACACACAAATAAGGCTTGTGGGCAGGGAGGGACATATACATAAAAAATATACAAGTGGTTCCCCCTCAGGCTCACCATAAGCCTGTGGCCGACTAACCTTTAAAATAAGGTCTGCCGAACGCCACAGACCCCGGCGTTCACCCTACCGTCACGAATCCCCATAGCAGCCAAAGGCTGGGAGGCAGGAATGGGTCAGAAGAGATCCATGGGAGTAGAGTTCGCAGCGGCCGACAGGCTAGGTGGCCCCGCTCTGCTGCCAAAAACTGTGCCAACGATCTTATGCAGCCAAACTGCAAGATGAACAACTTGCAGTCAAGCGCCCTCTAGAGGCGAACACCCATCGTGAGGATATTGGGCCGGCCTGGACTGGATGTAGGGAAAATACTTCCACCCGTGTTACAATACCCTTAACATCCATATGTTGCATTGTTACTACTGGCTACTTGCCTACTTATTATCCCTGATGAATAATGCCCAACACCTGCCACATTTTGCATAATATAAAAATATCTATATCTGCAATGAATGTGCTCTCCAACTGCCAGTGCCATTGACTTTTATTGAAATTGTGAGGCTCCATGCTGTTTTACACTCTCCTAGCCCTGAAAGATTTAAAGGGACTGTCCAGGCAGTAACAGATACTCACCAATTGTCCCATGCAGATGATCAGCCCTATTCCAGTAGTTTGAAACTTACCTCTAATGGAGATCCAGACTGCGCCATCTACATGCACAACCATGGCCTGTGGTTGCCTTGCTGTCTCCTCGCATCATACCCACTCCATTTATTTCAATGGAGGGGACGTACCGAGGGAGGGCTGGCTGGCTGGCAAGCCCCTCTTTTGTAGTGAATGAATCAGGCGCGGTCAGTCACTGTGATTGATGCAAGAAGACAGCCGCTCGGCTCCGCCGCGGTGGACGAGATCGCCAATGCTGTTAAGTTTCAAACTACCAGCATCTGACGAATCGGCTGTGAGAGTATCTATGGTGCGTTATTTTTGCCCGGACAGAGAAGAATCCCAAAGAAAGGGGGAATCGCCCAGCACAGCAGGGGACTTGCTATTGCAAGAGAAGGCTTTAGCTGCAGTTGCTGCAGGAGAACTTTTCTGTGGTCAAATAACATGAACTGCAGTCCGAGATAAGACTTTAAATATTTTAGCACCCACAGTTCCTCCAACAACAAACACATTCTGTATAATCCAAGGTCTTAGTACAGGCAAAGGCAATTGTTAGCCCATTGTGTCGGACTACGTTTGTCCTGAACCGTTATCAAGGTTTAGCTTTACATTATGGTTAATCTTCTGAAGAAAGTGGGCGTAACCCTTGGCTTTGTACAGTATAATAATCAGCATAATGATCTGGCTTTAGATACAGGCATTTTCATCCCCCTCGCTGTGCTCTCTCCGTGCATCTAGATGAGATTGGACCTTGCCCAGCATGTCTGCATGGAGCAGGTAGGTGGGTGGCTAGGTAAGTAGGCAGCTGGGTCAGTGGGCAGGTAGGTGGACAAGTAGGTAGATGGGTGGACGCTACACACACCCCCTTCTCCCGGAGCACCTTCAGCAGAGTGAACCTGCCAGCAGAGGTGCGTGCAGTGCTGACTCCAATATATTGAGAATCTACGTGTCTAGCAAGCTCAAGATTTGATTGCTTGATGTGGGGGGGAAGCAGGTCGGGGCAGTTAGGGAATAGCATTGGGTTAACACTTCCATGCTGAATTCACTGCAAGATGTTGGAGAGGTGGCAGCAAGTAAGGCTGCCACTCGATTCTAGAAAAAATCCCTTTAAGTCACTAAGGGTTTCTGGCTTTCCAACCCCTCCTCTTCTCCTGTAGCAGGAAATAGTCCTTACTAGGGCCACGTTGCGAGCAGGAGGAATGTTTCATCTGCTATTTTTTTTATATATCATGATTAGCAATAACTTCATGTTACAGCTAGTAGGGGATCCTTCAGCTCTACACACAGCAGAGATGCAACGCGGCTATCTCCTCACGTACGTCCACTATTATGGACTTACCCCACAAACTTCAGATCGGACATGTCCTTGGTCAGCGTGCCCTTGGTATGGTGCACTCCAGTTGAAATCAGTGGGCACCTCAGTACACAAGAAACTTCTGTTTATGGAGGCCCCTATGAATCTCAATGGGGGATCACCCTTCTGAGGCCACACCCAGCCACGGTGCCCAAAGACACCCCTAACCTGAGGTCTAACGGAAAAGTCCACAAAATAAATAAATAGATAATTTAGCACCCGCTTGAGATATGTGGGCATATTACTTGTGCTTCCAATACTTTTTTTTTTCTTTTTTAAAATGTCCCTCCCCCAACTCATAAAAGGGAAATGTTAGAATGGATCTTTATCCCCCTATAGACATTGGGAAGGAATTACACTGTAAAATATCAATTGTTAAAATAATACTAAACACAAAAGTGGACAGCATGCAGCTACAAACAGATTTAGATTAGTACAGAAAAAGGCAACTGAGCTTTGAAGCGGACCAACACTTCGCACTGATTAGCACAAACGAGTCCTATTTTTTCCCTTTTTAAATGAACTAGGTCACATCATACGTTCAGATCAGGACCTCTTCTTCTATAAGGGGTAGTCGTGGCCATGGGACATGGCTGAAGTTCTCTTGAGCAAGCCAGAAGTGCTCTTGAGCAAGCCACCTAACCCCCCCCCCCAACTGCCCTCTGGGAGCCATAATTAGGGCAGCCCACCACTCCAGGCATGTGTACACTCACTGCATGGATGGGTTAAATGCAGAGGAAAGATATCCTATGTGTGCGTAAATTCCAAAAAGTTCTCAATATTTTTCTAGGTTTTGTTCTGGTCCCCAGGGGCAATCCAGATTGGGATTCCTGGCTGTGTGACACTCCCCAGAAAGCCCCAAACAACTCACCTCTTCCAATGGCACCAATGAGAGCAGTTTGCCATGTTTACTGTCTTCGGCAAATGGCTCTCATTGGCTTGTTTTGAATAGGGAGTGCGCATCTGAATGGCTGGGGCGGGAGTGCTCACACCTAGCTGGGGATGCTGCAGCATGCTCCCCATTCAAGACAATTAGAGCCATCTGCTGAATGATGTAGTCACAGCAGACAGCTCTCATTGGACGAGAGCACGCACATACGCTGTTGGAGCATGGAAGGATACGTTTTTACAGCCTCCTTGTGGGGTTTTACACTGAATCCGGAAGCCCCAGGGAAAAGGGTTTGTTGTACTTTGCTGTGTAATTATCTCCTGATCATCCCAGGTGCTCCAATTTAAATCTTGTCTTGCACGGTTAAGGGAAATGTCACATTAATATAGGGGGGTGCGTGCAAACCTTTCCTCCCTGTGCTGTGCGTGTGCTAAATTGTATCTTGTTTCTAAATTGTATTTACTAGTCCTATTTTCTTTTCAGCTTCTAACGGTCTACCCAGAGAACAATTGCTTGGCCTTGGTGTATAGAGACAAAGAAACAATGCGGTTTGTAAAACACATCAACCACAAAAGTCTACAGAGACCGAGCAGTGTTCCGAACCACAAGGGATTCTGGGACTTTACTTGTGTGTACTATGAGTAACTGCTCGTGGTTGGGTGCTTGTCACGTAAGTGCCTGCAGTTACATGTGAACACCATTTTGTAAAAACTCCTCCACCTCAATACATTTCCCAACTCCTGGGTGTGCTGCAAATGTAGCCGATTATCCCATCTACGGCAAATGAAAATATATTTTTATAACTTGAGTACAAATCTATTCATCTGTGTAAAATGTTATTGGAAGTGTTTTTTTTTTTCTTTTGTGTTTTAAAGTGACAACAATGAGACCTTCTAAAGGCCCAGTGCAAAATCAAAACATAATTTTCTTCGCTTACAGATAGCACATTTCTAGTACAGTGCTTCCTCTGAGGGGTATAATTTGATTTATTATCTCTGGTCCTAAGCAATGTCCTCTAATTCTCTCTCTAGTCTCTGTAAGGTTTGGATTGTTCCAGTCGTGGTGATGGGTGGCTTGTTCTTCTTGTCTGTTTATGTCCGCTCCTTGCTCGCTATACTACCAACATTAAAGGTTCCCTTTTTTTCTGGCAGTAGACTTTGTGGCAACCAAAAGAACCCCCCCCCCCCCTTCCACATGCACACAGTGTGATGCAGGAGGTGGTGGGATTTAGTCTAACACTAAAAGGGGGGGGGGGATGTTTGGCTATAGAAAATGCAGCAACGACAGCAGCACGGTAGGACGGGTCCACTGCATGGCAGGTAAGAAAATGAGAGGGTTTTGCAAGGCCAAGTGTAAAAGCCAATGTGTTTTCTTTCTCTCCTCCTAATGGCTGGGGATTTTGTTTATACCAGGTTGTGTTCTATGCCCCATTGGCATCCTGATTTAGGATGCTTTGCTATTTGAAGTCCCACGAATCGCCCATAAAAAAAATGTACCTTTCCCAGATGCATGTGTAGGCTCTGGTCCAATCAGCACTGTATGCCATGCATATTAATGATTAACATGTGGTTCTGTTTAGACACAGAGCTTGGCAATAAGAAGCAGGAGCATCTCCATGTTCCCTCTAAATAGGCTGGGTGCGTGAGCACTCCCCTATCTGAAAGGCTGGCTGGCAGAATGCCTCTAGAGATGGAGCATTGTTTACATCACTGCAGAAGCCCAAGGCGAAGGTAAGTTAACAGATAGATTCTCTAGTCTTTCCGCACAATTGCTCCTGTGGTGCATGCAATTGTCAGACCAGAGACAATGGGGATAAATCCAGGTGCTGGTCTGCAGGGAGGTGCACAACTTCATGTAGGCTTATCTTTGAAGGTAATCTATGTTCATGGAGAGCTAGAGCTTAGTCGCCCTTGAAATTATGGTGAGTGTCCCCAACTCTTGTTTTGTTTGCCATGCTTTAATCTCCTAAAAGATTTATTAAAACAAGGAAACCTTACATGGTATGAATGCTAAACAAAGACATGTTACAGCAGGAATGGGGAACACAAAGTGCTCAGTTGGGCAGCTCATCTCTCCACAGGATAACCGGAAAGGCTCAGACTGGCACCCTCTGGATCGTGTGGTCCACCAGCGACAGGACAGGAATCTCTCAGCAGAATAGCCAGAAGGGCTCAGACTTGCACCCAGTGGATCACGTGGGCCATCTGCGACAGGGATCTCTCAGCAGGATGATCGGGAAGGGCTCCCTCTAGCATGCACTGGGTCATGTGGGCCACCAGTGACCGGATTCTCTGCACAGGATGACCAGAAGGGCTAATGCTTGCATCCTCTGGATGATGTGGGCCACCAGCAACGAGGCAGGAATCTCTCTGCCAGATAACTGGGAAGGGCTCCTTCTGGCATCTACTGGATGATGTGGGCAACCAGCAACAGGAATCCGAGCATACAGGAAGACCAAGGTAAAGAAACAATATCCCAGTGACACCTGCTGCTGGCCGTATCCTCCTTTTAATCCCCAGCAGTCAGGTGTAAGAGGTGGAGCTAACTGAAACTACTAGCCAGGCAGCTGTGCTGAGAATGGCACATGAATACGGAACTACTTAACTGTTACAATGACACTATTCTAAGTATGTCTCACACCCTGCTTCGGGAATATTCATTACACTTGGGTTATGTCCAGTAGAGGGCGAACTTCTGCAGAGATGAATAGAAAAAAGAAGCCCCTCCCGGCCCATAAATACCTGGGACCTCCCAAACACCTCCCAGTAATCATCTCTGCAGACGGCGAGCAAGTCAGAAGATGATGTCTCCTCCTTGCACATGGGGATTTCAGGTAGCCGGGATGACTCCCGGCCCTCTATTTTATCTATTTCCGCCCGGATCCCTTTTTGATTTACCCATGCCTCTCAGCCTAGGCTGCTGGTCCGGGCGAGGGTAGATGGCACCCTAGGTGCTTAGGAACTAATGCTCCACCGTGAGACCCTATACTAAAGGGTAGGCGGTTAACCAGGTTGGTGACCCCGGTTTGGGATGCCCTGTCCGTTCTCCCGCTTTCTACTGCTGTAGTTGGGGATCCCTCCCTCCCTTTACTTGTCACCTTATTCCCTGTGGGGGGGGGGGGGGGGGCTGTGACTTCCCTTGTCCAGTTGTCATGGAGCATCGGGAAGTAATCATTCATTAGGTGCAATGAGTGAAAGTGTGTATTCTAAGTATGTCACACACCCCACTTCAAACATTAATAATTACAATAGGGTTAACTCACCGCTAGGTGGCAGCATTGCAGAGAATCTCCAAAAATTCAACAGGCCCCTCCCGGTCTATACATACCTGGTACCTCCCAACAATCACCCTAGTGTTGTTCTCTGCAAGGTGGCGACAAGACAGAAGAAAGAAGTCTCCTGCCCCCCCCACCCCCCCCCCCCCCGTGGTCTATTTCTGCCCGGCTCTTGTTTTGTAGCATACTTGTTAACTGGCAGCCTCCCAGCTTCGGCTGTAGGCCGGGCAAAAGGTAGCCGGCACCTTTGGTGCCTAGGAGATTAGCTCCTCCGCTCGACCCTTCATTGCGGGGCATAGCGGGATTCCCGGAGTGGTGATCCGGATGTGGGATGCCCCCGTTTAATTAGTGGAAGTTAGCGGTCAGGATGTGTCTAGCCCTGGGACATTAGTTATTCCTCACTCCGGGGTGTGTGGCGCGCTTTGGGACCGGTGACATGGTTGTGTGAGTGTGGCTGCTGCGCTGGCTGGTTTTGTGAGGGCTCCTGCGCTGTTTACTGTGGCGGTTTTTTGTCTGGATCTGCCTTGTGTGTGTGTCTTTACTTCAGCTGCTGCTGGTGTGAGTTGGCGTTTCTCCCCTCAGGAGCCGGGGGGACGGGGCCTCGCGGCGCGGTCCCGCCTGTGGCTGAGCGCCGTGCTCGGCGCTTGCAGCCTGGCGTGTCCGGCCTGCACAGGGGTGATAGAGGGAGATGAGCGTGTGTGTGTGTGTTGCGCACTTGGGACCGGCAGGTTGCTCCGCCGGTCCCGTCTTGGAGGCTGAGCGCGGTTCGCTGGTCTGGCTTGCGATGACGCCGCAGGGGGGCGGGCCGCGCGCTGATTGGCCGTTTTGGAGGGGCGGGGCTTTCTCGGCTCCCGCGCTCCCGGGGCTCGTCTTCCCCTCCCTCACTGTCACGGAGCGGTGTTCGGGCCGCCATCTTTCTGCGGGTGCCTCTCTGCGCTTGTGCTCTCTCAGGTAGGCGTTTTCTGGCAGTATCTTGCGGGGGATGTTTTGGTCACATAAAGGACTGGTGGCCTGGCCCCCCGCCTTGCGTCCCCTCCTTCTCCCGCCTCCTCGCTCCTGCATGTCTTTTTAAAGTGCTGGTTGTGTATATTAACCATCTCCTTTTGTCTATGGTTAATGAAGGGGGGGGGGTTGTATGATATTCTTGTATGTTTGTATAGGTATTATTGTGCCTGGATTGACTGTTGTCCCTGTTCTTTTGTGTCTTTCAGATCCTGGGATCCCGTCTGGCAGGGCTCTCCCGGTCTTATATACCTGGCTTGTGGGGGGTGTTTTCATAAAACTATATATATATAAGGTTTTTTTTATGCTATTCCCCTGGGTCAGGATTTTTTGACAATCTTTAGACAATTTTTAGGTAATTAGGGGGCATCCCGGGTCACGTACTGCATAAATCCCTGGGTTCTGCGAATACCATAAATTTCACCACATGGAGGCTGCCACAGATACCGGGAATGGTTCTTCGGGACAATCCAAGGTGTGCGGGGGTTGTGGGACTCCGCTCCAGGGAGATGATGTCATTTTGTGTATCCCATGTGCACAGCAGAACATTGCACGGCAGTCCAGTACTCCGGTGCCTAGCACTTCGTCGGCCGCGCCATCTCCCTCTCCCCCTCGCTTATTCCGGACCCCGTGTGACGTTGTCCTGGGCGGGGATTCGCAGTCTGAGGTATGTGCCCGTTTGACCAGCCTTGAGAAAAGGTTTTCTGCAATGGCCGCTCAGAAGGCTCCAGCTAAGCGGAAGCATCTGTCTCCGCCTCCGCCGGATTCAGATGAGGAAGTTGTTGGAGATCTGGATTGGTCGGATCGTCCCCTTGAAGATGGTGAGCTCATTGAGGAAGAAGATTCTGATGTTCAGCAGTTGCTGGGTACTGAGGGGGATCAGGCTGAGGGCCTTCCTCTCGATTCCTCTACCATTCTGACCCAGATGTTTGAGGTTTTGGATTTGGATCCTCCGGTGGTTGCTCCTAGGCCTAAGGGTCAGCTTTTTGGGGTGTCCAAGCAGCGCTTGGAGTTTCCCAGCCAACAGCATTTTGAAGAAATTGTTTTCAAGCAATGGGAGCAACCTACACGTCTCGTTGGTGTGCCGTCTAGCTGGGATAGGAAGTATCCCTTTCCGGCGGAATTGATGAAGCGTTGGTCTGTCCCCCCTGAGGTAGATACTCCGGTCTTGGGACTGTCCAACACGTCGGTCGTGCATTCCCCTGACACGACTTCGCTCAGGGACGGCGAGGATCGCCGGATTGATCAGCTAGCCCGTCATGGTTTTGTATGTGCGGGTTCGGTGTTAAGGCCTGTCTGTGCTTCGGCTCTTTTGACTTTTGCGGTCAGGTCTATTGTCAGGGACTTGGGTGTGGATCTCGAGCCTACCTGTGATGAGTCCCTTGCGCTTAAGCGCTGCGATTCTTTCTTGTCCTTTATCCTGGCCGCTCAAGAGGATGCCATGTTGATGTGTGGCAGGGCTACTGCCTTGCTGGTGGCTATCTGGCGCTGTGTGTGGTTGAGACAGTGGACGGCTGATTTTAATTCTAAAAGATCGCTCACGGCTCTTCCCTTTTTGGGTTTGAGGCTTTTTGGTGAGAGGCTGGATTCTGTTGCCAAGGGAGGTAAGTTACCTCAGCGCAAGAAATTTCGCCGTTCCTTTCGGGGGACGGTCTCCTTCAATCCGTCCTTTCGGGGAGCCGGAGCCGGCAGGGGTGCGGGCTCCTCGGCCTCCAGGGGCGCCAGTTGGAATAGGGGTAGAGGCCGTGGCCGTCCCGCTCGCGTCTGGGGTGCCAAGCCCAAGCCGGTTGCCAAGCCCGCCCAGCAATGAGGGGGCGCCCTCACCCGTTCGGGTGGGGGGATGGTTGCAACTTTTCTCCCGGGTGTGGGACCAGGAGGTCTCGGACAGATGGATCCGGGAGGTGGTTTCGGCCGGTTACAAGTTGGAGTTCGAGTCCCGTCCTCCTCCAAGGTTCTTCAGGTCTCGGGTGTCTTTGGATCCTTTGGCCGCGCAGGGGCTCCTGGCGGCGGTAAGGAATCTTCTAGACTTAGCTGTCGTTTGCCCGGTTCCTTCTTCAGAGGTAGGGCGCGGGTTTTACTCCAATCTCTTCACTGTCCCCAAAAAGGACGGGTCCTTCCGTCCTATTCTGGATTTGAAGTTTCTCAACAGGTTTATTCGTCCCCGGAAGTTCCGCATGGAAACCCTGCGGTCTGCGATCGGTTCGCTTCGGCAGGGGGACTTTATGACGTCCATAGACATCAAGGATGCGTACCTTCACATTCCGATCTTTCCAGCTCATCAGCGGTTCCTTCGTTTCGTGGTGGAGGATCGGCACTTTCAGTTTGTGGCTCTTCCATTCGGCCTCACCTCTGCTCCGAGAGTGTTCACCAAGGTGTTGGCGGGGGTGATGGCCCTGCTCAGAGCTCAGGGGATTCGCATTGTGCCTTACCTGGACGATCTTCTCATCATGGCGCCCTCCTTCAGTCAAGCAGAGGGGGACACCAGCACGGTGGTGTCTATGTTGGAGAGGTTCGGCTGGGTGATCAATTACCCCAAGTCCTCGCTGGTTCCGGCTAGGGTGGTGACCTTTCTGGGGATGTCGTTGGACTCCTGCCAGCACAGAGTGTTTCTCCCTCAGGCCAAGGTTCTGCTGATTCAGGAATTGGTCCAGTTGCTTCTCTCCCATCCTCATCCGTCCATTCGTCTGGGAATGAGACTGGTGGGGTTGATGGTGGCCTCGTTCGAGGCAGTTCCCTTTGCTCAGTTTCACACGAGGACTCTTCAACTTCATCTTTTGGCGTCTTGGAACCGGCGTCCGGGGTCGTTGGATCGGTCCTTCCGGTTGTCCCCTCGGGTTCGGCAGTCCCTTCTGTGGTGGTTGGTCTCGGACAACCTTCTGAAGGGCAGGTCGTTTCTGACCCCGCTTTGGGAAACTGTCACCACGGATGCCAGTTTGTCAGGCTGGGGAGGTTTTTGGAAGGATCTTCGGTTTCAGGGGCAGTGGGACCCTCAGGAGGCCCACTTGCCCATCAATGTTCTGGAATTGCGAGCCATCAGGTTGGTTCTGTCTCGCTTGACGCATCATTTACAAGGTCTGCCGGTTCAGGTTCGATCAGACAATCAGACGGCGGTTGCTTACATCAATCACCAAGGAGGGACTCGCAGTCTGGGTGCCCACAGGGAGGTGTCTCTGATTTTAGTCTGGGCGGAGACTCATGTCCCTTGCATCTCGGCAGTTTACTTTCCGGGAGTGGAAAACACAGAGGCAGACTTTCTGAGCCGGTGTGCGTCCCGTCGGGGGGAGTGGTCTCTCCATCCCCAGGCGTTTCGGTCGCTTTGTCTCCGGTGGGGGACGCCGGAGGTGGATCTGTTTGCCTCTCGTCACAATCACAAGCTTCCGTCCTTTGTGTCCCTGTCCCGGGACCCTCTGGCTCTGGCGGTGGATGCCATGGCCCTGAGCTGGAGGGACCTGGGGTTTCTTTATCTGTTTTCTCCAATTCCCATGCTAGGCAGGGTTCTGCGAAAGTTGGTTCTGGAGGGAGTTCCCGCCATTCTCGTGGCTCCAAGGTGGCCAAGGCGGGTGTGGTTCGCGGACATCGTTCGTCTGGCCGTAGATCAGTTCGATCTGCCTTTTCGGCCGGATCTTCTCACACAGGGTCAACTATGTTACCCCAGTTTACAAACGCTGGCTTTGACGGCTTGGCTGCTGAAACCTCCATCTTAAAGGAGGAGGGTCTTTCGGATGCGGTCATTCGGACTCTTATTAGTGCCAGGAAGAGATCTTCTTCTTCCATCTATTACAGGTATTGGAGATCTTATATTGTTTGGTGTGAGGCTAGGTCTTTGCCTTGCCGGGTCTTTTCTGTGTCTAGGATTTTGGAGTTTCTTCAGTCGGGGCTGGACTCCGGTCTTCAGCTGAGTACCTTGAAGGGGCAGGTTTCTGCTTTGTCAATTTTTTGCCAGAAGTCTTTTGCTAGTCATTCCTTGGTCAAGACCTTTTTCCAGGGGGTTTCGCATGTGCGGCCTCCTAGGAAGCCTTTGCTCCCAGTGTGGGATTTGAATTTGGTTCTTTCTGCTCTTAAGGCTCCTCCTTTTGAGCCTTTGCGGGATATTGCTCTGTCCACTCTTACTCAGAAGGTTGCCTTTCTGGTGGCCATCACTTCGGTTCGGCGTGTTTCAGAGTTGGCAGCTTTGTCTATTCAGGCTCCTTATTTCGAGGATCATCAGGACAAAGTGGTTTTTCGCTTCAAGTCAGACTTTCTCCCTAAAGTGGTCTCTGCCTTTCATCTTAACCAGGACATTGTTCTTCCTTCCTTGTGTCCTAAGCCTAAGAATGTCAAGGAGAGTGCTTTGCACTGCTTGGATGTTGTACGTTGTGTTAGGTACTATCTACGTGCTACGTCTTCTTTTCGTAAGACTGATGCCTTTTTCGTTGTGCCCTGTGGGCCTAGGAAGGGTTTGGCTCCGGCCAAGTCTTCCATTAGTAAATGGATTCGTCAGGCCATTGTTGGTGCTTATTCGGCTAAGGGGAAGGATCCTCCTTTTCGCGTTACTGCTCACTCTACTCGTGCGGTTGGTGCGTCCTGGGCTTTTCAGCACCAGGCTTCGGTTGAACAAGTGTGTAAGGCTGCAACTTGGTCTTCTGTTGATACTTTTTCTAAGTTCTATAAGGTTGATGTGCGGGCCTCAGCGGATGCTGTTTTTGGCCGCAAGGTTTTGCAGGCTGCAGTGGTTTGTTTTTTCTGCGTTATTGCCTGGTCGGATACCCACCCTTTTCTGGACACTGCTGTTGGATGTCCCTATTGTAATTATTAATGTTTGAAGTGGGGTGTGTGACATACTTAGAATAATACCATTTTGTGAATACTCACCTGTAAAATGGGTATTATAAGTATGTCACACACCCCACTTCACCCGCCCTTTTCAGTATCCTGGCTCTTTATATGGTGAAGTTTAGTTCTTTACGTTGAGGGTTACATTGTTTGTTCCTGGTACCTTGTCTTACTGCTGTTCTAATACTGGGTGATTGTTGGGAGGTACCAGGTATGTATAGACCGGGAGGGGCCTGTTGAATTTTTGGAGATTCTCTGCAATGCTGCCACCTAGCGGTGAGTTAACCCTATTGTAATTATTAATGTTTGAAGTGGGGTGTGTGACATACTTATAATACCCATTTTACAGGTGAGTATTCACAAAATGGTATTTTTTAACTGTGCTTTGTAACTTGTAACTTTACTTTTGTTAGTTTGCCCTGCCATGCGGCGGCCGCAGGGAGAGCCGGCCGCACTGTCATGGTGGCGCTGGTGAGGAGGCTGAAGGGAGCTTCTCCTCTCCTTGCTGTGAGGAGAGGGGGCGGGGCCGGGCACTCGGCACGCTGGCCCACTCTCTCTCTGGCGCCCTCGGCGGCGCCCGGGTTCTTTTACTATGGATGGGGAGGGGGCGGGGCCGGGCGCTCTACGCACTGGCGGCGGCCCGCCCCACTCTCTTCGGCACCCTCGACGGCGCCCGGTTTCTTCTTTTGATTGAGGATGGGGAGGGGGCGGGGCCGGGCGCTCTACGCACTGGCGGCGGCCCGCCCCACTCTCTTCGGCGCCCGGTTTCTTCTTTTGATCGATGGGGAGGGGGCGGGGCCGGGTGCTTGACTCACCGGTGGCGGCCCGCCCCACTCTCTCTTTGGCGCCCTCGGCGGCGCCTGGTTGCCTTCATCCGGATGGGAAGGGGACGCGCTGGCGGCGGCCCGTCCCACTCTCTGGGATGGGGAGGGGGCGGGGCCAGGCGCGGCGGCGGCCCGTCCCACTCTCTGGGATGGGGAGGGGGCAGGGCCAGGCGCGGCATGCGATCCGCGCTGGCCCGCCCCTCTTCGTCTGCTTCCTCTGGCTGTCAGATCGAGAAGTGCATGTTGAGGTGAGTGCCCTGCGGGGCTTTGCTTGTCTGTTAGGGCACTTTATCCAGCGCCGGCCTAGAACACTGTGGGATCGTTGTGTCCCACCTTGCGGTTTCTGGTTCTTGTATCTTTACATATGACACTAGCATGCTATGTAGTTTTTTATATGCTATTTGCCTCAATGTTATGTATATATATATATGTAATTTCTATGTTTAGCCACACTGTTTACTTTTGCTTGTATCAGTGCTTGTCTTGATACCTTATTTACGGGGGCCCCCCACAATGTGTCCTGGGGTCCCTTGGGCTTGCAAATTCTCCCACTAACGGACTTAAGGGGCATCCCGGTTTGCTTCTAGCGTAATTCCCGCTGGTCATTGCGACTACCATACAAATCACCATTTGGAGGCTCCCCTGGATCCGGGCTCTGGCTCCCTTCGGGGCAGTCCCGGCAGTGTGTGGGTTGGGGGGTATCCCTTGTTGGGGATACTGTGCTGGTGCATACTATGTGTTCAGCAGGCCATAACACGGCAGTCGGGGGCCCGGACGTCTGGGTCAGTGCCGCCGGCCTCATCACCTGCTCCACCTTAAATTATCCGTACCCCATGTGACATGGTCACTAGCGGGGAGTCGCAATCTGATGTATGTGCTGTATTGGCCAACATCGATAAATTGTTTTCTAGCTCTCTGGCCAAGGTGGCCCAGACTAGGAGAAGACATCTGTCACCGGCAGTGCCGGTTCTTGATGTTTATGATTCCCTTGACTGGTCTGTTTATTTTCCGCTTGCGGAAAGAACAGTTTACGGAATCTGATGGCTGTGAGGATCAGCGGTTTGGGATGCTGATGCTGTGCGTGGGGATGCCACCCCTCCTTTGTTTCTTTTGAATTTGTGCAAGCACATGGAGTGTGGGGTCTAGGCTGTATTGCAAGGTCTTTGACCCTTCCACCCCATGGCTTGCACTTGAGGTTTAGGGCAACCTCAGGTAAGCCTGCTCCCAATTTATCTATTGCATTGTATGTCCCAAATGGGGCTCTTAGAGACTAGAATTAGTACTAGAGTTAGGACTGCACCTCACAGGGGCACCTTGGCGCTGGTGGTGCAGCTTAAGCATACTTCTGCAGATGTGTGTGACCGAGCCCCCTGTTTTTAACCTAGTTTAGAGACAGATTGTAGGTTGGTCAGCAAGCTAACTGGTTTGAGTGCTGTGGCCCCTTTAAGACTTTTGATGCTGTAGTTATCCCCAAGATCCTGGGCAATTTATTTGAGGTGCTGGCTATTCTTCCTCCCCCTCCGCAGAAGGGAAAACCTTTTTTACTTGAAACTTCTAAGCCTCGTAAGGAGTGCCCAACTCAGTTTCTTTTGTAATATGTGATTATTAAGGATCGGGAGGGATCTAGCCGGCTTCCCGGTTTTCATCAGGAATGGGATAGGAGGTATCCCGGTCCGGTGATCGCGATGAAGCGCTGGTCGTCTCCTCCCGGGGTCGATGCGTCCGGTACTGGGATTGTCCAACGCATCTGTGGTGCACTCTCTAGACGCCTCCACGGTTAAGGATCGTGAGGATCGTCGTTTTGATCAGATGGCTTGACATGCCCTTGCTGGCGTGGGTTCTACCTTGCGGCCTGTTTGTTTTTCTGTACTCACGGTTGTAGTTTTCAGGTCTGTGGTTTGGGGCCTGTTGAGGGGTCCCAGCCAGTGCTGATTTGGCAGCGCTTATGCGGTGTGTATAGTTCCTGACCATGGTCTTGTCTGCCTGGATGACACTATATGTCTGCATGGCGGAACCTCAGCTTTGCTTGTGGCTATACGACGCTCTGTCTGGTTGCGCCGGTGGCGGCTAACATTGGCTACCCTTCGGGGTATGCGGCTGTTTGGAGTCATATTGGATTCAGTTGCGTAAGGAGGCAGGCTTCCGCCACGCTAGAAGCGACGTTGCTCCTTTTGGGGGGCAGGCTCCTCTAATCCTTCCTTTCGCGGTGTCAGAGCTGGCAGAGGTGCTGCCTTCTCTATCTTCAGTGGTGATTCCTCTGTTCTTGGGTTTCCTCGGACCCCCGGGCTGTGCAGGGGCCGGGGCTATTGTTCCAACCTCTTTGTGGTTCCCTAACGGGATGGATCCATCAGAACCATTCTGGTTTTTGAGGCCTTTCTACAGGTTCATCAGATCCCAGAAGTTCCGCATGGAGACTCTGCGTTCAGTCATCTTTTCCCTTCATCAGGGGGATTTCGTGACATTTATAGACATCAAGGTTGTTTACCTTTATGTACCAATCTACCCCGCACGCCAGAGATTTCTCAGGTTTGGGGTGGAAGATTGGCATTTTCAGTTTGTGGCCCTCCCTTTCGGGTTGACTTCGGTACCAAGGGCGTTCACCAAGGGGCTGGCGGGCATAATGGCCCTTCTTGGAGCCCAGGGAGTTTACATTGTGCCATATCTGGATGACCTACTCATTACAGCATCTTTTCTATGCCGGGTGGAGATGGCCTCCAAGGTGGTGACGACGCTGGAACGGTTCGGATGGGTGATCACCCACCCCAAGTCTGCATGAATCTGGATTCCAGTCGGCCAGAGTGTTCCTTCCTCACCCTAAGGTGCAGAGGGTTCAGGAGCTGTTATTTGTTCTCCTGGACAATCTTCGCCTCTCTTTCCGGCTGGGGATGAAACTGGTGAGATTGATGGTGGCTGTTCCCGGTGCTTGGCTCGGTCCTTTCTGCTGTCTCCCAGGGTTCGACAATTCTTTCGGTGGTGGCTGGAGCTTAGCAGTCTGATGAGGGGCAGATCCTTTTTGGCCCCTTATTGGGAGACTGTTATCACGAATGCCAGCCTGTCGGGCTGGGGAGGTTTCTGGACGGACTTTCAGTTCCAGGGGCTGGGGAGTCTTCAGGAGGCTCACGCTCCCATCTCTGTTATTCTTGGTGTGCCACACACCCCGCTTCACCTTTAATATTCTTCACGATTGGGTTACTCACCGCCAGGTGACGCTGTGCAGAGAGGAAGTCTTGTAACGAGCCCCCTTCCGGCCTATATATACCTGGTACCTCCCATTTATCACCAGTGTTTTTCTCTCTGCATGACGACAAGACAGAAGAATGAAGTCTCCTGTTTGCAGGTAGCCGGGGTCTTACCCCGGCACCCCCTTTTGGTCTATTTCTGCCCGGTTTTTGATTGTTTTAGCTTTGTGGTTAAATGGAAGCCTCCCAGCCTAGGCTGCTCACTGGGCAATAGGTAGACGGAACTATAGGTGCCTAGGAGCTTATCTCCTCCGCTCGACCCCCCTCTTTTGGGGGCAATGCGGCTATCCGGCATGGTGATCCGGAAGTGGGATGCCCCGTCCCGAGGGTCTCCTTACTCTCCCGTTGCGGTCCCTTCTCCCTTCACTAGGGGGGGGGGGGGGTAGAGGGATGTGTATTGCATGTGTGTTTCACTGTGTGTCTATATTTCATGTGTGTTTTACTTGTTTGCACTTGTCAGGCTGCACCGCAAGAGTGCACTTGGCCTGACTAATCCTCCTTATAGAGCTTATTTTTGTCCTCTGCCAGGTCTTGCAAGCAGCTGCTGGCCGGCATGGCCAGAATTTGGGTCAGCTTTAAAGCCGGGGCGGGCTGCGCTGTGGCAGGCTGGCTTATGGCTGCCTGCGCCCTTCTTGGTGGTTACAGCCTCCCTCCCCCCTCTCCCCTGGTCTCCTCTGTGAACGGCCGCCGTTTGGCGGCCCGCGTTATCAGCTTGGGCAGCGCTGCTGCATAGGAACTCTAGTTTCCCCCCTTCCTTTTTCCTCTTGTTTTGCGGCCACCGTCTGGCGGACCGCACTGTTTGGACTTTGAAGGGGGCGGGGCCCGGATGACGTCGGAGCTGGGAGCGTGGTGGCGGCGGCAGCCCCAGCCGCACTTCCTTCCGGTTATGAGGAAGACACGTGCGGGGCTCTCGCCCGCATATGCCTCTGGTTGCTATTGCCGCTACCGCCATTTGCGCTTGCTACTGCTGCTTACTACTGTGACTATTTACCGCTGCTGTTGCTGCTGCGGTTGTCGATTCAGGCTGCTGCTGAACATCGCTGCCATTTTCCCTGCTATACTGCTGGTTGCTAGGCGTTTCAGCCTTGCTCAGGTAAGCGGCCTCACCTTGCGTGGGGCCGTCTATTTTTTATTATGGCTGACTTTAATAAAAAGGGGGAAATATTAAAGTGGACCAACACCCAGGATTTTGACTATCCTGGGTCTTGGTCCACTTCGGTGGGGCACCCCCGATCGGGGTGCCCCGCTGTGAAACCCCCCCGAACTCACCTCTCCCCAAGCCGACGGACAAGCCGCGGACAAGCGGCTCCTCCGCCGCCTCCCGCGCGTCCCTCTTGGCGCGCGCACGTCTAGAGGGGCGCAAGGGAGGCGGCGGCGGCCGGCCTCCCCGGAACTGAGGTAAGGAGTTTGGGGCGTTTGGGGGGGGTTTCACCCCGCGGGACATCCCGATCTCGGATGTCCCGCGGGGAGGAAGGTGATCGGCCCGGGAATCATATAGATTCCCGGGCCGATCACCGGTGGGTGTTGGTCCACTTTAAAGAGGATGGATTTATTTATATGTTAAGAAAAGGAGGAATAATAGAGGGCAAATTTCTTTTGCCTATTTATAAGCACTTTGGTGCTGTGCATGAGTATTGTTTTGCATCTTGCCATTTGTTCTCAGGGGATCTTACTGTTGGTTTTCTTCCCCCACAGATCCTGGGAATCCCTCAAATAAAGCGGCCTCCCGGTTCTATATTACCTGGCTAGTCCTTCTTTTCTAAATTGGGACATATATATATATATTTAAAATAATAGTATATCTTTTATTTATACGATACAAAGATTATTAAGGGGATCTTTATTATAAATTAAATCCTCCCTTCCGGGACATTTACAAAAAGGGGGCATCCCGGGTGGCTTATGCCTTAAACCCAAAATTTTGCGAATACCATAAATCGCCATATGGAGGCTTCCGATATTACCGGAAATGGTTCTTCTGGGCCATCTAGGGTGTGCGGAGGATGTGGGACTCCGCTCCCAGCTGATGATGTTTTTGTATGCATTCCTTGTGCAAAGCAGAGTATTGCGCGTCAGTCCGTTGCTCCGGCTGCTGGCCCTTCGCAACTTCCATCATCCCCTACCCCTCCCTCCCTGTTCCGGACCCCGCGTGACACTGTCAAGAGTGGGGATTCGCAATCCGAGGTGGCGGCACGGTTGGCCAACCTCGAGAAAATAGTGTCCGTTAAAGCAGGGTTAAAGGCCACTGCGAAACGGAAGCACCTGACTCCGGTACCTCCAGCTTCTCAGGATGAGGTATGTGAGCCTGTGGAATGGTCCGATTGCTCCCTGGACGAGGAGGGAGAATTCCTGCTGGAGTCAGATGAGCCTGCAGATCAGCTTGAGGCTGATGCCATTGGCGATTTGTCGGCGGGGGTTTCCCTTGACACCCCCTCCATTCTGGCTCAAATGTGTGAAATTTTGAATTTAGATCCACCTGAGGCTGTCACCCTGCCAAAGGGTCAGTTGTTTAATGTGCCTCAGCCGCGTTTGGTTTTTCCCAGACAACATCACTTTGAGAGGGTGGTGCTTAGGGAATGGGAACATCCCACGCGGTTAACTGGAATCCCTTCCAGTTGGGAAAAACGTTATCCGTTTCCGCCAGAATTGGTAAAGCTTTGGTCCGTCCCTCCTGACGTCGATACTCCTGTCCTAGGGCTCTCCAGCACGGCTATGGTGCAGTCTTCTGAGACCACTACCCTTAAGGATGGTGAGGATCGTCGGATTGACCAGTATGCTCGCCATGGTTTTATTAGTGCTGGATCTACGATGCGACCGGTGTGTGCTTCGGCCCTTCTTCTGTTGGCGTTTAGATCTGTTATTCAGGATCTGTGTGTGGATCTTGATCCCACTTGTGGGGAGTTTACTGCTCTTAAGCAGTGTGAGTCTTTTGTTTCCTATGTTCTGTCCGCTCAGGACGATGCGCTGACTATGAGTAGCAGGACAGCGGCATTGCTGGTAGCTATCCGTCGGTCAGTGTGGCTGCGCCAATGGTCGGCGGACTCAGCTTCTAAAAAGGTACTCACAGCTCTCCCCTTTTTGGGCTTGCGACTGTTTGGTGAAAAGATTGATTCAGTTGCAAAAGGTGGTAAAATGCCGCAACGCAAGAGGCCTCGTCGTCCCTTTCGGGGGGCAAGTTCTGGTAGGCCTTCATTTCGGGGATTCAGAGCGGGTAGGGGGGCTTCCTTTCCCGCTACCAGAGGTGCAGGTTGGACTCGGGGGAGGGGCCGTGGCCGTCCCGCTCAGTCCTGGGGCACCAAGCCCAAGCCTGCTGGTAAACCCGCTCAGCAATGAGGGGCTGCCCTCACCCGTGCGGGTGGGGGGACGATTGCGACACTTCTCCCAGGTTTGGGACCAGGAGGTTCCGGGAGGTGGTGTCGTCCGGTTACAAACTGGAATTCGGGTCTCGCCCTCCTTCACGGTTCTTTCGGTCTCGGATGCCCATCGATCCTTTGGCCGCACAGGGGCTCCTGGCGTCGGTAAAGAATCTGTTAGAAATGGCGGTCATCCGGCCGGTACCGCGCTTAGAGATGGGCCTCGGTTTCTACTCCAATCTTTTCGCAGTCCCCAAGAAAGACGGGTCAGTTCGTCCCGTCCTGGACCTGAAATTACTCAACAAGTTCATCTGTTTTCGGAAGTTTCGCATGGAAACCTTGCGTACGGCCGTCGGTTCCCTTCGGCAGGGGGACTTCATGACATCCATAGACATCAAGGATGCTTACCTTCATGTTCCCATCTGCCAGGCTCATCAACGTTTTCTTCGATTCGTGATGGAAAATCAGCATTATCAATTCGTGGCACTTCCGTTTGGCCTTACCTCAGCTCCAAGAGTGTTCACCAAGGTGCTGGCAGGGGCATGGCCATTTTCAGATCTCGGGGCATTCATGTCGTGCCTTATTTGGACGACCTTCTTGTCATGACTCCGTCACTCAATCAATCGGAGACAGACACCAGGATGGTGGTCTCCACGCTAGAAAGCTTTGGTTGGGTGATCAACTTCTCCAAGTCCTCCCTCGCTCCGGCCAGGGTGGTGTCCTTTCTGGGGATGCAGTTGGACTCTCATCAACACAGAGTGTTTCTCCCCCAGTCCAAGATTCATCTGATTCAGGAGTTGGCTCGGGTCCTACTTTCCAATCCTCGGCCGTCCATCCGTCTGGGGATGAGGCTGGTAGGGTTGATGGTTGCCTCCTTCGAGGCAGTTCCTTTTGCTCAATTTCACACGAGGACGCTACAGCTTTATCTGTTGGCGTCTTGGGACCAGCAGCCTCGGTCGCTGGATCAGCCCTTCCAGTTGTCCTGGGTCCGGCAGTCCCTCCAGTGGTGGTTGGTCTCGACCAATCTCGTGAAGGGCAGGTCTTTCCTGACCCCTCTTTGGGAAATTGTCACCACGGACGCCAGTCTGTCGGGATGGGGCGGATTCTGGAAGGAGCTTCAGTTCCAGGGGCAGTGGGGACCTCTAGAGGCCCACTTACCCATCAATGTTCTAGAACTGAGAGCCATCCGTCGGGTTCTTGCTCTCCTGATTCAACACGTTCTGGGCCTTCCGGTCCAGGTGCGTTCAGACAATCGAACAGCGGTTGCTTACATCAATCATCAGGGAGGGACTCGCAGTCTGAGTGCTCTCAGAGAGGTGTCCCTGATCCTGACCTGGGCAGAGGCCCATGTTCTTTGTCTCTCGGCGGTATACATTCCAGGAGTGGAGAACCAGGAAGCAGACCGGTTGAGCAGGGGCTCTCCCCGTCTGGGAGAATGGGCCTCAGGTTTTTCGCTCACTGTGTCTCCAATGGGGGACACCGGAGGTGGACCTGTTTGCCTCTCGTCACAATCACAGGCTCCCGAACTTCGGGGATCCTCTGGCTCTGGCAGTGGACGCCATGTTCCTGAGCTGGGGGGATCTGGGATTTCTATACCTGTTTCCTCCGATACCCATGCTGGGCAGGGTGGTTCGGAAGTTGGCTCTGGAAAGGGTGTTCGCCGTTCTCGTGGCCCCAAGGTGGCCAAGGCGAGTGTGGTTCGCAGACATCGTTCGGCTGGCAGTGGACGTTCGTTCTGCCTCTTCGGCCCGATCTGCTCACTCAGGGTCGGTTGTGTTACCCCAATTTACCAGCGCTGGGTTTGACGGCCTGGCTGCTGAAACCTCCATCTTGAAGGAGGAGGGTCTTTCTGACTCAGTTGTCAAGACTCTGATCAGTGCCCGGAAGAGGTCTTCTTCTATCATCTACTATAGGACTTGGAAAGCCTATATCGCTTGGTGCGAGATTAGATCTTTTCCTTGTAGGGTTTTCTCGGTCACCAGGATTCTGGAGTTTTTACAATCTGGGCTGGACTCAAGTTTCTGCCTTATCTATCTTTTTTCAGAAGCGTTTTGCGCTTCATCCTTTAGTTAAAACCTTTTTCCAGGGGGTTACGCATGTGCGGCCTCCCAGGAAACCATTACTCCCGGTTTGGGATTTGAATTTGGTTCTTTCTGCTCTACAGGCTCCTCCTTTTTGAGCCTCTGCAAGATATTGCTTTGTCTACCCTGACTCAGAAGATTGTCTTCTTGGTAGCTATCACTTCGGTCCGGCGTGTCTCAGAGTTGGCGGCCTTGTCTATCCAGGCGCCCTACTTTGAGAGGCATCAGGATAAAGTGGTCTTTCGGTTCAAGCCAGACTTTCTTCCTAAGGTTGTTTCTGCTTTTCATTTGAATCAGGATATTGTTCTTCCCTCCTTGTGTCCTAATCCTAAGAATGACAAAGAGAGGGTTTTGCATTGTTTGGATGTAGTACGCTGTGTTAAGTACTACTTGATTATCACGTCTCCTTTTCGTAAGACGGATGCCTTTTTTGTTGTGCCCTGTGGGCCTAAGAAGGGCTTGGCACCAGCCAAATCTGCCATTAGCAAATGGATACGTCAGGCCGTTACTGCAGCCTATTCTGCTAAGGGGAAAGTTCCCCCTTTTCGTATCACTGCTCATTCTACTCCCGCCGTTGGAGCGTCTTGGGCTTTTCAGCACCAAGCTTCTGTTGAACAAGTCTGTAAGGCCGCCACTTGGTCTTCGGTTCATACTTTTTCTAAGTTTTACAAAGTTGATGTGCGAGCCTCAGCGGATGCTGTTTTTGGCCGCAAAGTTCTGCAGACTGCAGTCATTTAAGTTATGCTTCACCTGGCCTTGAGATGCCCATCCCTTGTGGACACTGCTTTTGGATGTCCCAATCGTGAAGAATATTAAAGGTGAAGCGGGGTGTGTGGCACACCAAGAATAATACCATTTTGTGAGTACTCACCTGAAAAATGGATATTGTTGGTGTGCCACACACCCCGCTTCACTCCCACCCTTTTCGGTATTCCGAATCCTTTATATGGTGAAGCTTTTATTTATATTGATTTATTTTGAGGTTACCGTTAATTTACTGGTACCTTGTCTTGCTGCTTTTTAATACACTGGTGATAAATGGGAGGTACCAGGTATATATAGGCCGGAAGGGGGCTCGTTACAAGACTTCCTCTCTGCACAGCGTCACCTGGCGGTGAGTAACCCAATCGTGAAGAATATTAAAGGTGAAGCGGGGTGTGTGGCACACCAACAATATCCATTTTTCAGGTGAGTACTCACAAAATGGTATTTTTGGAGTTCAGAGCTATTTGTTTGATTCTGTCATGCTGGATGCATCATTTACAGGTTTTGCCGGTTCAGGTTCAGTTGGATGATTGAACTGCGGTCGCTTAGGTCAATCACCAAGGAGGGACTCGCAGCAGGAGTGCCCTCAGGGAGGTTTCGCTGATTCTTGCATGGGCGGAGAGCGATGTTCCATGCATCTCAGCGGCATTTATTCCGGGAGTGGATAACACGGAGGCGGACTCCTTGGGCAGGGGCTCCTCTCACTGAGGGGGTTGATCTTTCTACCGCAAGGTGTTCCGGTCCCTCTGTCGCAAGTGGGGTTCCGGAGGTGGTTCTCCTTGCCTCATGTTGCAATCACTAGCTCCCAACGTTTGGTTTTTGGTCTCAGGTTCCTCTGCCTCCGGCAGTGGTCGCCATGTCTTTTGCGTGGAGGGGTCTGGGGTTCCTGTACCTGTTTCCTTCCTTCGCCATGGTGGGCAAGGTGGTGCGCTAGCTGGCTCCTGAGGGTGCGTCAGCTATGCTGGTGGCTCCAGGGTGGCCAAGATAGGTTTGGTTCGTTCTGCAGTTTGCAAACGCTGGCTTTGGCGGCGTGGCTGCTGCAACCTCCTCCATCTTCATAGAGGAAGTTTGTCTGATGTTGTGCTTCAGACCCTTGTTTGGGCTAGGAAGTGGTCTTCCTTTAACTTCTTCTACAGGACTTGGCGGTCCTATATTGATGGGTGTGAGGCTAGGGCCTTGATTTGCAAGGTGTTTTTGTTCACTAGGTTTTTGAACTTTCGTTAGTACGGTCTGGACCTGGGGCTCCAGCTTAGGTGTTTTGATGGGGCAGGCCTCTGTCCTGGTGGGGCCTTTTGTCCTCAAAAAGCCTTGCGTCTGTTTGGGATTTGAATTTTGCATTTTCTATTCAGGCCTCTTACTTTGAGAGACGCCGGGAAGAGGTGGTGTTTTTTGCCGGATTTCCTTCCTAAAATGGTTTCTGTTTTCCATCTCTTTAAGGATGTGGTTCTTTCTTCCTTGTGTCCTTCGTCTGGCTTTGACGAGGAGAGGGCACTGCACTTTTTGGTTGTTTGTTGACGTTCTATTTCTTGGCTACTTCCCTTTTCTGTAGGAGGAACGTCTTGTCTGTGGTGCCCTCTGGTCCCCGACGGGTTTGGCGCCGTCAAGTCTACCATTTTTAATGGATATGTCTGGTCCTTGTGTGGGCCTATATTGCCAAGGGGAGGGTTCCCCTTTTCAGTTTAGGGGAATAAGTTGTGCGACTGCTACTTGGTCTTCTGTTCATACCTTTTGCTAGTTTTTTGTAAGGTTGTTCTGCGGGCTTTAGCGGATGCTGTTTTTGGCCGTAAAGTTCTACAAGAGGCAGGGGTTTTCATTTGTGCATTTTTGCCTATTGGGATCCCCACCCTTTTTGGACACTGCTATTGGATGTCCCAAGTGTAATGAATATTTCCGAAGCAGGGTGTGAGACATACTTTACTCACCTGTAAAATGGGTATTGTAAGTATGTCTCACACCCTGCTTCGCCCCGCCCTGAGTTGTATCTTGGATCCTCTTTGGTGTTACTGTTTTTCTTGTAGTTTTTATTTGCTCTTCCTGGTCCCCTTACAGCTTTCTTATACTGGGAGGTCCCAGGTATTTTTGGGCCGGGAGGGGCTTTTTTTCTATTAATCTCTGCAGAAGTTCGCCCTCTACTGGACATAACCCAAGTGTAATGAATATTTCCGAAGCAGGGTGTGAGACATACTTACAATACCCATTTTACAGGTGAGTAATCACAAAATGGTATTTTTACAATGCCTCTTCTTCACCCAAGACAACTTGTGTCAGGTGGACTTTATTACTAGGCCTGCCATACCAGACACATTGGTGCCTTGTAAGACTGTAGACAGGACCGCAGGTGAACCTGGTAACTTAAAATGTAAGTCCCCATAATATTGTCTGTTTGGAAAGTTTTTGAATGAAGGCCTGTATTTTACATAAAGGTTAACATTAATAAAGAGACTGACACACACAAATGCAGTTTATTGAAAAACAGGACTACAAAATCCTAAAAAATTAAATAAATTATATTTTAAACCAATAAATATGTTGCTTTCTGACTGGGCCCAGGGGCACTCCAGCAGAAGGGGGAGTAGAGGCAGGGTTTGTACACCACACCCCGGCCCCCTTACTCATTAATATAGAGTCTATAAAATACAATTCTGTGAAACACACCTGTAGAATTGTTTTTGAATATATCCAGTCCAGGTCGTCCCAGAAGTGATGACAGTTGGGTAGTCCACCACCAGGTGGCGCACTCACTGCAAGATCCAGAGCTGTAACTCCTCCCCACCCCCTATAAAAAGAGCTGTCTCCATAGAATTCCCACAATGTCAAAAAGCAGTAAATGAGACAGGCCGGGAGGCCAAGAAACCATGTTAACTCACATAGTTTTTTGTTGGAGAGAGTACATGGTGAAGCTAAGGCCAACGGTCCAATACAAAAAGGTAATCACCATAACAGGCAGACAGGAGATAATGAACCAAGGGCGGGGTGGGACGACCTGGACTGGATATATTAAAAAACAATTCTACAGGTGAGTTTCACAGAATTGTATTTTTCACTATATCCAGTCCAGGTCATCTCAGAAGTGATGACAGTTGGGACATCCAAAGCAGTGTCCATTTAGGGCAGGAGCCCCAGTGCAGAACTTTTCACTCTGTGGAGTTTCAGCCTGTGTGAGAGCAGCTTGACATAAGTGCAGCAGGAAGTGTGTAGTTTTAAAAACTGCAGTAGTTACATTGGATTTGGTAAGTAACTGTATTTGAATCTTCCTTTTATAAGTCAAAAGTGTACTGTTTTAATTTGTCTTAAATGTGATTTGGATAGTATTGCATTGGTAGTAAAAGTTTTGGTTTTGGCCTGTTGCTGTTTGCTAAGCAGGTGTTGATTAAATAGGGTGGGTTCTAATTAACATAGCAAAAGAGCTAGCAATCTCTCATTAGCTTAGCTAAGAGGGGATTGTATATAAACAGGTGAGCTGCTCTGTGGAGTTTCAGCCTGTGTGAGAGCAGTTTGACATAAGTGCAGCAGGACAGAAGTGTGTAGTTTTAAAAACTGCAGTAGTTTGAAAACAGCAGGGGTTGTACACAAGAAATAGTGGTGAATACAGCATTTACTTTTTAGCCGTACCTATTCTTATTATCTAGAATGTCTGGTTTGGTGCAGTGTAACTCTTGCCATTAACCATTCACAGGAAGATCCAAGCAAAGAAGGGGGTGCCCCCTGACAGGGCCCTTGAATATGATCAGCTCAAGAGGAACCACCTTACCAAGGGGGAATGAGCACAGACCAAGCCCCAGGGGTGCTGGAACCCCATGTAGGATCAATAACCTACTGTGCCGAAGAGCCCAAGGGCTCGGTGTTTAAGGGACATCATCTGATACGCCACCAACGGGCCCACCAGCTGCAATCCTGCCTGGTGAAAGTAAGATGTCAGCAAAGGGGGGCAGAGCCCCCGTAACCAGGAGTCCACTTGTTGCCAAGGAAGAAGGCTCAAGCCTGAACCAAATCCAAGGAATGGAGAGAGCGGATAAGGGACCAAGAGGGATTGAGGTGACTGAGCACCCATCCAGTAACTCCCAGGGGACACCGCTGGCCGACCAATCCACTCGGCCTGACGTAGAGATTGGGGAGTAAGGAAAGACGACCCAGTAGGTCCTAATGCGGACGCCCCCCCCAGGCATGTCCGAGACATCACCCCCATTCGCGCCATGGCGAGTAGCCTGGGAGCGAAAGAGAGGTCACAAACAATGCCTCAATCCGCAGGGTTGGTCCTGCAACACCGCCTAGTAACTGTCTTGGTGTCCAGCAGACACAGGGGGAACTAAGAAGATCTAGAACGCCACAGGAGGCCGGAAGCCCCCCTTGCACAGAGGGCGCCTGTGTCCCAAGACAGAGATGTCATATAGGGACTACTTGTGAGAGTAGAATTGCCAGGCCTACCATAGGCCAGCGTGGCCCAGACTGCCTCATACTGTTGAGGGAAGGAGGAAGGTTAATATAGAGGCCATAGCCCCATTCTGTTAAGGGCAACCTGTAAGTAAGCCCAAACTCTGTAGGCCTAGTACGGCCTGCACCAATTCCTGAGGGAAAAACAGGGGCTAGAAGCACCCTGACAACCACTGAGAGGTACCGCCCAGCAAATGCTATCCTGTGTCCAGGGGGAACTACCTCCTGGAACCACCAGAAGGAGAATGTACATTCATAAATAGGAGACAGCTGCTGCAGCAGTACCCTCGCCCAGAAGGGCGAGGGCATCCCTTCATGCTTGGGAGGTCTTGGCAGATTTGGACTTAGTCCTGCCAGAGGGCCCGGGGCATTGCCTGCCCACCCCGTGGTGGAAATCCACACCGAACAGTTTGAAGCACACCTCAGGTTCGCGTTTGACACTAACGTAGGGAGGTGGAGGGGTGGCCCTGCCCCGGGGAGGCCGGGACGGCCTTCTGCGTAGGGGTGCCTTACCCTTTTTTCCAAAAAGGTCCAAACGGGCCCCAAATAGTCGCCGTCCTCTGAAGGGAAGGCCAGTGAGAGCCTTATTCTAAGCATACATGGGTATACCTCCGCCTTCAGCGCCGTGCACTGCAGATCATGAAGAAAACAAGCTCCTCCCGGCCCTACATATACCGGAGGACCTCCCACAATCCCCAGATTTCTCTGCAGTGCTGAAACTGCGAAGACATGAAGTATCACGCTCTCGCAGGCGAGCGGCCCTGCGGGACTATTTCCACCCGTCCTCATTGTGAATTAATGCCTCCCAGCCTGGGCTGCGTGGGTTGGGTGAAGGTAGGCAGCACCTGGTGTGCTTATGGAGCTAGACTCCACCGCAATTCCCCAACCATAGGGTAGGCGGTTTAGGCTGATGGTGAGCCTCCAAGGGATGCCCCTCCCGCATTATTGTCCCGTACCCCGCGTAATGCTGGACCCTATTATCAGGTCGCCATTCTCCCTCTTTTCCCCGTCCACTTAGAGGGAAAAGAAAGGGGGGGGGGAGGGTACGCGTGTGGCCATCCCAGTGTACCGGCGTGTCACGCTCGTGGCTTCTATTCTGCCCTTTATTAGCTCAGAGATGTCAGGGCCGCGCTGCTTGCTCCTTATTTCGGCCGCCCCTGTGTGTTTTTTACTTGATTGCCACTTAATATTGCCGCGGTGCCCGCGCTTATTGTCGGTGTCCGCTCTATGGTACGTTAGGCCTGCTGGTTGCATCCTTGCCTTATTTTTTACTTCAGAGCTTCGCGCTCTTTAGAATGGGCGGGGCCTTAGTCCGGCGCGCTTCGCGTCACGGCGGAGTATTTAGCCTGCTCTTCGAGCTTCGCCGGGCGCCATTTTGGTTAGCTTCCCGCGCACGCTTCGTGGCGGTCTCCTCCTCCACTTGAGCTGTAAGTGCCCTTGCGGGCGAATCCCTCTCATTGTCTGCCCATCTGCGCATGTTCCTGACATCTCTTTCCCATTGTGTCTTTCAGATGCTGAGTTTCCGGTGGCCTCATATACATATATACCTATATACCTATTCATATATTTACTATATACGTATACATTGCTATACTCATACGTATAAGGAGCGGGCCTTCCCAAAATCTCCCACATTGATCAGCGGGTAGTTGGGGCATCCAGGGTTGCTTACGGCATAAATCCCTATCGACATCCTATATTTAAACAATCACCATATAGAGGCATCTCAGGATTGTGTTACCGGGGTCCCCCCCCCCCCCCCCCGGGACAGGACCGGCTGTGTATAGCCCCGCCTCCTCCCGCTGTCAGTGAAGCCGGAGCGGCGGTGTTTTTCTTAAAGTTCCTGCCTCGCGTGGGTGCTCCCAGCCCGCCGGCAGGGCACCTGCGGATCTCGCGTGGGTCTGCCTAGTCCCGCAATGCATTTGGCTTAAGTTTGGGATTTTTTTTTTTATGACAAATTTTACCGGCTCGTGGCCGGGACCTTACCCGGGCAAATAGCCTCCCGCCTCGTCCCACTCCCCCTGTAGCCTCCGGAGCGGGAGTTTTTTTCAAACTTGCCGCCATTTCGCGCATTCCCGCGCGGGGGCCCCTACAGCCCCCAGAAGGGCCCGCTCATGCCTCGGGGGGTCCCCCTAGCCCCGCTCTAACTTTGGCTTAATTTTGGTGTTTTTTAAAATTTTTTGACAACTTTCACCGGCTCCTGCAAAAAGCATGGTCGCGGTGATCTCCCGCCCGGCTTAATAGCCCCGCCTCCTCCCGCTGTCAGTGAAGCCGGAGCGGCGGTGTTTTTATTAAAGTTCCTGCCTCGCGCGGGTGCTCCCAGCCCGCCGGCAGGGCACGCGTGGGTCTGCTGAGGCGGACGGGGCACGGGTCTGCGCGTCATGTTCTGAACAGACGCTGGAATTGCGAGCGACGCTTGCGGTTGTACCTCGCTCCTTCTCCCCCCTTCCCTAAACCTCACTCCTGCTGAGTCTTGTACAAGTGGCGAGTTACAAATAGATTCCTCCCCTAGACGGCCCACGCTGGCCCAGATTGTGGAAGGTTTGTCTGGCCGGATCAGCCGAGATAGACAACGGCCTTGTACTCCCGTGGCTTCGGCCTGTGCTATGGGCTCTGAGGAGTCCTTTTCTACACGTGCTAGCGCCACGTCGGAAGAAGGGGACCTGTTCTCTGACCTAGGCTCCTCTGACGAGAGACCGAGGGGTCAGGATGATGCTGGTCAGGATGACTGGGACCAGCTTGATATTGGCGGGATGCTACTCAGGATTTTTAATGTATTGTCCGTTTCGCCTCCCGGTGCGCTCTCCAGGCCGAGAGGGGGGGCACTCTCATACTGCGCCTGCGCGCTTGGAATTTCTCGAGCAGGCTCACTTCCATACTCTTGTACTTAAAGGGTGGGAATGTCCCGCTGCTCTTCAAAAGACCCCGGAGGACTGGGCTTGGAAATACCCTTTTCCCCCCCGAGATAGTAGATACTTGGTCCTCGTCCCCATTAGTGGACGCTCCGATTATTGGGGTCCCCAACCCCCCTTCCATCTCCGGCTTACAGCTCCCTGCAGGATGCCGAGGATCGGCGTATCGATAGGCTTGCTTCCCATGCCTTTGCCTGCACGGCGCTGCGCCCTGTCTGTGCCGCGGCTATCACGGCAGTGGCCGCTAAGACTCTTATAAGAAAGATACTGGAGCATCAGCCTGAATACTTACCCTGGGAGGTGTTTTACGCACTCTCGAGCTGCGATATTTTTGTTAAATTCATCCTTTTGGCCTTGGATGACACCATCAAAATGTGTGCGAGGACTTCTGCCCAAGTGGTAGCTATACGACGCCTACTCTGGCTTCGTCAGTGGGGGGCAGACGATGATGCTAAAAGGATCTTGACGGGGCTTCCCTTTAGAGGGCATCGCCTGTTTGGGGCACGTCTGGACTTATTTGAGAAACAGGACAGTCCACCCAGTCAGAGGCGCCATTGCGCCCCCCGCGGAGCAGGGATACCCCTCCTCCTCCTCCATATCATTCTGTTAAGCAGGAACCGGGGTTGCCCCCTGCTGGGTCTGGTTCGGTATCCTGTCCCAGGAGTGACGTTCAATGCCCGGGGCCCTCCGGTCGGGCTAAGCCCATTTCCTTCCCTGAATTCCCTCATGCATGATGGGACGCCCTCACCCACCTGGGCACAGCACCTTACCCCTATCAGGAGGCATCCTGCCTCGCTCTGGTGGCCTTAGGGGATAGTTCCTCCAGATATGGAACGGTGTTTTCTGGGTGGCCCTTCCCTGAGTCGGTTGGGAGGACTATGGTTCCATGCCCTTCTTCGGGCATGGGTGCAGGCTTAACTGGGCCTGTCAGGTATGGCTTCCCTGCAGAACGCCATTATCACATAGCAACTGGGGCCCCTGAGCGGGTCTGCCCCTCTCTCCCTTCAAGGTTGAGGGAGTCTATCTGCCTAACCCCTAGGGGGATGTGGCATCTGTACCATAAGCTTTCGGCCTGGCGCCCTTTACAGGGCTGTCTGTGCCCCATGCCCCAGGGGTCCTCTGGCCGCTGGTGGCGTGTTCGGATTTCTTTCTAGGCTCTAAGGAGCCTTCTGGATACTGAGCCCTCTACGGCTGGGTATTGGTGATCACTGACACCGTTGAGACTTAAACTAAGCCCCCAGTTGCGCCCTTGTACGCACTGGGCTCAGGAAGGGTGTGATGACTCACACGGCACAAAGGGGCAATTTACAGGGGACCTATCAGGCCCTCCTGTTCCCTCACGAAGCGGTTGTGGGATGGAACTTGACAAAACCGGAGCTCTACTCTGCTCCACCCTCTAGTTCCTGGATTGCACCGGGAGTAGGCTTCACCCAGTGCCTTTTTTTCCTTGGCTATAAGGAGTTTACAGGTATGAGACCTCGGGTCCTCCGTCCTGTATAGTGATTCCTCCAGACCGCTTTGCTTCTGGTGAGCTGATTGGCGGCTCGTCCTTTGACACCACTTGTCTCGGATCTTTGGGCTCTGAGGTGAGTTAGCCATTAGCCCTGGATGAGGGGTTTGCACCCTGGGTCTGGGTCTGCTTACCTTACTCCTTGTGGAGGCGGTTATTCTTCTACTGGTTACTCGATAGTACCGTGGGGGAGCATTCCATACTCTTTGCTTTTCCCTGTTGGTTACCATGGTACCTAATCTGGCAGGATGACAAAGGGGGGCTATTCTTCTGAATCCCCCGGGGGTTCCTAGGAAGGGACCTTGAAGGTTCTGGTTTCCTAGGTGAATTTTGGTCATAAGGAGCACGTTGTGGGTCCTAGTTGGGGACTACACCTTCTTGTACCCGTCCATTGGGGGACTTTTTGCCTTAATAGGACAGTGGTTGCTCCTTGTTCCTGCGGAATTCTTGGGCCTGGATCTATTCCAGGGGAGCCCTGATTCCTTAGGGGACTTGATATTCCTTGTCCTTCCTGAAGTATCCCTCCCTTGGGAGGTTCTCTGTTGTGCCTCTGGGCTCACACTGGCAGGGTTCTGTGGGACCCCGCCTCTATTACAGGGGTCTACCCCTGTTATTGGCCAGATTGGTCTGCCCTGGTTGGGGCTAGTGGTTCTGGCTGGGTAGTTTACTTGAAGATGTTATACCCCTGCCCTACCGGGCGTGGGGAGAGCTTGCGCTAGTCCCTGATGACAAGCAGCACCTTATGCTTGGGGCCTGGGAGGCCCAGTGGGGTGTGGGTTCTCAGGGAGTTCTGCTGAGTACAGCTGGACGGTAAGTTCCCTCATGAGGACTATTTTTAACATGGTGCCTTTACTTTAGACCTACTTTAGCGTTGGCAGGACTTACCCTGCCGGAGATGACAGATCTCGGGGTGTCTTGTTCCTTGGAGGCTCTGGATTTTGTCTTCCTCCTTATTTTCTTCCTTCTACCACGCTGGTTTAGCTTATGTTGTCCCTATGCTATTCGCTGGGTCTAAGCTCCTTCCCTGGCGGGATGGTATCTGCTCCTGGGATTAGGGTCCTACAAGCAGTGTTTGGTATGGGCTCACTACTTGACTCGGTCTATGGTTGGGGCCTGATCTGTTCTTCTATTACGAGACCTGATCCAATCTTTTGTTTGCATTCCTCAGGGTCTGCTCAGGTGCATTCCTGGGGGATCCCTAGTTCCCCCTTTGGGGGAGGACTTATTCTGAAGCCCTACCAAGGGTTCTCACAGGTCTTAGTCAGGTCCCTGTCTGACCTGCTCCTTCCATCAGGTTGCTCTTCTGGGGAGGTTACTCCAGGCAGTGGTGTGCCATAAGGAACGGCACTATTGGTGGTCCTAGTCATTATATATATATTTCTTATATATATATGCATACCTTGGTATAGATCTATATACCATGAGGTGAGGGTACCCGCCTCACACTAAGTTGGATTCAGGCGTTATTTCGTCCTTTCTGCCTTGGACGGATCCTCTGGTCTTGGGACTATGATCTAGATTACTATGAGATGAAAGGGATCTGTGCCCCTCTACTGGGGTTAGAGATCTGCCGGAACTGTCTTGTCCCTGATGGGATCTTATCTTGGGGTCTATCGGTGCCCCCTTCTTGAAGTACCGGATTGACTGTTTCCATGGATTAAGGGCCCTCTGGCCTGGTCCTATTTGGTTGGTCGTCCTTCCGGACCTGTAGGACTCTTTCGGCTCTGCTGAGTATTGTTGTTAGCACTTCTGTTATTTCTGTCTGCGACCTGGACATGTATTCCCCGTTGGGAAAAGTTTTGAGTTACCATGGCTACCTCCTCTTGTAGCGGCATGGTTAGGCAGTTATTTTGGCCTATCCTTCTAGAGGAAGATTCTTCCTCCCTATTGTTTTTCGTTCTTTTACTATTAGTGCTTGGCTTGCCCTGTAGCACTATGTTCTGGCATCAAGCTGGCTAGTCCTCTGCTTGCGCTCAGTCCTCCCTTTACAAGGTTCAAAGGTTGAGGTTAGAGCATTGCTCTCGTCATTGATAGCATGGTTAAGGGTGACAGCGCTTTACTGTTGGCTGTGCCTTTTCACGGGGATCCCACCCTATTGTGGACACCGCTATTGGATGTCCCATACGTTATGAATATGTTCTGGAGCAGGACGTACTGTATGCTTAGAATAATACAATTCTGTGAGAATCTCACCTGTAGAATTGGTATTATATGCATACAGCACATCCTGCTCCACCCCACCCTGGTTTCACTTTGTTCTGGATCCCCTGTATGGTGATTGTACTCGGTGTTTTTGCCAGACATTCTGGGTGGTTTGTTTCTCCTGGCTTCTCTTCTCACTGCTTTTCAATGCTGGGGATTGTGGGAGGTCCTCCGGTATATGTAGGGCCGGGAGGAGCTTGTTTTCTTCATGATCTGCAGTGCACGGCGCTGAAGGCGGCGGTATACCCATACGTTATGAATATGTTCTGGAGCAGGACGTGCTGTATGCATATAATACCAATTCTACAGGTGAGATTCTCACAGAATTGTATTTTTCGTAGCATCGTCAGCACCCCACTGTCGCAGCCAGACCAGGCGGTGAATAGCTACCACAAGGGCAGAGGTTCTAGCACACATCTTAATGGTGTCATCCAGCGCTGAGAGGATGTACCTCACAAACACATCACAGTCTGATAGCCTATTAAACACCCCCCAGGGGAGGTCCTCAGGTCGGTGGTCAAGTACTTTTCTAACAAGAGTCCTGGCGGCCACCGCAGTGATGGCCGCGGCACAGACTGGGCGCAGAGCCGTCCCTGCACACGAAAAGGCATGGGAAGCCAGTCTGTCAATGCACCGGTCCTCAGCATCCCGAAGGGTACGGTAATAAGGAGCCGTCATGAAGGGGGGGGGGGGGGGTTAGTAACCCCTATAATCGGTGCATCCACCACAAGAGGTGCTGACCAAAAGTTAACCACATCAGGAGGGAAAGGGTACTTCCAATCCCAGACCCCTGGGACCCCTTTAAGTTTACAAGGCGATTCCCATTCTTGGGATATAAGATTCTGGAAATGATCCTGTTCCAGGAACTCCAAGCGCGGCGGCGCTGTGTGGAAACTCTCCTTCTTAGGTTTGGGAGCTTCTCCAGGAGGGGAGATTGACAAAATCTTAATAAGAAGTTCATCTGTGTCACACAGGCCCCAAGAACCGGGCCCAGAATCATCACGGCTCCCGGGCATCTCATCCGAGGAGCCCGAATCTGAGAAATAGCTCACCTTCCTCAGAAGGATCAAGGTCCTGCATATCAGCAGAGTCATCTGTATCGTTAGGAACCGGAGAGCCAGGAGGCGTCAGGGACCGCTTCTTACCAGGGCCCATACGCTCCGCCAATCCAGACAGTACCTGCTCTGCCGTAGGCAGCATGTGCGGCATGGCTTGCTGGTCATCCCCGCTCGAGTGAGACTCATCAGGAGTGAGGTTTAGGTCCACTGGCAAACCTGATTGCAGGGTCAGTGCCTGTTCAGCACACGGTCCACAGACCTGTGCTCTGTCAGCATCAGCATGGGGCTGACCACACACCGCACACAGCCGGTCATGTCCCAGAGGGACCCGGGTACATAATTCTGAGATGCCTCCATATGGTGATTATCTGAGCAGTATGCTCAGGGGGCACAACCTGAAGCTAGTCGGGGGGAAGATCAGGAGCAATGTTAGAAAATATTATTTTACAGAAAGAGTAGTAGATGCTTGGAACAAACTTCCAGCAGAGGTAGTTGAAAAATCAACAGTCACTGAATTTAAACATGCCTGGGATAAGCACACATCTATCCTAAGATAAAGAGTACATACAGTATACACATAAGGGCAGACTAGATGGACCGTATGGTCTCCTTCTGCCGTCAACCTTCTATGTTTCTAACAGCAAGTAGTTCATCTCACTAACGCCTGAAGCACCTTTCGGCCAAAAGCAGCGTCAGCTGAGGCCCTAACATCAACCTTAAAAAACTTTGTAAAGGTATGAACAGAAGACAAAGTAGCAGCCTTACAAACTTGTTCAACAGAGGCCTGGTGCTGAAAATCCCAGGAAGCACCAATAGCTCTAGTAGAATGAGCTGTAATACGAAAAGGGGGATCCTTCCCCTTGGCAGAATATGCTTGCACCACCGCCTGTCTAATCCACTTACTGAGAGTGGACTTGGCCGGAGGTAAACCCTTTCTGGAATCTTCAGTGAGAACAAAGAGTGAATCAGACTTCCTGAAGGATTCAGTCGCAACCAGGTAGTACTTAAGGGCTCTGACCACTTCCAAGGCATGGAGGGTGCTTTCTCTAGAATTAGATAGTTCTGGACACAGGGAATGCAAAACAACTTCCTGATTAAGATGAAAGGGAGAAACGACCTTAGGCAATAAATCAGGTTTAAAGAGAAAAACCACCTTATCCTTATGCCGCTCATAGTAAGGAGGCTTCATACAAAGAGCGGCCAGTTCTGACACACGGCGCACCAAGGTGATAGCCACCAAAAAGACTACCTTTAGGGTCAAGACAGACAATGCAGCGTCGCACAAAGGGAAGACCCTGGAGAGCAGAAAACACCAAATTCAAATCCCACACCAGTAATACATGCTTACGTGATGGACAAACATGGGTAACTCCTTGGAAAAAAGTCCTGATCAGTCTGATTGGCAAAGGATCTTTGGAAGAAGATGTCCGAGACCTGGCCCTTGAGGGTGCCCATCTGTAGACCCAAGTCTGAGCAGTGTTGTAAAAATTCCAAAATCCTAGAAATAGAAAAAGTGCGACAAGGTAAACTATTGGATTCACACCAAGAAATGTAGGCATGCCAAACTCTGTAGTAAATCATGGAAGACGACTTCTTCCACGCCTGAATCGTGGTCTGAACAACCGTGGCAGACAGCCCCTTTTCAGTTAGGATTGGGGTTTCAATAGCCAGGCCGTCAAAGGCCGTGTCTGTAAATTGGGGTGCTGCAGCGATCCCTGAGAAGCCCTGGGTTGTCGGGCATGATGTAACGAACGAGTGACATCTGAACTATGTCCGCGAACCAACTCCGCCTCGGCCAGCGAGGAGCAACCAGGATGGTTGGTACCCCCTGGGCTATCTGCGCAGCACTCGGCCCAGGAGTGGAAACTGAGGAAATGCATAAAGGAGCCTGAACTCCGTCTACGGAATCGCCAGAGTGTCTGTGGCGAAGGCCAGAGGATCTCTTGACAGGGAGACAAACCTTGGAAGATTGTGAGTGTCTGGACGCAAACAGGTCCACGTCTGGCTGACCCCAGCGGAGACACAGAGCGTGAAAGATCTGGTTGCTGAGAGACCACTCCACCAGACGAGAAGTCCCCCCTGCTCAGGGAGTCTGCCTCCTGGTTTTCTACCCGGGGGATGTAAACCGCCGAGATGCAGGGAACATTCTCCTCGGCCCAAGTCAGAATCTGGGACACCTCCTGAAGGACTCGCTTGCTCAGAATCCCGCCCTGGTGATTGATGTAGGCGACAGCCGTCTGATTGTCCGAGTGGACCTGAATCGCACGACCCCTTAGATGGGGAGTCAATTGGATAAGCACCAACCGAATCGCCCTCCTGCGGCCCCCACTGACCCTGGAACTTCAGCGTTTGCCAAAAACATCCCGAAGAAATCTTGAGAGTGGCCAGACTGCCAGCTTTATCTTGTACCTGGAGGACACCACCTCCTGAATTCACCAATCCGAGACATGCTGTCTCCATATGTGAGCAAAAAGCAGCAGCCGTTCCCCCCCCACCCGGATGGGTGAGGGCGCCTCCTCATGCCTGAGAGGGCTTGGCAGGGGGTGTGGATTTAGCTCCCCAAGAGGGATTGGGTCGACCTAGCTCATTATCCCCAGAAGCCTCCATTAAGGTGATTATGGTGATAAAAAAATACAGGTTACAAGGCACTAACGGCCCAAACCTAAGTGACCCCCAATTTAGTCCCTCTTTTTAGTAATCCCTCTTTAAGGGGAGAGGGTGTGGAGAGAGGGGGGTGTAGGAGACCGGGAGGAACCACAACCCTCAGCTGGCAATGGAAAGGGGGCCCACCTGGAAGCCACAAATGGAAGGATTCATGAGCATCCCACAGCACATGCACATCAAAATCCAACAGAGAAAAAAAACAGAGGGACTCACGGAACCGGGGGGGGGGGGGGGGGGGTCCGGGAGGCAGGCACCAGAAGCGGCGAAAACTGCTGAGGTCGTCAGCAGTGGGGACCCTCAGCAGGGTCCGCAAGTGACACAGTGAGCAGCAAGGAAAATGGTGCCTGAGCGCTGCAAGGCCGAACCTCGAGGGGCGGGCTACGCAGCAATGACGCAAAACGCATCACCGCGCAGCCCTTCCCCCCCACTGCGGAAACAAAAAGAGGCGCCCGCAGCGCCTAAAATGGCGCTGAGAGCGCAGGAAGGGGGGGGGCGGCCCACGGAGGACCCCCTCCGACGCGGAGCACCCGCACCACATGCCGAGGCCTCGCCTAGAAGAAGGCCTCGACCAACGCCGCTCCCGCCCCCCCCTCACAGCTACAAGATGGAGGGGAAGGAGAAGACGTGAGGGAACAAGGGAAGGGGAGTATGCACAGCTGCCAGCAACAACAAAGTCTGAGGTAAAAAAAAAAAAAGACGTAAAAGTGAGGTAAAAAGCACAACATATGAAAAATACAATTCTGTGAAATACTCACCTGTAGAATTGATATTATAAGTATACAGTATGTCCTGATCCAAATGTAATACTTACACTTAGGGTTATCCTCTGCCAGATGGCGCTGCACTGCAGAGACATGCAAAACAGGCTCCTCCCGGCCCCTCAAATACCCGGGGACCTCCCACAAATCCCCAGCATTGAAAAGCAGTGAACGAGAAGCCGGGAGAATTTAACAACCCAAACTGGTAACTATAAAAATGATAACAATCACCATACAGGGGATCCAGAACAATGCAAAACCAAGGGTGGGGTGGAGCAGGACGTACTGTATACTTATAATATCAATTCTACAGGTGAGTATTTCACAGAATTTTATTATTCTTAGTATACAGTACGTCCTGCTCCAAATGTAATACTTACACTAGGGACATCCAATGGCAGTGTCCAAACAGTAGGGTGGGATCCCCAACAAAAAGGTAACAGCAGACAGTTTAAACCACTGCCGCCTGCAAAACCTTGTGGCCAAAGACAGCATCAGCTGAGGCCCTAGCATCAACCTTGTAAAACTTTGAAAAGGTATGAACAGAAGACCAAGTAGCGGCCTTGCAAACTTGTTCAACAGAAGCCTGGTGCTGGAAGGCCCAAGAGGCACCAATAGCACGAGTAGAATGAGCAGTAAGGCGAAAGGGAGGACTCTTCTCCTTAGCAGAATAGGCCTGAATCACGGCCTGACAGATCCATTTGCTAATAGTAGATTTGGCAGGAGCCAAACCCTTCCTGGACCCAGAAGGGACCACAAAAAGAGCATCAGTTTTCCTGAAGGACGCAGTGACTACCAGGTAATACTTCAGACACCTGACCACAACCAAGGAACGCAAAACCCTCTCCTTAGCGTTGCTAGGATTAGGGCACAATGAAGGAAGAACAATATCTTGATTCAAATGAAAAGCAGACACCACCTTAGGCAGAAAGTCTGGCTTAAACCGGAACACCACCTTGTCCTGGTGTCTCATAGTATGGGGGCTGAATAGACAAAGCCGCCAACTCAGACACACGCCTGATCGACGTAATGGCCACCAGAAAGACAACCTTGAGGGTAAGTACAGCCAGAGCAGCATCCTGTATAGGCTCAAAGGGAGCACCCTGCAAGGCAGACAAAACCAAGTTCAAATCCCGAACAGGGACCACAGGTTTACGTGGGGGACGCACATGAGTAACCCCCTGGAAAAAGGTCTTAATCAAAGAATGCTGAGCAAAAGACTTCTGAAAGAAAACAGACAGGGCAGAAACCTGACCCTTCAGAGTACTGAGTTGGATTCCCGACTCCAACCCATGCTGTAAGAACTCCAGAACCCTGGGGACTGAATACACCCGACAGGGAAGAGACCTAGACTCACACCAGTCAATGTAGGTACGCCATACCCTGTAATAGATGGAAGAAGTCTTCCTAGCCTTCACCATGGTATCAACCACCGAGGCAGACAAGCCTTTCTCCATCAAGATGGAGGTTTCAGCAGCCAGGCCGTCAAAGCCAGAGTTTGTAAATTGGGATGGCGTAATGGGCCCTGAGTGAGCAGATCTGGCACCCCTGGCAGAACGTACTGGTCTACTGCCATCTGCACATGTCTGCGAACCACACTCTTCTTGGCCACCAGAATCGCCGGCACTCCTTCCAGAGCAATCTTGCGCAGAACCCTGCCCAGCAGGGGGAATGGATGAAAGACCTACAGGAGCCAAAATTCCTGCCATGAAATGGACAGAGCATCCATGGTCAAGGCCAGAGGATCCTGAGACAGGGAGACAAAGGCCGAGAGCTTGTGATTGTGACACAGGGACTGGAATACCCTGTTGCAGAGGGACCACTCTCCCTGACGAGAGGTCCCCCTGCTCAGAGAGTCTGCCAGTAGATTCTCTGCCCCCGGGATGTACACAGCCGAAATGCATTGAACATTGGCCTCCGCCCATGTCAGAATCCGCGACACCTCCTGGAGGGCCCCCCTGCTCCGGGTCCCTCCCTGATGGTTGATGTAGGTAACCACCGTCCTGTTGTCGGAGCGCACCTGCACAGACAGACCCCGCAGGTGATTGGTCAACTGATCCAGTACCAACCTGATCGCCCGTAGTTCCAAAATGTTGTTGTTAGGTATGTGGGCCTCCTGAGGGCCCCACCTCCCTTGGAATCCCCCCCATCCTGACAGACTGGCATCCGTGGTGAACGTCTCCCAGGAGGGGTCCAGAAAGGATCTGCCCCCCAGCAAGTTCCTGTAGTCCAGCCACTACGAAAGGGACCGCCTGACCGGGGGGGGGGGGGAGCACACAGACCCCGTCCAGGGACGTTGGGTCCTTGTCCCAAACTGACAGAAGGTGAAGTTGTAAAGGCCTTAAATGGAACTGAGCAAAAGGCACCGCCTCGAAGCACGCCCCCATCAGGCCCACCAACTGTATTCCCTGCCTGAGAGAGGGATGGTGACACGACAGCAGGAACCTCATCTGCGCAATTAGAGCTTCCACCTTCTGTTGAGGAAGGAATATCCTTGACTGAACCGTATCCAGAATCATTCCCAGGAACGGGGTCACAGAGGAAGGGGACAGGGAGGACTTTGGGTGATTGATCACCCAGCCGAAGGACTCCAGGGTGGACACCACCAGCTGAGTGTCCACCTCTCAGTCTCTACGGCAGGCAGAGTTGATGAGAATGTGTCGTCCAGGTAGGGCAGCACACGGATGCCCCTTGATCTGATCAGAGACATCACCCCAGCCAACACCTTGGTGAACACCCTGGGAGCTGGAGACCAAATGGCAAGGCCACAAATTGGTAATGTTGATCTTCCAACGCGAATCTGAGGAACCTTTGGTGTCCTGAAAACACAGGGATGTGAAGGTAAGCGTCTTTGATGTCCACAGACGTCATGAAGTCCCCAGGGAGCTGATGGCCGAGCGCAGAGTTTCCATGCGAAAACGCCTGTTCTTGACAAATTTGTTGAGGATCTTTAAATCCAGAATGGGCCTGACTGACCTATCTTTTTTGGGAACTGTGAAGAGGTTGGAATAACCCCTTGCTTCTTTCTCTTAAAGGGACCCTGCAAATGACCCCCAGACCCAGAAGGCCTTGCACAGCCTGCACCAATACCTGAGCTGAGACAGGGTCCTGGGGGATCCGGGACCTGATGAATCTTGGGGGGGGGGGGGCGAACCACAAACTCTCGTAACCGGAGGACACTACCTCCTGAATCCACCAGTCTGAGACGTGATGCCTCCAGACGTGTGCAAAGTGCTGTAGCCGTCCCCCCACCCTGATGGGCGAGGGTGCCGCATCATGCCTGAGGGGGCTTGGGGGAGGATTTGGGCTTAGACCCCCAGGAGGAGCCAGGACGTCGTCCTCTGCCAGGAATCTGCACGAGCTCCCGCAAAGGACACCCCTTTTCCTTGTTTAGCACTACGGTAGGGTGGAGAAAAGGAGCCCTGGCTCCGAAAGGGCCGAGACTGCCGCCTGCGCTGGGGTAAGTTACCTCCTTTAGCAAAAAGGTCCCCAAACAGGCGTTGCCCCTTAAATGGAAGTCCAGTGAGGGCCTTCTTTGCAGCATTGTCGGCAGCCCACTGGGGCAGCCAAACCGAGCGGCGTATAGCCACCACCAAGGCAGAAGTTCTAGCACACATCCTAATGGCATCATCCAAAGCAGATAGGATAAAGTTTACAAACATATCACAGTTAGACAGTGCATTAAACACATCAGGTAGCAAATCATCAGGAGCACCATCAAGTACACTTCTGATAAGGGACCTGAGCGCCAAAGATGTAATGGCCGAGGCGCAGACCGGGCAAAGCGCCGTCCCCACAAATGTAAAAGCATGGGACGCCAATTGGTCAATGCACCGGTCCTCGGCATCCCGCAGAGTAGTAGAGTCAGGGGAGTGCATGACAGAGGTGTTAGACAGCCCTAGAATAGGGGCATCCACCTCGGTAGGGGATGACCAGCACTTGACCATATCAGCAGGAAAGGGATACTTTCTGTCCCAACTCTTAGGTACGCCGGGAAGTCTACTGGGACGTTCCCACTCCTTAAGCACGAGATTATTGAAATGAGCTTGCTCAGGAAATTCCAAACGAGCCTTAGCACTATGAAAAAGCTCACCCCTTTGCCTAGGAGCCGCAACAGGGGGGGAGATGGACAGAACCTCAAAAATCTGTACCAGCAGTCTGTCAGTATCATCCGGGGCCCAGGAGTCAGAGCCAGAATCGTCATGACCCCTGGGTCTCTCAACAGATGACCCTGAATCGGAGAACAGCTCTCCTTCGTCCGAGGGGGTATAGTCACATAAATGCAAATACTCATCAGATTCCATAGGAAAAAGAGTGACATCAGGGGTTAAGTGACGCTTTTTAGCAGTGGCCTTACGCGTTAAAGTATTAGCAATCAATTTTTCAACACTGGCCAGTCTAGCAGACACATCAGGCTGAGAATCCTCGCTTGTATGCAAGTCAATGGGAGTGAGACTCAAGCTTGGGGGAGTAGGTGAAGTGAGACGAGGTGCAGGCCCAGCCACAGGAGGGGCGGATTGCAACGTTAGCACCTGCTGTGCGCAAGGAACACAGACCCGTGCATTGTCACCACTAATAGGTGAGACCCCACAAGCTACACACAGCCGGGCTTGACATTATACTGAGATGCCTGCATATGGTGATTATTGGCACAATATGCCAGTAGGGATTGACGCTATAAAGCAACCCTGGATGCCCCAGTAACCCACTAGGGAAGTGGGAGTAATTATACTAGGCCCAACTATCAATTACACCGGGCCGGGAGAAGCCAATGGATTCACCCGTCTGAAAGACACAATGAAAAGAAGGGGTGTCAGAACCATACACACTAAAAAAATGAGTATAAAGCCGCGAGGGCACTTACGGACCGCGGTAAGTAGAACCGTCACACGCGCGCAGACCAGACAAAATGGCGCCGAGAGTACCTCGAAGGGCGGGCCAGAGCGAGCCGTGACGCAGAGTGCGCCAAGCCAGGCCCCGCCCCCCCGAAGAGCGTGAAGCCCACAGACAAGCAGCCAATGAGGTAACGCCGCTTCATCCAAATGAAGGAAAAGACGCGCGCGGCGGCGGCGGCATTTGCAAATAGTAAAAAGACAAGTCAGTGCGGCGGCTGACACCACATATACTAGTCAAAAAAAAAAACAAAACAGACAATATGCCGTATGCACGAATCACGATACACACTCACCCACCCCTCCTTCTTTTCCCCACGAAGGCTACCGGGAGAATGAGGGAGGATGGCGGCCCTTTGTACAGGACCCACCACTACATGAGGCATGGGGGCAATAATACGGGAGGGGCATGCCATAAGGCTCACCATCAGCCTATACCGCCTACCCTTTGGTGGGGGATTGCGGTGGAGCAGCGCTCCGTAAGCACACATGGTGCCGCCTACCTTCACCCAACCAGCGCAGCCCAGGCTGGGAGGCACATCACATGAGGAACGGGTGGAAATAGTCCAACAGGGCCGCAGGCTAATAGCCCTGCTCACCTTGCGAGAGAGTGATAGAAATCTGGGGATTTGTGGGAGGTCCCCGGGTATTTGAGGAGCCTGTTTTGCATGTCTCTGCAGTGCAGCGCCATCTGGCGGAGGATAACCCTAGTATTACATTTGGAACAGGACGTACTGTATACTAAGAATATAAAGCTAGTGGGCACAGATAAGGCATAAACCCCGGGTGGTTCCTCCCCCCCCCCCCCCCCCCCCAATAAGCTCACCATCGCCTATGGCCGACTACCCTTTAGGGGAGGGTCTGCGGCCCAGAGCCTAGCTCTTTGAACGCCTGACCCTGGCGTTCTCCCTACCTTCACCTGTCCCGTCAGCCAAGGCTGGGAGGCATAAATGAGTCCACAGGAACAGTGGAAATAGAGGCGCAGCGGCTGCTCAGCTGCAGTATCCAGAGAGAGTATCTAAGACTATCCTAGCAGCAGCTGCTGCAAGATGAATTCTGGGAATTCTATGGAGACAGCTTTTTTTTTATAGGGGGCTGGGAGGAGTTATAGCTCTGGATCTTGCCGTGACTGCGCCACCTGGTGGCAAACTACTTGACTGTCATCAGTTCAGGGACGACCTGGACTGGATATAGTGAAAAACCTACCCTAGTTTGAAGTCTAGCTCCTAGAATTAGGCATTGACATACCCTCTGATAGCAGTGTCCATGGCTGCTCTAGTAGGACATGTTACTGCTCTCTTTCACTAGAGAAACCAGGGGTAATGTAAGTAAATAAATGTTTTAAGTCATTGTCCAGGCAGAGTCATTATAAAATAAAGTTTCACCTCATATTGTGCTCTCTCCTATGATGGGAGTGGCAAGGGTGAGTGATGCAAGCATGCTTGTGTGCACTGCATTGTGAGCTGGACTGGAGCCAACATGAGCCTCTGGTTTGATTTGTGGGAGGAGCCTGGAGACAGGGAGAAGAAATTCCTCTTACTATTGGCGACGAGATTGTGTGGGACTGACACTGCATCGGGTAAACTGCCAGTTTGACTAGTCAATCACTTTAAAGAGACATTCCATGCAAATCATTATATTAGCCTACTTTCTGCTTGCCCAAGGTCACTATCCTAGTTTTTATATAATTTTCTGGATTTGGGGAAGTCCTCTATAATCACTTTACCCCTGGGCCAACTGATTCACACGGCTTCTTCTGTACCTGGCTCCTTCAGATGGCAATGGCTGGTCTGGGTATGTTTCCATGCCCCCAATCCGCGAGGACGCCTGCTCTCTTCTGAGAAAAGCACAGAAGTGAGCTGTAAAAAAGCAGAAGAGAGAACTAGCTGGCCCAGGGGTAAAATTGAGGGGGCATGTCTAACAGCCCACAGGCACACACTCCAACTGCAGCACTATCGGCTCTGAAGCGGTGAGTGCTCTTGTGCGACCATGAAGTACAGCCAAGTGTTCACCACTGGTATAGCAATGGACATTTCCTGCCAAACAACAAGACAGCCTGCTTCCTGACTAGAAAAAAGGGGTGAGCACGAAGCTGGCTGGAGAGTGTCATACGACTGTCAGTCTTGAAGCAGTAAGTTGTTTGGTTTTCTGTTTTTTTGCCCATGCAAGGACTTTAAGGATAAAATGCGTTGACTTTGTGTGTCGCATCGGCCCAGAAACATTGGATTTATGTACAGGTCCTTCTCAAAAAATTAGCATATAGTGCTAAAGTTCATTATTTTCCATAATGAAATGATAAAAATTAAACTTTCATATATTTGAGATTCATTGCACACCAACTGAAATATTTCAGGTCTTTTTTTGTTTTAATACTGATGATTTTGCCATACAGCTCATGAAAACCCCAAAATCCTATCTCAAAAAATTAGCATATTTCATCCGACCAATAAAAGAAAAGTGTTTTTAATTAAAAAAAAAGTCAACCTTCAAATAATTATGTTCAGTTATGCGCTCAATACTTGGTCGAGAATCCTTTAGCAGAAATGACTGCTTCAATGCGGTGTGGCATGGAGGCAATCAGCCTGTGGCACTGCTGAGGTGTTATGGAGGCCCATGATGCTTCGATAGCGGCCTTAAGCTCATCCAGAGTGTTGGGTCTTGCGTCTCTCAACTTTCTCTTCACAATATTCCACAGATTCTCTATGGGGTTCAGGTCAGGAGAGTTGGCAGGCCAATTGAGCACAGTAATACCATGGTCAGTAAACCATTAACCAGTGGTTTTGGCACTGTGAGCAGGTGCCAGGTCGTTCTGAAAAATGAAATCTTCATCTCCATAAAGCTTTTCAGCCGATGGAAGCATGAAGTCCTCCAAAATCTCCTGATAGCTAGCTGCATTGACCCTGCCCTTTATAAAACACAGTCGACCAACACCAGCAGCTGACATGGCACCCTAGACCATCACTGACTGTGGGGACTTGACACTGGACTTCAGGCATTTTGGCATTTCCTTCTCCCCAGTCTTCCTCCAGACTCTGGCACCTTGATTTCCGAATGACATGCAAAATTTGCTTTCATCAGAAAAAAGTACTTGGGACCACTGAGCAACAGTCCAGTGCTGCTTCTCTGTAGCCCAGGTCAGGCGCTTCTGCCGCTGTTTCTGGTTCAAAAGTGGCTTGACCTGGGGAATGTGGCACCTGTAGCCCATTTCCTGCACACGCCTGTGCACGGTGGCTCTGGATGTTTCTACTCCAGACTCAGTCCACTGCTTCCGCAGGTCCCCCAAGGTCTGGAATTGGTCCTTCTCTACAATCTTCCTCAGGGTCCGGTCACCTCTTCTCGTTGTGCAGCGTTTTCTGCCACATTTTTTCCTTCCCACAGACTTCCCATTGAGGTGCCTTGATACAGCACTCTGGGAACAGCCTATTTGTTCAGAAATGTCTTTCTGGGTCTTACCCTCTTGCTTGAGGGTGTCAATGATGGCCTTCTGGACAGCAGTCAGGTCGGCAGTCTTACCCATGATGGCGGTTTGGAGTAATGAACCAGGCTGGGCTTTTTTAAAAGCCTCAGGAATCTTTTGCAGGTGTTTAGAGTTAATTAGTTGATTCAGATGATTAGGTTAATAGCTTGTTTAGAGAACCTTTTCATGATATGCTAATTTTTTGAGATAGGATTTTGGGGTTTTCATGAGCTGTATGGCAAAATCATCAGTATTAAAACAAAAAAAGACCTGAAATATTTCAGTTGGTGTGCAATGAATCTCAAATATATGAAAGTTTAATTTTTATCATTTCATTATGGAAAATAATGAACTTTAGCACTATATGCTAATTTTTTGAGAAGGACCTGTACATACTGAACATGTCTTAATAAATCTACTGCTTTTAAGAGGACCAAAACCCACTGTGGAGTCTGAGACTCCAGGGCAGACATACTCGCTCCCCCCCCCCCCCCCCCCCAGGGCATCCAGATTCAGGTTGCCCCACTGTGTAAAACTCCCAAGGTCAGCCAGAAACTCGCCTTCTTTCTTGGTCCAACAGTGCATGTGCAAACAGTGGCCTCATCCCCGCTATCCCTTTAGCAGGGAGCGTGCCAGCGCCAGGCATTTGTGAATGGCTGGCGCAGGCATGCTTCCAGTTAAAGGGTAGAGGGAGATGTGTCCGCCAGCGTGCACAGACCCACTTGACTTAGACGAGCTCTTGGACGAAGGGCCGGGAGCGAATCAGAGTGCGCTGACTGGACGAGAGGCTGTACATGCGCTGTAGGACCTGTGAATAGTGAGCGAGATGGGGGGGTTTCACACAGCGGGGCATCCGCCAAAACCTAGGATATTCAAAATCCTGGGTTTTGGTCCACTTTAACTATTGAAGTGCTGACTCAGCTGATTTTGATTTAAAGATAATTTAGACAGTTTTCTTCTAATTTCCATGAGACCCATCGTATCTCTTTAGGTGGTTTTGAGAAATAACAGTGGCCTATTCCCACCTTTTAGACCTCGGATCCCCCCCCCCCACCACTAGCAAACCCTATCCATATGCTCCGATCCCTAAGGAACAGTACAAAAATGATCCATCTTCACCCAGGCCTAGAACACGGAAACTGGAGCTTCACATACTATGGCTCCCATTCCTTTGGTTGGCAGGACTTCCCTCTAAAGCCAGGAATCCTGAAAGGCACAGCTAGGAGGGCGTAGCTCCCACACGCATTATTCTGAACAAGGCATTGACGTTGTTGGTACGGATGGCATCCCTGCAGGCTGTGATCACTTGGACTTTAGGTTTACCCACTAAAAGACAAAAATAAAAAGCACTGAATCACAGCAAGATAATACCATTTTGTGAATACTCACCTGTAAAATGGGTATTATAAGTATGTCACAGACCCCGCTTCAAGAAATTCATAACGTGTGGGTAATACTGACCTGTAGAGGGCGATATGCAGAGATGCCAGGAAAAAAAGAGAGCCCCTCCCGGTCCATAAATACCTGGGACCTCCCACTCATTACCCAGTATAAGAACAGCAGTAAGGTAAGGGACCAGGAAGAGCCCAACACAAAGCATAACAACGCAAAGTTCACCATATAAAGGATCCAGAATACAAAAGGGCAGGGTGAAGCGGGGTGTGTGACATACTTATAATACCCATTTTACAGGTGAGTATTCACAAAATGGTATTATTCTAAGTATGTCACACAACCCGCTTCAAGAAATTCATAACGTGTGGGACATCCAACAGCAGTGTCCATAAAGGGCGGGGATCCAAAACAAGGCACAACTTAAACCACTGCAGCTTGCAGAACTTTGCGGCCAAACACAGCATCCGCTGAGGCCAGCACATCAACCTTGTAAAACTTGGAAAAAGTGTGAACAGAAGACCAAGTAGCAGCCTTACAAACTTGCTCAACAGAGGCCTGGTGCTGAAAAGCCCAGGACGCCCCAACCGCACGAGTAGAATGAGCAGTAACACGAAAAGGGGGTACCTTCCCTTTGGCAGAATAGGCCCCAACTATGGTCTGACGGATCCATTTACTAATGGAAGACTTGGAAGGCGCCAAGCCTTTTCGGGGCCCGGAGGGCACCACAAAAAAGGCATCCGTCTTACGAAAGGAAGACGTTACCTCCAAATAATACTTCACAACACGAACCACATCCAAAGAATGCAGGGCCCTCTCCTTGTCATTGCTGGGATTAGGACACAGAGAGGGCAGAACAATGTCTTGGTTTAGGTGAAAGGCAGAAACAACCTTAGGAAGGAAATCGGACTTGAAACGAAAAACCACCTTGTCCTGATGCCCCTCAAAGTACGGGGCTTGAATGGACAAAGCCGCCAACTCAGAGACATGCCTAACCGAAGTGATGGCTACCAAAAAGGCCACCTTCTGCGTAAGTGAAGACAAGGCAATATCATTCAAGGGCTCAAAAGGAGAATCCTGAAGAGCAGAAAGAACCAAATTCAAATCCCAAACAGGGAGCAAAGGTTTTCTAGGAGGCCGCACGTGCGTGACTCCCTGGAAAAAAGTCTTAACCAAAGGATGTAGGGCAAATGACCTTTGAAAGAACACCGCCAGGGCAGAAACCTGCCCCTTCAGAGTACTAAGCTGGAGCCCCAGGTCCAGACCATGTTGAAGAAACTCCAGGATTCTGGAGATGGAAAATTCCCTGCAATGCCCTGATCTCACACCAATCAATATAAGACCTCCAAGTCCTATAGTAGATATTAGAGGAAGACCGCTTCCTAGCACTGAGAGTTCGAATCACAGCATCGGAAAGACCTTCCTCCTTCAAGATGGAGTTTTCAGCAGCCACGCCGTCAAAGCCAGAGTTGGTAAATTGGGATAACGTAGTTGACCCTGGGTGAGCAGATCCGGCAGCAAGGGCAGAACGAACTGATCCTCTGCTAACCTTACCACATCTGCGAACCAAACCTGTCTTGGCCACCTTGGAGCCACCAGAATTGCTGACGCACCCTCCAGGGCCAGCTTGCGCACCACTCTGGCCACCAAGGGAAATGGAGGGAACAGATACAGAAACCCCAGATCCCTCCAGTTCAGAGACATGGCATCCCTGGTGATTGATGTAGGCGACCGCCGTCCGATTGTCCGACCTGACTTGAACCGGCAATACTTGCAACTGATGAGTCAAGCGAAACAGAACCATCCTGATGGCCCTCAATTCCAGAACATTGATGGACTCGTGAGCCTCCTGAGGCCCCCACAGTCCCTGAAACTGACGATCCTTCCAGAACCCCCCCCCATCCTGATAGACTGGCATCCATGGTGACCGTCTCCCAACAAGGGGCCAGAAAGGATCTGCACTCGACAGATTGATTGGATCCAGCCACCACTGAAGGGAGCACCGAACTCGGGGAGTCATCAGGAAGGACTGATCCAACGTCAGTGGCGACCCGTCCCAGGCCGCCAACAGATGGAGCTGGAGTGTCCTTGTGTGGAACTGAGCAAAGGGAACCGCTTCGAAGGAGGCTACCATCAATCCCACCAGCCTCATCCCCAGTCTGATGGCCGGACGAGGGATAGACAGGAGGAGTCGAACCAACTCCTGAATCAAGAGAACCTTGGACTGAGGAAGAAACACCCTGGCCTGGGAAGTATCCAGGGACATTCCCAGAAAAGACACTAGCCTGGAGGGAGAAAGGGAGGACTTGGGGTAGTTGATCACCCACCCGAATCTCTCCAGAGTGGACACCACAGTTCTGGTGTCCAATACCGCTTGGCTGAAGGAAGATGCCATAATGAGAAGGTCGTCCAGATAAGGGACAATGCGAATACCCTGGGCTCTGAGGAGAGCCATCACCCCGGCCAGCACCTTGGTGAAAACCCTTGGAGCCGAGGTAAGACCGAAAGGAAGTGCCACAAACTGAAAATGCCGATCCTCCACCACGAACCTGAGAAATCTCTGGTGCGCTGGAAAAATCGGCACATGCAGATAGGCGTCCTTGATGTCTACGGACGTCAGAAAGTCCCCCTGCCGAAGAGAATGGATAGCTGAACGCAGCGTTTCCATGCGAAATTTCCGGACGGACGAACCTGTTGAGGATCTTTAGATCCAGAATGGGTCGAACCGAGCCGTCCTTCTTGGGCACCGTGAACAGATTGGAATAAAAGCCCCGACCTGTCTGAGGGGGGGGCACTGGGCAAATAACTGCCATATCGAACAGAATCTTTACTGCCGCCTGGAGCTCCTGCGCGGCCAGAAGGTCCGAAGGCACCCGAGACCTGAGGAATCTGGGAGGGGGCCGGAGCTCGAACTCCAGCTTGTAGCCGGAAGTCACCACTTCCCGGATCCATCTGTCCGAGACCTCCCGGTCCCAGACCTGGGAGAAGTGTTGCAGCCGTCCCCCCACCCACATGGGTGAGGGCGCCCCCTCATTGCTGAGCTGGCTTGGCAGCGGGTTTGGGCTTAGAGCCCCAGCTGTATCCTGGGCGGGCACGTCCTCTGCCCCTGTTCCAGGAATCTCCTCTGGCTGCGGGGAAAACAATCCCTCTGCCAGCTCTAGCCCCACGAAAGGAAGGAGCAAAGGAACCCGCCCCCCGAAAGGGACGACACTGTTTTTTGCGTTGAGGTAACTTACCACCCTTGGCAACTGAATCCAACTTCTCACCAAAGAGCCGTAATCCCACAAAGGGAAGAGCGGTCAGCGACTTTTTAGACACAAAATCAGCCGCCCACTGGCGCAACCAAACCGAACGCCGAATAGTCACCAATAGAGCCGACGTTCTGCCACACATCATCAGTGTGTCATCCAAGGCGGCTAGTACAAATGACAAAAACAATTCATGCCTTTTAAGGCCAAGGAACTCGTCACTATCCGGATCTAACCCGGAAGAAGTCAACAGGTCCCTGTCCACCGACCTGGTAGCCACCACCAGCAGCGCTGAAGCACAATCCGGCCTCATGGCTGACGCAACACTGGCAAAACCATGACAAGCCATGTGGTCAATGCGTTTATCCTCACCATCTTTAAGCGTGGAGCAATCAGGAGAATTTAAAACAGTAGTGTTGGATAAACCCAGAATCTGTGCATCCACCTCGGGAGGGGACGCCCAACGCTTAACCGTATCCAAGGGAAAGGGATATTTTTTGTCCCAACCTTGAGGGACACCTGGGAGCCGGGCAGGCCTCTCCCATTCCTTAGCAATAATCCCATCAAAATGCTTTTGGTTAGGAAATTCCAAGCGCGGCCTGGATTCTTCGAAAAATTCCCCCTTTTGCTGTGGAACCGCCTCAGGAGGAGAAATGGCCAAAACCTCAAACATCTGAGCCAGAACATTAGGAGTATCCGAAGACCTCCCCAAGCCCCGCTCGGTATCAGCACCCACAAACTGCTGATCGTCTGAATTATCTGATTCTTCATATACCTCCCCTTCCTCAAGTTGGGAGTAATCAGACCAGTCCAGATTATCAAGACGGCCGCCGGTGAAGACGGCGACACGTGCTTTCTCTTAACCGGAGCCTTTCTGGTGACCGTGCTGGAGAATAATTTTTCAAGATTGGCCAATCGGGCACACATCTCCAATTGCAACTGCCCGCCCATGACAATGACCATGGATCAAACTGGGGGGGGGGGGGGGGGGGGTCGAGGAGAGACCAGCGGTGCTGAACCAGACGCCTGGGGTCCGGACTGCCGCGTAATAGTCTGCTGTGCGCATGGTATACACAGAAATACATCATCGCCAGTAAGGGATGCCCCACGCCCCATACACTTCCGGGATTGCCCCGAGGGGAGCCCGAGCCCAGTATCCGGGGATGCCTCCATAAGGTGAACTTATAGTTGGTTGCAATGACCGAGGGAATTACGCATATAAGCAACCCGGGATGCCCCTTTAATGTCCCAAGTGGGAGGATTTGCAATAAGCCAATTAAGAACCCAGGGACCCTAGGACCGGGAGAAACCCCCTAACACCACTGTAGGTTATATCTGAAAGACATAATAAAAAAGGCTAATAAGAAATGCGGAGTATAAAATATATATATATATATATATATATATATATATATATATATATATATGACATAAAAAATACCATTTTGTGAGTACTCACCTGAAAAATGGATATTGTTGGTGTGCCACACACCCCGCTTCACTTTTAAATATTCTTCACTTAATGGGTTAACTCACCGCCAGGTGACGTAGTGCAGAGAGGAAGTCTTGTAACGAGCCCCCTTCCGGCCTATATATACCTGGTACCTCCCTTCAATCACCAGTATATTAAAAAAGCAGAAAGACAAGGTACCAGTATTCCACCGGTAACCTCAAAATCAATTTGATATAAACAAAAAGCTTCACCATATAAAGGCTTCGGAAATACCGAAAAGGGTGGGAGTGAAGCGGGGTGTGTGGCACACCAACAATATCCATTTTTCAGGTGAGTACTCACAAAATGGTATTCTTGGTGTGCCACACACCCCGCTTCACTTTTAAATATTCTTCACTTAATGGGACATCCAAAAGCAGTGTCCACAAGGGATGGGCATCTCAAGGCCAGGTGAAGCATAACTTAAATGACTGCAGTCTGCAGAACTTTGCGGCCAAAAACAGCATCCGCTGAGGCTCGCACATCAACTTTGTAAAACTTAGAAAAAGTATGAACAGAAGACCAAGTGGCGGCCTTACAAACTTGTTCAACAGAAGCTTGGTGCTGAAAAGCCCAAGACGCCCCAACGGCGCGAGTAGAATGAGCAGTGATACGAAAAGGGGGAACTCTTCCCTTAGCAGAATAGGCCGCAGTAACGGCCTGACGTATCCACTTGCTAATGGCAGATTTGGCTGGTGCCAAACCCTTCTTAGGCCCATGGAGCACAACAAAAAAGGAATCCGTCCTACGAAAAGGAGACGTGATAATCAAGTAGTACTTAACACAGCGTACTACATCCAAACAATGCAAAACTCTCTCTTTGTCATTCTTAGGATTAGGACACAAGGAGGGAAGAACAATATCTTGGTTCAAATGAAAAGCAGAAACAACCTTAGGAAGAAAGTCTGGCTTGAACCGAAAGACCACTTTATCCTGATGCCTCTCAAAGTAAGGCGCCTGGATATACAAGGCCGCCAACTCCGAGACACGCCGGACCGAAGTGATCGCTACCAAGAAGACAATCTTCTGAGTCGGGGTAGACAAAGCAATATCTTGCAAAGGCTCAAAAGGAGGAGCCTGAAGAGCAGAAAGAACCAAATTCAAATCCCAAACCGGGAGTAATGGTTTCCTGGGAGGCCGCACATGCGTAACCCCCTGGAAAAAAGTTTTAACTAAAGGCTTAAGCGCAACACGCTTCTGAAAAAAGATAGATAAGGCAGAGACCTGCCCTTTCAACGTACTTAGCTGGAGACCAGAGTCCAGCCCTAATTGTAAAAACTCCAGAATCTGGAGACCGAAAAGACCCTACAAGGGAAGGATCTAATCTCACACCAAGCGATATAGGCTTTCCAAGTCCTATAGTAGGTGATGGAAGAAGACCTCTTCCGGGCACTGATCAGAGTCTTAATGACTGAATCAGAAAGACCCTCCTCCTTCAAGATGGAGGTTTCAGCAGCCAGGCCGTCAAACCCAGCGCTGGTAAATTGGGGTAACACAATTGACCCTGAGTGAGCAGATCGGGCCGAAGAGGCAGAACGAACTGGTCCACTGCCAGCCGAACGAGGTCTGCGAACCTCACTCTTCTTGGCCACCTTGGGGCCACGGGAACGGCGGACACCTTTTCCAGAGCCAACTTCTGAAGCACCCTGCCCAGCCTGGGCATCGGAGGAAACAGGTATAGAAATCCCAGAACTCCCCAGCTCAGGGACATGGCGTCCATTGCCAGAGCCAGAGGATCCTGGGAGAGCGACACGAAGTTCGGGAGCCTGCGAGAGGTCCACCTCCGGGGTCCCCCATCGGAGACACAGTGAGCGAAAAAAGGATGGAGAGCCCATTCTCCCAGATGGGGAGAGCCCCTGCTCAACCGGTCCGCTACCTGGTTCTTCACCTCTGGAATGTAAACAGCCGAGAGACAAGGAACATGGGACACCGCCCAGGTCAGGATCAGGGACACTTCTCTGAGAGCACTCAGACTGCGAGTCCCTCCCTGATGACCGATGTAAGCAACCGCTGTTTGATTGTCTGAACGCACCTGGACCGGAAGGCCCAGAACGTGCTGAGTCAGGAGAGCAAGCACCTGACGGATGGTTCTCAGTTTCAGAATATTGGTGGGTAAGTGGGCCTCTTGAGGTCCCCACTGCCCCTTAAACTGCAGCTCCTTCCAGAATCCGCCCCATCCCGACAGACTGGCGTCCGCGGTGACAATTTTCCAAAGGAGGGTCAGGAAAAACCTGCCCTACACCAGATTGGTCGAGACCAACCACCACAGGAGGGACTGCCGGACCCGGGAGGACAACTGGAAGGACTGATCCAGCGGCCAAGGCTGCTGGTCCCAAGACGCTAACAGAAAAAGCCGAAGCGTTCTCGTGTGAATTTGGGCAAAAGGAAGAAACACTCTTGATGAGAGTCCAGGCCGGGACGATCCGACCCATCTTTCTCGGGGACTCGAATTCCAGGTCGTAACCGGCCGACACTACCTCCTGGATCCATCTGCCTGGAACCACTTGGTTCCAAACCTGGGAGAAGTGTCGCCATAGTCCCCCCACCCGCACGGGTGAGGGCAGCCCCTCATTGCTGAGAGGGCTTATCAGCAGGTTTGGGCTTGGTGCCCCAGGACTGAGTGGGCCGGCCACGGCCCCTTCCCCCGAGTCCAACCTGCACCTCTGGTAGCGGGAAAGGAAGCCCCCCTGCCCGCTCTGAATCCTCGAAAGGAAGGCCTACTGGAACCTGCCCCCCTAAAGGGGCCACGAGGCCTCTTGCGATGTGGCATCTTACCACCCTTTGCGACTGAATCAATTTTCTCCCTAAACAGACGCAACCCCAAAAAGGGGAGAACTGTGAGTACCTTGCGCCGACCACTGACGCAGCCATACTGACCGGCGAGTAGCCACCAGCATAGCCGCTGCCTTGCTACTCATAGCCAGCGCATCGTCCTGAGCAGATAGGACATAGGACATAGGACACAAAAGATTCACACTGCTTAAGCGCAGTAAACTGTTTACAAGCGGGATTGAGATCCTCATATAGCCCCTGAATTAAAGACCTAATCGCCAATAGAAGAAGGGCTGAAGCACACACCGGGCGCAACGCTGACCCGGAATAAATAAAACCATGGCGCGCGTATTGGTCAATCCGACGATCTTCCCCATCTTTAGGGACAGTGGTCTCAGCAGACTGTACCATAGCCGTGCTGGAGAGCCCTAGCACAGGGGTATCGACGTCAGGAGGGACAGACCAAAGCTTTACCAACTCTGGCGGAAAAGGATAACGCTTTTCCCAACTGGAAGGGATTCCAGATAACCGCGTGGGATGTTCCCATTCCTTAAGGACCACCCTCTCAAAGTGGTGTTGTCTGGGAAAAACCCAACGCGGCTGAGGCTCCTTAAACAACTGACCCTTTGGCAGGGTGACAGCCTCAGGTGGACCTAAATTCAAAATTTTAAACATTTGAGCCAGAATGGAGGGGGTGTCAAAAACAACCCCTCCGACCAATCGCCAATCGCATCAGCCACAAGCTGATCTGCAGGCTCATCTGACTCCAACAGGAATTCTGCCTCGTTCGGGGATCCATCGGACCATTCCACAGGCTCACATAACTCGTCCTGTGGAGCCGAAGGTACTGGAGTCAGGAGCCTCCGTTTTGCAGCGGCCTTTAACCCTGCTTTAACGGGCACTACTTTCCGGGGGCTGGCCGACCGTGCCGCCATCTCGGACTGCGAATCCCCACTTTTGACAGTGTCATGCGGGGTCCGGAACAGGGAGGGCGAGGTAGGCGATGATGAAGGTTGCGATGGGCCAGCAGCCGAAGCAACAGACTGGCGCGCAATGCTCTGCTTTGCACAAGGGATGCAAATAAAGACATCATCAGCTGGGAGTAGAGCCCCACAACTTACGCACCCCCCGAATGGCTCAGAAGAACCGTTTCCGGCAATAACGGAAGCCTCCATATGGTGATTTATGGTATTCGCAATTTTTGGGCTTTGAGCCAACCCGGGATGCCCCCTTATTTGTAAATGTCCCGAAAGGGAGGATTTTTATTTATATATATATTTTTTTTTTCAAAAAGGAAGGTCCCCCTTAATAATCTATATATAAATATAGATTATATATATATATATATATTTTTTTTTTAATATATATATATATATATATATATATATATATTTTTTTTTTAAATATATATACGCAAGTATATATAAATAAATATGTCCCAATTTAGGAGAAAAAGAGACTAGCCAGGCAATAAAGAACTGGGAGGCTACTAATTGAAGGAATCCCAGGATCTGTGGGGAAAAAACAACCAACAGTAAAAACCCCCAGAAACCAATGGCAACATGCAATATAACATACATACACAGCACCAAGTCCTTTGAAGAGGCAATAAAACTGGCCTCTGATTTTCCTCCTTATATATTTTTCCCCTTTTGTTTTTCAAAACAAAAGTATATTTCCATTAAATATATTACTTTTTAATAAACAGTCAAACCCATAAAAATATAGACGGCCCCACAAGGAGAGGCCGCTTACCTGCCCCAGTAAGGCTTACAAAAGCCCGGCACTCAACCAAAGAGGTGGTGGAGACAGGCAGAAAATGTCAGCGAAGGCGGGAGTGGCCGATCAAAACAAGGAGAAAAGCGGAGGGGGGAGGGGAGCTGGATAAGGTGAGAAAAGCACAGGCAGCCAAAAGCAAGCCTGACACCATACAGCCTGCCCCGGTCACCCCTAAAGCTCTGGCTCTACAGGCCAGCAGCAGCAGCTCGCAAAACAGAGACTGCCATATAAGGAGGAATCAGAAGTCAGGCCATATGCACACTCACTTGCAGTGCAGCCTGACAACGTTGAAATAAACAAAACACATGAACATACAGTAAACCATACACACAATACACATCCCTCTACCCCCCCCCCCCCCATAGTGAAGGGAGAAGGGACCGTAACGGGAGAGAAAAGGGGCTACGGGGACCCTCGGGACAGGGGCATCCCATTTCCGGATCACCATGCCGGATAGCCGCATTGCCCCACGCATGAGGTCGAGCGGAGGAGATAAGCTCCTAGGCACTTAAAGTGCCATCTACCATTTGCCCAGTGAGCAGCCTAGGCTGGGAGGCTTCCATTCCATCATCAAGGTATAAACACTCAAACCGGGCAGAAATAGACCAAAAGGGGGGTGCCGGGGTAAGACCCCGGCTACCTGTAAGCAGGAGACTTCAATCTTCTGTCTTGTCGTCCAGCAGAGAGAAAAATACTGGTGATTGAAGGGAGGTACCAGGTATATATAGGCCGGAAGGGGGCTCGTTACAAGACTTCCTCCCTGCACTACGTCACCTGGCGGTGAGTTAACCCATTAAGTGAAGAATATTTAAAAGTGAAGCGGGGTGTGTGGCACACCAAGAATATATATAATTATAGGTGATGGGACAGAAGGGGGGCCCACCGGGCCACTCACTGTGGTCCTGAAGACAGCTTCCTCTCTCTGTGAGGTAAAGAGCAGCTCTGAGGAGAGAAGGGGGCGTGGCCAGCTCCTTCTGAGGAAACAGGCACAGAGAAAAGCACCTCAGCGGTGCCTGTGACACAGGGGCGGGCCAAGAGTGAAAGCGTGAGGGGAGAAGCTCCCCTCCGCCATGACAATGCAAAAAGGCCAGCACCGCAGCCGTGTGCGGCCGCGGCGCCGGTCTCAGAAGAGACAGAAGGAGGGGAGCGGGCCGTGGCTTTGACCCCAACGCCCGGCACCGCCCCTTTTACCTCAGGGAGAAAGCCTGCATAAAAATGGCGGCCACAGCGCCGTTTTGACAGAGAAATACACGTTGTTATGAAGTAATAAGTTAACTATTGGGAGGATAATTTAATAAATTAATACATTAAAACATTAAGAATTAATGATTACAAATTTTGGACCTAACACCGAATAAGGGGCCCTGCTCCTACCCTCCGCTATCCCGCTAGAGAGAGGGGCATTACCCAAAGGGGGGGGACCACCCAAAGTATAAGGCCAAGGGACGGGGCATCCCAAACCGGGGTCACCGTCCCGGATGACCGCCTACCCTCTTATATAGGGTCTCACGGGAGAGCATTTGCTCTTAAGCACCAAGGGTGCTTTTCTACCCTCACCCGGACCGTCAGCCTAGGCTGGGAGGCATGAGGTAACAGAAAAAAAAGATCCAGGCGGAAATAGATAACTAAAGGGCCGGGAGTCATCCCAGCTACCTTAAATCCCCCTGTGCAAGGAGGAGACCACATCTTCTGACTTGCTCGCCGACTGCAGAGATGAAGACTGGGTAATGAGTGGGAGGTCCCAGGTATTTATGGACCGGGAGGGGCTCTCTTTTTTCCTGGCATCTCTGCATATCGCCCTCTACAGGTCAGTATTACCCACACGTTCTGAATTTCTTGAAGCGGGGTGTGTGACATACTTAGAATAACAGATACGCTACACATTACAATCTGCACATTTAGGGCTCTCACCGCATGCACCACAGTGCCTGGACCTGGGCCACTACTTGCTATATCTAAAATATCAACAGCCTGGTCTAACATAAAATGCAGCATCCAGGCCTTTTATATACAGCATTGGGTTCATGCCGGAGATTAAAAATGGAGCATTGTCCCTCAGTAGCAGGAGGGCATCCGATTGCTGGCTGCTTTGCTCACTAACAGGAGTTAAGTAAATTGCTCCCTTAAATTCACCTTTGATGATCAGCAGCGTAAATTGTTTGACAGATCTTAACCCCATGCAGCTGTTGTGCTCCTGAACAACGCACCAAGAAAGCTGCATCTGTATCTAGAAGATCTCTGGTGTGAGCCGAGTAATGATGAGTCAGTACAGAAGAAGCCTGACTACTTCTGTTTACACCTGCTTCTGCAAAACTCTGTGCAATCGTCTCTTATTTCTAAAGCAAGATGATTGCCTCCATGCAGTTCAGGAGTGCATCATCTGCATGCTATATCACAATATCTGCAGGGTATTAGGCACTCTCGCATAGCTTCCATCACTGATTGACAGAGGGGGGCTTTAGGGTAGCAATTTACTAAGCTTTGATTTTTTTTTTGAGTGGAGGTCCACTTTAAAATAAGTGACCCAATTTACAAAAACAAAAAGGATACCTTCCCCTGCAGCTGATCACTCCTAGTCCAGTGTGTCAAAACTCACCTGATCCACAGACTCAGGGGCTCACGCCATTCTTCTAGGAAACTGTCCTCGACGCAAGGTCACAATCAGCCCATTCATTGCAACAGAGATAGCGTATTGGCGGATCAGGTGATTTTTGACTCGCCAGACAAGGAGCAGTCAGCTGTGGGGCGACCACAGAGTAACCTTTTTTTAAATTGGGTGGCCACTTAGAGCCAACGTTCTGTCAGTACACATAGGGATGTCCTAAAGCAGTCTACAACAATGGGCAGGAAAAAAAAATGTATATATAAAAAATACCATTTTGTGATTACTCACCTTGTAGAATTGGTATTATAAGTATGCAGCACGTCCTGCTCCAGATGATAATTCCTTACAGATGGGATTACCTCCACCAGAGGGCGCTGGACTGCAGAGATGGCAAAAAGAGGCCCCTCCTAGTCCCATATATACCCGGGAACTCCCACAAATTTTCCAGTATTGAAAAGCAGTAAGGAGAACCAGGAGAAGCCAACAATAAGTAACAACGCTAACAAGGATAACAATCACCATACAGAGGATCCAAGAGAATGAAACCAGGGTGGGGTGGATCAGGACGTGCTGCATACTTAGAATAATACAATTCTGTGATTACTCACCTTGTAGAATTGTTATTATAAGTATGCAGCACGTCCTGCACCAGATGATAATTCCTTACAGATGGGACATCTAATAGTGTCCGTAAGGTAGGGTGGGATCCCCAAAGCAACAACGCGCAGTTCAAACCACTGCCGCCTGCAGAACTTTGCGGCCAAAAACAGCATCAGATGAGGCCCGAACATCAACCTTGTAAAACTTGGAAAAGGTATGAACAGAAGACCAAGTAGCGGCCTTACAAACTTGATCAACAGAAGCCTGGTGCTGGAAGGCCCAGGAAGCCCCAACAGCACGGGTAGAATGAGCAGTAACACGGAAAGGAGGATCCTTTCCCCTAGCAGAATAGGCCCTAAAGATAGCCTGACGGATCCACTTTCTAATAGTAGACTTAGCAGGAGCCAAACCCTTCTTGGGACCCGAAGGGACCACAAACAAGGCATCAGCCAGGCACCGCAGGGGGAGCACCTATGATAGGTGCTGCCTACCATCACCCGACCAGCGCAGCCAAAGCTGGGAGGCATAAGTAATAAGTGGAACGGGTGGGAATAGTCCTACAGGGCCGTGAGCTGTTAAGCCCCGCTCACCTGCGATAAGAGAAGCCATCTTCTGACCTTTGCAGCCGACTGCAGAGAAGAATCTGGGGAATTTGTGGGAGGTCCCAGGTATATATGGGACCGAGAGGGGCCTCTTTTTGCCATCTCTGCAGTCAAGCGCCCTCTGGCGGAGGTAATTCCCATCTGTTATGAATCATTATCTGGAGCAGGACGTGCTGCATACTTAGAATATCAATTCTACAGGTGATTAATCACAGAATTGTATTTTTCCAAGTGTACAGCATGGCCTGTTTCATTCAATCATTACTTCTGGGACATCCAATAGCAGTGTCCTTAAAGTAGGGTGGGATCCCCAATGAGTAACGGCAGGCAGTTCAAGCCACTACCACCTGAAGCACCTTGCGGCCAAAAACAGCATCAGCTGAGTCCCTAACATCAACCTTGTAAAACTTAGAAAAAGTATAGAAGACCACGTAGCGGCTGTAAGGTCCCCGGGTTCAGCTGGCGCCCGACTGGTGGCTGGGAGCTGCTTCCAGCCCGTCCCTGGCTCGGCACCCGGGCCCTGCTTCCAGCCCGTCCCTGGCTCGGCACCCGGGCCCTGCTTCCAGCCTGTCCCTGGCTCGGCACCCGGGCCCTGTCTTGCACCCGAACCCGGGCCCTGTCTTGCACCCGAACCCGGGCCCTGTCTTGCACCCGAACCCGGGCCCTGTCTTGCACCCGAACCCGGGCCCTGTCTAGAACCTGCATCCAGGACTGGTGAAACTTTGCCAATTATTTGGATCCCTACTCCGATGGACTCTGGCTCCTCTGTGGATCCCGGAGGTGGGATCTGTACACAGATTTTGGACATTTTTTTTTTGGACTTGATTTTGATTTGTTGGTACTGTTCTCAGGGGAGAGTTTTTTCTTTCAGGGGAGCGTTCAGGAGCCCGCTCCTGAAAGGGGGGGTAGTGTAAGGTCCCCGGGTTCAGCTGGCGCCCGACTGGTGGCTGGGAGCTGTTTTCCCATCTGCAGTTCCTTCAGCCACCAGCAGGTGTCAGCGGAGCTCCAGCTGCTCACCCCAGCGGCAGTCCCTCCAACCTCCAGAGAGTGGCAGCAAAGCGCTTGTTGCTCTCGCCTCATCTGCTGCACCTGGTGTGTGTGCTATTTAAGGGAGATTTTCCCTCCACCAGGTGCAGCAGGATTTGGTTGTTTCTTCCTCTTTGTACGTGGATCCATGTGCCTTGTATCTGGAGTTCTGATCTTCAGTCTGTTCCTGTCAGGAGTCTGGAGACTGCCTGCATCTGCCCTAGGACCCTGGGTGAGTGCTCCAGCACCTTAGGGGTTTGGTTTTCTGTTATCTGGTATTTTTTGTTAGTTAGTTTTTTCCCTGTATCTGAATATAAGAGTTTTTTGGTTATCCTTGCCATTAATAAAACCTTTAAGCATATCTTATGTCTCCGTGTCATTGCTCTGGCCAAACCTTTTACCCCCCCGGGCAGAGAGTGCACTTAAAGTACTCTCTGGTCCTGACAGCGGCCTTACAAACTTGTTCAACAGAAGCCTGGTGCTGAAAAGCCCAAGAGGCACCAATAGCCCTAGTAGAATGAGCAGTAACACAGAAGGGAGGTTCCTTCCCTTTGGCAGAATAAGCTCGCACCACCGCCTGTCTAATCCACTTTATGATGGATTTGGCCGGAGGAAAGCCCTTCCTAGGTCCGGAAGGAAGAACAAAAAGAGAATCAGATTTCCTAAAAGGCTCAGTGGCAACCAAATAATACTTGAGTGCCCTGACCACATCCAGATAATGAAGGTTCCGTTCCTTGGAATTAGCAGGGGCAGGACAATAGGAAGGTAAGACAATGTCCTCATTGAGATGAAAAGCAGAGACAACCTTGGGCAAAAAATGCAATTCTGTGAGTACTCACCTGTAGAATTGTTTTTTCTGGGAATCCATTCCAGACCCTCCTTACACTTGGGATTACCTCCTTGCCGATTGGCTGTGACTGCAAGACAAAAAAGGCGTGGCCCTCCCGGCCCCATAAGTAGCAGCTGCCTCCTAACCTAGATCAGTACTTAAAAAGCAGTAAAACATAAATCAGAGGCAGGCCGGGAGGCCCACTTATAGGAGACAATGTTACTTCACACCGAACTCCACTTGAATTCTCTCAAAAAATAAATCTCTAGTCCATTTATTATTTTTTATTGGCATTAAAAAAAAAAAAAAAAAAAAGTTAAACACCATCAAAAAAGGCATCAAAAGATAGATCATGACCCAAAAGGGTGGGCCGGAGGGTATGGAATGGATTCCCAGAAAAAACAATTCTACAGGTGAGTACTCACAGATTTGCGTTTTTTCTTCCAATCCATTCCAGACCCTCCTTACACTTGGGATCTCCAAAAGCAGTGCCATCTATGGGCGGGATCCCCAGCGCAGAACAGCAGGTAGTTCATTTCACTACCGCCTGAAGAATCTTTCGACCAACCACAGTGTCAGCTGAGGCTCTAACATCTACCTTGTAAAATTTGGTAAATATATGAACCGAGGCCCAGGTGGCAGCTTTACAAACCTGTTCCACCGAGGCCTGATGCTGAAAAGCCCAGGAAGCACCAATGGCCCTAGTGGAATGGGCCGTGACCCGAAAAGGGGGCTCCTTCCCCTTGGCCGAGTAGGCTTTCTCTATTGCCTGCCTAATCCACTTACTGACAGTGGATTTAGCTGGCGGAAGCCCCTTTCTCGGCCCTTCCGAAATAACAAAAAGAAAATCCGTCTTGCGGAAGGATTCTGTAGCTGCCAAGTAATATCTTATGGCTCTGACTACATCTAAAGAATGAAACGCCCTTTCCTTAGCATTAGCCGGGACTGGGCACAAAGAAGGTAGAATTACTCCTAATTAAAGGTGAAAGGGAGAGACGACCTTAGGTAAAAAATTAGGCTTAAACCGAAAAACTACCTTGTCTCTGTGTAACTCAAAATAAGGCGACTTCATACATAAGGCGGCTAATTCAGAAACTCGCCGCACAGAGGTGATTGCCACCAAAAAAAAAAATCACCTTAAGCGTCAAAATGCTCAAAGGAGCTTCAATCATAGGCTCAAAGGGAGCACCCTGGAGAGCAGATAGTACCAGATTCAAGTCCCACACCGGTAAAATAGGCTTGCGCGGTGGTCACATGAAGTGACTCCCTGAAAAAAAGTTCTAAGGAGTCTATTACTAGCGATAGATTTCTGGAAAAAAATAGATAAGGCCGATACATGCCCCTTTAGGGTGCTTAATTGTAGGCCCATTTCTAAACCATTCTGCAGAAATTCTAAAAACCGAATATTTTCTGCATGAAAATTTCCTAGACTCACACCAGGAAATGAACGCTCGCCAGACCCTGTAGTAAATCTTGGCAGATGTCTTTTTCCGGGCCTGAACCATGGTATGAATAACCTTAGCTGATAAACCTCTCTCTGCTAAGATCGAGGTCTCAATAGCCAGGCCGTCAAAGCCAGCATCTGTAAATTCGGATGCCGAAGCGCCCCCTGTGTGAGAAGGTCTGGATCGACTGGCAGGCGCCAATGATCTACCGACATCCTTGCTATGTCTGAGAACCAACTTCTCCTTGGCCAGCGAGGAGCCACCAGAATGGTTGGTACCCCCTCCTGAGCTATCTTTCTTAGTACACGACCCAGGAGCGGAAGCGGGGGAAAAACGTACAGGAGCTTGAACCCTGCCCAAGAGGTTGACAGGGCGTCCGTTGCTATGGCCAGAGGGTCCCTTGATAGGGACATGAACTTCGGCCATTTGTGATTGTGCCTGGATGCAAAGAGATCCACTTCCGGACAACCCCAGGGAAGGCAAAGAGCCTGAAAGATCTTCTGACCGAGGGACCATTCTCCCCGACGCAGCGACCTCCTGCTCAAAGCGTCTGCCTCCTAGTTTTCTACCCCCGGGATGTAAACTGCCGAGATGCAGGGAACATTCTCCTCTGCCCAAGACAGAATCCGACTCACTTCCTCTAGGACACTCCTGCTCCGAGTACCCTCCTGATGGTTGATATAGGCTACCGCCGTCCGATTGTCCGACTGGACATACACAGCCTGCCCCTTTAAACTGGGGGTCAAATACTGAGCACTAGCCAGATTGCTCTTAATTCCAAAATATTTATGGGAAGCCGATTCTTCTTCGGACCCCACTGCCGCTGAACCTTCTGGGTTTGCCAGATGCCCCCCCAGCCTGTAAGCATCCGTGGAAACGATCTACCACTGCGGTGTCAGAAAAGACCTGCCTACCGACAGGTGTAGAGGGTCCAATCACCACAGGAGAGATTGCCTGGCTGAGGGAGTCAGAACAAAAACTTGATCCAGCGACTGCGGGTCTTGATCCCAGCTTGACAACAGATTCAACTGACAAGGCCTCATGTGAAACTGGGCAAAAGGCATGGCCTCGAAGCAGGCCACCATAAGGACTACTAGTTTCATTCCTAGCCGAATGGTCGGCTGCCGGCAGGCCAGTAAGGACTCTAATTGGTTCCGAATTAACAGAGCTTTCTGCTCTGGCAGAAACACCTTGACCTGAACTGTGTCCAGTCATTCCCAAAAAATGCCTTACTGGCGCAGGGGTGATATGGGACTTCGGATAATTGATCACCCAGCCGAACTCCTCCAGAGTCGATAGGACCGTCTGCGTGTCCCTCTTGATCTGCTGAAGGGACCCAGCCGAAATCAAGAGATCGTCCAAGTATGGAATTATGCATATCCCCTGGCTTCTCAGAATGGCCATGAGACCTGCCAAGACCTTGGTGAATACCCTTGGAGCAGAGGATATGTCGAATGGGAGTGCTACAAACTGGAAAATGTTGGCCTTCCAGGCCAAACCTCAAGAATTTCTGATGCTCTGGAAAAATTTGAATATGAAGATACGCGTCGTTTATGTCTATTGTGGTCATAAGACCTCCGGGCTGAATCGACCTTACCGCTGACCTTAGAGTCTCCATGCGGAAATGTTTCACCCGGATATACTTGAGACCTTTTAAGTCTAAAATAGGACGGACTGACCCATCCTTTTTGGGAATTGTGAACAGGTTGGAGTAAAACCCCTGACCTTCCTCCTCAAAGGGCACGAGAGAAATTACCCCTTTTTGAAGGAGATGCTGAACAGAGGCTCTCAGGGCATCTGCCTTTACTTTGTTCCGGGATGCCCCTGACCACAGGAACCTTGCGGGCGGTCTGGCTGCAAACTCGATCTTGTAGCCTGATGACACCACCTCTTGGATCCAATGATCCGCCACGTGGCGTCTCCAGATAGGAGCAAAATGCAAGAGCCGTCCCCCCACCTGCTCGGCTGAGGACGCCCCCTCATGCTGGAGTGGGCTTGGCTGGAGGTTTAGGCCTACCCCTCCAGGCCCCTCCTGCCTTGCTACGGGCTCTGCCCCTGCCCCAAAGTCTCTACGGGAGCATGAAAAGAAAGCGCCTCCACCGCTCCGAAAGGGCCGAAACGATGCAGGCCTCTGAAAAGGCCAAGCCGACCTCTTCCTCTAAGGAAGTTTGCCATCCTTGACCATAAGGTCCAGCCGCTCTGCGAAGAGTCTACTACCCTAAAAAGGGTAAATCTGTAAGGGCTTTTTTAGCGGCGGCATCCGCCGACCATTGTCTTAGCCATAAGGAATGGCGCAAGGCAACAAGGAGGACAGAAGTCCTAGCACCTAGCCTGACCGCATCATCCATAGCAGTGATAGCAAAAGAGTTAAAGTCCAAACAAGCTCTAAAGTCCTTAGACTCTTGAGTATGTCTGCGAGACTTAGCCCTGGCCAAAATCATCTTCACCTTCTGCCTTGAAGCCAAAGACAATAGCCATGGCACAAACAGGGCGTAGAATGGAACCTACCATAGTAAAGGCATGGCGGGCCAACTGATCCAATCGTCTCTCTGTGGGATCTCTTAAGGATGCATTGGTAGCACACAGCATGATAGAAGTATTGGATAAGCCTGATACAGGAGAATCCACCTCGGGTGGAAAAGACCAAAGTTTAATCATATCCGCCGGAAAGGGATACCTAGAGTCTAGGATCCTAGGAACAGACGGTAATTTGTTAACACCATTCTGGAAAAATGCAGCTGTTCCGGAAAAACCTGCCTTTGCCTAACTGGCCTAAACAGGTCGTCCTTCCCTATTTTTGCCACCTTAGGGGGGGGTAATATTTAAAGTTTCAAAAACCGATGAAAGTAAACACTCTGTTTCGTCTGAGAGAAGGGGATCCTCATCAGAAGAGAAAAGAAATGGAATTACTATCCTCCTCACCAGAGCGTAACTCGCCCTCAGAGCTGCTCATCTAAATATTCTTCCTCCTCCTCAGACCCAAAAGAGGCAAATAAATCCTCCTCCTCATAAACAGGCTCCAAATGCCTCCTCTTATAGGTGGCTTTATTAGGAACAAGCAAGGATAACTGTTTCTCTAAGTTATCCAACCTGTGTGCCATATCTGCCTGCGCATCACTGCCTTCCCCTTCTCCGTGGGATGCAAGAGAAGGCTGAGCTGTCGCGCTCCCCAAAGCCAATGCTGGGCTAGAGACCGGAGCCGCCGTTCTCTTATGGTCTAACCCAATTCTTATGGCACAAGCGGAACACACCGTGCTGAAACAACCCAGGGGATCCTGCTTACATAAGGGGCAGAGCCTGCCCTATTATTCCAAGTATGTCACACACCCCACTTCCACTATTCATGACATATGGGACATCCAATAGCAGTGTCCGTCATGGGTGGGGATCCAAATACAGCAAAAAATGCACCAATTTAAACCACTGCAGCTTGCAGAACCTTGCCGCCAAAAACAGCATCCGCTGAGGCCCGCACATCAACCTTATAAAACTTTGAAAAAGTATGAACGGAAGACCGTAGCAGCCTTAAAAACTTGTTCAACAGAAGCCTGGTGTTGAAAGGCCCAGGAAGCCCCAACAGCACGAGTAGAATGAGCAGTGATCTTAAAAGGAGGAACCCTCCCCTTAGCAGAATAGGCCCCAACAATGGCCTGACGTATCCATTTACTAATGGTAGACATGGCGGGCGCCAAACCTTTTCTGGGCCCAGAAGGCACCACGAACAAGGCGTCTGTCTTACGAAAAGGAAAAGCAGCAACCAAATAGTACTTCACACAACGAACCACATCCAAAGAGTGCAAAACCCTCTTCTTGTCATTGCTAGGCTCACAAGGAAGGGAGAACTACATCCTAATTAAGATGGAAAGCAGAAACCACCTTAGGAAGGAAATCTGGCTTAAAACGAAAAATCACCTTGTCCTGGGGTCTCTTAAAGTAAGGGGCCTGAATAGACAGAGCCGCCAACTCAGAGACACGCCGAACAGAGGTAATAGCCACCAAAAAGGTAACCTTTTGAGTGAGCACAGAAAGAGCCACATCCTGCATCGGTTCAAAGGGAGGCCCCTGGAGGGACGACAGAACCAAATTTAGGTCCCAAACGGGAACCAAAGGCTTTCTAGGGGGCCGAACATGAGTGACCCCTGGAAAAAAGTCTTGACCAGATGATGCAAAGCAAAAGACCTTTGAAAAAAAGACAGCCAGGGCAGAAACCTGACCCTTCAAAGTACTGAGCTGGAACCCCAGATCCAGACTGTGCTGAAGAAACTCCAAAATCCTAGAAATTGAAAACACCCTGCAAGGTAAGGCCCTAGCTTCACACCAGTCAATATAGGACCGCCAAGTCCTATAGTAAATGATAGAGGAAGACCTCTTCCTAGCTCTAATCAAGGTTTGAATAACTGCCTCAGACAAAACCTTCCTCCCTCAGGATGAAGGTCTCAGCAGCCACGCCGTCAAAGCAAGCGTTTGTAAATTGGGGTGACGTAGCTGACCCTGAGAGATCAGATCCGGAGACAGGGGCAGCCTGTACTGATCTACCGCCAATCTTACAACGTCTGCGAACCAAACCTGTCTTGGCCACCTTGGGGCCACCAGAATTGCTGGTGCCCCCTCTAGCGCCAGCTTGCGCACTACCTTGCCCACCATGGAGAAGGGGGGAAACAGGTACAGAAACCCCAGATCCCTACAGGCAAGAGACAAGGCATCCACTGCCAGGGCCAGAGGATCCTGAGACAGATATACAAAGCTTGGAAGCTTGCGATTGTGCCGAGAGGCCAAGAGATCCACCTCCGGAGCCCCCACTTGTGACACAGGGCCTGAAACACCTTGTGGTTGAGGGACCATTCCCCTCGGCGAGAGACTCCCCTGCTCAGGGACTCCGCCTCCGTGTTCTCCACTCCCGGAATGTAAACTGCCGAGATGCAAGGAACATTGCTCTCCGCCCATGTCAGAATCAGAGAGACTTCCCTGAGGGCACTCCTGCTGCAAGTCCCTCCTTGGTGATTGATGTAAGCTACCTCAGTACGATTGTCTGATCGAACCTGAACCGGTAAACCCTATAAGTGAAGTGTCAGACGTGACAGAACCAAGTGGATAGCTCTGAGCTCCAAGACATTGATGGGGTTGTGAGCCTCCTGAGGACCCCACAACCCCTGGAACTGATGATCTTTCCAGAAACCTCCCCAGCCCGACAGGCTGGCATCCGTGGTAACCTCTCCCAACGAGGGGCCAGGAACGATCTGCCCCTCATTAGATTGCCCGATTCCAGCCACCACTGAAGGGACTGCCGAACCCTGGGAGACATCAGAAATGACTGATCCAAGGACTGTGGACATCTGTCCCATTTCAGCAATAGATGGAGTTGTAACGACCTCATGTGGAATTGAGCAAAGGGGACTGCCTCGAAGGAGGCCACCATCAAACCCACCAGAGTCATCCCTAGTTGAAGGGAAGGGCGAGGGTTGGTCAGGAGAACACGTATCAGATCCTGAACCCTCTGCACCTTTGGCTGGGGTAGGAACACTCTGGCCTGAATGGTATCCAGATTCAGGCCCAGAAAGGAGATCTCCCTTGATGGGGAAAGAGAAGACTTGGGGTGGTTGATCACCCATACAAACCTTTCCAGTGTCGCCACCACCGTCCTGGTGTCCAACTCTGCCTGGCAGAGGGAAGAAGCTGTAATGAGTAGGTCATCCAAATACGGCACAATGCGAATGCCCTGGGCTCCGAGCAGGGCCATTATGCCCGCCAGAACCTTGGTAAACACCCTCAGTGCCGAGGTCAGCCCGAACGGGAGGGCCACAAACTGAAAATGCTGATCTCCCACAACGAACCTGAGAAATCTCTGGTGTGCTGGGAAAATTGGTACATGAAGGTAAGCATCCTTGATGTCTATGGACGTCATGAAATCCCCCTGACGAAGAGAACCGATGGCTGAACGCAGAGTCTCCATGCGGAACTTCTTGGTTCTGATGAACCTGTTGAGAAGCTTCAAATCTAGGATGGGTCTTATGGAGCCATCTTTTTTGGGAACCGTGAAAAGGTTGGAATAGCCTCTCTCTCTGAAAGAGGCACCGGGCATATGACCGCCATGTCCAGAAGATTCTTTACAGCCAACAGGAGCCCCTGTGCCGCCCGAGGATCCGATGGCAACCGAGACCTTAGGAATCTGGGAGGAGGCCGGGACTCGAACTCCAGTTTGTACCCAGACGAAACCACTTCCAATATCCACTTGTCTGTGACCTCCTGGGCCCAGACCTGGAAGAAGAGCCGCAGCCGTCCCCCCACCAGCAAGGGTGAGGGCGCCTCCTCATTGTTGAGCTGGCTTGGCAGCGGGCTTGGGCCTTGAACCCCAGGTAGAGGCCGTACGGGCACGTCCTCTACCTCTGTTCCAGGAATCACCTCTAAAGCCAGAGTAGGCAAGACCTCTGCCCCCTCTGGCACCGCAAAAGGAAGGATTAAAGGAGCTTGCCCCTCGAAAGGAGCGACGCAGCTTCTTACGCTGAGGTAGCTTTCCACCCTTCACCACAGAATCCAATTTGTCTCCAAACAGCCGCATTCCCAAAAAGGGCAAAGCTGTAAGTGACTTCTTGGCCGCAATATCCACCGCCCACTGGCGCAGCCAGACCGATCGGCGCATGGCCACCAACAGGGCCGAAGTTCTACTACACATGGTAATAGTGTCATCCATAGCCGACAAAACAAAATCCATGAACAATTCACACCTCTTAAGGGTTGTGAATTCAACGCTGTCCGGGTTGAGCTGGGACCCATTTAACATGTCCCTGATCTCCGAGCTGGTGGCCACAGCCAAAAGTGCAGATGCACAGACAGGCCGCAAGGCTGAACCCACACTGGCAAAAGCATGGCATGCCATCTGATCAATGCGCTTGTCCTCGCCATCCTTAAGGGTAGTGGCGTCAGTAGTATGTACAACGGAGGTGTTGGACAATCCTAGAATGGGCGCATCAACCTCGGGAGGGGAAGACCACCGCTTCACTGCATCCATCGTAAAGGGATACTTCCTATCCCATCCCTGAGGAACACCGTGAAGGCGACACGGCTTCTCCCATTCTCTAAGAATCATGCTATCAAAATGATCCTGATTTGGAAACTCCAAGCGGGGCTTAGAGAACCCAAAGAATTCCCCCTTCTTCGGAGGGGCCTACAAGGACTAGCGCTGTCCCCTGACAGAAAGGGGCACAAGGCAAAGTCATGTAAATAAAAAGGAAGAGCCCGGGAGGGCACTCACGTGCTTTGTATGATGGCTGCCACCACTCATCAGCTCAGAGGAAGAGGAAGAAGGGGCGTGCCAGCGCGGATCGTGCGCCGCGCCTGGCCCCCCTAATAACTCAACCAGCAGGGCAATTGGCTCCGAACCAGAAGGGGGGGGGCGGGCCGTGGCAATGTGCAAGCACCCGGCCCCGCCCCCTTAACACCGCAGCCTGAGGGGAAGAAGCTCCCCTCAGCATAAGTAAAAAATGGTGACCAGCCAGTAAAGTGCAGCACCAAGCACACATACACACACTCACACTAGAAAGAAAGAGGAAAAGAACGCCCCCCCCCCCCCACTGGATAATCCCATACCAAGAATGGTGTAAGGGAGATTGTATGTATATATATATATATATATATATATATATATATATATATATATATATACACACACACAATTAGGGACAGGGCATCCCAAACCGGGATCACCAACCCGGATTCCACCTACCCCTTTATATGGGGTCTCACGGAGGAGCATGGGTCCCTTAACACCTATTGTGATTCCTACCCTCGCCCGGACCTGCAGCCAAGGCTGGGAGGCTAATATTGGGCTTAATGCATAAAGGTCCGGGCAGAAATAAGGCAAAAAATGGCCGGGCGTAAGCCCGGCTTACCTGCAAGGAAGAGAAGCAGACATCTTCTGACCTCTTCGCCGTCCTGCAGAGAAGGAACTGGGGAATGAGTGGGAGGTCCCAGGTATTTATGGACCGGGAGGGGCTTTTTTTTTGCTTTCATCTCTGCAGAAGTTCGCCCTCTACTGGACCATAACCCATATGTCATGAATAGTGGAAGCGGGGTGTGCGACATACTTGGAATAAATGAGGTTTAATGGAAAGCGCTGCCAGCCCAGAGACTCGACACCCCGAAGTAATAGCGACCAAAAAGGCCACTTTAAGAGTCAAAATGGACAGCGCATCATTGCACAAGGACTCAAAGGGAGGACCCTGTAGAGCAGACAACACCAAGTTTAAGTCCCAAACCAGTAGAAGAGGCTTACGAGGCGGACGCACATGAGTAACACCCTGAAAGAAAGTCTTAACAAGCCTGTGGGTAGCAAAGGATCTTTGAAAAAAAATTTCCAGAGCTGAAACCTGTCCCTTGAGGGTACTAAGTTGAAGACCGGAATCCAGACCATGCTGTAAAAACTCCAGAATCCTGGGGATGGAAAATTCCCGACAAAAAAGACTTGGACTCGCACCAAGCAATGTAAGCACCCTGTAGTACAGTAGTCCTCAAACTTTCTCCTCAAGGGTCGAGACAGGCCAGGTTTTGCAGCTCTCTATGCTGATGCACAGATGTAATAATTAGGGCTATAGCTCTGTCTGAGCACCAGTTAATTCACCTGTGGAGTAGCGTGGAGAGCTGCAAAACCTGGCCTGTCTCGGCCCTTGAGGAGGAAGTTTGAGGACTACTGCTGTAGTAGATAAAAGACGAGGATTTCTTCCGAGCCTGAATCAAGGTATCCACCACATATGCCGGCAAACCCTTGCCCATCAGGATAGAGATTTCAGCAGCCAAGCCGTTAAAGCCAGCGTTTGTAAATTGGGATGGCGCAGCTGTCCCTGCGTGAGAAGCTCCGGATCCTCGGGCAAGACGAACCGATCTACTGCCATCTGTACGACGTCCGCGAACCATACACTTCTCGGCCAGCGGGGAGCCACCAGAATGGCTGGTACCCCCTCCTGGGCCATCTTGCGCAGCACCCGACCCAGCAGAGGAAAGGGAGGAAATACATAGAGGAGCCGAAACTCCGTCCAAGGAATTGGCAACGCGTCCATGGCGAAGGCCAGAGACAAATTTTGGAAGCTTGTGACTGTGACGGGACACAAACAAGTCCACGTCCGGCTGACCCCAGCGGCGGACCTTGATTGCTGAGGGAACATTCCCCCAGGCCAGACGTCCCCCTGCTCAGAGAGTCCTCCTCCTGATTCTCCACCCCTGGAGTGTAAACCGCCGAGATGCAGGGAAAAGTCTCCTCTGCACACGACAAGATCAGACACACTTCCTTGAGGGCCCGCTTGCTCCGGGTCCCTCCCTGATGATTGATGTAGGCAACCACTGTCTGATTGTCCGAGCGCACCTGTACAGCACGACCCCGAAGGTGGGGAGTCAACTGGGAGAGAACCAACCTGATCGCCCGCAGCTCTAGAATATTGATGGGCGCGTGGGCCTCCTGGGGACCCCACTGACCCTGGAACTTCAGAGACTGCCAAACTCCCCCCCTGCTGGTCAGACTGGCATCCGTGGTGACAATCTCCCAGCGCGGAGGCAGAAAGGACCTGCCCACTAGAAGATTCCTCGAGTCCAGCCACCAGGAGAGAGACTGCCTGACCGGAGGGGACAAAGCAAACTCCTGATCCAGGGACTCCTGATTCCGATCCCAAACTGACAAGAGATGCAACTGAAGAGGTCTCATGTGGAACTGAGCAAAGGGAACCGCTTGAAGCAAGACACCATGAGGCCCCATCAACTGCATCCCCTGCCGAATGGAGGGGTGAAGACATGACAGCAGAACCCGTGCCTGCATCTGAATGCTCTCCACCTTCTGCTGAGGGAGAAAAACCTTGATCTGAAAAGTATCCAACGTCATGCCTAAGAAGGACCTCGCCAAAGACTGATATAGTGACGACTTGGGATAGTTCATCATCCAGCCGAAAGACTCGAGAGTGGATGTCACCACCTGAGTATCCCTCTCGGCCTGATGAAGAGACTGAGCAGCAATCAGAATGTCGTCCAGGTAAGGAAGGATGCGAATGCCCTGATTCCTCAGGAGAGCCATGACGCCGGCCAACACCTTGGTGAAAACCCGAGGTGATTCCGAATGGCAAGGCCACAAACTGGTAGTGTCGATCCCCCAGAGCGAACCTAAGGAACCTCTGGTGACCTGGGAAGATTGGCACGTGAAGACAGGCATTCTTGATGTCCACCGTGGTCATGAAGTCGCCCGGCCGAAGAGAACTTACGGCCGTGCGTAAAGTCTCCAGTCTCCAAGTGCTTGAACCTGACAAACTTGTTGAGACCCTTTAAGCCCAGGATGGGCCTCAAGGAGCCGTCCTTCTTGGGCACCGTGAACAGGTTGGAGTAGTACCGTGAACAGGTTGGAGTAGTACCCCCGACCCTGTTCTTGAAGAGGTACCTGACAGATGACACCTGATGCCAGAAGAAGTTGGACGGCCAGATGCAGTCCCTGAGCAGACACAGGGTTTTGGGATATCCGGGATCTGATGAATCTTGGGTGCGGCCAGGCTGCAAACTATCTTGTAACCAGAGGACACCACCTCCTGAATCCACCTGTCTGAGACGTGAAGCCTCCAGACGTGAGCAAAAAGCCGAAGCAGTCCCCCCACCCGGTCGGGTGAGGGCGCAGCCTCACGCCTGAGGGGCCTTGGGAGGGGGTTTGGGTTTGGTCCCACAAGAGAGACCGGGGTGACCACGGGATCTGCCTTGACCCCAAGAGAAAGGGGAGCCATGACCTCCCCTTGAAGGGCGAAAGGAGGAGGAGCTCCGAAAGGGCCGTCGTCAAAAAGACACAGACCCATGAAGGGAAGCCCAGGGAGAGCCTTCTTAGCGGCAGTGTCAGCAGCCCACTGACGCAACCAAACTGACAGACGCATAGCCACCAACAGGGCCGAAGCCCTACCGCCAAGCCGGACGGCATCGTCCATGGCAGCCAGCACAAAGGCAATAAAAATCAGAGCAAAGCAAGAGGTCCTTATAATCCTCCCTATTCTTACCAGAACGGGCGGCCTCAGCAAGACGTCTGACCTTTTTAATGGCAATAGCCACAATGGCCGCGGCGCAAACCGGCCCCCACAAAGGTAAAGGCATGACAAGCCAACTAATCCATATGCAGGTCGGCGCTATCACGCAGAGTGGTAGTGTCAGGGGATGGCATGACGAAGTGTTAGATCCACCGCTTAACCAAATCTGCCGAAAATGGGTACCGCCTATCCAACCCCTTGGGCACCGAGGGTAATCTATTAGGACGTTCCCACTCCTTCAGAACCATATCTGAGAAATAGCCCTGGTCCGGGAACTCAAATGTTGCTTGCCAGGGTGGAAGAGCTGGCCCTGCTTCTTCTTCGCCGCCTTAGGGGGGGCGATGTTTAATGTATCATAAAAACCGCCGACAAGAGGCTATTGGTATCATCCGGGAGCCAAGTATCCTCATTAGAGTAGGACCCTAGGTCACTATCGTAACCGTCCTGGCGATCCCCAGAGGAGTCATAGTCACAGAAAAGCTCCCCCTCTCCGGGGAGTCACGGCCGCCATACACATCAAGGTTCCCATCCTCCTCAGCAAATAGGGACAACGCAGCTTTAAGGTGTCGCTTCTTGCTAGAGACCTTGCCCGCCGCCGGTCGGGCCAATTGCCGCTCAATGCTGACCATGCGCAGCGTCAGATCTGATTGCGACCCCCTGCTAGTGTCCCCCTCACTTGGGGCTAAATGCAGGCACGGCGGGCCAGGAGATGCCGTAGGGAAAGCAGGACTGGAAAGAGAAGCATTTGGCCCAGCCTGATCCGCAATGATACTTTGGGCGCATGGCACACAAACCGCGCCACCACCACTCAAAGGGGATGCCCCACACATGACACAGTCGAGGCTGCCCCGAGGGGCCCCCAAGCTCACTGTCCCCAGAAGCCTCCACACAGTCAGCCCACCAGGAATAATGGCTAAATCAGAGCCGGGCAGGCTGAGGGGGGAGGGATATCGGGCCATGAGAAACTACAATGCTGGATCCCGTCTGCAAAACATAAGCAATACAATCATGAGCATCCCGCAGCACCGAAACCAACCCCCGTCGGATCTACTCACGGGCCGGCTGAGCCACACCGCAGCATGCGCAGGAGCCAGGACACCGCACGAAGATCACCAGCGAAGAGGTGAGAGGGACCAGGCAACGGAGAAGGCCCCAGCAGGAGAGCGTGGCGCCCTTCAAGATGGCGCCGACGAAGATCCTCGAGGGGTAGGCCGCAGGGGGATGACGCAGAAAGCATCATCCGCGGCACCGCCCCCCGCTAAAGGGCGCGAGACGGCGGCACCCATACTAGTAATGGCGCCGACGTCAGCCATGTCCAGGTCCGCAATGTCTCCGCTCTCGCGGCGGCGAGATAAGGCACTGCATTGAGCAGCGGAGAGTCAGCGTGCACCCCCCGCCACCGCGGCAGGACCGCGGAATAGGGAAGCGGGAGGAGAGGGAGGGGAGAGAGGGGGGCACGCGGGGTGGGGGGTGGAAGAGAGAGCACACAGCATGTGGGAACAACCGGCCCCGTAAGGAAAGGGGGGGGGACGGAGCCCCCAATAAGGAGAGTCCCCCACACAAACAGACCCCAATAAAAGACTCACCCCAAGAATGCACAACACCAAGGGCACAGTGGTTCCTCCGTCCCCCTAGGCCCACCATAGGCCTATGTACCGGCTACCCTTCAGTAATAGGGTCTGCGGTCTGGAGCAAAGCTCACCGAGCACCTCGACCCAGGCACTCCCCTACCGTCACCCGATCCGACAGCCAAGGCTGGGAGGCAGAAGGGTCCGGAAGCGGGTGGGAATAGGCTTGCAGGGCCGCAGGCTTGGTTGCCCCGCTCACCTGCGAAAAACCGTAGCGATCCATCTTCTGGTCTTCGCAGTCATGACTGCAGATAAACACTGGGGTCTATTCGTGTTTCCTGGCTTTTTATAGGGCTGGGAGGAGCCACAAGTCTTCTGCAGTCAACTGCGCCACCTTGTGGCAGAATACCCAGAAGTAATGATTGAATGAAACAGGCCGTGCTGTACACTTGGAAAACAAGGATGACTGGCATTTTTTTTACTTGGCATCACAGGTCATGCAGCACTCATCATGGAAGCAGGACGTACAAGCTTCAAAATGTACACACCTCGTAAGCGTCCTGCACGCTGGATGGCTTGATTGACACTCTTGAGATTGTTCAGTAATTCTGTATGATTGTTACATCGAATATTGTAGCGATTTATGAGGTCTCTGTTGAGGTCGTAAAGTTCTGAATAACATTTCTTCATGTTTTTCCTGTGTTAAATGAGTAAATGAGAAAATAACATTGTGCTTATCAGGCGTAAACCCATTCACAGCCTTTTCAAAAACATCATGATCCAGAACCTACAATGAAGTTTACAAAAGGCACAGATGAGAAGAAATTCATACTTGCAGAGGCATCTTGATTGCCTATACCCCCCCCCAACATAGTTTTCCATTACCCGCATCACGTTCCCCTGCCTAAATTCCTCCCTGAGGTTAGGCTGCTGGCAGACATGTGGTCTGGGGAGGATTTCAGCCGCCAAAGGAAAAGCGTAACAAGGGGCAGCAGGATGCTAAAAGCAGGGCTGGATTTCACAGGGGGAACATGGTATGCTCAGACCAACAGAGTGCAATGACCAATTTATAACTAACATGTTCGGTGCATGTTGGCAGGGCGATTAGAATACACAAATCCTAAAGGCGTCATAGCGCTCAGTCCTGTTAGCTCACAACTAGTTGTAGGATCTGAAAATTAAAGGTCTCGGTTGGCACACATCTGCAGAAGTATGCTGCACCAGCAGACGCCAAGGTGCCTCGGTGAGGTGCAGTCCCAACGAATCTTTGAAAGCCTGCTTCGGGACATACAATGTAATTGATACTTTGGGAGCAGATTACCTCAGATGCTGCACATGGGGAGGAAGGGTTGAAAGCCTCCCCCATACAGCTCTAGACCCCTCCACCCCATGGGCTTGGACAGAATCAAAACATACAAAAAAGGGTGACAGACACTTGGACCAGGGTTGAGTACTGTGGTGCTAATCTTTGGCATTGCACACTCAGCAGCTTTGGAAATGCCTTGGATTTCTCAGAGACATAAAATACAATTCTGTGAGTACTCACCTGTAAAACTGATTTTATAGTATACAGCACGTCCAGTTCCAGCAATTCCTTACACTTGGGTTATTCCGCCACAAGTTGGCGCAGTGGACTGCAGAAAGACTAGTGGCCACTCCCGGCCCCATAAATAGCCAGGTACCTCCCACCAATTTCCAGTGTTGACAAGCAGTTATACAAGAAGCCGGGAGAATCAAAAAATGGATAAGAACCCAAAATGACCTTTTGAACAATCACCATAGAGGTAACCAAGAAAAATGGTAACAAGGGAGGGGTGGAACAGGACGTGCTATATACTATAAAGTCAATTCTATAGGTGAGTACTCACAGAATTGTATTTTTCCAAGTATACAGCACGTCCTGTTCCAGTAATTCCTTACACTTGGGACATCCAAAAGCAGTGTCCGTAAGGTAGGGTGGGATCCCCAAAGAGCAACGGCGGGCAGTTTAAACCACTGCCGCCTGAAGAACTTTGCGGTCAACAGCAGCATCAGCCCTAACATCAACCTTGTAAAACTTAGAAAAAGTATGAACAGAAGACCAAGTAGCGGCCTTACAAACTTGTTCAACAGAAGCCTGGTGCTGAAAGGCCCAGGAGGCACCAATAGCACGAGTGAAATGAGCAGTAAGGCGGAAGGGAGGATCCTTCCCCTTAGCAGAATAGGCTTGCAACACCGCCTGACGGATCCACTTGCTGATAGTGGACTTAGCCGGAGGCAAACCCTTCCTAGGTCCAGAAGGAAGAACAAAAATACCATTTTGTGAAATACTCACCTGTAAAATGGGTATTATAAGTATGTCACACACCCCACTTCAAGATATCCATACCATGTGGGTAATACCGACCTGAAGAGGGCGTTCTGCAGAGATGATAGCAAAAAGAAAGCCCCTCCCTGATCCATAAATACCTGGGACCTCCCACTCATTACCCAGTATAAAAAAGCAGTAAGGTAAGGGACCAGGAAGAGGCAAATATAAGTTAAAACAACGCAAAGTTCACAATATAAAGGATCCAGAATACAAGAAGGGCGGGGTGAAGTGGGGTGTGTGACATACTTATAATACCCATTTTACAGGTGAGTATTTCACAAAATGGTATTATTCTAAGTATGTCACACACCCCGCTTCAAGATATACATAACATGTGGGACATCCAATAGCAGTGTCCATAAAAGGGCGGGGATCCAAAACAAGGCAACAAGGTACAACTTAAACCACAACAGCTTGCAGAACTTTGCGGCCAAAAACAGCATCCGCTGAGGCCCGAACATCAACCTTGTAAAACTTGGAAAAAGTGTGAACAGAAGACCAAGTAGCGGCCTTACAAACTTGCTCAACAGAGGCCTGGTGCTGAAAAGCCCAGGACGCTCCAACCGCACGAGTAGAATGAGCAGTAACACGAAAAGGGGGACTCCTCCCCTTGGCAGAATAGGCCCCAATGATGGCCTGACGAATCCATTTACTAATGGAAGATTTGGCAGGAGCCAAACCTTTCCTAGGCCCAAAGGGCACCACAAAAAAAGCATCAGTCTTACGAAAGGAAGACGTAACCACCAGATAATATTTCACAACGCGAACTACATCCAAGGAATGCAACGCCCTTTCCTTGTCGTTGCTGGGATTAGGACATAGAGAAGGCAGTACAATGTCCTGATTCAGATGAAAGGCAGAGACCACCTTAGGAAGAAAATCCGGCTTAAAACGAAAGACCACCTTGTCCTGATGCCTTTCGAAGTACGGAGCTTTTATGGACAAGGCTGCCAACTCAGAAACACGCCTAACCGAAGTGATAGCCACCAAAAAGGCCACCTTTTAAGAAAGTGAAGACAAAGCGACCTCATTCAAGGGCTCAAACGGAGGACCCTGAAGAGCAGAAAGAACCAGGTTCAAATCCCAAACTGGAACAAAAGGCTTCCTAGGAGGCCGTACATGCGTAACTCCTTGGAAAAAAGTCGTGACCAAGGGATGAAGTGCAAAGGACCTTTGGAAGAACACCGCCAGGGCAGAAACCTGCCCCTTCAAGGTACTAAGTTGAAGCCCCAGATCCAGACCATGTTGAAGAAACTCCAGGATCCTGGAAATGGAGAACTCCCGACAAGAGAAAGACCTACTTTCACACAAGTCAATATAGGACCTCCAGGTCCTATAGTAAATAGTAGAGGAAGAGCGCTTCCTAGCGCTAATAAGAGTCTGAACCACCGCGTCAGAAAGACCTTCCTCCTTCAAGATGGCGGTTTCAGCAGCCACGCCGTCAAAGCCAGCGAAGGTAAATTGGGATAGCGTAGCCGACCCTGGGTGAGCAGGTCCGGCAGTAGAGGCAGAACTCTGCCAGCCTTACCAGATCTGCGAACCAAACCTGCCTTGGCCACCTTGGCGCCACCAGAATCGCCGACGCGCCCTCCATGGCCAGCTTGCGCACCACTCTGGCTAACATTGGAAACGGAGGGAACAGGTAAAGAAACCCCAGATCCCTCCAGTTCAGGGACATGGCATCCACCGCCAGGGCCAGTGGATCCTGCGAGAGAGACACAAATACCGGAAGCTTGTGATTGTGACGGGAGGCAAAGAGGTCCACCGCCGGGAACCCCCACCTGAGGCAAATCGAGCGAAACACCTGAGGACTGAGGGACCACTCCCCCTGACGAGAGGAGGCCCTGCTCAGAGAGTCCGCCTCCGTGTTCTCCACTCCCGGAATGTAGACTGCTGAGATACACGGGACGTGGCTCTCCGCCCAGTCCAGAATCAAAGACACTTCCCTGAGGGCACTCCTGCTGCGAGTCCCCCCCTGGTGATTGATGTAAGCAACCGCCGTCCGGTTGTCCGACCGGACCTGAACTGGCAGGCCCTGCAACTGATGAGTCAAGCGAAACAGAACCAACCTGATGGCTCTCAACTCCAGAACATTGATGGGCTCGTGAGCCTCCTGCGGGCCCCACAGACCCTGAAACTGGAGGTCCTTCCAAACAACCCCCCAACCTGACAGACTGGCATCCGTGGTGACTGTTTCCCAACACGGCGCCAGAAAGGATCTGCCCTTCAGCAGATTGACAGACCCCAGCCACCATTGCAGGGATCGACGAACTCGGGGAGTCATCAGGAAGGACTGATCCAACGATAGTGGAGACTTGTCCCAAACCTTCAACAGATGAAGCTGAAGCGTCCTCGTATGAAACTGCGCAAAGGGAACTGCCTCGAATGAGGCCACCATTAACCCCACCAGCCTCATCCCTAGCCGGATGGCCGGATGAGGGACCGACAAGCCGAACTAACTCCCGAATCAAAAGAACCTTGGCCTGGGGCAGAAACACACTGGCCTGCGAAGTGTCCAGAGACATTCCCAGAAAGGTCACTACTCTGGACGGAGAAAGGGAAGACTTGGGGTGGTTGATCACCCAACCGAACCTCTCCAGAGTGGACACCACCAACCTGGTGTCCAACTCCGCTTGGTTGAAGGAAGAGGCCATGATCATAAGATCGTCCAAATAGGGCACAATACGGACACCCTGCACCCTGAGCAGAGCCATCACCCCCGCCAGCACCTTGGTGAACACCCGAGGAGCCGAGGTGAGCCCGAAAGGGAGTGCCACAAACTGAAAGTGCCGATCCTCCACCACGAACCTGAGAAACCTCTGGTGTGCCGGAAAAATCGGAACGTGTAGATAAGCATCCTTGATGTCTACGGACGTCAGAAAGTCTCCCTGACGAAGAGAGTGAATAGCCGAGCGCAGCGTTTCCATGCGGAATTTCCGCGGCCGGATGAACCTGTTGAGAAACTTCAGATCCAATATGGGATGGACCGATTCGTCCTTTTTGGGTACCGTGAACAGATTGGAATAAAAACCCCTGCCCTGATCCGAGGGGGGCACTGGGCAAATGACAGCCATGTCCAGAAGATTCTCTACTGCCACCAGGAGTCCCTGCGCCGCCAGAGGCTCCGAAGGCATCCGAGACCTGAAAAATCTGGAAGGGGGGCGGAGCTCGAACTCCAGCTTGTAACCAGAAGACACCACTTCCCGGATCCATCTGTCCGAGACCTCTTGATCCCAGACCTGAGAGAAGTGTCGCAGCCGTCCCCCCACCCGCATGGGTGAGGGCGCCCCCTCATTGCTGAGCTGGCTTAGTAGCCGGCTTGGGCTTAGAGCCCCAACTGTATCCTGGACGGGCACGTCCTCTGCCCCTGCTCCCAGAATCACCTCTGGAAGAGGGGAAGGCAAATCCCCTGCCAGATCTGGCCCCACGAAAGGAGGGGGTAAAGGAAGGCGCCCCCCGAAAGGGACGGCGTTGTTTCTTGCGTTGAGGTAACCTACCCCCCTTGGTGACAGAGTCCAATGTCTCTCCAAAGAGCCGTAATCAAACAAAAGGTAGAGCCGTCAGTGACTTCTTGGACATAAAATCGGCCGCCCACTGGCGCAACCACACCGACCGCCGAATAGTCACCAGCAGAGCCGACGTCCTACCACACATCATCAAGGCGTCATCCAAGGCATCTCACACCGTTTAAGGCTAAGGAACTCTTCACTACCAGGACTAAGCCCGGAGGAGGTCAAGAGATCCTTGACCACAGATCTGGCAGCCAACACCATTAGCGCCGAAGCGCAAACGGGCCGCATGGCTGACCCAACGCTAGCAAAACCATGACAAGCCATCTGGTCAATGCGTTTATCCTCTCCATCCTTGAGGGTGGAACAATCAGGTCTATTTAAAACAGAGGAGTTGGACAACCCCAAAACCGGTGCATGCACCTCGGGGGGGGATGCCCAGCGCTTAACCGCCTCCGAAGGGAAGGGATATTTCTTATCCCACCCCTGAGGAATGCCAGGGAGCCAAGCCGGCCTGTCCCATTCCTTAGCAATAATTTTGTCAAAATGCCTTTGCGTAGGAAACTCCAAGCGCGGCCTGGATTCCTCAAACAACTCACCCTTCTGCTGTGGCGCCTCCTCTGGAGGGGCAATATTCAGAACCTCCAACATCAGAGCCAGAGCGTGAGGAGTATCCGAGAATCTCCCCAAGTCACCAAGCTCAACATCAGCGCCAAAAGACTGCTCGTCGTCCGAAATATCTGAATCCTCATACACCTCCCCTTCCTCTAGCGGGGAATAATCAGACCAATCCAGATTATTAACCTCATCAAGGTCATCCACCGGCGGGGCCGGCGACAAATGCTTTCTCTTAGCTGGAGCCTTACGGGCGACCGAGCTGGAAATAATTTTCTCAAGATTGGCCAATCTGGCGCACATCTCAGATTGCAGCTCCCTGCCCATGACGACGTCACATGGGGTGCGTGTCAAGGTGGGAGGAGGAGATGAAGCGACCGGCGGTGCTGACCCAGACGCCAATAGTTTGCTGTGCACAAGGTATACACAAAAGCACATCGTCCCCAGTAATGGATACCCCACACAACATACACTTCCGGGGTTGCCCCGAAGGGGTCCCGAGCCCAGTATCCGGGGATGCCTCCATAAGGTGAACTTTTAGTAGTCGCTATGACCCAGGCAATTACGCCAATAAGCAACCCGGGATGCCCCTTTAATGTCCCGAGTGGGAGGATTTATAAACAAAAGTGAACCCAGGGATCTAGGACCGGGAGAAACCCCCTAAATACTAATGATGATCCTCCTGATAAAACCTCCGCCTGAAAGACAGAAAGGAACCCAATAAATGCCAATATAGGACCAATAAGGGAAGTAAAGCTAGAATAAATAGGGCCCACAGGGCCACTCACAGATCCGTATGGAGCAGGAGCAATGGAGACCTCGCAGCACGTGAAGAGAGACGCAGGCCGAAATTGGGGCGTGGTCAGCGCGGACCGCGCGAAGAGCAAAGACCGCCCCCTTCCTCCAACAGTACGGAGCCGAAAGCTCCGCATCGGCGCCAGAAGCAGAGGGGGGCGGAGCCGCGGCGACGCGCCAAAAGCCCGGCCCCGCCCCCCCTCCGACGAAGACGCGAGGGGAGAAGCTCCCTCCCTCACAGCCTACTCAGAGACCGGCGCCGCCGCATGGCGACACAGCAGGCGGGTGCGACCGCAGCGTCCAGCGGAGCACCCGCCCTGCTCTTGTAGGGAGACACAGCCAACGGGGGGCCGGCCGCGGCAGCGCGCCGCGGGCCGGCCCCGCCCCCCCATGAGTGTGTGAGGGGAAAGCTCCCCTCACAAGGTGAAAGGATCGGTGCCCCGGCCGTAATGGCGGCCGCGGCGCCGAGACAGTACAAGCACGCACACACAAACACCACACAATACAGTGCATAATAAAATGAATAAAACGACTAAAATGATTAAGTACTAGCCCTAGGAAAGAGACCCCCAACCCCCACTGTGACCAAAAGGAGGACTGTAGAGGGACCCCCCAGGGGCAAATATCAAGGGACGGGGCATCCCAAACCGGGATCACCAACCCGGTGTAACCGCCTACCCTCTTATTTAGGGTCTCACGGGGGAGCTCTGCTCCTAAGCACCAGAGGTGCCAGTATACCCTCGCTCGGGCCAGCAGCCAAGACTGTGGAGGCATGTATCTGAAGGACTATTCAGGGAAAAGGGGGTCCGAGCGGAAATAATCAAAAAAACAGGCCGGGAGTTACCCCGGCTACCTGAAATCCCCCTGTGCAAGGAGGAGCCATCATCTTCTGACTTGCTCGCCGTCTGCAGAGATGGAAAACTGGGTAATGAGTGGGAGGTCCCAGGTATTTATGGATCAGGGAGGGGCTTTCTTTTTGCTATCATCTCTGCAGAACGCCCTCTTCAGGTCGGTATTACCCACATGTTATGGATATCTTGAAGTGGGGTGTGTGACATACTTAGAATAAGAGCATCAGTCTTCCTGAATGATTCAGTAGCTACCAAATAAAACTTCAGAACCCTGACCACATCCAAGGAATGCAGAGTCCGCTCCTTGGAATTAGCAGGATTAGGACACAATGAAGGCAAAATGTCTTGATTGAGATGAAATGCAGACACAACCTTAGGCAGGAAATCTGGCTTATACCGAAACACCACCTTGTCCTGGTGTCGCTCAAAGTAAGGAGGTTTAATGGAAAGCGCCGCCAACTCAGAAACACGCCTAACAGAAGTGATAGCCACCGAAAAGGCTACCTTAAGAGTCAAAACAGACAAAAAAGCCTCACATAGAGGCTCAAAAGGAGGACCCTGCAAGGCAGATAAAACCAAATTCAAATCCCAGACTGGTAACATAGGCTTACGTGGCGGGCGCACGTGAGTAACCCCCTGGAAAAAGGTCTTAACCAAACGGTGGTTGGCAAAAGATCTTTGGAAGAAAATAGCCAAGGCTGAAACATGTCCCTTGAAAGTACTAAGTTGAAGGCCCAAATCCAAACCATGCTGCAAGAATTCCAGGATCCTGGGAATAGAAAACACCCGACAGGGAAGAGACTTAGACTCACACCAGGCAATGTAAGCATGCCATACCCTGTAGTAGATAAAGGATGAGGACTTCTTCCTGGCCCGAATCATGGTAGTAACAATAGTGGCAGGCAGCCCCTTTTCCATAAAGATGGAGGTCTCAGCAGCCATGCAGTTAAAGCCAGCATTTGTAAATTGGGATGGCGTAGCTGCCCCTGAGTGAGCAGGTCTGGAACCTTGAGCAGGTCTGGAACCTTGGGCAGGACGTATTGATCTACTGCCAACTGCACGATATCTGCGAACCACACCCTTCTTGGCCAACAGGGGGCCACCAGGATGGTTGGCACCCCTTCCTGGGCTATCTTGCGCAGCATCCTGCCCAGCAGAGGAAACGGAGGGAACACAGAGGAGCCGAAAGCTCTTCCAAGACATTGCTAGTGCATCCATGGCTAAGGTCAGAGGGTCCTGGGACAGAGAGACAAAGACTGGAAGCTTGTGATTGTGACGGGACGCAAACAGATTCACATCCGGCTGACCCCAGCGGTGGCACAGGGAACGAAACACCCTGCTGCTGAGGGACCATTCCCCCAGACGAGAAGTCCCCCTGCTCAGGGAGTCCGCCTCCAGATTTTCCACCCCCGGGATGTACACTGCCGAGATGCAGGGAACATTCTCCTCCGCCCATGACAGTATCAGAGACACTTCATTGAGGGCCCTTTTGCTCCGGGTCCCTCCCTGATGATTGATATAAGCAACCGCCGTCTGGTTGTCCGAGCGGATCTGAACAGCCCGACACCGAAGGTGTGGGGTCAGTTGGGCGAGAACCAACCTTACTGCCCTCAGTTCCAGAATGTTGATAGGAGTATGGGCCTTCTGGGGGCCACACTGACCTCGGAATTTCAAGGACTTCCAGAAGCCCCCCCCAACCTGTCAGACTGGCATCTGTGGTGACAGTCTCCCAGCAAGGGGACAGATAAGTTCTGCCCACCAAGAGGTTCCTTGAGTCCAGCCACCACCAGAGGGACCGTCTGGCCAGGGGGGACAGAACAAACACCTGATCCAGGGACACAGGATCCCGATCCCACACTGATAAGAGGTGTAGCTGCAGAGGTCTCATGTGAAACTGAGCATAGGGTACCGCCTCGAAGCAAGACACCATCAGGCTCACCAGTTGCATCCCCTGCCGGATGGAGGGATGAGGACAAGAAGGAAGAAACTGGGCCTGGGCTTGAAGACTCTCCACCTTCTGTTGAGGGAGAAAAACCTTGACCTGAGATATATCCAGAGACATGCCCAGAAAGAACCTCACCAGTGACGGGGACAGAAAAGACTTGGGATGGTTGATCACCCAGCCGAAGGACTCTAGGGTGGACACCACCATCTGGGTATCCAGTTTTGCCTGATGGAATGACTGAGACGAGATCAGAATGTCGTCCAAATAGGGAAGGATGTGAATGCCCTGAGATCTCAACAGAGCCATCACACCCCCCAGCACCTTGGTGAATACCCTGGGAGGCGAGGTAAGGCCACAAATTGGTAGTGCTGATCCTCCAGAGCGAACCTGAGAAAATACAATTCTGTGAAATACTCACCTGTAGAATTGGTATTATATGCATACAGTACGTCCTGCTCCATATATAATACTTACACGTGGGTTATCCTCCGCCAGAGGGCGCTGTGGCACTGCAGACATGCAACAACAGGCTCCTCCCGGCCCTTCATATACCCAGGGACCTCCCACAAATCCCCAGCATTGAAAAGCAGTGAGAAAAAGAAGCCGGGAGAAACCAACCACCAAAACTGGTAATAATAACAATGATAACAATCACCATACAGGGGATCCAGAACAAAGTGAAACCAGGGTGGGGTGGAGCAGGACGTACTGTATGCATATAATACCAATTCTACAGGTGAGTATTTCACAGAATTGTATTATTCTAAGCATACAGTGCGTCCTGCTCCATATATAATACTTACACATGGGACATCCAATAGCAGTGTCCATAAAGTAGGGTGGGATCCCCAACAAAAAAGGCAACGGCACGTAGCTTAGACTACAACCGCCTGCAAAACCTTGCGGCCAAAAGCAGCATCAGCTGAGGCCCGAACATCAACCTTGTAAAACTTTGAAAAGGTGTGAACAGAAGACCATGTAGCGGCCTTGCAAACTTGTTCAACAGAGGCCTGGTGCTGAAAAGCCCAAGAGGCACCAATAGCACGAGTGGAATGAGCAGTAAGACGGAAAGGGGGAGTCCTTCCCTTAGTAGAATAGGCTTGAATCACAGCCTGACGAATCCATTTGCTGATGGTAGACTTGGCGGGAGCCAAACCTTTCCTAGGCCCGGAAGGCACAACGAAGAGAGCATCAGTTTTCCTGAAGGCCTTAGTGACAACCAGGTAATACTTCAAGCACCTGACTACGTCCAAGGAATGCAGGACCCTCTCCTTGCCGTTGCTAGGATTGGGACACAGAGAAGGAAGAACAATATCCTGGTTCAAATGAAATGCAGACACAACTTAGGCAGAAAATCTGGTTTGAAGCAGAACACCACCTTGTCCTGGTGTCTCTCATAGTATGGAGACTGAATAGATAGAGCGGCCAGCTCAGACACACGCCTAACCGAAGTAATAGCCACCAAGAAGACAACCTTGAGAGTGAGAACAGCAAGAGCAGCATCCTGAATAGGCTCAAAGGGAGCACCCTGCAAGGCAGACAAAACCAAGTTTAAATCCCAGACAGGGACCATAGGTTTTTGAGGGGGACGCACGTGAGTGACCCCCTGAAAGAAGGTCTTAATCAGGTGATGTTGGGCAAAGGTCTTCTGAAAGAAGATAGACAGGGCAGAAACCTGACCCTTCAGAGTACTAAGTTTGAGACCTAAGTCCAGACCATGCTGGAAAAACTCCAGAACCCTAGGGACAGAGAATTCCCGGCAGGGAAGAGACCTGGACTCACACCAGTCAATGTAGGAACGCCATACTCTATAATAGATGGCAGAAGAAGTCTTCTTCCTGGCTTGCACCATAGTAGCCACCACAGAGGCAGACAAACCCTTCTCCATCAAGATGGAGGTTTCAGCAGCCAGGCCATCAAAGCCAGAGTTTGTAAATTGGGATGGCGTAAGGACCCTTGAGTTAACAGATCTGGCACCCTTGGCAGATCGAACTGATCTACTGCCATTTGAACCACGTCTGCGAACCACACTCTTCTTGGCCACCTGGGGGCCACTAGAATCACAGGTACCCCTTCCAGAGCAATCTTGTGCAGAAATCTGCCCAGAAGGGGGAATGGTGGGAACACATACAGGAGTCGAAACTCCCTCCAAGACATGGACAGGGCATCCGTGGCCAAGGCCAGATGATCCTGAGACAGGGATACGAAGGCCGGGAGCTTGTGATTGTGACGGGAAGCAAACAGATCCACATCCGGTAGACCCCAACGGTGACACAGGGACTGGAATACCTTGTTGCAGAGGGACCACTCCCCCTGACGGGACATCCCCCTGCTCAGGGCGTCCGCCAGCAAGTTCTCCGCCCCCGGAATGTAGACAGCCGAAATGCATTGGACATTGGCCTCCGCCCATGTCAGAATCTGAGACACCTCCTGGAGAGCACCCTTGCTCTGGGTCCCTCCCTGATGGTTGATGTAGGCAACCACCGTTCTGTTGTCTGAGCGTACCTGGACCGACAGACCCCTCAGGTGTTGGGTCAATCGCTCCAGTACCAACCTGACTGCCCGTAATTCCAGAATGTTGATGGGTAAATGGGCCTCCTGAGGGTCCCACCTCCCCTAGAAGCACAGGGACTTCCAGAATCCCCCCCAACCTGACAGCCTGGCATCCGTTGTGACCGTCTCCCAGGAGGGGGCCAGAAAAGACCTGCCCCCTACCAAGTTCCTGTGGTCCAGCCACCACGCAAGGGACTGTCTGACCGAGGGGGGAAGCACACAGACCCCGTCCAAGGACGCTGGGTTCTTGTCCCAGAAGGTGAAGCTGCAGAGGTCTCAAATGGAACTGAGCAAAGGGCACCGCCTCGAAGCTCGCCACCATCAGGCCCACCAACTGCATTCCCTGCCGGATGGAGAGCTGTGGGCTCGAGAGCAGAAACCTCGCCTGAGCTGTCAGAGCTTCCACCTTCTGTTGAGGAAGGAATATCCTTGACTGAACCGTATCCAGAATCATTCTCAGGAACGGAGTCACAGAGGAGGGGGACAGAGAGGACTTGGGGTAATTGATCACCCAGCCGAAGGACTCGTTGGACACTACCAGCCGAGTGTCCAACTCTGCCTGCCGCAGAGACCGAGAGGTGATGAGAATATCGTCCAGGTAGGACAGCACACGTATGCCCCTTAGCCTTAACAGGGACATCACCCCTGCCAGCACCTTGGTAAACACCCTGGGAGCCAAAGTGAGGCCGAATGGCAAGGCCACAAATTGGTAATGCTGATCTTTCAGTGACAATCTGAGAAATCTTTGGTGTCCTGGGAACACCGGGACGTGAAGGTAAGCGTCCTTTATATCTACGGACGTCATAAAGTCCCCTGGGCGCAGAGAGTCAATGGCCGAGCGCAGAGTTTCCATACGAAAGTGTTTGTTTTTGACAAATTTGTTGAGGATTTTTGAATCCAGAATGGGCCTGACTGACCTATCCTTCTTGGGTACAGTGAAAAGGTTGGAATAGAACCCCATGCCCCTGTCTCCTAAGGGGACCTTGCAAATGACCCCTAGGTCCAGGAGGCCCTGCACGGCCAGCAACAAGACCTGAGCTGATGCAGGACCCTGTGGGATCCGGGACCCAACGAATCTGGTGGGGGGCCGTACAGCAAATTCTATCTTGTAGCCGGAGGACACTACCTCCTGAATCCACCGGTCTGAGACGTGGCGCCTCCAGACATGCTCGAAGTGCTGCAGACGTCCCCCCACCCTGACGGGCGAGGGCGCCCCTTCATGCCTGGGGGTCTTGGGAGGGGCTTTAGACTTGTGTCCCCAGGAGGAACCGGGACAGCGTCCTCTGTTCCTGTGCCAGGAATCTGCGCGGGCCCCAGCGAAGGACACCCCTGTACCTTGTTTAGCCCCACAGTAGGGGGTCGATAGGGAGCCTTGGCCACGAAAGGGCTGAATCTGCCGCCTGCGCTGGGGTAACTTGCCTCCCTTGGCGAAGAGGTCTAAACGATCCCCAAACAGGCGCAGCCCCTTAAATGGAAGCCCCGTAAGGGCTTTCTTGGCGGCATTGTCTGCGGCCCTCAGGCGCAACCAGACCGCGCGGCGTATAGCTACCACCAGGGCAGATGACCTGGCACACATCTTAATAGCATCGTCCGATGCAGACAGGATAAAGTTCACAAACGCATCACAGCTGGACAGAGCATTGACAGTATCAGAAGGCAACTCATCTGTGCGATCGAGAGCACTCTTAACCACGGCCCTGAGCGCTACTGCCGTAATGGCTAAGGCGCAAACCAGGCACAGAGTCGCTCCCCCAAATGCAAAGGCATGACATGCCAGTTGGTCAACACGCCGGTCCTCAGAGTCCCGTAGCGTAGTAGTGTCAGGAGAGTGCATAATAGAGGTGTTGGACAACCCTAGAATAGGAGCATCGACCTCAGGTGGCGATGACCAGCACTTAACCAAGTCAGCAGGGAAGGGATATTTCCTATCCACACTCTTAGGGACCCCATGAAGTCTGCTGGGATGTTCCCATTCTTTAAGCACGAGGCTATTGAAATGGGTTTGCTTGGGAAATTCCAAGCGAGCTTTTAGCGGTATGAAAAAGATCACCCCTTTGCCGGGGAGCCGCAGCAGGGGGAGAGAGGGACAAAACCTCAAAGATCTGAACCAGTAGTCTATCAATATTATCCGAGGACCAATGCTCGGAGCCAGACTCTTCCTGACCCCTGGACTCATCGTCATATGAGTCAGAGAACAGTTCCCCTTTGTCTGAGGGGATATGGGCATAGGAATGCAACAAATCATCAGGTTCTATAGGGAAGAGAGCCGAGTCAGGGTTCAAATGCCGCCTCTTGGCAAGCAAGCAAGTTTTCAACACTAGCCAGTCTAGTGGCCAAATCAGGATGAGAATCCCCGCTGGTATTGGGGGTTAGACTCAGGCTTGGGGGAGTAGGTGAAGTGAGGCGGGGTGCAGGCCCAGCCTCAGAGGAGGCGGGAAGAACCGATAACGCATGCTGTGCACAAGGAACACAGACCCGTGCATTGTCACCGCTGCTAGGTAAAACCCCCCAAGCTACACAAAGCCGGGCTTGTCCCGAAGGAACCCCGTTCACAATATCCTGAGATGCCTCCATATGGTGATTTAATCGGCACAAAATATGCCAGTAGGGATTGACGCTGTAAGCTACCCTGGATGCCCCAATAACCCGCGGGGAAGTGGGAGTAATTTTTAATGGTCACGACCGGGAGCTACACTGGGCCGGGAGAAGCCACCGAAATCCACGGTCTGAAAGACATAAGGGGGAACAAGGATGTCAGAGCCATGCGCAAGGGAGTATAAAAACGAATGAAGAGTCGCCCATGAGGGCACTTACAGACAGAGAGGAGAGGACGGTCTTCACCACGCGCACGTGAGTAAGAAATGGTGCCAAGCGAACCTCGAAGGGCGGGCCTGAGCTGACCGCGACACGGAACGCGCCAAGCCAGAACCACGCCCCTCCCCAGCGAGCGCGAAGCTCGAAAAAGCGTAGCCAATCAGGACAGTAAGGCAATAACGCCTGAAGGAATTGACGTGAATTACCTAAGAAGTCCGCAAAGCCGCCGCCGTACATGCAATGCAAGAAGAAACATAAAATAAAGGCGCTGCGGCCAACAGTACAGATAAAATAAAAGCGCGGCTCTGACCCCCGTTCCCAGTAAAGCACAAAACCAAGCCATAAGCGTGTAATAGGATACACTGAGGCCGCCATACACACAACCCCTCCCCCCCCTTTCTTTTCCCCCTGGCTAAGGGGGGAACGAGGGAGGAAGGCGATCGGTTACATAGGGTCCACCGCTACACGGGGCGTGGGGCAATGATGCGGGAGGGGCATCCCCTGAAGGCTCACCATCAGCCTTGACCGCCTACCCTATGGTGGGGGATTGCGGTGGAGCGTGGCTCCGTAAGCACACATGGTGCTGCCTACCTTCACCCGACCAGCGCAGCCCAGGCTGGGAGGCATATCACACAGAGGAGGGGTGGAAATAGTCCCACAGGGCCGCGGGCTGTAATAGCCCCGCTCACCTGCGAGAGAGTGATACTTCATGTCTTCGCAGTCAGCACTGCAGAGAAATCTGGGGATTTGTGGGAGGTCCCTGGGTATATGAAGGGCCGGGAAGAGCCTGTTTTTGCATGTCTGCAGTGCCACGGCGCCCTCTGGCAGAGGATAACCCACGTGTAAGTATTATATATGGAGCAGGACGTACTGTATGCTTAGAATATTTCTGATAACCTGGGAAGATTGGTACATGAAGGTAAGCGTCGATGTCTACGGATGTCATGAAGTCGCCCTGGGCGCAGAGTATTGACTGCTGAGCGTAGGGTCTCCATGCGAAAGTGCTTGAATCTGACAAACTTGTTGAGGCGCTTTAAATCCAGGATGGGCCTGAGGGACCCATCCTTTTTGGGAAACGTGAACAGATTGGAGTAGAAGCCTCTGCCCCTTTCCCTGAGAGGCACAGGGCAGATGACCCCCCAACTCCAGAAGGTTTCGGACCGGGATGAGCCGGGATCTGATAAATCTTGGGGGCGGCCAGGCTGCAAACTCTCTTGTATCCGGAGGACACCACCTCCTGAATCCATCTGTCTGCTACACGTAACCTCCAGACGTGAGCAAAGAGCCGAAGCCGTCCCCCCACCAGGATGGGTGAGGGCACCTCCTCATGTCTGAGGGGGCTTTGGGGAGGATTTGGGCTTGGGCCATGAGAGCCCGGGACAGCCTCGTCCTCTACCCCTGCCCCAATAGTCTCTGTGTGCCCCAGCAAAGGAAGCGCGGAAGAGGGGGGGGGGGGGGGGGGAGAGGCACCGGTCCCCCGAAAGGGCCGTGACGGCCTCCTACGTTGAGGCAGTTGAGGCAGCCTACCGCCCCTGGCAAATAGGTCCAAGCGTTCACCAAAGAGCCGCAGCCCCTTAAAGGGAAAACCAGTGAGGGCCTTTTTAGCAGCATTATTAGCCACCCACTGACGTAGCCAGACAGAGCGTTGTATAGCCACCAAAAGGGCAGAAGTCCTACCACACATTCTAATGGCATCATCCATGGCAGAAAGAATATATGCAACAAATTCATAGATGGGGAGGTGAGGATTATAGATCCCTCCAACTTTGCTAAGAGACACTTAAGCAGCCCTTTAATAGCAATAGCCATTATGGCAGAGGCACAAACCAGGCGCAGTGCAGTCCCCACACAGGCAAAGGCATGACAGGACAGCTGGTCCATGTGCCGGTCCTCACCATCCCGCAGGTCAGGTGAATGCATGACTGATGTATTAGACAACCCTAGGATAGGCACGTCCACCTTAGGAGGACATGACCAACGCTTAATCACATCAGTGGGAAAAGGATACCTCCTGTCCCAACTCTTGGGCACCCCAGATTATTAAAGTGATTCTGCTCAGGGAACTCCAAGCGTAGTTTAACGGAATGGAAAAGCTCACCCTGCTGCTGCGGAGCCACGACAGGAGGGGAAATACAAAGCACTTAAAAAATGTGTCAATATGAGTCAATAACCTGTCAGTGTCATCTGAGGGAAGCAGCGGGAGATAAATGCCGCTTCTTAGCAGAAGCCTTACGCAGGGCTGACCCACCAATATGCTTTTCAATGCTGGCCACCCGTGAAGCCAAGTCATATTGAGCCTCCCGCTAGTGTGCCCCTCACTGGGAGTCAGATGCAAGCGTGAGGGGGTAGGCGAAGCATAAAGGGGTGCAGCACCGGGACCTGTAGCAGATGACCCAGGCTGCAGCGCAAGTACATGCTGGGCGCAGGTCAAACACACCCCAACACCGTCACTAACAGGGGATACCTCACACGCACACACAGCTGGGCTTGTCCCGAAGGAACCCCAAGCACATTGTCCCCGGAAGCCTACATATGGTGATTTAGATACAGGCGTAACGGGCGTAACGGCCAGTACAGGGCCACAGCTAGCAATAGCCACCCTTTTTGGGATGCCCCCCAAAGCCCGCTAGGGAAGGTGGGAGATTGGTAAGGGGCAGGGCCAGGAGAACCACAGTCAGAGGTGACCTGCCTGCAAGACACGATAATTACAAAATAAACATCCCCAGCGCATACAGAGTAAAGCAATATAAAACCCCCGTAAGGGACTCACGGACCAAGCGGACAGATTGCCCAGAGAGGTAAAGCACAGCCAGACCGCGTCGCAGCACCGCAAGGACGAGGCCACAAAATGTCGCCAGCAGCAGTACCTAGAGGAGCGGACCACGAGAGTATGACGCAGAACGCGTCAAACCGCGGTTCCCGCCCCCCCTAAGAGCGCGAAACTCTGATCACGTGAGACGCTGGCGCCATGACAGTAACCAAAAAAATAAAATAAAATACATAGCGTCAACCACCGCGGAGCGCCGTACAACGGCCCACACACACCAATAATAAAAATATCACACACAATCACAGACCCCCCGGGCGCCCCTTCTAGAGGGGAGGGGAGAAGGATTGGCTGCAGAAGATCATTTGACACTCTCTCAGATGATGGCAGCAGAGGGGGGCCACCTAGCCCGTCGCCCTCTGCGGGCCCTATTTCCACGGATCCCTCCTGACCCACTCCTGCCTCCCAGCATTGAGGCTGCTACGGGATCGTGATGGTAGGGTGAACGCTGGGGTCTGTTGGCGTTCGGCAGAGCTTAGGCTCTGGGCCACAGACCCTATGCTAAAGGGTAGCCGGCCACAGGCTTATGGTGAGCCTGGGGGAGGAACCACTTTATGCTCCTTTGTTTGTACCCTCCCTGCCAACAAGCTTTATTGTCTGTGTTGTCTGTTTTACTGTGTTGGTGTTTAGTACTCGGCTCCTCGCTGGCTCAGCATGGCCTTATTGTGGAGCATTCTGCATACCTACCTCCCTCGCTCCCTCGTCGTCCCTGGATGTGGGTCGCCACACCCCGCGGGACCTCTGCATCGCACTAGCTCGGCGCTGTCTGTGACGGGGGGAGGGATCCTCGCCACTGCAGACGCTGGGCCGTGTGTGCTTTTCGCGGCCATTTTCCCTGCATGGGCAGCCATGAAAGGGGGCGGGCGTGTCCTCTTCGCCTGCCACCGGAGGGGGCAGTGCCTGGCGCTGACGCGCGTCTGCGTCATCGCACCCGGCCGGCCACTCACTACCCTCGAGGATCCTTTGAGAACAGCAGATCCAGGGTCTGGCCTGCGCACTGCTGCTGCATGCTGGGGCCTGCTGGACGCTACGGAGCCTGTTGTCTGTGGGTCTGTTGGGGGATCCCGCTCGGAGGCTCGCTGTCCCTCTGACGTCGCGAGTCCCTCTTTTTATGGCTGTATTTTATGACCTTTTGCACCTCTCTTATACGGATCATGGGTTTCTTCCCCTCTCTTGCATAGGTCATGGGCTGTCGAGGTTGAGGGTTGTGGTTCCTCCCGGTCCCCCTTTTTATTAAGAGGGATCACTTTTAGGTTTGGGCCATTAGTGTCTTGTAACCTTACTGGTTTCGACTATTTTTTAATCACCATAATGGAGGCATCAGGGAACCGTGAGCTAGGGGCCACATTTGGGCAGGAAAGGCTCTGCCCCTTGTGCAGTAGGAATCCTCTGGGCAGTTTCAGCACTGTTTGTACCACTTGCGCCAGAGGCATTACTTTAGACCATGATCGGGCGGGCGTCTCTGCCCCTAGCCCTGCGCTGCCTGCAGCCTCTCCGGACCCTCCGCTGCTGCACTCAGCCCCCAGTGAGGGAGGAGCCAGCAGGGGGTCTCATGCTGACTTGGCATATAGGCTGGCCAATCTCGAGAGACCGATCTCGCGAACGGCTCCCAAAAAAGCCACGAGTAAGAAACGGCATCTCGAGCCCATTTACTCGGATAATGACGATCTCTTTGATCATCTGGGCTCTGTGGAGGAAGGCGAGTGGCCAGATGATTCACACTCCGCTGTGGATTATTCAGCTGGTGATGACAGTTTGTCTGGTTATTCCTCGGACAAAGATGCGTGGCTCCCTGATGAGACGTTGCTTTCCTCAGTGTTTGAGACACTACACATTGTCCCTCCCAGAGCGACTAAGAGGAAGCAGGGTGATTTGTTTAGGCCTGAGAGGCAAAGACGGGTCTTCCCGGAGCAGGCCCATTTCTCAAACATGATTTTCAGGGAATAGGAGAGGCCTAACAAGTTACCGTCGGTTCCTAAGGGCCTGGATAGACTATATCCCGTCCTTGATGAGCTGGTTCGGCTATGGTCTCGCCCCCCCCCCCCCGAAGTGGATCCTCCCGTTTAGGGGTTGTCCAACACTACGGTTATGCGGTCACCTGATACTGCTTCTTTACGTGACCCTGCTGACAAGCACATGGATCAGCTGGGCTGCCATGCGTTCACCTTTGCTGGTGCCCTCTTTCGCCCTGTGTGCGCCTCGGCGATTGCCTCCCTAGCCATCAGGAAGAAGGTGAGACATCTTTTGGATAGAGCTAAGGCTCGCAAACGGGCGGAGGAGTATAAAGAACTCAAGGCCTGCTTGGATTTCATTGGCTTTGTTACTACTGTCATGGACGATGTGGTCCGGCTCGGTGCCAGGATTTCAGCCCTGCTTGTGGCTCTCCGCCGTTCGCTTTGGCTGCGGCAATGGTCGGCTGATGCGTCTGCAAAGAAGTCGCTTAGGAGTATTCCCTTTGTGTGGAACAGGCTGTTTGGGGAACTCCTGGACCTTTTGGTCAAGGATGGTAGACTCCCTCAGAGGCGAAAGCCTGCTCGGTCCTTTCAGAATCCCTCTGCCTATCATTCCTTTCGTGGAGGAAGAGGCTCTTCATTTCCCGGTGCCCGCAGAGATACATGGGGCAGAGGTAGGTCCCGCAGCCGGCCCAACCCCTCCTGGGGAACTAAGTCCTAGCCCCCTGCCAAGCCCTCTCAGGCATGAGGGGGCGCCCTCTCACCCATCCGGGTGGGGGGGGGCGGCTTCTGCCGTTTGCTCAGATCTGGAGGCGGCTCGTCTCGGATCGGTGGATTCAGGAGGTAGTGTCCTCCAGTTACAAGATAGAGCTGGCAGCCAGGCCACCCACAAAATTCCTCCGTTCACAGATATCTCGAAACCCACTAAAGGCCCAGCCCTTGAGAGCGGCTGTGCAACAACACCTGCGGTTAGGCGTGATTTGCCCAGTAGCTCGGCAGGAACGGGGTCAAAGTTTCTACTCCAACCTGTTTACGGTTCCCAAGAAGGACGGAACGTTAAGACCAATCCTGGATCTGAAGGGTCTCAACAGGTTTGTAAGAGTCAGACATTTCCGCATGGAAACCTTACGGTCGGCGGTGAGATCGCTTCGGCCCGGCGACTTCATGACCACGGTGGACATCAGGGATGCTTATCTGCACATCCCGATTTTCCAGGGGCATCAGAAGTTCCTGAGGTTTGCTCTGGAGGATCAGCATTACCAGTTTGTGGCACTTCCATTGGGGATATCCTCAGCCCCCCCGTGTTTTCACCAAGGTGCTGGCAGGCATCATGGCTATCCTGAGGAACCAGGGCATTCGTGTGCTGCCCTATCTGGACGACTTGCTAATTGCGGCCCAGTCCCTGAAGCGGGCCGAGATCGATACTCGGACGGTGTTGTCAACCCTGGAGGCCTTTGGCTGGGTAATCAATTACCCAAAGTCATTTGTCACTCCCTCAACAGTGAGATCCTTTCCGGGAATGACGATCGACACCGATCAAGTCAAAGTTTTTCTACCTCAGCAGAAGGATTTGGGTCTCTAGACGCAAGTGCAGGCCTTGCTGTCTTGCCAATGGCCGTCAATACGTCTGGGGATGAGATTGGTGGGCCTAATGGTGTCATGCTTCGAGGCAGTGCCCTTAGCCCAATTTCACATGAGACCTCTACATTTGAACCTGCTGACCGGCTGGACTCAGATGCAGGAATCTCTGGAAGAAGAATTTTCGCTGTTCCCCCTGGCCAGGCAGTCCCTCTTGTAGTGGGCAAGTCCTTTCTGACTCCCCATTGGGAGATAGTTACCACGGATGCCAGTCTGACAGGCTGGGGAGGCGTTTGGCAGACTCAGCAGATCCAGGGTCAGTGGGGTCCGCAGGAGAACCGCTTACCCATAAATCTCCTGGAGCTGAGAGCGATCCGGTTGGTGCTTCTCCCCTTCACTTCCCACTTAAGGGGTTGTGCGATCCAGGTTCGCTCGGACAATCAGACGGCTGTCGCCTACATCAATCACCAAGGCGGGACTCGGAGCAAGAGAGCCCTCAAGGAGGTGACCCAGATTCTGACTTGGGCAGAGGAGAATGTTCCCTGCATCTCGGCGGTTTACATTCCCGGGGTAGAAAACCTGGAGGCAAACTTTGAGCAGGAGCACCTCGCGCCTGGGGGAATGGTCTCTCAACAGCAAGACCTTTCACGCTCTGCGTCTCCGCTGGGGTCAGCCGGACATGGACCTGTTTGCGTCCAGACAATGCTGTCACACGCGTCCAAGGTTCGTCTCCCTCTCAAGAGATCCTCTGGTCATTTCAGCAGACGCTCTGGCGATTCCCTGGACGGAGTTCAAGTTTCTTTATGCATTCCCTCCATTTTCACTTCTGGGCAGAGTGCTGCTCAAGATAGCCCAGGAAGGGGTACCAACCATCCTGGTGGCTCCTCGCTGGTCGAGAAGGAGTTGGTTTGCGGACATAGTTCAGATGTCAGATCGCTACATCCTGCCCGACGACCCAGGGCTTCTCACACAAGGGTCGCTGCAGCACCCCAATTTACGGACACTGGCTTTGACGGCCTGGCTATTGAAACCTCAATCCTGACGGAAAAGGGGCTGTCGGCCACGGTTGTGCATACCATGATTCAGGCACGGAAGAAGTCTTCTTCCATGATATACTACAGAGTTTAGCATGCTTATATTGCCTGGTGTGAGACCAAGAGTCTCCCTTGCCGCACATTTTCTATTTCCAGGATTCTGGAGTTTTTGCAACACGGCTTAGACTTAGGTCTCCAGCTGAGCACCCTCAAGGGTCAGGTCTCGGCTTTACCTATATTTTTCCAGAGATCCATTGCCAACCATAGGTTGATCAAGACCTTTTTTCAGGGAGTCACCCATGTCTGGCCACCGCGTAAGTCAGTATTACCGGTATGGGACTTGAATTTAGTACTTTCTGCTCTTCAGGGTCCTCCCTTCAAACCATTGTGCAATGCTCCATTGTTTGACTCTCAAAGTGGTCTGTTTGGTAGCGATCACCTCGGTGCGTCGTGTATCAGAGCTGGCCGCGGTTTGTATAAAACCACCCTACTTTGAGCTACATAGGGATAAGGTGGTTTTTCGCTTTAAACCTGATTTTTTGCCTAAGGTCGTTTCTCCCTTTCACCTTAATGAGGAGGTCGTGTTACCTTCCTTGTGTCCAGCACCGGCTAATTCCAAAGAACGGACCCTCCATGCTTTGGATGTGGTCAGAGCCATAAAGTATTACCTGGCTGCGACTGAATCCTTCAGGAAATCGGATTTGCTCTTTGTCCTAACAGAGTGTTCTAGGAAAGGATTGCCATCAGCCAAGTCCACTCTCAGTAAGTGGATCACACAGGCGGTGGTGCAATTAATTCTGCTAGGGGGAAGGAACCCCCTTTTCGGATCACAGCTCATTCTACCAGAGCTATTGGTGCCTTGTGCGCTTTTCAGCACCAGGCATCGGTTGAACAAGTTTGTAAGGCCGCCACTTGATCTTCAGTTTATACTTTTACAAAGTTTTACAAGGTGGATGTCAGGGCCTCAGCTGATGCTGTTTTTGGCCGAAAGGTGCTTCAGGCGGTAGTGAAATTAACTACATGCTGTTCCGCACTGGAGATCCCACCCAAATGGACACTGCTTTTGGATGTCCCACATGTCATCACTTGGGACGACCTGGACTGGATAGAGGGTAAAATACAATTCTGTGAAACTCACCTGTAGAACTGTTTTTGATTCTATCCAGTCCAGGTCGTCCCACCCCGTCCTTGTTGTTCATTGTCTCCTGTTTGCCTGTTATGGCGATCACCATTTTTATTCTTGGACTTGTTTTCATAAGTCTGTTAGAGAGTACAAGCTGAAGCTATGTGAAGTAACATTGTTTCTTGGGCCTCCTGGCCTGTCCTCTTTGTCTACTGCTTTTTAACCACTGGAGAATGATAGAGGAACACCTGCCTTTATAGGGAGCCGGGAGGAGCTACAGCTTTGATCTTGCAGTCGAGCGCCCCCTGGGGGTGGAATATCCACATGTCATCACTTGGGACGACCTGACCTGGATATAATCAAAAACAATTCTACATGGACCTTCACCCTTGGAAGCCGCATGGATAGCGGCGGGCGCGGGTGTCCCGGTTGCGATCCCCCTTTTTGATGAGTGTTTCTGACATGTTGTTAATCTGATGTGCTAAGCTCTGGGCACTGGTAGTATTTGATTGTTATTGTGCTGGCACTTGTATATTGCGGTTTTTGGGTTTCTGTATCTCTTGTTATATCGGTTCTTATATCGAATAGTTATTATGGGGTGGAATTTATAGTTAGTAGGTATCAATATTGCAGAGTTTGGTGATCGTTCAACATGTTTACAGCAGTACACATTTTTTAGCACTAAGCACTTTTTGAGCAAAAAAATTTTTTTTTTTTGTACATTCATTGGTATAATATTCATTGTTTAAGGGGTGTTTTTTGGGATTATTTATGTGGGGTATTCACAATATAGTTGTTTCTTATTGGTGATAATATGTGATAAGGTTTTGTATAATAGGGGGATATGGTTTAGGTCCTCTAAGTGCCGGCACAAATACTTAAGTATGTATATGTAGAGAGATTTCCCCTCCCTGCACAATACAGACTTGTATTTTAATAGAATTTGATTAGTTTACAGCATTGGAACAGAGACACACACTATGTATATATCCCATTAGTGGGAGTTTTGAGATATTTTGATGATATGATAGGGGATTAGCATCACTGTTTTTAAATGTCTTGTGCTTTGTGTATTTGTATGTAAGTGTTTTTATGAAATTTCATGTGTAAATAAAAGTGATATATTTTTGAGGATATAGGTCTGCGAATATTTTTTGGTGCTCCCTAAGGGAGGAAGGTGTGTTTTTTTTCCATGTCCACTCCCAAACTAGTGATTGCATTTACTGAGGTATGAGCACATGTTAAATGGAATAAGTAGTGCACCCCATAGCAATTGTAAAAACAATTCTACAGGTGAGTTTCACAGAATTGTATTATTTGCATTGCTCTGCCCACTGCAAAGAGTGCTGGGTAAATCTATTATTCCTTGTGTTGGGCATTGTGTAAATATTTTCCAAAGAAAAGCACCTCTTTTTCAAGATCAAGAGAAATCAGACACGACCCTACTTTAACCATGACCTTCCCTGGTCTCTACTCCATTTCTAGTAGCACACTCCTTGCCAACTGCGGCAAGCTGTGAACAAGACCACACAGAGCAGTGGTCTACTGATGAGGCATGCCCCTGCATCTGATAAGCGAGTGAGTGTGCTAGCTTGTGACAGCAGAAGTTGGGAGTGTGTCAACACTGGTGCGGATAGCGCCAAAATGGCCGAGCTGCTAACCTGATGACTATGTATAAAGGGACATCCGTGGCCTAGATGTAAGAAAGTGGCCTTGTGACTGGAGGGGGGCAAGTTTGATTCCCGGCCACAGGACATGATCGAAGTGCTTGAGGGCTTCAAGGCACCTAACCCCCAACTGCTCCCCAGGGCATCTCACTGTTCAGGGCATGTGTACACACTGCACTGATGGGTTAAACACGGAGGAAGAATTCCTGTGTGTGTGTGTGTAGGCATACAATGGTCACCCCCCACCAAAGAAAAATCTCCCAAAAAGTTGCATCATGGCAGTGGGAGGAAAGGAATTTATGCCTAAAAATGTTGCCTACAAATCAATAACAACAAGAAAATAACCACAAAAATCACAATGGCGGGTTCACAATGACACCCATAATGATTACAGAATCGAACTTTAAAGCAAAAGTATTTACATGTCCCTCATGAGGCGGGCATCCTCGGCTTGCACTAGCATGCTGCGAACCAGGTTGGACTGATCAGCCATGTCCGCAGTGAGCTTCTGATGCACTGAGTGGGATTCATCTACCTAAAAACATACAAGTGAGCATAGAGAATTATTTAAGTTTGCTTTATTGAAGCTGTCTACATTTTTTTAAAAATGCCCTGGTCTAACTTAAATACAGGTTACATTATCCTTAAAAAGACAAAAAGTGATTCCACCATTGTGTCGGGCTGCATTTGCAGTGTCCTAAACTTTTTTCCTGAGAAATTGAGGTTTATAGCTTCACCTCATGATTTCTCTTCTGAAGCAAGCGAGCATGGCCACTGGCCCTGTGATGCTGCATAATAATCTGCAAAATGGGCGGGGTCTGTAAGATTCCCAGAACTTGCTTCAGACACCCTGGCTGTGATTTCCCCCCTAGGCAACATTGGAGCTTAGATCAGCACTCCCAGACACACATGGCCGCAATCCCAATTGCATATGTGCGCACTCCCAATTGTGCATGTGTTCCCAAAGTGCATGAACGCACATGCACCCACTCCCAAAGTGCACATGGGCAGGCATACAGGTGGGCAGGCAGGGGATCGGTTTTAGAGGGCGATCTTGCAGAGATGACATGAGAAAAAGGAGCCCCTCCTGGTACATAAATACCCGGGACCTCCCACTATTCCTCTGTCTTTTAAAAAAGCAGTGAAGAACCAGGAAGAGCAAATTATATAGTGAAAAATAATAAGAAACACCATATAAAGGATCCCAGAACAAAAAAGGGCGGGGGAAGCGGGGTGTGTGACATACTCGTAATACCATTTTGTGAGTACTCACCTGTAAAATGGGTATTATTCCTAGTATGTCACACACCCCTCTTCAAGACATTCATTACATGTGGGACATCCAATAGCAGTGTCCATAAAGGGCGGGGATCCAAAAAACAAGGCACAAACTTAAACCACAGCAGCTTGCAGAACCTTGCGGCCAAAAACAGCATCCGCTGAGGCCCGAACATCAACCTTGTAAAACTTGGAAAAAGTGTGAACCGAAAACCAAGTAGCAGCCTTACAAACTTGCTCAACAGAGGCCTGGTGCTGGAAAGCCCAGGACGCCCCAACAGCACGAGTAGAATGAGCAGTAACACGAAAAGGGGGAACCTTCCCCTTAGCAGAATAGGCCCCAACAATGGCCTGACGAATCCATTTACTAATGGAAGATTTGGCGGGTGCCAAACCCTTCCTAGGCCCAGAAGGCACAACAAAAAAGGCATCTGTCTTACGGAAAGCAGAAGTAGTAACCAAATAATACTTAACACAACGAACAACATCCAAAGAATGTAAAACCCTTTCCTTGTTATTACTAGGATTAGGGCACAATGAAGGAAGAACTATATCCTGATTTAAGTGGAAGGCAGACACCACTTTAGGAAGAAAATCTGGTTTAAAACGGAAAACCACCTTATCCTGATGCCTCTCATAGTAAGGAGCCTGTATTGACAGGGCCGCCAATTCAGAAACCCGACGGACAGAGGTAATAGCAACCAAAAAGGCAACTTTCTGAGTGAGAATATGAAGAGGAACCTCCTGTAAAGGTTCGAAAGGAGCCGCCTGCATAGCAGAGAGCACCAGATTAAGATCCCAAACTGGAAGTAGGGGCTTTCTAGGAGGCCGCACATGCGTGACCCCCTGGAAAAAAGTCTTAACCAAAGGATGAAGAGCAAATGACCTTTGAAAGAAAATAGCCAAAGCAGAAACCTGCCCTATCAAAGTACTAATCTGAGACCAAGCCCAAATCCAGACCCCGTTGCAGAAACTCCAAAATCCTAGGGATAGAAAATACCCTGCAAGGCAGGGACCTAGACTCACACCAGTCAATATAGGACCTCCAAGTCCTGTAATATACCACAGAGAAAGACTTCTTTCTAGCTCTAACAAGAGTCAGAATGACAGCATCAGAAAGGCCTTCCTCCAAGATGGAGATTTCAGCAGCCACGCCGTCAAAGCCAGCATTGGTAAATTGGGGTAACAAAGTTGACCCCGAGTTAAGAGATCTGGAAGAAGAGGAAGAGGCAACAGATCCTCTGCCAGCCTTGTGACCTCTGCGAACCACAGGCGTCTTGGCCACTTTGGAGCCACCAGAATTGCTGGTGCCCCTTCCAGAACCAACTTGTGCACCACCTTGCTTATCATGGAGAATGGGGGAAAAAGATACAGGAACCTCAGATCCTTCCAGGCAAGAGACATGGCATCCACTGCCACTGCCAGAGGATCCTGGGATAGAGACACAAAGGCTGGAAGCTTGTGGTTGTGGCGAGACGCAAACAGGTCCAACCGCGGAGTCCCACACTTGTGACAAAGGAACTGAAAGACCTCGGGGTTGAGAGACCATTCGCCCTGGCGAGCGCATGCTCTGCTCAGGGAGTCTGCCTCCACATTCTCTATCCCCGAAATGTAAACTGCCGATATGCAGGGAACATGATCTCTGCCCACTGAAGGATCAGAGACACTTCCCGGAGGGCACCCCAACTGCGAGTCCCTCCCTGGTGATTGATGTATGCAACTGCTGTTCGGTTGTCTGACCGAATCTGAACCGGCAAACCCCGCAAGAGATGAGTCAGTCGGAGCAGCACAAGACGAATGGCCCGAAGTTCCAATAAATTGATTGGGGAGTGAGCCTCCAGAGGCCCCCACATCCCCTGAAACCGGTGTCTCCTCCAGATGCCCCCCCCCCCAGCCCTTAAGGCTGGCATCTGTGGTGACCAACTCCCAACAAGGGGTCAGAAATGATTTGCCGTCCCTGAGATTGCTCGAAATCAGCCACCACTGGAGGGACTGCAGGACGAGGGGAGACCACAGACAAGTCCGATTCAAAGACAACAGGCGCTTGTCCCACTTCGCCAGGAGAAAGAGCTGAAGCGTCCTCATGTGGAACTGAGCAAAAGGAACCGCTTCGAGCGTAGCCACCATCAACCCCACTAATCTCATCCCCAAGCAGATAGGCTGATGAGGATTGGACAGGAACAGATGAATTAAATCCTGAATCAGAACAATCTTGGACTGAAGAAGAAATACCCTGGCCTAAAGGGTATCCAGAATCAAGCCCAGAAAGGGAATCTCCCTTACGGGACAAAGAGGATTTGGCATGGTTTATCACCCAACCAAACCTCTCTAGTGTAGTCACCACTGTTCTGGTGTCCAGTTCCGTCTGATTGAAAAATGACGTTGTGATGAGCAAGTCGTCCAGCAATGGCATGATGCGAATGCCCTGGACCCTGAGAATAGCCATTACTCCTGCCAGGACCCTGGTAAACACTCGTGGGGATGGAGTGAGACCGAATGGAAGAGCCGCAAACTGAAAATAGTGGTCTACTGTGAATCTGAGAAACCTTTAGTGAGTGGCAAAAATAGGAATGTGCAGATAAGCATCCTTGATGTCTATGGACGTCAAAGTCCCCCTGGCGGAGAGCGTCGATCATTGAACGCAACGACTCCATGCGGAACTTTCGGAAACGAGTCGTCTCAGATCTAGAATAGGCCAAACAGAGCCGTCCTTTTTTGGGAACCGTAAATAGGTTGGAGTAAAGCCCCAGACCTCTTTCCGCTGGAGGAACCTGGCGGATAACATCCATGTTTAAAAAGTTCGCCACAGCTGCCCGGAGCCCCTGTGCGATCACCGGATCTGCGGGCATCCGAGACCTGAAAAATCTGGGAGGAGGCCGAACCTCGAATTCCAGCTTGTAACCGGAGGACACAACTTCCAGACTCCATCTGTCTGATACCTCTTGACCCAAGCCTGGAAAAAAGAATCGCAGCCGTCCCCCCACCCGTACGGATGAGGGCACCTCCTCATTGCTGGGCAGGCTCGGAAGTGGACTTGGGCTTAGATCCCCAACTCTGACCTGGACGGCCACATCCTCTTCCTCTGTTCCATGCAGTCCTCCTTGGGGCTGAAAAGGGCCGATCCTCTGCCCCGTTCTGGAACCACGAAAGGAAGGGTTAAAGGAAGCCGATCCCCGAAAGGAACGACGTTGCTTCTTACGCTGAGGCAATTTGCCTCCTTTAATGACAGAATCCAACTTCTCACCAAAGAGGCGTAATCCCCCAAAGGGAAATGCTGTAAGCGACTTCTTTGCCACCGTGTCAGCCGCCCACTGGCGTAGCCAAATAGACCGCCGAATCGCAACAAGCAAGGCAGAAGTTCTGCTACACAAGACCATGGAGTCATCTAAAGCAGAAAGTACAAAAGACACAAATAAATCACATCGCTTGAGAGCGGAAAACTCATCAGAGGCTGGATCAAGCCCTGAGGTATTCAATAGGTCTCTAATAACAGACCTAATAGCGACTTCCATAAGTGCCGAGGCAACCACAGGCCGCAAGGCCGAGCCAACGCTAGCAAACGCATGGCAAGCCATTTGATCAATACGTTTGTCCTCCCCATCCTTAAGGGAAGTAGATTCCGGAGAATGCAAAACAGAGGAATTGGACAAACTGAGCACAGGTGAATCCACCACAGGGGGGATGACCAACGCTTACAGTGTCTGCAGGAAAGGGATATATATATTTGTTTTTTATCCCAGCCCAAAGGAATGCCAGGAAGCCATGCAGGCTTTTCCCATTCCTTAAGAATGATATCTTCAAAATGTTTCTGATAAGAAATTCAAAACGAGGTTTGGAGGCTCCAAAGAACTCCCCTTTCTGAGGAGGGACTGCTTCTGGAAAATTGATAGCCAAGACCTCATATAATTGAGCAAGAGCTTTAGGGGTGTCAAAATTCTCCCCTTCACCTTGTTCAGCGTCAATACCCACAAATTGCTGAACATCTGAAACATCAGATTCTTCAAAGAATTCTCCTTCTTCAAACAGAGATCAAAAATGCTCGCTACAATCAAGCTCATTTACCTCAACGGCCAGAGTTAAATGTTTTCTTTTAGCCGAGGCCTTCTTGGCCACAGAGCTAGACATTTATTTTTCAATGTGAGCCATTCAGGCACATACATCAGAAAGAGACTCTCTACCCATGACAATATCACTGGGGGTATGGACAAGGCAAGGCGGTGTGGGGGAAGAGGCAGGAGCCACCGACCCTGAGGCTTGGGCCCCTGACTGCTGCATTATAACCAATTGAACACAAGATACACAAAAAAAATGCGTTATCCCCAACAAGGGATGCCCCACATCGCAAACACTGCCGAGTCTGTCCTGCAGGTACTGAAAAGCCAGTATCCTGAGATGCCTCCATATGGTGTTTATTAAAATACTTTTTATAGTCGCCAAGTATATGGGATTTTTACAGCCGAAGCTACCCAGGATGCCCCTTAATAGTCCCTAGGTGGGAGGATTTTAAACAAGGACTAGGAGAAACCCCTATTAAGAGAGTTTCCCCCTGGAAGATAGAGAAAACACAATAAGCCTTATGCATATGCAAGAAAGAAATGACAGTAAATAAAAAAGATTTCCCTTTAGTATAACTAAAGGGTAGTCACAGTGACCACAACGGCCCAGCGACAGCCCTGCGACCAATCGATATAAGGAAAGCCCAGCAGCAGCACCAACGCAGCAGCCAGGACCAGTGGAGGCCAGCACCAGAACAGGAACCAGCAAACCACATGTCAAACAGGAAAAGGAAGCAGAAATGCGACGCCGACTCAAAGCCCCGCCCACCACCTAGCACTGCTCAGAGAGCAGAGGGCGGGCCAGCCAAGGACAATAGCATGACATCATAGAACGGGGCCGAACGAAAAAAAGAGAGGGAAATTTAAAAAACCCAAAGCAGGTATGTCACTTTCTTATCTTTTCCCTTTTTAAAAAAAAAATAAAAATACAAATGCATAGGCCAAAAGGTACTCCCTAAATAAAGTATTCCCCCCCCCCCATCACCCCAGCAGGGTCTCAGGAGGGCCAAAAGGGGGGGAAACAATAAGCACCCAATAGGCACAAGGAGATTTAAAGGGACGGGGCATCCCATGCCGGGGGACACCAACCCGGATTCCGCCTACCCCTTATATGAGGTCTCACGGAGGGAGCAAGCTCCCATATACACCCAAGGGTGTATATACCTTTGCCCGAGCCCATCAGCCAAGGCTGGGAGGCATAACATAAATATCACAATACAAAAATGTGGCTTCAGGCAGAAACAGAAAAAGGCCGGGCATAACCCGGCTACCTGCAGGAAGGAGAGTCATCTTCTGAATGCTTCGCCGACTGCAGAGACGAGAAGACTGAGGAATAGTGGGAGGTCCCAGGTATTTATGGACCAGGAGGGGCTCCTTTTTCTCATGTCATCTCTGCAAGATCGCCCTCTACAGGCTGGTTACCAAGTGTCATGAATGTTGGAAGCGGGGTGTGTGACATACTAGGAATATGGCTGCTCTAACTGCTAAGCAATACAGCTGGAGCGCTAGTCCCCACACCCTCCCACCTCGACTAATAGTCAGACCTGCCTGCACCACCAGCCAAGGATGCAGCAGCTTCTGGACCCCCACCCTTCAGTTTTTTTCTATCTTGCAGTCCCCACCTACGGCTTAGATTAATCTACACGTTGCTACGGTCGGTGCCCCAGAATGGAAGAGATGAGAAAGGGAAGACGTAGGAAAAAATACAATTCTGAGCGTACTCACCTGTAGAATTGTTTTTGGTAGTGTCCTGTTCAGGTCGCTCCATTTCTGACATGTGGGTATTCGCCACCAGGTGGCGCACAGTTACTGCAAGACAAAAAAGCAGTGACTCCTCCCGGCCCCCTATAAAAGGCAGTTGTCTCAATAGAATCCCCAGTGGTTAAACAGCAGTAAAAATGAGACAGGCCGGGAGGCCAAGAAACCATGTTACATCACATAGCTTCAGCATGTACTCTCTCAACAAAAACTCAAGAACGAAGTTCTAAATAAAATGGTAATCACCATAAAATGCCAAAGGAGATAACAAAAAACAAGGGTGGGATGGAGCGACCTGAACAGGACACTACCAAAAACAATTCTACAGGTGAGTACTCACAGAATTGTATTTTTCCCAGTGTCCTGTTCAGGTTGCTCCATTTCTGACATGTGGGACATCCAAAAGCATTGTCCAAAAGAAGGGTGGGATCCCCAGAGAGCAACAGGATGTATTTCATGACACTACCGCCTGAAGCACCTTACGTCGAAAAACAGCATCAGCTGAGGCCCTAACATCAACCTTGTAAAAAACTTTGTAAAAGTATGAAGACCAAGTAGCGGCCTTACAGACCTGTTCAACCGATACCTAGTGCTGAAAAGCCCAAGAGGCACCAATAGCTCTGGTAGTGTGAGCTGTGATCCGAAAAGGGGGTTCCTTCCCCTTGGCAGAGTATGCTTGTACCACCGCCTGTCTGATCCACTTGCTGAGAGTGGATTTGGCTGGGGGCAGACCCTTCCTAGGCCCGACAGTGATAACAAAAAGAATCCGATTTCCTGAAGGATTCAGTAGCAACTAAGTAGTACTTAAGGCACAACAATGTCCTCATTGAGGTGAAAGGAAGAAACAACCTTAGGTAAAAAATCAGGTTTGGGGGAGTGGCTGGGCCGGGGAACGAGATGGACGCTTGATCTGTGAGCTCCTGGCGAGGTCCCCTAAGAAGCTTATTATCTGCGCACCAGCCGGACTATGGGTCGCCTGAACAAACCCGGGGCATCCACTAAGACCCCCAGAACCTCTCAGACCCCAAAGACAACCAGTAAAGGGCTTCCGGAGATGTTTCAGAGCCAGAGGAAGGGTGACACACGTGCCTCCAACATGGCGGACGCACACTCCACCTGCAGCTCACCGGAGAGAGAGGAAGCCGCCGCCCTCGAGGAGGAAGAGTGCGATCTCGCAGCTCAACTCAGCCAACTACCCACCCGCAGTGAGCTAGCTAGCTTTGCGGGAGAGATTAAGGAGTCAATCACTGCAGCAATCGCTGATCTACGAGGAGATCTGCAACAGCTATCCCAAAGAGTCGACAAAGTTGAGAGGGCCGAAGCCAGCACGTCGCACAGGTTGACCGAGGTACGAGACGTGGTTCGTGTACACAATAGACACCTATTGGACTTTTACAGACACCTAGAAGACCTCGAAAATAGGAATAGGAGGTGCAACATCAGAGTGCGGGGAGTCCCCGAGGAGGTGGCCCCAGACCAGACGCAAGAGGCTCTGTCCTCCATCTTTAATTCCCTCTTGGAGAGGCCGCCGGGCACCCAGATCGAATTTGTTAGAGCGCACCGAGCTCTTAGGCCCCGGAGTATGGGAGACTCTACCCCCAGAGACATTATTTGCTGCTTACAGAGCTTTCCCCTGAAAGAGGAGATCCTTGCAAAAGCTAGAGATCGGGATAGCATTCTATTCAACAACCGCGAAATTCAACTATACCAGGACCTGACGAGTATAACGCTACAAAATCGGCGTGCTCTAAGACCCCTCACAGCGCTTCTAAGAGAAAGAGGCATACCTTATAGGTGGCGATTCCCCTTTGCCCTGTCGGCCTCAAGTAATGGCAAGACTGCTACACTTCGACTGCCGGAGGACCTACCTGATTTCTGCAACCAGCTGCAGATCCCTGGGATAGCTTTACCGGACTGGCTTCAAGATTTTTCCATCCCGCAGTTGGTACGGAGAGCGGCTCGTGAAGATCCCGCCGGACTATCACAGCGTGTAGCTCAGGATCACTCCCCGAGGGCGATCAACCGAGCTAGAAGCCGATCTAGATCCAGGAGCTGAGAAACGAGATGTTGCGGCCGTCGAGATATGTGGAGCTAAGATGTTTTCTATTGATCCCTTTTCAGTCTCTAATGTTTTGGCCCCCTCCCTATAGATTTTAGGCCCTCCGACTGTTTAGTATTATAGGTAACTCAACCATACCTGAGTGAAGTACCTTCGCTGGCTCCCCGCGATGCGGTTTCCCCATGCGACATGATCGCCGGGGGTGCCGCTAGGGGGGGGGTTTAGGGAAGAGAATATGGTGGTCGACCGGGGAGGTCGAGATGGCTTGTGTGTATAATTTTATCGGTTGTTAAACGTATAGTTATGTCCTAACAGGGACAAGTTTCAATAGGTAGGGGGACTCCAGCTTTATCCCCATGATATCACTTAGAATTTATTTCTGTGTTTGGGGGTTGAATTTGAATTTAAATTTATATCATTGCCCCCCAAATGTATTTGGCTGTTTCGCGGGACGGTCCCTAGTGGGAAACACTTTATTGCTTTAAGGGGCATCCGGTTGAAGACGGTCGGCACAGACTTATGCGAGAGAGGGAGAGCAATAGGAATAGACGGTGGAGTGGGAACGCTCGCGAGAGGTCTCTTGCTGGTCGCGGAGGACGCTGCGTCATGTACCCCGTGGTCACGCCGCCCGTACCATATAGGCGACGGCTCAATTGGGGGGCGCTGGAACCGGGATTTGCGCTGGCGTGCCGCCCTCCTATGATCAGCGGTAGATGAGATATGATGCTGGGAGGGAAAGCGTAAGGGAGCCTCTGGATAAAATCAAAAACTTCTAATGTGAGACAGGGACGAGCGCTCGCGCTCCTCTCTCGGCACGTAGCGGCGCCATCACGGTTCGGCAGCAGCATTAACGAAAGAGCTGACATGGACGCGACGCGGTGGAAGTGTTGGTGTTCTTGATGACGGGGTGGCTGTGCCGCTTCGGTTGTTTCGCCCGCTGCGTGCCGCTGGAGGAGTCATGCCCTGAAGGAGGGGATAGGGTGGTGGAGAAAATGCCGAAGTGTTAGAAGAGGTTGGCCCGCGGTCTGAGGGGGGCTGAGACACCATTCAGAGCGATGGGAAGGGTCCGCGCCCTTCTCCATGTTAACTTCCCGGGCTTGGGACACTAGAGGTTTTATATGTAACGAGGGGATGGGGGCCTCGCCGGGTTTGTGGATGGAGCTGTTGATTTATACGTGCGTGGGGCCATTTCTAAGTGGGGAAGTTCTCCTAGCCTTCCAGATCCCCCAGGAAGGGTTTGAAAGCCAGGGGGGATACCAAGGGGACCTGCACTCTGTGCTCGTCCAATCTGATCCTAGAGGTGATCCTCTTTGATCCTGGGGGAAAACGGTGGGAGGGGTATACCTCTTTGATCGGTTATCCCAATAGTCTCCATATCCCGTGGGGGGGAGTCGGCGTCAGATCCAACTCCTCATACCCTCTTTCGGGGTGAGTTATCGGTGGTATTGTCTGTGTGTTTGGTTTATCTGTAGTAAGTTCCTATTGTGTCCTTCCCTGTGTAGTCCTTACCTGCTCTTGGCGCTCTCTCCTTTTTTCCCTTCTATACTTACATAACCCTCTTCTTCTCTCTTATTGCCGCTGGAGGTGGGGACGGGGGCCCTGTACACAACCTTGTAGGATTTAACTCTCACCTGAGGTGGTATTTAGTGAAGGGGGGTCTAAGCGATCACCATATTCAACATGAATCCTCTATGTCTCAATGTCCTCTCCATTAATGCTAAAGGTCTGAATACTCCTTTCAAGAGGCACGCTTTGTTTAGGGAGCTGAGGAAGTTTAAAGCTCACATTGCAATGATTCAAGAAACTCATTTTCAGAAAAACAAGGCCCCTTACCTGGGGAACAGGGTGTACTCGACCTATTTCTCAGCACACTCTCCCAACAATAAAGCGAAGGGGGTTTCTATTTTGATCGACAAATCGGTTGCCCTGAGGGTCACAGCAACCGAACGAGATAAGGAGGGTAGGTTTGTGTTTGTGAAAGGGGTTCTTACAAATGGATCAGCTATTACTTTAGCAAACGTGTACGCCCCAAACAAAGATCAACATAAATTTTGCACCACGGTGCTTACTAAGTTGGAGGGGTTCCGGGAGGGTATACTACTGTTGGGTGGTGATTTGAACTGCGCACTGAATCCCCTGGTGGACACGTCGGACGCGAGGACAGCCATTGCCTACAAGGCGTTGAAACAGATCAAGAAAGCCTTACAGGATTTGGGGCTGGTTGACACCTGGCGTCTGATGAACCCAACAGGCAGGGACTATACCTATTACTCACCCATTCACGCTAAATATTCCAGAATTGATTATGTCTTCCTCTCGCAGAGGGACTTGGGGAGGGTGGAACGGGTGATGATTGGCAACATCACCTTTTCTGATCACGCGCCTGTTGTGCTCTCTCTAACCATCCCATGTATTGAGAGGAAGGAATGGCACTGGAGACTTAATGAAAGCCTGCTGAAGGACCCAAGAGTGGTGGAGAGACTAAAAGAGAACCTGACCATGTACGTTAGGGAAAATGCTTCGGAGGGGATGGACCCGGTGGTGATATGGGAGGCCCAGAAATGCACAATGAGAGGTCTTCTGATACAGGAGGGGACGAGGCTTAAGAAGGAACGGCTGCAGAAACTCAACGAACTAGTAGGGCAGGTAGCAGTCCTTGAGTCAGCACACAAGCAGTCACTTCAGGACAAATACTTGGGGGAACTGGAACTGAAGCGGGTGGAGCTCAGAGACTTGATGTCCAGAGAGAACAGCAAATGGCTCGTTAAGCGTACAGGGTTTTATTACGAGCAGGGGAATAAATCCGGTCGGCTGTTGGCACATGCACTGAGATCCAAGATTGCCCGTAACAGAATCGAAGGTGTTAAAGGGAAAGACGGGATCTTGCATCAACAGAATGAAACTATTGCTGATGCTTTCTGTAAATATTACTCTGACCTATATAATCTTAGGGACTGCCAGATAGGGGGGAACCAGGATAACCGCATGAACGACTACTTGCTAGAATCAGGTATGCCGTCGTTGCCTGAGGAGGAGGTGGCTCAGTTGGAGGCCCCGATCTCGATCGAGGAACTGCAGAGGGCCCTGAAATCATCCAAACCGGGCAGGGCCCCGGGGCCGGATGGTCTCCCTACACAATATTACAGGACCTTCTCGGATCTCTTGATCCCTATGATGAAAAAGGCTTTTGAATCCACGTCCTCCTCGGGTAAACTGCCCAACACAGCCTTAGAAGCACAGATTGTAGTGATCCCAAAAGAGGGAAAGGATCCTACGGACTGCATCGCCCTATCTCCCTACTGAATGTAGACGTAAAAATTTTTGCGAAGGCCATGGCTAATAGGTTGGCTCTCCTCTTACCAGACCTAGTCACTCAGGATCAGGTGGGATTTGTCCCGAACCGGGAGGCCCGCGACAATGTCATCAGAGCTCTCAATGTGCAATGGTGGGCAAAAACTAAAAGTATTAGAGCGATTATGCTTTCTACAGATGCCGAAAAGGCATTTGATCGGGTTGAATGGCGGTGGATAGGGAGGGTCTTGAAACATATTGGTTTAGGCACAAATATGCAAAATAGGATCCTCTCGCTTTACTCTGATCCTGTTGCCAGGGTGAGAGTGAACGCTTGCACATCCCCGATCTTTCACATACGCAATCGGACCCGACAGGGCTGTCCACTGTCCCCGTTAATATTCGCCCTTTCACTAGAACCGTTCTTACGAAGGGTGAATCTTAATACTGACATTAAAGGGGTGATGATAGGGGCAAGGGAGAGGAAAGTAGCGGCTTATGCCGATGACATGCTCTTTTTTCTGAGCTCCCCAAGAATCTCGGTGCCAAACTTCCTGAAAGAATTTGAGACCTTCGGCCGTCTCTCGAACCTGAAGATCAATTTCGGCAAGTCCTGTGCTATGAATATTTCAATGCCGGAAAAGGAGATAAGTGAATTGCAGACGGTTTTCCCCTTCTCTTGGGAGAGGAATAGTCTTAGATACTTGGGGGTTAGGATTCCAGTCTCTCCCACGGATCTGTTCCAACTTAATTTTGCACCCTTAGGAGCCAAAATCAAAAAGGACCTGGACGGTTGGAATAGACTTAAACTGTCCTGGTTTGGACGCATAGCCGTAATTAAGATGAATGTGTTGCCAAGGCTACTGTATCTTCTACAATGCATCCCCATTAGAATTCCCCTCTCCTTTTTTGACACAATGAGGAAGACTTTCATGAGGTTTGTATGGGCGGGCAGACCACCTAGAATTAGGAGAAGTATATTACTATTAACCAAGGAACAGGGAGGATCTGGGTTACCTTGCTTGCGGTCATATTATCAGGCTGTACATATTGGCAGAGTGGTGGACTGGCACATTAATAACTCACGAAAGGACTGGGTGCGCATTGAGGGGGAGGTGGTGGAGGGGGGGGGGGAGACTGGATGTTCTATGCAACCTGAGGAATTGTGACATTCCAGCTGCTATTAAAACTCACCCGTTGGTGGGGGCCTCTCTGGAGGTTTTGGGTCCCTTCCGGGGAGGTCCGAAGGCGATATCCTTCCAGTCTGGCTATCTGTCCCCGATTGGGTGTAACCCGGCCTTCCCTCCTGGGGGGGACCCGAACTTTTTGAGAGATAGCAGAGGTCCATATCCCCTGCGGGTATACCATCTGCTGGAGGGGGGGACTATCATGGATAAACAGAAACTACAGGGGGTCCTGGGAAGAGAGATACCTGTCCTCACTTACCTTCAACTACGGCACTTTCTCTCCTCGAGGGACATCAGAATAGGACTGAAAAATGAACCCACGGATTTTGAAAGGACCTGCTTGGGGCTAGGCCCCGACTCACACCTATTGTCTTGGGCCTATGGCATGCTGAGACAGAGGGAGAGGCGGGAGAGTAGGCCCTGGGAGAGGAGATGGGAATCAGACGTGGGTAGATCTTTATCGGAGGAGGATTGGGGAAATATTTATAGAGATGCCCACAAAGGTTTGATAAGCAGCTCGATGCAGGAAACTAACTACAAGCTGATCACACGATGGTATCGGACTCCAGAATTGCGGCACTCTTTCTGCCCCGCGATTCCAGACACATGCTGGAGATGTGGACAGCCAGGAGCCTCGATGCTCCACATATGGTGGTCCTGTCAAGCCATAGGCGACTTCTGGGAAAAGGTCAAGGAGTTATACGCTCAGATAATGGGAGAATCATTGGATTGGAGTGCAGAGACGGTTTTGCTTGGGTGGTCTCCGGATGGTGGGGGGATAATGGGAGGTGCCCCCTTGGCTAGACACCTTCTAAATGCGGCAAGGGTCCTTATCCCGAGGAATTGGAGATCCCAGAGATCTCCATCGGTGAAAGATTGGTTCTGTCAGCTTAACCACGTTGAGAGCATGGAGGAAATTTGCTACACTAGACAAGATAGGCTGGACGTATACAGGAAGATTTGGACAACTTGGTCACTCTTTAAGGACACTGAGACATATAAGAGAGTTTGGGTGTGACTTGCGGCTCTCCCGGAGATGAGAAGAACAGTCACAGTCGCTGGGATGATTGGGAGGTGGGCTCCCCTCCAGTGAGCTTGGGGGTTCCCACTTATGGGGCTCCCCCTTCTCCCTTCTCTTTTCCTTTCCGCCTCTCTCCTCTTTTTCCGGCCTTTTATCTCTCTGTCTTTTTCGCTTCCTCTTCCCACTGCCCCACGCTCCTATATCCCCTCTTTTCCCCTCTCCCCAGCTCCTCTTCCCCTGATTATGCCTCCCCTGCGCTCCCTTAAGAGGTCTTGGTCTGTCCCCCCTGCCCCTAACCACTTCTCCTTCTGTGATTTTCCCTATCCTCATGTCTCCATCCGATGGAAATGTCTGTCCTGTTTGTTGCGTCTCATGTGGACCCCTTTGTTTGTCCTGTATGTCATGTGTTCCTAGAGGGACTTAAACTGTAACAGATTGGGGTGTGGGTCTGGGCCCGGTCCCAATCTTGGTTTTGCACTAGGGGAGGGTCTCTGGAACGTGCTAACCTGACACCTCGAGAACAAATCCCTGTTTTATTTTTGCTTGGGATGGGAAGTTCGTAGGGGGGAAGACGAAGAGGGTGGGGGCGGGCACGATGTTCAATTTCAAGTTCTAATATGCTGTTGGTTTTTCGACATCTGAAGACCCTCCTCTCCCATGAGAGTTCATGGGATCATTGGGCCTCGATCATTGCAGACTTGTTATTTGCTAGATATGTTGCCCTTGACAGATCTGCGTTTAATGAAGTTTGATTATTTCTGCATGCTTCTCATGTCTCCCCTGTAACAATGTGCATAATATGGACACTGTATGTATACTTGTTGTCTACGATTTGGAATCCTTAATAAAAATTGAGTATGGAAAAAAAAAAAAAAAAAATCAGGTTTAAGGCGAAAAACCAGCTTATCCTGATGCCGCTCAAAGTAAGGAGGCTTCATACAAAGCGCTGCCAGCTCTGAATGCGACGCACCAAAGTGATAGCCACCAAAAAGACCACCTTTAGAGTCAGAGTGGATAAAGCAGCATTGCACAAGGGCTCAAAAGGAGGACCCTGGAGAGCAGAAAGCACCAAATTCTAATCCCACACCGGTAACATAGGCTTACGCGGTGAACGTACAGGAGTAACTCCTTGGAAAAAAAGGCTTGATAAGTCTATGATTGGCGAAGGATCTTTGGAAAAAAATATACAAGGCCGAAACCTGACCCTTGAGGGTACTCAGCTGGAGACCCGAGTCCAATCCATGTTGTAAGAACTCCAAAAGCCTTGAAAAGGAGAATGTGCGACAGGGAAGACTCTTGGACTCTTGGAAGCGTGCCAAACTCTGTAATAAATCATGGAAGAGGAATTCCTCCGAGCCTGAAACATGGTCCGCACGACCAAGACAGGCAGCCCTCTCTCCATCAAGATGGAGGTTACAGCAGCCAAGCCGTCAAGCCAGCATTTGTAAATTGGGGTGGCGCAGCAGCCCCAGATTGAGAAGCCCTGGATCGTCGAGCATGAAGTAGCGATCCACTGACCTCTGGACTACGTCCGCGAACCAAACCCCACCTCAGCCAACGCGGAGCAGCAGGATGGTTGGCACCCCCTCCTGGGCAGCACTCGACCCAGGCACGGAATGGAGGAGAGACATAAAAGAGTAGGAACTCCATCCAAGGAATTGCCAGAGCGTCCGTGGCGAAGGCCAGAGGATCTCTTGATAGGGAGATGAACCTTGGAAACCTGTGATTGTGTCGGGACGCAAACAGGTCCATGTCCGGCTGACCCCAGCGGCGACAGAGAGTGTGAAAGATCTTGTTGCTGAGAGAACATTCCTCCAGACGAGACGTCCCCCTGCTCAGGGAGTCTGCCTCCTAGTTCCCCACCCCGGGGATGTAAACCGCCGAGATGCCGGGAAGACTCTCCACTGCCCAGTCAGGATCTGGGTCGCCACTTTGAGGACTCGCTTGCTCCGAGACCCGCCCTGGTCATTGATGTAGGCGACAGCCGGCTGATTGACTAAGCGGACCTGGACCGCACGACCCCGTAAATGGGGAGTCAAATGAAACAGGACCAGCCGGATCGCTCTCAGCTCCAGGTAATTGATGGGCAAATGGACATCCTGTGGCCCCACTGACCCTGGAATCTCAGCGATTGCCAGAAACCTCCCAGTCAAACTGACATCTGTGGTGACAATCCCCAACGAGAAGTCAGAAAGGGCCTGCCCACTTAAAAGATTCTGGAGTCCAACCACCACGAGTGGGACTGCCTGTCCAGAGGATACAGTGAAAATTCCTGCTCCAGGGAGTAGGAACTCCATCCAAGGAATTGCCAGAGCGTCCGTGGCGAAGGCCAGAGGATCTCTTGATAGGGAGACGAACCTTGGAAACCTGTGATTGTGTCGGGACGCAAACAGGTCCATGTCCGGCTGACCCCAGCGGCGACAGAGAGCGTGAAAGATCTTGTTGCTGAGAGAACATTCCCCCAGACGAGATGTCCCCCTGCCCAGGGAGTCTGCCTCCTAGTTCCCCACCCTGGGGATGAAAACCGCCGAGATGCCGGGAAGACTCTCCACTGCCCAGTCAGGATCTGGGTCGCCACTTTGAGGACTCGCTTGCTCCGAGACCCGCCCTGGTCATTGATGTAGGCGACAGCCGTCTGATTGACTAAGCGGACCTGGACCGCACGACCCCGTAAATGGGGAGTCAAATGAAACAGGACCAGCCGGATCGCTCTCAGCTCCAGGTAATGTAATTGATGGGCAAATGGACATCCTGTGGCCCCACTGACCCTGGAATCTCAGCGATTGCCAGAAACCTCCCAGTCAAACTGACATCTGTGGTGACAATCCCCAACGAGAAGTCAGAAAGGGCCTGCCCACTAAAAAGATTCTGGAGTCCAACCACCACGAGTGGGACTGCCTGTCCAGAGGATACAGTGAAAATTCCTGCTCCAGGGACTCCTGTGTCCGGTTCCAACCGGTTAAAAGATTCGATTGAAGAGGGCACAGCCTGGAAGCACGACACCATGAAGCCTACCAGCTTCATCCCCAGACGGATCAATGGCCGCTGGTAAGAAATTAAGACCCGCGTCTGCATCTGGAGAATCTCCACGTTCTACTGGGGGAGGAATACCTTGACCTGAGAGGTGTCCAATGTCATGCCTAGGAAGGACCTCACCATTGAGGGAGTGGTGGAAGACTTGGGATAATTGATCACCCAATCGAAAAGACTGGGGATTCTATTGAGACACCTGCCTTTTATAGGGGGCCGGGAGGAGTCACTGCTTTTTTGTCTTGCAGTAACTGTGCGTCACCTGGTGGCTAATACCCACATGTCAGAAATGGAGCGACCTGAGCAGGACGCAGGGAAAAAGCTTGGTTGGACCTTTTTGGTGCTAGGGAGGCATACAATTGCTGAGAACCACTGCCATATAGGATTTTAGCTGAGCATCATCATCGTCTGGAAGGAGAATGTTTTTGTTGTGACCAAATGGCCAGACAACACCCTGCGTAAGTAGCAGCCTTATGTATGTAGAGCAGATCCGCTTAACGACATGTGGCCGTGACCTGCTGGTCAACCACATGTGGCCTGTCAGCTCTCCTTGAGGGGTGGGCCGCAAAAAGCGTCACCGCACGGCTCCGCCCCCCCCCCAAGGGCGCGAAGGCATTGCCCGCCTCCATCTCCCTCAGAGCCCAAAATGGCGGAGGCCCCGCCGATATAAAGCAGCGCAGCCGCGGCGAGCCCCCCCCCTCAGCACACGGCACGACCCCGCACTTTGACAGAGTCGGCGGCTGCAGGGGCTCCAGCTCCCAGTAAGGCCGCCGGCAGAGCCCCCCCCCCTCTCAGCGGAATGGAAACTAAGATAGCTGGAGAGGGAAGGAAGATAATGCATCGGAGGGAACGAGGGAGGTAAGTAGTAGCAGTGTAAAAAGTGTAACAAACACACACACAATAATAAAGCTTGTGGGATAAGCAAAAAGGGATCCCTGAGGTGGTTCCTCCCCCCCCCCCCCCCCAATAGGCTCACCATTAGCCTATGGCCGGCTACCCTTTAAGGGAGGGTCTGCGGCCCTCTGAACGCCTGACCCTCGGCGTTCACCTGTCCCGTACAGCCGAGGCTGGGAGGCAACGTGGGTCCACGGAGACAGTGGGAATAGGGGTGCAGCGGCCGTCAGGCTTGAGATGCCCCGCTCAGCTGCGATATTCCAGAGAGAGTATCCAAGGTGTCTTTGCAGTAATACTGCAAGTGAACACTAGGGATTCTATTGAGACAACTGCCTTTTATAGGGGGCCGGGAGGAGTCGCTGCTTTTTGTCTTGCAGTAACTCTGCGTCACCTGGTGGCTAATACCCACATGTCAGAAATGGAGCGACCTGAGCAGGACACTGGGAAAAAGCTTGGTTGGACCTTTTTGGTGCTAGGGAGGCATAAAACTGCTGAGAACCACTGCCATATAGGATTTTAGCTGAGCATCATCTGGAAGGAGAATGTTTTTGTTGTGACCAAATGGCCAGACAACACCCTGCGTAAGTAGCAGCCTTATGTATGTAGAGCAGATCTGCTCAACCACATGTGGCCGTGACCTGCTGGGGCAAAGTGGGAAGGGTTAATAAAGCTGGCATGTAAAGGAAGTTAATAGGGGCACCACCCCTGGGTAAATTATTTTTTTCCTTGGACTTACTTGTATGCTCAAGCATTGGTAGGAGTGTAGATGGGTTGAGTATTTGGAATGTGGTCAAGATGTGGAACAGATTGGGAGAGGGCTATAATTATAGGACCAATATATTTGGAGAGGTAAGCCAATCAGCATGTGTGTTGGTAGCTGGTGGGCATTGTTACATATGAAAGTCGTGAAAGGACATACAAGTGTAAAAAATCATGGAGTTTGTGGAGACAGTCGGTGTCTTAATTGTTGCAGGAAATCTTAAAAATTATCTAGACCTATTGATGGTGGCCCACTAACAGTTTCCAAATCCTTCGAATGGACTGAACTCTCCAAAGGGTTGAGCATCCCTGGTGTAAGGTTCTCCCAGAAGAATTAAGCTTCAAGAAACTGTTGTAACCTCCAAAGAGGTTGCACATGCCAAATAAGGAGAGCAGAGACAACCTAGACCAGGGGTGCACAACCTCCGGCCCTCACATGCTGTCAATTGCGGTCCCCGGAACTTCTGCCTACCTCTCCTCACCTCAGCCCACCACACCTTAGCCCACTTCTTTCCACCACATCTCAGCCCACCTCACTTCTGCATATACATAAAAGCATTTAGAATTTAAAGTTACAGCTTTTCTCCAGTGAACCGTTTGCATTTTATTGCGGCCCCCTTCCCATCGCCACCCAGAACGGCCACAATTCTTACCTGTCCCTTGGGTCTTGGCTGTTAATGCAGCCCCGCAGTTGGCCAACAGCAGTCACAGTGGGTAGGAGCTTTCGGTGGCCAAAACAGAAGACGCAACCCCGACTCACATGACCACCTGGCAGCCAATCGTGGGGCTGCATTCCCAGCCAAGGATTGAGGAAAAGAATTGCAGGCGTTCTGGGGAGCAGTGCGTGGGGGGCTCCAGCATTCTGGGATGCCCCCCAGCCTGTTTGAATTTGGCTAGAAGAGGAACAACACCCATTGGCAGGCAAACAGGTGTTGGTGCGCTTTAAAGCAGAATAATAGAAAAATCGTCCCTTAGAGCAAAAAAGTTTGTGCAGCCCTGAGCTAGACACTGGGTCGCAGTGCTGCAAAAATAACACCTATAACTCACCTGACCAAGCACTTTTCGAAGCTGATCAAAGTATAAGGGAAAATCGTCTGAAACCGCCAGGTCTTCTATGGCCAGAAAGGCTGCCAGTGACTGAATGATGTCACCAGCCAGATCCATGTCATCTGTGCATAGAGTTATCTGGCCAGATAAAATGAGGTTACAATAAATCCAGTAACTGGGAGCAATATTACCAGTACAGAGAAAATACGGGGGCAGCTTCACCTACCTCTCCGTTTGGCTTCATTTTAATGAGAAGGGTCCCTCCATCACGAAGAGAAGTAAAGCAGATCTGAAATGGAGCGCTCTGCACATCTGTGTCTTCTGGCAACAGGAAGTTTTGGTTTAACCAAAGGACAACCTGCCAAAGAAAAACAAATCTTATAGAACTGAAGCTGAGCGTAATATATACACTGGTGAAAGCCTAAGTCAAACTAAAATCACTTCCAAGGACTTGTGCACAGGGGCAGTAATGATTTTTTTGGTAAAGGAAATTACCTTGTTACCTGAGGGGACCAGGTGAACTGGTTATCATCGGGCAGATATTTCAATGAAGGGCATATGTTTGCACTCACTGCCTCCTAGTGAGTTTATTGGTGTGGTTACATTGTGTGTTGCACATTTGCACAGATGTTATAACACTTTAGACCCCCTATCCTGTATAAGTGGCTGTCCAGTCTGATTTGGAAAAGCAATACATATATAGATATATATATATAGAAAAGACATTCTGCTACATACCCTCTGCACCCGTTCATTTATAGTGAAGGTAACATAGCTGGATGGTTCTGGTGAGGAGGCCGGGTTACTGAGCACATACATAGAAAAGCGAGGAAGCTGCCTTGTAAGTTCAAAGACGTGGAACTGCACACTATAGGGATCCAAAAAATGACACAATTGCTTAGAAGCTGTATAACAAACTCATGTTCAAGTTATTTTATTATTTTTTCTTATTTTTGAAAAGAAATGATTGATTTCTAATTGCAGGGGCACAGTACCGGAATCAGGGGACGCTGCCACCAATGCAGTTTATATAACATCTATATCTACCCACCAATCTCATAGCTCTTCTCATGGCTGACATTTGATTGAAGGAGGGATAAAATTTTAATTTGGTTCTATGTCCCGGAGGTAACCTGAATGGGGATGCCCCGCTGTGTGAACAATCTTACCTGTCCTACGGAACATGTGCGGCTCTCTTTCAATCAGAGCCCTTTGCCAGGCATATGTACAGTTCAGCAAACGGCTCACACTCAGGGCTTGGCAAATGGGAGCGCAGTGGCCACATCTCCAGCAGCGCACGAGCTGAATAGCTGGGGGATAGAAGGCGACTTCCATTCTGGGTATAGGTGTAACTAAGATTTGTCTACCAGAGAAACATGTCCCCCCTTTATGGCAATTTGGGTTTTTACATTTCAAAAGGATTTGTTTCCTAAAGTTGGACGACTTCCACTACTAGTGTATGAAATACATTTTCTCTCCTACCTGCTTTTGTAACCCACAAATGCCTTGATATGCAGATCCACAGGGACGTCTTTAGGAGGACAGATAGGAACTCGAATGCAACCGGTGAGATTTTGGGCACTGGGATGTACAACATGGCTTTCACCTTCAAATATACCTTCAGCAAAGATGAGCACTGCACGAATAATTGTGTCTAAAAGATAAAAAACACAGTTAGACTTACCGGTAATGGATTTTTTAAAAATCCTTCAGCATGACCACCTATTACTCCGTGTGGTCATGCTGAAGTAGGATTTGGAAAAACAATGGCAAATAGTTTGTAAGCACTATATGCAGGCAAGATGCAGACATCACAGGCCAGCCTATCGCAGTGGAAAAAAAGTTTCGCGTGATTTTGATACTGCTTTTGGAGTACATTGATGGGTCCCCCGCACCTTGGAACTTGAAACCCTCTTTATCTTGCCCCAAATTCTTTAAAACAGACAAAAAGTTAAAAAATACCATTTTGTGAGTACTCACCTGTAAAATGGGTATTACGAGTATGTCACACACCCCGCTTCCAAATATTCATGACACTTGGGAAACTGGCCTGTAGAGGGCGATCTTGCAGAGATGACATGAAAAAAAAGGAGCCCCTCCCGGTCCATAAGTACCTGGGACCTCCCACGACTCCCCAGTATAAGATAGCAGTGAGGAACCAGGATGAGTCAATTATATTGTATAATCAAAAAGAAAAATAAGATTCACCATACAAAGGATCCCAGAACAAAAAAGGGCGGGGGAAGCGGGGTGTGTGACATACTCGTAATACCCATTTTACAGGTGAGTACTCACAAAATGGTATTATTCCTAGTATGTCACACACCCAGCTTCCAAATATTCATGACACTTGGAACATCCAATAGCAGCGTCTATAAAGGGTGGGGATCCAACCAAGGAAATAATGCATAACTTAAACTACTGCAGCTTGCAAAACTTTGCGGCCAAAAGCAGCATCCGCTGAGGCCCGCACATCAAGCTTGTAAAACTTAGAAAAAGTATGCACAGAAGACCAAGTTGCAGCCTTGCAAACTTGTTCAACAGAAGCCTGGTGCCGAAAAGCCCAAGAAGCCCCAACAGCACGAGTAGAATGAGCAGTGACCTGAAAAGGGGGAACTTTCCCTTTAGCAGAATAGGCCCCAATAATGGCCTGACGTATCCATTTACTAATGGAGGACTTGGCAGGTGCCAAACCTCTCCTAGGCACCACAAAAAAGGCATCCGTCTTACGGAAGGCCGAAGTAGTCACCAAATAATATTTAACGCAACGAACTACATCCAAAGAATGTAAAAACCCTTTCCCTGTCATTACTAGGCTTAGGAAACAAGGAAGGCCGAAACCACTTTAGAAAGGAAATCCAGTTTAAAACGGAAAACCACCTTGTCCTGATGCCTCTGAAAATAAGGGGCCTGAATGGACAAGGCCGCCAACTCTGAAACCCGGCGGACAGAGGTAATAGCCACCAAAAAGGCAACCTTCTGAGTAAGAATAGGAAGAGGAATATCCTGCAACGGCTCAAAAGGAGGAGCCTGCATAGCAGAAAGCACCAAGTTTAGGTCCCACACTGGAAGCAAGGGCTTTCTAGGAGGCCGCACATGCGTGACCCCCTGGAAAAAGCTCTTGACCAAAGGATGAAGAGCAAATGACCTTTGAAAGAAAATAGCCAAGGCAGAGACCTGCCCTTTCAAAGTACTAATCTGGAACCCCATATCCAGACCACGTTGCAGAAACTCCAAAATTCTAGGAATCGAAAAAACCCTGCAAGGCAAGGCCCTAGTCTCACACCAATCAATATAGGACCTCCAAGTCCTGTAGTAGATGACAGAGGAAGACTTCTTCCTAGCTCTAACAAAAGTCTGAATCATCGCATCAGAAAGACCCTCTTCTTTTAAGATGGAGATTTCAGCAGCCACGCCGGCAAAGAAGTAGAAGCAGATGGAACTGATCCACTGCCAGCCTTCCGACGTCTGGCCACCTTGGAGCCACCAGAATTGCTGGCACCCCTACCTGTGCTAACTTGCGCACCACCGCCTATCATGGAGAAGGGGGGAAATAGATACAGGAACCCCAGATCCTCCCAGGTCAGAGACATGGCATCCACTGCTACTGCCAGAGGAGATAGAGCCACAAAAGCCGGAAGCTTGTGGTTGTGACGAGAAGCAAAAAGATCCAACTCCGGAGTCCCCCACTTGCAACAAAAGAACCGAAAAACCCTGGGATTGAGAGACCATTCTCCCCGGCGAGAGCATCCTCTGCTCAAGGAGTCCGCCTCCATGTTCTCTACTCCCGGAATGTAGACTGCCGAGATGCAAGGAACATTGATCTCTGCCCAATGAAGGATCAAAGAGAGCTCCCGGAGGGCACCCCAACTGCGAGTCCCTCCCTGGTGATTGATGTATGCGACCGCCATTCGGTTGTCTGACCGAATCTGAACCGGCAGTCCCTGTAAAAGATGAGTTAATCGAAATAGAACCAAACGAATGGCCCGTAGCTCCAATATATTGATTGGAGAGTGAGCCTCCTGAGGCCCCCACAATCCCTGGAGCTGATGTTCCCTCCAGAAGCTCCCCCAGCCCGTCAGGCTGGCGTCCGTGGTGACCAATTCCCAACAAGGAGTCAGAAATGACCTTCCCTTCTTGAGATTGCTCGACAATAGCCACCACTGAAGGGACTGCAGGAAGTGGGGAGACAACAAACATGATCCAATGATAGCGGACACTTGTCCCATTTCGCTAGGAGGTAGAGCTGAAGCGTCCTCATGTGAAACTGGGCAAAAGGGACTGCCTCGAAAGCGGCTACCATCAATCCTACCAGTCTCATCCCCAGCTGGATAGACTGATGAGGGTTGGATAAGAAAAGACGAATCAAATCTTGAATCAGAAGAATCTTGGACTGAGGAAGAAACACCCTGGCCTGAAGGGTATCCAGAATCAAGCCCAAAAACGGAATCTCCCTGGACGGGGAGAGAGAGGATTTGGGATGGTTGATCACCCAACCGAACCTCTCTAGCGTAGACACCACCGTCCTAGTGTCTAATTTCACTTGACAGAGAAGAGGCAGTGATGAGAAGATAGTCCAGAAATGGAACAATGTGAATGCCCTGGACTCTGAGTATAGCCATCACTCCTGCCAGCATCTTGGTAAACACTCTTGGAGCCGAAAGGAAGGGTCACAAACTGAAAATGCTGGTCTTCTACTGTGAACCTGAGAAATCTCTGGTGAGCCGGGAAAATCGGGATGTGCAGATAAGCATCTTTGATGCTTATGGATGTCATGAAGTCCCCCTGACTGTTGAGCGAAATGATTCCATGTGGAACCTTCTGAAGCGGATATAACGATTGAGACGCTTTAGATCTAGAATAGGCCGAACAGAGCCGTCCTTCTTGGGCACCGTTAATAGGTTGGAATAAAATCCCGAGCCCCTTTCCGCTGGAGGCACTGGGCAGATGACAGCCATGTTTAACAGATTCGCCACTGCCACCCGGAGCCCCTGAGCGACCACCGGATCCGAGGGCATCCGGGACCTGAAAAATCTGGGAGGAGGCCGGAACTCGAATTCCAGCTTGTAACCGGAAGACACTACTTCCAGAATCCAATTGTCTGATACCTCTTGGACCCAGACCTGGAAGAAGAACCGCAGCCGTCCCCCCACCCGCAAGGGTGAGGGCGTCTCCTCATTGCTGGGCTGGCTTGGAAGCAGATTTAGGCTTGGACCCCCAGCTCTGACTAGGACGGCGACGTCCTTTTCCTCTATTCCATGCAATCCCCCTGGGGACTGAAAAGGCCGACCTCCTACCAGTTCTGGACCCACGAAAGGAAGGGTTAAAGGAGGCCGCCCCCCGGACGGAACAACATTGTCTCTTACACTGAGGTAATTTCCCTCCTTTCGTGACAGAATCCAATTTTTCTCCAAAGAGGCGCAATCCCACAAAAGGAAGCGCTGTAAGCGATTTCTTGGCCACAATATCAGCCACCCACTGACGTAACCATACCGACCGCCGAATAGCCACCAACAAGGCGAAAGTTCTACTGCACATGACCATAGTATCGTCTAATGCAGAAAAGATACAAACAACTCGCACCGCTTGAGAGCGGCAAACTCATCAGAAGCCGGATCAAGCCCTGAGGTAATCGATAGGTCCCTAATAACAGACCTAACAGCCACCGCCATAAGTGCCGAAGCACCAACAGGCCGCAAGGCCGAGCCCACACTAGCAAAATCGTGGCACGCCATTTGATCAATACGCTTGTCCTCTCCATCCTTAAGAGTAGTGGAATCAGGAGAATGTAAAACGGAAGAATTGGATAAACTGAGCACAGGGGCGTCCACTTCAGGAGGGGACGACCAGCGCTTAACTGCGTCCACTGGAAAGGGATATTTTTTATTCCAGCTCAGAGGAACACCAGGAAGCCGAGCAGGCTTCTCCCATTCTTTGAGAATAATATCCTCAAAATGTTTCTGGTTAGGAAATTCTAAACGAGGCTTGGAGGCTCCAAAGAACTCCCCTTTTTGAGGAAGAACTGGTTTTGGGGGAGAGATTGCCAAAACCTCAAATAAGTGAGCAAGAACCTTCGGGGTGTCCAAAACATCCCCCTCACCTTGCTCAACATCAGTACCCACAAATTGCTGATCATCAGAAATGTCAGACTCCTCAAACAATTCCCCTTCCTCAGGCGGAGAATAGTCAGACCAGTCAAGCAACTCGTAATTATCAAACTCACTCGCCGGAATGGCAGGAGTCAAATGTTTTCTTTTAGCTGAGGCCTTCCTGGCCACAGTGCTAGAAAATACAATTCTGTGAAATACTCACCTGTAGAATTGGTATTATTTGTATACAGTACGTCCTGCTCCAGATATAGTACTTACACTTGGGTTATCCTCCGCCAGATGGCGCTGCACTGCAGAGACATGCAAAACAGGCTCCTCCCGGCCCCTCAAATACCTGGGAACCTCCCACAAATCCCCAGCATTGAAAAGCAGTGAATAAGAAGCCGGGAGAATAAACCACCGAAACTGGTAACTATAACAATGGTAACAATCACCATACAGGGGATCCAGAATAATGCAAAAACCAGGGTGGGGTGGAGCAGGACGTACTGTATACAAATAATACCAATTCTACAGGTGAGTATTTCACAGAATTGTATTATTCTTAGTATACAGTACGTCCTGCTCCAGATATAGTACTTAGACTTGGGACATCCAATAGCAGTGTCCATAAAATAGGGTGGGATCCCCAACAAAAACAACCACAGCAGACAGTTTAAAACCACTGGCACCTGCACAACCATGCGGCCAAGACAGCATGAGCTGAGGCCCTAACATCAACCTTGTAAAACTTTGCAAAGGTATGAACAGAAGGCCAAGGTAGCGGCCTAGCAAACCAGGTCAACAGAAGCCTGGAGCAGAAAAGCCCAAGAGGCACCAAAGCCCGAGCAGAGTAAGAAGTAAGCGAAAGGAAGATTCTTCCCCTTGGAGGAATGGGCCTGAGTAACAGCCTGACGAATCCAATCGCTAACAGTAGACTTGGCAGAAGCCAAAAACCCTTTCCTAGGACCAGAAGGGACCATCCGATCCAAGTAATGACCAGAGCCAAAGCCGCCTAACTCCCGAAGCAGACAAGATCGGGCACATTCAGGGTGGAGTGGGCGTAGGCCCAAAGGAACATCAGTTCTCTTAAGGACACAGTGACTACCAAGGAAAAAAACAAAAACCTCCAACACCTGTTCAAGGAATGCAGAACCCTTTCCTCAGGGTTGCTAGGAATAAGGCAGGAAGGAAGAACAACATCTTGAAACAATGAACATAAGACACCACCTTGGATAGAAGATCCGGCTTCAGGCGGAACACCACCCATCCTGGTGATCTCAAAGAAAGGGGGCTAGATAGACAGAGCCGCCGGCCAGACACACGTCTGACCAAAGTAACAGCCACCAGAAGGGCAACCTTGAGGGTAAGCACAGCCAGACAGTATCCTGAATAGGACCAAAGGGGAAAAACCCTGCAAGGCAGACAGAATCAAATACAAATCCCAACAGGGACCATAGGATTACATGGGGGACACAACTGAATACCCCCGAAAAAAGTCTTAACCAAGGAAAACTGAACAAAAGACTTCTAAAGTAAGGCGGCCAGGGCAGAACCTGACCCATCAGAGTACTGAGTTGAAGAATCAACTCCAACTCATGCTGTAATAACTCTAGGACCCTGGGAACTGAGAACGCCTGACAGGGAAGAGACCTAGACTCACACCAATCAATATGGGTATGCCATACCCTAAAACAGAAGGAAGGGGAAGAAGAAGAAGCTTGCTCCTAGACTTCCCATAGTCTCAATCACCGAGACAGATAAGCCTGTCTCTATCAAGATGGATGTTTCAGCAGTCAGGCCGTCTAGGCCAGAGTCTGTAGATTGGGTGACGTAAAGGGGCCCTGAGTGAGCAGAGCTGGCTCTCCTGGCAGAAGGTACAGAAAATACTGCCCTCGGTACCACGTCTGCAAACCACACTCTACTAGGGCACCCGGGGGCCACCAGAATCACTGGTCCCCTTACCAGAGCAATCTTGCGCAGAACCCTGCCTAGCAGGGGGAATGGAGAAAAAAAAACATACAGAACCGAATGTCCAGCCATGACGTTACTAAGGCATCCAGACCACGGCCAGAGAATCCTGGGACAGGGAAACAAGGCCGAGAGCTTTTGATAGTGACGGGACACAAACAGATCCACAACTGGTTGGATTCCATAGTGACACAGGGATTCGCACATCCTGTCGCAGAGGGACCCCCACCGGGGCGAATATCACTGATATGCAGGGAACATTGTCTCCACCCAGATTAGGATCATAGACACTTCCTGGAGGGTCCTCATGCTCCAGGCCCCTCCAATAATTAATGTAGGACACTGTCGTCAGACAGACCGAGTGCCCCCAAACAGGAAGGCCCAGAAGAGGAGTAGTCAAGCGAGATAGAACCAACTGAAAACGCTCACTGTTTCAAACATTGATAGGTGTATGGGCTTCTAAGGGCCCCACCTCCCCCAGAACCGCAGGGAGTTTCAGAAGAAAACCCCCCCTTCAACCTGAAAGATTGGCATCCATGGTGACCGTTTCCAGGAAGGGGCAAGAAGGAACTGCCCCCAGACAGGTTCCTTGAGTTCATCCACTCCAAGAGGGACCTCCTTAGCAGGTGGGAAGGCACACAGACCCTGCTCCAGGGATGCTGGATCCCTATCCTGTATTAACAATAGAAGTCGCAGAAGGGCCCAAGGGGAACTGAACATAAGGGACCTCTTCTGAGCAAGCCACCAACGGGCCCACCAGCTGCATCGCTGCCTGGTGAAGGGACCGGCACAGCAATGAGGGACTGAGCCCATGCGACCAGATTGTCCACTTTATTGCTGACAAGGGAAGATTCTCGTTTAAACCGAATCCAGATTCATTCCTAGGAATGGAGTTACTAATTAAGGGGACAATGAGGACTTGGGGTGATTGATCACCCATACAAATGACTCCCAATGGACACCACCAGCCAGGTATCCAACTTAGTCTGACGTAGAGATTGGGAAGTGAAAAAGGACGTCCAGGTAGGTCATCGCGCGGATGCCCCTTGGTCTCATCAGAAACATCACCCCCTTCAGTACCTGGGTGAGCACTCTGGGAGCTGAAGAGAGACCAGATAACAAGGCCACAATTAGCAGTGTTGGACTTCCAACACGAACCTGAAGAGCCTCGGTGTCCTGAAGGCACAGGGATGTGAACATAAGTATCTTAGAGCTCCACAGACGGCAAGAAGCCCCCTGGGCGCAAGGCGCTGATGGCCCATCTCAGAGTTTCCATGCAGAAACTGCCAGTAATTGGAGAATTGCTGAGAACCTGTGAATCCAGGGATCCAGCATCCCTGGAGCAGGGTCTGTGTGCCTTCCCACCTGCTAAGGAGGTCCCTCTTGGAGTGGATGAACTCAAGGAACCTGTCTGGGGGCCCATCCTTTTGGGGGACTGTGGAAAGGTTGGTGTAGCGGCCCCTGCCTCTGCCTGTTAAGACAATCTGCAAGTGACCCCTCAGACCCCGCAGGCCTTGCATGGCCTGCGCCAGTACCTGAACAGAGGCAGGGACCAGGAGTACCCGGGACCTGATAATCTTGGGGGAGGCCACGCAGCAAACTCTATCTTGCATCCGGAGGACACTACCTCCTGAATCCACCAGTATGAGGCGTGATGCCTCCTGACAAGAGCAAAGTGCCGCAGCCATCCCCTCACCCAGACGGGCGAGGGCGCCCCATCATGCTTGAGGGGGCTTGGTGGAAGATTTAGGCTTAGCCCCGCCGGAGGGGCCAGGGTGTTGTCTGCTGCTCCCGGGGCAGGAGTCTGCGCGAGTCCCCGCAAAGGACAGCCCTGGTTCTTGTTTAACACTATGGTAGGGAGGGGGAGGGGTGCCCGTGCCCCTAGGGAGACGAGATGGCCGCCTGCGTTGCGGTGACTTACCCTTCTTACCAAACAGGTCGAGATGGGTCCCAAACAGGCGTAGCCCTCTAAAGGGAAGCCCGGTAAGAGTCTTTTTAGAAGCATCGTCAGCACCCCACTGTCGCAGCCAGACCAAGAGACGCATAGCCACCACAAGGGCAGAAGTTCTTGCACACATTTTAATGGTGTCATCCAACGCAAATAGGATACATTTTACAAACATATCACAACTGGAGAGTGCATTAAACACATCCCAGGGGAGATCATCGGGGCAACGAGCAAGCATCTTGCTAATTAGAGTTCTAGCGGCCACGGAAGTAATAGCCGCGGCACAGACCGGGCGCAGCGCCGTCCCTGCACAAGAAAAGGTGTGGGAGGCCAGCAGATCAATGCGCCGGTCCACATCATCCCGAAGGGTAGTATAAGCAGGGGCTGCAATAAAGGGGGGGTTAGGAACCCCTATGATCGGGGCATCCACCACGGGGGGGATGACCAACAATTAACCACCTCAGGGGGGAAAGGCTACTTCCTATCCCAGTCCCCAGGGACCCCTGGCAGTTTACTGGGGCACTCCCATTCCTTGAGCACAAGAGTCTGGAAAATACCATTTTGTGAATACTCACCTGTAAAATGGATATTGTAAGTATGTCACACACCCCACTTCAGACAATTATTACACTTGGGCTATACCACCAGCAGGTGGCGACGTTGCAGAGAAGTCATGAAAAACGAGCCCCTCCTGGTCTATACATACCTGGTACCTCCCACTCATTCCCCAGTATTCAAACAGCAGAAAAGACAAGGTACCAGGAAAAAACCCATAGGAAACCCTCAAACTGTAAACGAAACATCACCCTAAAAAGAATCCAGGATACCAAAAAAGGGCGGGTGAAGTGGGGTGTGTGACATACTTACAATATCCATTTTACAGGTGAGTATTCACAAAATGGTATTATTCTAAGTATGTCACACACCCCACTTCAGACATTAATTATTACACTTGGGACATCCAACATCAGTGTCCAGAAAAGGGCGGGTATCCAACAAGGCCATAAAGCAAGACTCAAACCACTGCAGCCTGCAGAACCTTGCGGCCAAACACAGCATCCGCTGAAGCCTGCACATCAACCTTGTAAAAACTTGGAAAAGGTGTAAACAGCAGACCAAGTAGCAGCCTTACAAACTGATCCACAGAAGCCTGGTGCTGAAAAGCCCAAGACGCTCCAACAGCACGAATAGAATGAACATTGATACAAAAAAGGGGGAACCTTCCCCTTGGCAGAATAGGCCCCAACAACAGCCCGACGAATCCATTTGCTAAAGGAAGACTTAGCGGGAGCCAAAACCTTTTCTAGGCCCACAGGGCACCAAGAAAAAGACATCAGTCTTACGAAAAGGAGATGTAGTAAACAAACAATACTACACACAGCGTACCACATCCAAACAGTGCAAACCCTTTCCTTGTCATTCCTAGGCTTAGGACCCAAGGAAGGAAAAACAATGTCCTGGTTAAGAAGAAAAGCAGAGACCACCTAAGGAAAAAAGTCAGGTTTGAAGCGGAAAAACCACTTTGTCCTGATGTCTCTCAAAGTGAGTAGCCTGAACCGACAAGGCAACCTTCTGAGTCAGAGTAGAAAGAGCAATAACCTGCAAAGGCTCAAAGGAGGAGCCTGAAGAGCAGAAATAACCAAATTCAAAAACCCAAAAAGAGAGAAAAGGCCTCCTAGGAGGCCGCAATGCGAGACCCCCTGGAAGAATTCTTTACCAAAGGAGGAAACGCAAAGGACTTTTGAAAAACAGTCAGACAAGGCAGCAACCTGCCCCATCAAAATACTCAGCTGAAGACCAGAGTCCAGCCCAGATTGAAGAAATTCCAAAATCCTAGAAACAGAAAAGACCCGACAGGGCAAAGATCTAGCCTCACACCAATCAATATAAGATCTCCGAGCCCTATAAGAGATGGAAGAAGAGGATCTCTTCCTGGCATTAATAAGAGTCCGAATGACCGAATCCGAAAGACCCTCCTCCTTTAAAATGGAGGTTTCAGCAGCCAAGCCGTCAAATCCAGCGAAGGTAAACTGGGGTAGCACAGATGACCCTGAGTGAGGAGATCCGGCCGAAAAGGCAGATCAAACTGATCCACTGCCAGACGAACGATGTCTGCGAACCACACCCGCCTTGGCCACCTTGGAGCCACAAGAATGGCGGGAACCCCTTCCAAAAACCAACTTTCGCAGTACCCTGCCTAGCATGGGGATCGGAGGAAACAGACAAAGAAACCCCAGGTCCCCCCAGCTCAGGCCCATGGCATTCGCCGCCATAGCCAGAGGATCCAGGGAAAGCGACACGAATGTCGGAAGCTTGTGATTGTGACGAGAGGCGAACAGATCCACCTCCGGCGTCCCCCACCGGAGCGAAGAACACCGGCTCAGAAAGTCCGCCTCCGTGTTTAACACTCCTGGAATGTACATTGCCGAAATGCAAAGAACCTGAGTCTCTGCCCAAACTAGGACCAGAGACACCCCTCTGAGAGCACCCAGACTGCGAGTCCCTCCTTGGTGATTGATGTAAGCAACCGCCGTCCGATTGTCCAACCGAACCTGCACCGGCAAGCCCTGTAAATGCTGCGTCAAGTGAGACAGAACCAACCTGATGGCTCTCAACTCCAAAACATAGATGGGCAAGTGGGCTTCCTGAGGACCCCACCGCCCCCGGAACTGAAGATCCTTCCAGAAACCTCCCCCTCCTGACAAACTGGCGTCCGTGGTGACAGTTTCCCAAAGCAGGGTCAGAAATGACCTGCCCTTCAAGAGATTGTCCAAGACCAACCACCACAGTAGAGACTGCCGAACCCGGGGGGACATCCGGAAGGACCGATCCAACGACAGCGGTCGCCGGTCCCAAGACGCCAACAGATGAAGCTGAAGCGTCCGCGTGTGAAACTGCGCGAAGGGAACTGCCTCGAAAGAAGCTACCATCAGCCCCACCAGTCACATCTCTAGACGGATGGACGGGCGAGAATATGAAAGAAGAAGAAGCTGAGCCATTTCCTGAATCAAAAGAACCTTGGCCTGAGGGAGAAAGACTCTGTGCTGGCAAGAGTCCAAGGACATCCACAGAAAGGTCACCACCCTGGCCGGAACCAGAGAGGACTCGGGGTAGATGAACACCCAGCCGAACCTCTCCAGAGTGGACACCTCCGTGCTGGTGTCCCCATCCGCTTGACTGAAGGAAGGAGCCATGATGAGAAGATCGTCCAGATAAGGCACAATGCAAATCCCCTGAGCTCTGAGCAGGGCCATCACACCCGCCAACACCTTGGTGAAAACTCTCGGAGCCGAGGTGAGGCCGAATGGAAGAGCCACAAACTGAAAATGCCGATCCTCCACCACAAAGCAAGAAACCTCTGGTGAGCTGGAAAGATCGGAATGTGAAGGTATGCATCCGTGATGTCTATGGACATCAAAAAGTCCCCCTGCCGAAGCGAATTGATCGCAGACCGCAGAGTTTCTATGCGAAACTTCCTGGGACAAACAGGTTGAGAAACTCCAAATCCAGGATGGGACGGAACGACCCATCCTTATTGGGCACCGCGAAGAGATTGGAATAATACCCGTGCCCCACCTCCGAAGGAGGGACCGGGCAGATGACTGCCATTTCCAGAAGATTCCTTACCGCTGCCAGGAGCCCCTGCGCGGCCAAAGGATCTGAAGGGACACGAGACCTGAGAAACCTTGGAGGAGTGCGGGACTTGAACTCCAACTTGTAACCGGCCGACACCACCTCCCGGATCCATCTGTCCGAGACCTCCTGGTCCCATACCCGGGAGAAGAGTCGCAGCCGTCCCCCCACCCGGAAGGGTGAGGGCGCCCCCTCATTGCTGAGCAGGCTTGGCAGCTGGCTTGGGCTTGGCGCCCCAGACGTGAACGGGGCGGCCACGGCCTTTACCCCTGTTCCAGCTGGCACCCCTGGAAGCCGAGAAGCCCGCACCCCTGCCAGCTCTGGCTCCCCGAAAGGAAGGATTGAAGGGGGCCGCCTCCCAAAAGGAGTGACGAAACTTCTTGCGCTGAGGTAACTTACCTCCCTTGGCAACAGCATCAAGCTTCTCACCGAAAAGTCTCAAACCCAGAAAGGGAAGAGCCGTGAGCGATCTCTTAGAATTAAAATCAGCAGTCCACTGCCACACTGAGCGGCGGATAGCTACCAACAGAGCAGTAGCCCTGCCACACATTAACATGGCATCATCCTGAGCGGCAAGAATAGATGAAACGAAGGATTCACAACGCTTAAGGGCAAGAAAACTCATCACAAGTAGGATCAAGATCCACACATAAATCCCTGACAATAGACCTAACCGCCAACAATAAAAGTGCCGAAGCACAAACAGGCCTCAAGACCGAACCCGCACAGACAAAACCATGGCGGGCCAGCTGATCAATCCGGCGATCCTCGCCGTCCTTAAGAGAAGTCGTGTCAGGAGAAAGTACAACCGCCATATTAGATAGTCCCAAAACCGGAGCATCAGCCTCGGGCGGGACAGACCAACGCTACACCAAGTCCGCCAGCCAGAAAGGGATACATTCCATCCCAGCTAGGCGGCACCCCAACGAGACGCGTAGGTTGCTCCCATTCCTTAAGGACAACATCCACGAAAAGCTGTTGACTGGGAAACTCCAAGCGCGGCTTGGTCACCCCAAAAAGCTGACCCTTAGGCCGAGGAGCAGCTTCAGGAGGGTCCAAATCCAAAACCTCAAACATTAGGGCCAGAATGGAAGACGTGTCGGGGACCAACCCCGTGGCCTGGTCATCCTCAGCACCCAGCAGCTGCTGAACCTTAGGATCATCTAAATCCTCAATAAGCTCACCCTCTTCAAGGGGACGATCTGACCAATCCAGAGCCTCAACAACCTCATCATCTGAGTCTGACGGAGGCGGAGACAAGTGTTTCCACTTAGTCGGAGCCTTCTGAGCGACCACAGCGGAAAACATCTTCTCGAGGCTGGCCAATCGGGCGCAAACCTCGGACTGCGAATCACCCCCAACGACAACGTCACACGGGGTCCGGAACAGGCGAGGAGGGGAGGGAGATGGTGCGGCCGGGGAAGTACCGGGCACCGGGGTGCCGGACTGGCGCTTAACGTTCCGCCGTGCACATGGAATACATAAAATGACATCATCCCCTGGGAGCGGAGTCCCACACCCCCCACAGAGCCTGGACTGCCCCGAAGAGCAATTTCCGGTATCTTTGGTAGCCTCCATATGGTGAAATTATGGTATATGCAGTAACCAGGGATTTACGCCTAAAGCGACCCGGGATGCCCCTTCTGTACTGACTAAATAGCTAATCTCAAAAAATTGGAATTTAGTCAAACAATGGCCCCCCCAACTAGCCAGATATCTAAGACCGGGAGAGCCCTGCAGCGTGGGATCCCGGGATCTGAAAACCAAGACAACCGTCAACCAAATATACAATAAGCACCTGGATAACTATATCAATGAAGAGACATAGAAATCTGCATAAACATAGAAAACCAATTATATCTAAAAGTATATATATATCTATATATTAGAAGGGGGAATAAAGGAATATATATATATATATATATCATATACACTAAGAAGCTGTCATGGCTGTCCGGAACCGCGCCAACAGCGGGCCCCACAGAATGGCACTTGCAAGTGCCGTCAGGCGGGCCGGCGGCCTACACGCCGCCCGGACCCGCCCGCACCGAATACCTCGCCAGCGGGCGCCGAGACTGACACTCGGCGCCCCCACAGCCAGGCGGACCGGCAGCGCATCGTGCCGCCCGTCCCCGCCCACCGCCTGGAGATAAGACCGCGAGGCAGGCGCCAGGGAATGGCGCCTGACCTCCGGAGAAGGGCGGCGGGCCGGTGGCACAACACCGCCCGACCTGCCCCCCCCCGAACACCGAAAGCAGCCGTCCCGGGGGCTAAGGAAGCCCCCCCAATCGACAAGAGCCAGGCGGGCGACGGGACCACAGTATGCACAAAACACACACACATATAAAAAATAATAAAAACAATAAAGGCCCCAGGGGAAAGCCAAAAGGGGGACCTGACCTACCTAACACTGGGGCATCCCACATCCGGATCACCAGGCCGAATAACCACTATGCCCCATAATATGGGGTCGAGCAGAGGAGCTAATCTCCTAGGCACCTTAAGTGCCGTCTACACTTTGCCCAGCCGACAGCCTAAACTGGGAGGCTACACATACAACAAGGGGCTGATAACAAAAAAGGCCGGGCAGAAATAGACCATGGGGGGGTGCCGGGGTCTGACCCCGGCTACCTGCAAGCAGGAGACTTCTTTCTTCTGTCTTGTCGCCATCTTGCAGAGAAGAAACACTGGGGAATGAGTGGGAGGTACCAGGTATGTATAGACCAGGAGGGGCTCGTTTTTCATGACTTCTCTGCAACGTCGCCACCTGCTGGTGGTATAGCCCAAGTGTAATAATTAATGTCTGAAGTGGGGTGTGTGACATACTTATAATATGTGACTGCTCCAGGAATTCCAGATGTGCTGTTGCTGTATGGAAACGCTCCCCTCTCTGCTTGGGAGCCTCACCAGGGAGAGAGATAGCCAGAACCTCAAAGACCTTAATCAACAGATCATCAGTGTCACTCTGGGCCCAGTATTCATGGACAGAATCGTCATGACTCCCCGGACCATCAGATGAGCCTGAGTCAGAGAAGAGCTCTCCTTTCTCAGAAGGGGTATTAGTAAACTCCTCAGTTCCCATAGGGAAAACAGTAACATAAGGCGTCAAGTGCCGCTTCTTACCAGGGCCCTTGCGCTCTGACAACCTCGCAATAATCTGTTCAGCCATAGGCCGTCTAGAAGACACAACAGGCTGCGAATCCCCACTTGTATGCGACTCAGCAGGAGTGAGATTTAAGCATGGGGAGATAGGCGAATTGAAACGAGGTGCAGCCATTGGCAAGCCTGATTGCAGAGCCAGTGCTTGCTCTGCACAGGGTACGCAGACCCGTGCCCTGTCAGCATCAGCATGAGGTTGTCCACACGCTATACACAGCCGGTCTTGTCCCATAATTCTGAGATGCCTCCATATGGTGATTATTTAGGCTCAATATGTCAGCAGGGATTGACGCTATAAGCAACCTTGGATGCCCCAAAGACCCGCTAGGGATTTTAGTGGGAGAATTTTACAAGGCCCGCTATCAAATACACCGGGCCGGGAGAAGCCAATGGTGTTCACTAGTCTGAAAGACACAAAGAGAAAAGAATGGTATCAGAACCGAAACACTACAATGAGTATAAGCCGCCCCAGAGGGAACTTACGGACCACGGCAAGCAGGAACGTCCCACGCGAACAGACAATATGGCGCCAAGTACCTCGAAGGGCGGGCCAGAGCGAGCCATGACGTGGAGCGCGCCAGAACAGGCCCCGCCCTCCCGAAGAGCGCGAAGTCCAACTTCGGCCAATGAGGACACAGAGGTGTCTGAGGTAACGCCGCCGCCCGGTGCAGAACTACCAACGAAGGAAAAAAAGCGCGTGGCGGCGGCAGTTATACGAGTAAAACGCATACAGTACGTCCTGCTCCAATATAATACCTACACGTGGGTAATCCTCCGCCAGATGGCACTGTTCACTGCAGACATGCAAAAACAGGCTCCTCCCGGCCCTTCATATACCCAGGGACCTCCCACAAATCCCCAGCATTGAAAAGCAGTGAGAAAAAGAAGCTGGGAGAAACCAACCACCAAACTGGTAACAATAACAATGATAACAATCACCATACAGGGGATCCAGAACAAGGTGAAACCAGGGTGGGGTGGAGCAGGACGTACTGTATGCATATAATATCAATTCTACAGGTGAGTATTTCACAGAATTGTATTATTCTAAGCATACAGTACGTCCTGCTCCAATATAATACTTACACGTGGGGCATCCAATAGCAGTGTCCATAAAGTAGGGTGGGATCAACAACAAAGGCAACGGCACGTAGTTCAAACTACAACCGCCTGTAAAACCTTACGGCCAAAAGCAGCATCAGCTGAGGCCCGAACATCAACCTTGTAAAACTTTGAAAAGGTGTGAACAGAAGACCAAGTAGCGGCCTTGCAAACTTGTTCAACAGAGGCCTGTTGCTGAAAGGCCCAAGAGGCACCAATAGCATGAGTGGAATGAGCCGTAAGACGGAAAGGGGGAGTCCTCCCCTTAGTGGAATAGGCCTGAATCACAGCCTGACGAATCCATTTACTGATGGTAGACTTGGCGGGAGCCAAACCTTTCCTAGGCCCCGAAGGCACAACAAAGAGAGCATCAGTCTTCCTGAAGGCCTTAGTGACAACCAGGTAATACTTCAAGCACCTGACTACGTCCAAGGAATGCAGAACCCGCTCCTTGTCGTTGCGAGGATTGGGACACAGAGGGAAGAACAATATCCTGGTTCAAATGAAATGCCGAGACAACTTTTGGCAGAAAATCCGGTTTGAAGCGGACACCACCTTGTCCTGGTGTCGCTCATAGTATGGAGGTTGAATAGATAGAGCGGCCAGCTCTGACACACGCCTAACCGAAGTAATAGCCACCAAGAAGACAACCTTGAGAGTGAGGACGACCAGAGCAGCATCTTGAATAGGCTCAAAGGGAGCACCCTGCAAGGCAGACAAAACCAAATTCAAATCCCAAACAGGGACCATAGGCTTTCGAGGGGGACGCACGTGAGTGACCCCCTGGAAGAAGGTCTTAATTAGATGATGTTGAGCAAAGGTCTTCTGAAAGAAGATAGATAGGGCAGAAACCTGACCCTTCAGAGTACTAAGTTTGAGACCTAAGTCCAAACCATGCTGTAAAAACTCCAGGACCCTAGGGACGGAGAATTCCCGGCAGGGAAGAGACCTGGACTCACACCAGTCAATGTAGGAACGCCATATATCTTCCTGGCCTGCACCATAGTAGCCACCACCGAGGCAGACAACCCTTTCTCCATCAAGATGGAGGTTTCAGCAGCCAGGCCGTCAAAGCCAGAGTTTGTAAATTGGGATGGCGTAAGGACCCTTGAGTTAGCAGATCTGGTACGCTTGGCAGATCGTACTGATCTACTGCCATTTGAACCATGTCTGCGAACCACACTCTTCTTGGCCACCTGGGGGCCACCAGAATCACAGGTACCCCTTCCAGAGCAATCTTGCGTAGAACGCTCACCAGAAGAGGGAACGGTGGAAACACATACAGGAGTCGAAACTCCCTCCAAGACATGGACAGGGCATCCGTGGCCATGGCCAGAGGATCCTGACACAGCGAGACGAAGGCCGGGAGCTTGTGATTGTGACGGGAAGCAAACACATCCACATCCGGTAGGCCCCAACGGTGACACAGGGACTGGAATACCTTGTTGCAGAGGGACCACTACCCCTGATGGGACATCCCCCTGCTCAGGGCGTCCGCCAGCAGGTTCTCCGCCCCCGGAATGTAAACAGCCGAAATGCATTGAACATTGGCCTCCGCCCATGTCAGAATCTGAGACACCTCTTGGACAGCACCCTTGCTCCGGGTCCCTCCCTGATGATTGATGTAGGCAACCGCCATTCTGTTGTCTGAGCGAACGTGGACCGACAGACCCCCTCAGGTGTTGGGTCAAACGCTCCAGAACCAACCTGACTGCCCGTAATTCCAGAATGTTGATGGGTAAGTGGGCCTCCTGAGGGCCCCACGTCCCATGGAAGCGCAGGGACTTCCAGAATCCTCCCCAACCTGACAGACTGGCATCCGTTGTGACCGTCTCCCAGGATGGGGTCAGAAAGGACCTGCCCCCTGTCAAGTTCCTGTGGTCCAGCCACCACGCAAGGGACTGTCTGACCGAGGGGGGAAGCACACAGAACCCGTCCAAGGACGCAGGATTCTTGTCCCAAACCGACAGAAGGTGAAGCTGCAGAGGTCTCAAATGGAACTGGGCAAAGGGCACCGCCTCAAAGCTCGCCACCATCAGGCCCACCAACTGCATTCCCTGCCGGATGGAGAACTGTGGGCTCGAGAGCAGGAACCTCGCCTGCGCTGTCAGAGCTTCCACCTTCTGTTGTGAAAGGAATATCCTTGACTGAACCGTATCCAGAATCATTCCCAGGAACGGGGTCACCGAGGAGGGGGACAGGGAGGACTTGGGGTGATCACCCAGCCGAAGGACTCCAGGGTGGACACTACCATCCGAGTGTCCAACTCTGCCTGCCGCAGAGACCGAGAGGTGATGAGGATATCATCCAGGTAAGGCAGCACACGTATGCCCCTTAGCCTTATCAGGGACATCGCCCCTGCCAGCACCTTGGTGAACACCCTTGGAGCCGACGTTAGGCCGAATGACAGGGCCACAAACTGGTAATGCTGATCTTTTAGTGCAAATCTGAGAAACCTTTGGTGTCCCGGAAACACCGGGACGTGCAGGTAAGCATCCTTGATGTCTACTGACGTCATGAAGTCCCCTGGGCGCAGTGAGCCAATGGCTGAGCGCAGAGTTTCCATGCGAAAGTGCCTGTTCTTGACAAATTTGTTTAGGATTTTTAAATCCAGAATGGGCCTGACTGACCCATCCTTCTTGGGTACTGTGAAAAGGTTTGAGTAGAACCCCGTGCCCCTGTCTCCAGGGGGGACCTTGCAAATGACCCCTAGGTCCATGAGACCCTGTACGGCCAGCAACAAGACCTGAGCTGAGGCAGGGTCTTGAGGGATTCGAGACCCAATGAACCTGGTGGGGGGCCGTACAGCAAATTCTATCTTGTAGCCGGAGGACACTACCTCCTGAATCCACCGGTCTGAGACGTGGCGCCGCCAGACGCGCGCGAAGTGCTGTAGACGTCCCCCCACCCTGACGGGTAAGGGCGCCCCTTCATGCCTGGGGGGCCTTGGGAGGGGCTTTGGGCTTGGTTCCCCAGGAGGAACCTGGACGGCGTCCTCTGTTCCTGTGCCAGGAATCAGCGCGGGCCCCAGCGAAGGACGCCCCTCTACCCTGTTTGGCCCCACGGTAGGGGGTTGATAGGGAGCCTTGGCCACGAAAAGGTCTAATCGATCCCCAAACAAGCGCAGCCCTTTAAATGGAAGCTCCGTGAGAGCTTTCTTGGCGGCATTGTCTGCGGCCCACTGGCGCAACTAGACCGTGAGGCGTATAGCAACCACCAGGGCAGATGACCTGGCACACATCTTAATAGCATCGTCCGATGCTGACAGGATAAAGTTCACAAACGCATCACAGCTGGACAGAGCGTTGACAGTATCAGGAGGCAACTCATCTGTGCCATCGAGAGCATTCCTCACCACGGCCCTGAGCGCTACTGCCGTAATGGCTAAGGCGCAAGCCGGGCGCAGAGTCGCTCCCCCAAATGCAAAGGCATGACATGCCAGTTGGTCAACACGCTGGTCCTCAGAGTCCCGTAGCGTAGTAGTGTCAGGAGAGTGCATAATAGAGATGTTGGACAACCCTAGAATAGGAGCATCGACCTCGGGCGGCGATGACCAGCACTTAACCAAGTCAGCAGGAAAGGGATATTTCCTATCCACGCTCTTAGGGACCCCTTAAAGTCTGCTGGGATGTTCCCATTCTTTAAGCACGGGGCTATTGAAATGGGTTTGCTCGGGGAATTCCAAGCGAGCTTTAGCAGTATGGAAAAGATCACCCCTTTGTCGGGGTGCCGCAGCAGGGGGAGAGAGGGACAGAACCTCAAAGATCTGGACCAGCAGTCTATCTATCATCCGAGGACCAATGCTCGGAGCCAGACTCTTCCTGACCCCTGGACTCATCGTCATATGACCCCGAGTCAGAGAACAGTTCCCCTTCGTCCGAGGGGATATGGGCATAAGAATGCAACAAATCATCAGGTTCTATAGGGAAGAGGGCCGATTCAGGGTTCAAGTGCCGCCTCTTGGCAGTGGCTTTACGCGCTAAGGAATTAGCAAGCAAGTTTTCAACACTAGCCAGCCTCGTGGCCAGATCAGGATGAGAATCCCCACTGGTATTGGGGGTTAGACTCAGGCTTGGGGGAGTAGGTGAAGTGCGGCGGGGTGCAGGCCCAGCCTCAGAGGAGACGGGAAGCACCGATAGCGCCTGCTGTGCACAAGGAACACAGACCCGTGCATTGTCACCGCTGCTAGGTAAGACCCCACAAGCTACACACAGCCAGGCTTGTCCCGAAGGAACCACGTTCACAATATCCCGAGATGCCTACATATGGTGATTCAATCTGCACTATATGCCAGTAGGGATGGACGCTGTAAGCTACCCTGGATGCCCCAATAACCCGCTGGGAAGTGGGAGTAATATTTTATGGTCACGACCGGGAGCTATGCTGGGACGGGAGAAGCCACTTGTTGAAATCCGCGGTCTGAAAGACATAAGGGGGAACAGGATGTCAGAGCCATGCGCAATGGGGATAGAAGTAAAGAAAAGTCGCCCGCAAGGGCACTCACATACAGAGAGGAGAGGACGATCTTCACCACACGCGGGGGAGAAGAAAATGGCGCCAAGCGAACCTCGGAGGGCAGGCCTGAGCCGATCGTGACGCAGAACCACGCCCCTCATCAGCGAGCGCGAAGCTCGTAAGGCATCTAGCCCATGAGGGCACCGAAAGTAGAGAAGTAGCAAAGAAAAGCATAATGTAAATGGCGCTCGGAGCCAGGACAGGAACAGCCGAGAGCAGTACTCGGGCTCTCCAGCGGCTCCCCGTCGGGGAATGAACCCCGGTCTGTGTAATAAGACAGGCGCTCAAGCCAGCGTAATCTAGGAAGAGCCACTAAGGCTAAAAGAGTGAGGTGAAGGAAGAAGAAGCCGAGGCGTCCGCAAGCCGCCGTAGTACGTGTGGTGCGAGCAGAAAGCAGACTAATGGTGCTGTGGTTGACAGTAAGGTAAGAGCGCGGCTCTGATCCCCGTTCCCAGTGAAACACAGCCAAGCCATAAGCGTGTAAGAATACACTGAGGCCGCCATACACACAACCCCCCCCCTTTCTTTTCCCCCTGGCTAAGGGGGGAACGAGGGAGGAAGGCGAACCGTTAACATAGGGTCCACCGCTACCTGGGGCGTGGGGCAATGATGCAGGAGGGGCATCCCCTGAAGGCTCACCAACGGCCTTGACTGCCTACCCTATGGTGGGGGATTGCGGTGGAGCGTGGCTCCGTAAGCACACATGGTGCTGCATACCTTCACCCGACCAGCGCAGCCCAGGCTGGGAGGCACATCACACAGAGGAAGGGTGGAAATAGTCTCACAGGGCCGCAGGCTGTAATAGCCCCGCTCACCTGCGAGAGAGTTGATACTTCATGTCTTCGCAGTCAGCACTGCAGAGAAATCTGGGGATTTGTGGGAGGTCCCTGGGTATATGAAGGGCCGGGAGGAGCCTGTTTTTGCATGTCTGCAGTGAACAGCGCCATCTGGCGGAGGATTACCCACGTGTAAGTATTATATTGGAGCAGGACGTACTGTATGCTTAGAATATAAATTTTTCAATGTGAGCCAATCTGGCACAAACATCAGAATGTGACTCTCCACCCGTGACAACATCACTAGGGGTGCGGATAAGACACAGCGGGGTAGGAGAAGAGGCAGGGCCCGCAGACCCTGAATCTTGGGCCCCTGTCTGCTGCGTTATAGTCAACTGAGCACAAGGAATGCAAAGAAACACATTATCCCCTATAAGGGATGCCCCACACCCCAAACACTGCCAGGTCTGTCCCGATTAGTCATTAGTTATTTATAGTCGCAAAGCTTACGTGGGATTTACGCAATTAGCTACCCGGGATGCTCCTTTAAGTCCCAGGTGGGAGGATTTAATCAATAAAGTATTAATAATAATGACCCCCCTAAAAACATAAGGGCCAAAGGACCGGGAGAAACCCCTTTTATAAAGGAATTCCACCTGGAAATGAGGAAAACATAATTAAAATATGCACCACGACTTTAATGAACATGACAGCAAAGATAGCAATGATAATAAATATCCCCACAGCCAAAGCCAAAGGGTACTCACGTTACCATGCGAATCTGAAGCCCAGCGCGCACAGAGGAAGCGAAAGTGAATCGCAAGAGGAAACCGAAATGATCCGTGTTAGTATTGACACCAACTGGCCCCGCCCCCTCCACACGCAATCTGAGCGGAGCTAGGAAAACAAGCGTGCTCTGCATCCCACTAGAGGATCGTGACGACAGAGCGGGCCGGACCCTGACGCCGTGCGCCAGGCCCCGTCCACTTCTGGATCCACCACGCTGCCCGAAAAAAAAAAAAAAAAACGAGGGACAACAAATCCCTCCTCACACAAAAGCAGACTTCACAAAAGGTATGCACTAAAGCGCTGTCTGTTCACTTTCTATAACATTTCTCCTCTTTTTTTTTTTTTTTTTTTTAAAGCATGGTGCAAAAGATGCATAGACTCACCTCTAACATAATCCCCTTTTCCCAACGTAAGCCCCCCCTCTTCTCACCCCAAAAAGAGCCCAGGGGAACTAAAGGGGAGACGTATAGGGAAAAGAGCACCAAACCAGCAAGGTATAAGGAAAATAAAAAGGGACGGGGCATCCCATGCCGGGGAACACCAACCCGGATACCGCCTACCCTTTATTTAGGGTCTCACGGGGGAGTCAACTCTCATATACACCTTAAGGCACATCTACCATTGCCCGAGCCTTCAGCCAAGGCTGGGAGGCATATAATAGCATAACAAGCAAAAAGAGGTTCAGGCAGAAATAGAGAAAAGGGCCAGGAGTTACCCCGGCTACCTGCAAGGAGGAGAGAGTCATCTTCTGACTTGCTTCGCCGATCTGCAGAGACGAATAACTGGGGAATGGTGGGAGGTCCCAGGTACTTATGGACCGGGAGGGGCTCCTTTTTTCATGTCATCTCTGCAAGATCGCCCTCTACAGGCCGGTTTCCCAAGTGTCATGAATATTTGGAAGCTGGGTGTGTGACATACTAGGAATAAATACAATTCTGTGATTACTCACCTGTAGAATTGATATTATGAGTATACAGTACATCCTGCTCCAGATTAGATTACATACACTTGGGTATTACTCCGCCAGATGGCGCTGGACTGCAGAGACAGCGAAATTGGCTCCTCCCGGCCCCTCAAATACCCGGGACCTCCCACAAATCCCCAGCATTGAAAAGCAGTTAACGAGAAGCCGGGAGAATAAAAAAACCAAATTGGTAACTATAACAAGATAACAATCACCATACAGGGGATCCAGGATAATGCAAAACTAAGGGTGGGGTGGACGTACTGTATATTCAATTCTACAGGTGAGTAATCACAGAATTGTATTATTCTTAGTATACAGTACGTCCTGCTCCAGATTAGATTACTTACACTTGGGACATCCAATAGCAGTGTCCATAAAGTAGGGTGGGATCCCCAAAGGTAACAACAAACAGGTCAGACCACTGCCGCCTGCAGAACCTTGCGGCCAAAGACAGCATCAGCTGAGGCCCTAACATCAACCTTGTAAAACTTGGAAAAGGTATGAACAGAAGACCAAGTAGCGGCCTTGCAAACTTGTTCAACAGAAGCCTGGTGTGGAAAAGCCCAAGAGGCACCAATAGCACAAGTGGAATGAGCAGTAAGGCGGAAGGGAGGATTCTTCCCCTTAGCAGAATAGGCCTGAACCACAGCCTGACGGATCCATTTGCTGATAGTAGACTTGGCAAGTGCCAAACCCTTCCTAGGACCAGAAGGGACCACAAAAAGAGCATCAGTTTTTCTGAAAGGTGCCGTAACCACCAGATAGTACTTCAGAAACCTAACCACATCCAAAGAATGCAAGACCCTCTCCTTAGCATTACTAGGATTAGGGCACAAGGAAGGAAGAACAATGTCCTGATTCAAATGAAAGGCAGACACCACCTTAGGCAGAAAATCTGTCTTGAAGCTCAACACCACCTTGTCCTGGTGTCTCTCAAAGTAGGGGAGCTGGATGGAAAGCGCCGCCAACTCAGACCCACCTAACAGAGGTGATAGCCACCAAGAAGACAACCTTGAGAGTAAAAATGGCCAGGGCAGCATCCTGCACAGGTTCAAAGGGAGCACCCTGCAAGGCAGACAAGACCAAGTTCAAATCCCAAACAGGCAACATAGGCTTACGTGAGGGACGCACATGAGTAACCCACTGGAAAAAAGTCCTGACCAGAGAATGCTGGGCAAAGGACCTCTGGAAGAAAACAGCCAGGGCAGAGACATGACCCTGAGTTGGAGCCGCCTGTCCAACTTATGCTGCAGGAACTCCAGGATTCTGGGAATAGAGAACACACGACAGGGAAGAGACTTAGACTCACACCAGTCAATGTAGGCACGCCAAACCCTATAGTAAATGGAAGAAGAGGACTTCTTCCTAGCCTCTATCATGGTATCAACCACAGAAGCAGGCAGTCCCTTCTCCATCAAGATGGAGGTTTCAGCAGCCAGGCCGTCAAAGCCAGAGTTTGTAAATTGGGATGGCGTAAGTGACCCTGAGTGAGCAGGTCTGGCACCTCGGGCAGAGCGTACTGATCTACTGCCAGCTGCACCACGTCTGCGAACCACACTCTTCTTGGCCACCTGGGGGCCACCAGTATTGCTGGCACCCCCTCCTGAAATATCTTGCGCAGAACCCTGCCCAACAGGAGAAACGGAGAAAAGACATACAGGAGCTGAAAGTCCTGCCATGACATTGCTAGAGCATCCGTGGCCAAGGCCAGAGGATCCTGGGACAGGGAGACAAAGGCCAGGAGCTTGTGATTGTGACGGGACGCAAACAGATCCACATCTGGTTGGCCCCAACGGTGACACAGAGATTGAAAACACCCTGTGACAGAGGGACCATTCTCCCAGGCGAGAGGTCCCCCTGCTCAGAGAGTCTGCCTGCAGATTCTCCACCCCTGGGATGTACACAGCTGATATACAGGGAACATTCTCCTCCGCCCAGGCCAGGATCAGAGACACTTCCCGGAGGGCCCTCTTACTCCGGGTCCCTCCCTGATGATTGATGTAGGCGACCGCCGTTTGGTTGTCAAAGCGCACCTGAACAGGCAGGCTCCAAAGGTGAGGAGACAAATGAGTCAGCACCATCCTGATCGCTCGCAGTTCCAGAATGTTGATAGGTGTGTGGGCCTCCTGAGGACCCCACCTCCCTTGGAACTACAGGGACCTCCAGAAACCCCCCCAACCAGTCAGACTGGCATCCGTGGTGACCGTCTCCCAGGAAGGGGCAAGAAAGGATCTGCCCCCCAACAGGTTGCTGGAGTCCAGCCATCATGAGAGGGACCGCCTGATCAGGGGGGAAAGCACAAGGACCTGGTCCAGGGACGCAGGATCCTTGTCCCATACTGACAAGAGGTGGAGTTGCAGAGGCCTCATGTGGAACTGGGAATAAGGGACCGCTTCGAAGCACGCCACCATCAGGTCCACCAGCTGCATTCCTTGCCTGATGGAAAGATGAGGGCAAGATAGCAGGAACTGAACCTGTGCAATCCAGACTGTCCACCTTCTGCTGAGGAAGAAAAAATACAATTCTGTGACGTACTCACCTGTAGAATTGGTATTATACGTATACAGTACGTCCTGCTCCAGATATAATACTTACACTTGGGTTATCCTCAGCCAGAGGGCGCTGTGCACTGCAGACATGCAAAAAACAGGCTCCTCCCGGCCCTTCATATACCCAGGGACCTCCCACAAATCCCCAGCATCGAAAAGCCGTGAACCAGAATCCGGGAGAAACCAACCACCAAAACAACTGGTAATGATAACAATAACAATCACCATACAGGGGATCCAGAATAATGCAAAAACCAGGGTGGGGTGGAGCAGGACGTACTGTATACGTATAATACTAATTCTACAGGCGAGTACTTCAAAGAATTGTATTATTCTAAGTATACAGTACGTCCTGCTCCAGATATAATACTTACACTTGGGACATCCAATAGCAGTGTCCATAAAAGTAGGATGGGATCCCCAACAAAAAAGGCAACGGCACGTAGCTTAAACTACAACCGCCTGCAAAACCTTGCGGCCAAAAGCAGCATCAGCTGAGGCCCGAACATCAACCTTGAAAAACGTTGAAAAGGTATGAACAGAAGACCAAGTAGCGGCCTTGCAAATTTGCTCCACAGAAGCCTGGTGCTGGAAAGCCCAGGAGGCCCCAATAGCACGAGTAGAATGAGCAGTAAGACGGAAGGGAGACTTGACAGGAGCCAAACCCTTCCTAGGCCCAGAAGGCACAACGAAGAGAGCATCAGTCTTCCTGAAAGCCGCAGTGACAACCAGGTAACACTTCAAGCACCTGACCACATCCAAGGAATGCAGAACCCTTTCCTTGTCATTACTAGGATTGGGGCACAAGGAAGGAAGAACATGATTCAAATGAAAAGCAGACACAAACTTAGGCAGAAAATCCGGCTTAAAGCGGAACACCACCTTGTCCTGGTGTCTCATAGTATGGAGTCTGAATGGATAGAGCAGCCAGCTCAGACACACGCCTAACCGAAGTTATGGCCACCAAAAAGACAACCTTGAGAGTAAGAACAGCCAGAGCAGCATCTTGACACGAAGGCCGGGAGCTTGTGGTTGTGGCGGGACGCAAACAGGTCCACATCCGGTAGACCCCAACGGTGACACAGGGACTGGAATACCCTGTTGCAGAGGGACCGCTCTCCCTGACGGGACATCCCCTTGTTCAGAGCATCTGCAAGCAGATTCTCCGCCCCCGGAATGTAAACAGCCGAAATGCATTGTACATTGGCCTCCGCCCATGTCAGAACCTGAGACACCTCCCAGAGGGCACCCTTGCTCCGAGTCCCTCCCTGATGGTTGATGTATGCAACCGCCGTCTTGTTATCTGAGCGTACCTGGACCGACAGCCCCCTCAGGTTTTGGGTCAACCGCTCCAGTACCAACCGGACTGCCCCCAGTTCCAGAATGTTGATGGGTAAATGGGCCTCCCGAGGACCCCACGTCCCCTGGAAGCGCAGGGACTTCCAGAATCCCCCCCAACCTGACAAACTGGCATCCGTTGTGACCGTCTCTCAGGAAGGGGCCAGAAAAGACCTGCACCCTGTCAAGTTCTCGAGGTCCAACCACCACGCAAGGGACCGTCTGACCGAGGGGGGAAGCACACAGACCCTGTCCAAAGACGCTGGGTTCTTGTCCCATACTGACAGAAGGTGAAGCTGCAGAGGTCTCAAATGGAACTGAGCAAAGGGCACCGCCTCGAAGCTCGCCACCATCAGGCCCACCAGCTGCATTCCCTGCCTGATGGAGGGCTGTGGGCACGAGAGCAGGAACCTGGCCTGCGCAGTCAGAGCTTCCACCTTCTGTTGAGGAAGGAATATCCATGACTGAACCGTATCCAGAATCATTCCCAGGAACGGGGTCACCGAGGATGGGGACAGAGAGGACTTGGGGTAATTGATCACCCAACTGAAGGACTCCAGGGTGGACACCACCAGTTGGGTGTCCAACTCTGCCTGCCGCAGAGACCGAGAAGTGATGAGGATGTCGTCCAGGTAAGGCAGCACGCGTATGCCCCTTAGCCTTATCAGGGACATCTCCCCTGCCAGCACTGGGAGCCGAAGTGAGGCCGAATGGCAGGGCCACAAATTGGTAATGCTGATCTTTCAGTGCAAATCTGAGAAACCTCTGGTGTCCTGTAAACACCAGGACGTGAAGGTAAGCATCCTTTATGTCTACTGACGTCATGAAGTGCCCTGGGCGCAATGAGCCAATGGCCGAGCGCAGAGTTTCCATGCAGAAATGCCTGTTCTTGACAAATTTGTTTAGGATTTTTAAATCCAGAATGGGCCTGACTGACCCATCCTTCTTGGGTACTGTGAAGAGATTGAAGTAGAACCCCGTGCCCCTGTCTCTAAAGGGGACCTTGCAAATGACCCCCAGATCCAGGAGACCCTGCACGGCCAGCAGCAAGACCTGGGCTGAGGCAGGGTCCTGAGGGATTCAGGACCCAATGAGTCTGGTGGGGGGCCGTACAGCAAATTCTATCTTGTAGCCGGAGGACACTACCTCCTGAATCCACCGGTCTGAGACGTGGCGCTGCCAGACGTGCTCGAAGTGCTGTAGACGTCCCCCCACCCTGACGGGTGAGGGCGCCCCCTCATGCCTGGGGAGTCTTGGGAGGGGCTTTGGGCTTGGGCCCCCAGGAGGAACCGGGATGGCGTCCTCTATTCCTGTGCCAGGAATCTGCGCGGGGCCCCGCGAAGGACACCCCTTTTCCCTGTTTAGCCCCGCGATAGGGGATTGAAAGGGTGCCCTGGCCTCAAAAAGGTCGAAACTGCCGCCTGCGCTGGGGCAACTTGCCTTCTTAGGCGAAGAGGTCTAGACGGTCTCCAAACAGACGTAGCCCTTTAAATGGAAGCCCAGTAAGGGCTTTCTTAGCGGCGTTGTCAGCCGCCCACTGTCGCAACCAAACCGTGCGGCGAATAGCTACCGCCAAGGCAGAAGATCTGGCACACATCTTTATAGCATCGTCCGATGCAGACAGGATAAAGTTTATGAACACATCACAGTTAGACAGAGTATTGACAGTATCAGAGGGCAACTCATCTGTGCCATCAAGTGCATTCCTGACCATGGCCCTGAGCGCAACTGCCGTAATGGCTAAGGCGCAAACCGGGCACAAGGTCGCTCCCCCAAATGCAAAGGCATGGCATGCCAATTGATCAAGACGCCGGTCCTCAGAGTCCCGTAGTGTAGTAGTGTCAGGGGAGTGCATAATAGAGGTGTTAGCCCTAGAATAGGAGCATCGACCTCGGGAGGCGATGACCAGCACTTAACCAAGTCAGCTGGGAAGGGATACTTTCTATCCACACTCTTAGGGATCCCAGGCAGTCTGCTGGGATGTTCCCATTCCTTAAGCACGAGGCTATTGAAATGAGTCTGCTCAGGAAATTCAAGACGAGCCTTAGCAGTATGAAAAAGCTCACCCCTTTGTCTGGGAGCAGCAACAGGGGGAGAGATGGACAAAACTTCAAATATCTGAGCCAGCAGTCTGTCAATATCATCCGAGGTCCAGTGCTCGGAACCAGATTCGTCATGACCCCTGGACTCCTCGTCGTATGACCCAGAGTCAGAGAACAGCTCCCCTTCGTCCGAGGGGGGCTGGCCGTAAGGCTGCAGCAAATCATCAGATTCCATAGGGAAAAGGGCAGAGTCAGGGGTTAAATGCCGCCTCTTAGCGGTGGCCTTACGCGCTAGCAAGCTAGCAAGCAATCTTTCAACACTGGCCAGTCTAGTAGCCATATCAGGATGAGAATCCCCGCTTGTATTGGGGGTTAGACTCAGGCTTGGGGGAGTAGGTGAAGTGAGGCGAGGTGCAGGCACAGCCACGGAAGAGGCGGGAAGAACCAATAACGCCTGCTGTGCACAAGGAACACAGACCCGTGCATTGTCACCGCTGCTAGGTAAGACCCCACAAGCTACACACAGCCGGGCTTGTCCCGAAGGAACCCCGTTCACAATATCCTGGGACGCCTCCATATGGTGATTGTATCGGCACAATAGGCCCGTAGGGATTGACGCTGTAAGCTACCCTGGATGCCCCAATAACCCGCTGGGAAGTGGGAGTAATTTTAATAGTCTCAACCGGGGGATACACCGGGCCGGGAGAAGCCACCGGGATTCATGGTCTGAAAGACATAAAGAGGGAGAGGAATGTCAGAAGGTGTAAACTAGGTAAGATACAGGTAATTATAAGGATGATATATGGTCACCCGCGAGGGCATTTACAGACAGCAGGGGGAGGGCGGTCTTCACCATGCGCGAAAAAGGAATGGCGCCAAACGATCCTCGAAGGGCGGGCCAGAGCTGAGGGTGACGCGGAACGCGCCAAATCGTGACGCGGGGCGCATCAAGTCAGGACCCCGCCCCCCCCCCCCCCCCGGAGACCACAAAGCTCCGAAAGCGCAATGCAATTAGAGAAGAAGGGAAACAGGGCAGGGACGCCTGAAAGGATGATCGAGTGGGTTACCGCAGCAGAGCCACTACGGATTAAGGAAAAAAAAGACGCTGCAGCATCAACAAAACCACCGCCGTCCATGCAGTTTAGAAAGGGCGCGGCTACCAATAAAAGTAAAAGTACATAACGCGGCTCTGACATCAATTCCCAGTCAAACACGACACCGAGGCCATAAGCGTGTAATAGGGTATGAGGCCGCCATACTCACAACCCCTCCCCCCCCCTTTCTTTCCCCCCTGGCTGGGGGGGGGGGAACGAGGGAGGATGGCGACCCTGTACACAGGGTCCACCCCTACATGGGGCGTGGGACAATTAAGCCGGAGGGGCATCCCCCAAAAGCTCACCATCAGCCTAAACCGCCTAACCTATGGTGGGGGACTGCGGTGGAGCATGGCTCCGTCAAGCACGCATGGTGCTGCCTACCTTCACCCGACCAGCGCAGCCCAGGCTGGGAGGCACATCACACGAAGGACGGGTGGTAATAGTCCCACAGGGCCGCAGGCTGTAATAGCCCCGCTCACCTGCGAGAGAGTGATACTTCATGTCTTCGCAGTCAGCACTGCAGAGAAATCTGGGGATTTGTGGGAGGTCCCTGGGTATATGAAGGGCCGGGAGGACCCTGTTTTTTGCATGTCTGCAGTGCACAGCGCCCTCTGGTAGAGGATAACCCAAGTGTAAGTATTATATCTGGAGCAGGACGTACTGTATACTTAGAATATCCTTGCCTGAACTGTATCCAGATTCATTCCCAGGAAGGGAGTCAGGAGGAGCCAGGGCGACCACGTCCTCTGCCCCTACCCCAGAAATCTCCTCGGGCCCCTGCAAGGGAGACCCCCCTCCCCTGTCTGGCACCACGGTAGGGGGAAGAAAAGGAGCCATGTCCCCGAAAGGGCAGAGACTGCCGCCTGCGCCTGCGCTGGGGCAACCTGCCCCTTAGCAAAAAGGTCCAGGCGTTCCCCAAACAGGCGTAGTCCTTTGAAGGGAAAACCAGTGAGAGCCTTCTTGGCTGCGTTGTCAGCAGCCCACTGGCGCAGCCACACCGAGCGGCGTATAGCCACCACAAGGGCAAAGGTTCTGCCACACATTCTAATGGTATCATCCAAGGCAGAGATGACAAAAGTCACAAAAACCTCACGACGAGAGAGTGCATTAAACTCCTCACTAGACACATCATCAGGGGCACCTTCAAGGATACTTCTAAGCAGGGTCCTAATAGCCACAGCCGTAATGGCAGAGGCACAGACCAGGACGCAAAGGCATGGGACGCCAGCTGATCAATGCGCCGGTCCTCAGCATCCCGCAGCGTAGTAGAGTCAGGGGAATGCATGACAGAGGTGTTAGATAACCTTAGGACCGGGGCATCCACTTCAGGAGGGGATGACCAACACTTCACCACATCAGCAGGAAAAGGATACCTCTTATCCCAACTCTTAGGTACACCGCGAAGCCACCTGGGGCGCTCCCATTCCATAAGTACAAGATTATTAAAATGAGCTTGCTCTGGAAATTCTAAGCGCGGCTTAGCCGTATGAAACAATTCCCCCTGTTGCCCCCCTGGGGCCGCAACCGGGGAAACGATAGACAGTACTTCAAAAATCTGAGCCAACAGCTTATCAGTATCATCTGGGGCCCAGGGGTCAGAGCCAGAATCATCATGACCCCTGGGCCTCTCATTAGAAAATAACTCCCCTTCTTCCAAAGGGGTATAGCCAGACAGATCCTAAAACTCATCAGCTTCCATAGGGAAAAGAGTGACATCAGGCGTTAAGTGCCGCTTTTTAGCAGAGGCCTTACGCGCCAAGATATTAGCAAGCAACGTCTCAACACAAGCCACATCAGGCTGAGAATCCCCGCTTGTATGCAACTCAATAGGAGTCAAATTTAAGCTTGGGGGAGTAGGTGAAGTCATACGAGCCGCAGGCCCAGCTACTGGTAAACCAGGCTGCAGCGCAAGCACCTGCTGGGCACAAGGTACACAGACCCGCACATTGTCAGCACTAGTAGGGGACACCCTACACACTACACACAGCCGGGCTTGTCCCAAAGGGACCCCAAGCACATTATCCTGAGAAGCCTCCATATGGTGATTATAGCGGCACAATAGGCCGATAGGGATTCACGCTATAAAGCAACCCGGGATGCCACAATAGCCCGCTAGGGAAGTGGGAGTAAATTACACACTAGGCCTCACAAGTTAAGTAACTAGAGGGAGTAGGGCCGGGAGAAACCAAATAGAGGTCGGACCGTCTGAAAGACAAGCAAGGAGGACCGTTCGTGACATGATAAAAGACAAATGGTAAATAAAGGCCGCCCGCGAGGGCACTCACGGACCGCGGTAGGTAGATGCCAGTCACGCAGCAGCCGAATCCAGAGAAAATGGTGGCGGGTACACCTCAAGGGGCGGGCCGCGGGGACAGTGACGCGGAACGTGCCAACCGCGGGACCCGCCCCCCCCCGAAGAGTGCGAAGGCGCACACGTGACAAGCAGACAATAACGGCGCACCAGCGCCTGAGGTAACGCCGCCGCCAAGCGCGGAACACAGAGGAAGCGCGCGGCGGCGGCCAAATTTTAAAAAGCAACCAGTGCAACCAAGTCACCGTGCCGACTGACACCAACCAGAAACACATCATACAGTGAAGCACCAAGGCAAAATCACGTACACACACACACACCAAACGAGAGCTACAAGGGAGGGCGAGGGAGGACAGCGGCCACTTAACATAGGACCCACCGATAGGGGCAATAGGGCGGGAGGGGCATTCCATAGTGGCTCACCATAAGCCTATACCGCCTACCCTTTGGTGGGGGATTGCGGTGGAGCAGCGCTCCTAAGCACCTGGCAGCGGTGCTGCCTACCATCACCCGGAGGCACATTAATAATGGAACGGGTGGGAATAGTTCTACAGGGCCGCAGGCTAATAGCCCGCTCACCTGCAAGAAGAGAGAGCCATCTTCTAGTCCTTCGCAGTCCAGACTGCAGAGAAATTCTGGAGATTTGTGGGAGGTCCCGGGAGGAGCCAATTTCGCTGTCTCTGCAGTCCAGCGCCATCTGGCGGAGTAATACCCAAGTGTAAGAAATCTAATCTTGAGCAGGACGCACTGTATATTAAGAATATGTTTTTACAGCCCTTTTAAAACTCTGCAGTGGAGCATCCCGGTTTTGGATGCCTCTACAGTTAAAAGATCGGGATTTGTTCTGCTTTAATGTCAGGTTTTGGCTTCTTTAGGATAAGCCAAAACTGGGCATTAAAGCAAAATGAAACCTGTCTGGCCTGGCCCTGGAATCTAGAAGATTCCAGGGCCGGTCTCCCACTGGAACATCCCAGATTGGGATGCCTCGCTGTGTAAAACCCCCTGGGGCGCCAGTTAAACCTCACCTTTACCCGCTCCAGCAACACATGCACGTCCAATGAGAACCGTCTGCTGGGACTATATCCCCGGCGGTGTGGGTGCTCCTGCCCCAGCCATTCAGACTCAGGCTGGGCAAGAGCGGGCACGCTGCTAAAGTGAAGCATGTCTCCTATTGGATGAGCTGCGGATTCCGTACATGTGTGTAGCCATTAAAGTGCTCCAATACCCAGATTGGAGGTTTATATTGTCATTTCCTATCCCCAGCCCAGTGCCCCAAAGCCTGTGTTTTTTACTAAAGCCTTTGCCCAACATTCATAAAAACACTAACAGGAAGCAGTATGATGTACGAATGGCAGCCATATGCAAATTAATTCAGTTCCAAGGTCAACTTCCACATAATGGCAGTTATTATAACTGAAAAGGCTGACGCCCAATGCTGAGCTGTAAGTACTGCTCGGCCAGGGAGCAATATGGCCAACTGCATCTGGTTTGTGTTATAAACATTGGCCAAAGAACTTTAGTAAAAAATAGATTCGCTTAGCTTCCAGGGCCACACCGCGTGGGTTTTGTTCTTTAAGTGCATTTTTGGTATTTCCTTGGAGAACGTTAGATAAAATGAGGTGCATTCTTGAAGCATATTTGTGCCTTACACTCCATCACACAAGACTTGATTGGGTTCCTTACCATTTGATGTAGAGATACTCAGCTCAACATGGGCTGTCTGCATCTCTGATCCCAGAGTGACAGACAACGCCGTCTGCAGCTGTGTATTGGATGGGATCACTCCAAGTTGACCATCAAGATCACTCACTTGTGCTCTTGATTCTGCCTGTAATAATAAAAAAACAGTACATGAAGTTTATATGAAAAGAGAAAGTGTGTGCGGTCTACATTTGTTATAAAGGTGGCGAATCAGAACCAGGTGAGAATTCTCACTCCTTTTTTAGGAGAGAACACTGCCATTGACTTTCATTGTCTACTGGCTGTTAACTCTGACCTGGCTCAGAATCAGCCCCAAGGTAGACAATGAAAGTGAATGGCAGTTTTATCTCCTAAAAAGGAGTAAAAAAAAAATATAATCTAGCTTTGAAATCAACCCCGAAATGTCTACATTAAAACTAAACTTCAGTTACCCCCCCACCCTCTCCGTCCTGCCACGCTACCCTGATGCTGAGGCAGGGCGGGGGGGGGGGGGGGGGGGGATGTTACAAAGAAAAAAAAAGAAAAAAACATGCCATAGCCCTCCCAGTATGCGGACACCACACATAAAGAAGCAAAGCTACATCAAGTGAATATACAGCGATAGTGCGTGTGGAGCCGGGGGATGCAGCTCTGTTTCTTTCAGCCAAGATGGTGGCACCCAGGATTCAGTGCAGCGTGGGCGCCTGGCTAAGGTATGTTTATTTTCTTCTTTGTAACCCCCCCCCCAATTAAAAGTGAAAAAAATACAATTCTGTGATTACTCCCCTGTAGAATTGGTATTATAAGTATACAGCATGTCCTGTTCCAGAAGATTCCTTACACATGGGTTATACATCCACAAGATGGCGCTGGACTGCAGAAAACAGCTTGTGGCTCCACCCGGCCCTATATAAGTCAGGGACCTCCCACGAATTCCCCAGTATTGACAAGCAGTTAACAAGAAGCCGGGAGAACACTAAACCAGAATTCAAAAAATGAACATATGAACAATCACCATACAGAGGTAATTAAGAACAATGATAACAAGGGTGGGATGGAACAGGATGTGCTGTATACTTATAATACCAATTCTACAGGTGAGTAATCACAGAATTGTATTATTCCAAGTATACAGCACGTCCTGTTCCAGAAGATTCCTTACACATGGGACATCCAATAGCAGTGTCCGTAAGGTAGGGTGGGATCCCAAAAGTAATAGCGTGCAGTTTAAACCACTGCCGCCTGCAGAACTTTGCGACCAAAAGCAGCATCAGCTGAGGCCTTAACATCAACCTTGTAAAACTTAGAAAAAGCGTGAACAGAAGACCAGGTAGCGGCCTTGCAAACTTGTTTAACAGAAGCTTGGTGCTGAAAAGCCCAAAAGGCACCAATAGCACGAGTAGAATGAGCAGTAAGGCGGAAGGGAGGCTCCTTCCTCTTAGTAGAATAGGCCTGTACCACAGCCTGATGGATCCACTTGCCGATAGTGGACTTCGCTGGAGCCAGACCCTTCTTAGGTCCAGACGGGAGCACAAAAAGAGCATCAGTCTTCCTGAAGGATTAAGTAGCCACCAAATAGAACTTCAGGATTTCTGACCACATCCAGAGAGTGCAAAACCCTCTCCTTATGGTTACTAGGATTAGGGCACAGAGAAGGCAAAACAATGTCCTGATTGAGATGATAAGCAGAAACAACCTTAGGGAGAAAATCTGGCTTAAAACGAAACACCACCTTGTCCTGATGTCTCTCAAAGTAAGGAGGTTTGATGGAAAGCGCCCCCGATCGGGGTGCCCTGCGGAAGTGGACCAACACCCAGGATAGTGAAAATGCTGGGTGTTGGTCCACTTTAAGCGTCAAAATGGACAAAGGGGCCTCACGCAAGGGCTCAAAGGGAGACCCCTGCAAGGCAGATAAGACCAAGTTCAAATCCCAGACTGGTAACATAGGCTTACGTGGGGGAGGCACGTGAGTAACCCCCTGGAAAAGGTCTTAACCAAACGATGGTGAGCAAAAGATCTTTGGAAGAAAATGGCCAAGGCAGAAACATGACCTTTAAGGGTACTAAGTTATAGACCCAAATCCAAACCATGTTGCAGAAACTCCAGAATCCTAGGGACAGAAAACACCAGACAGGGAAATGACTTAGACTCACACCAGTCAATATAAGTATGCCATACCCTATAGTAGATGGAGGACGAGGACTTCTTCCTAGCCCTGATCATGGTACTAACAACAGAGGCAGGCAGCCCCTTTTCCATCAAGATGGAGGTTTCAGCAGCCATGCCGTTAAAGCCAGCGTTTCTGAGTAAGCAGGTCTGGATCTTTGGGCAAGACGTACTGATCTACTGCCAAGTGCATGATTTCTGCGAACCACACTCTTTTTGGCCAACAGGGGGCCACCAGAATGGTTGGCACCCATTCCTGGGCAATCATGCACAGCACCCTGCCCAGCAGAGGAAAAGGAGGGAACACATAGAGGAGCTGAAAGCTCTTCCAAGACATTGCTAGTGCATCCATGGCCAAGGCCAGAGGGTCCTGGGACAGGGAGACAAAGACTGGAAGCTTGTGATTGTGACGGGATGCAAACAGATCCACATCTGGCTGACCCCAGCGGTGGCACTGGGAGCGAAACACCCTGTTGCTGAGGGACCATTCTCCCAGACGAGAGGTCCCCCTGCTGAGGGAGTCTGCGTCCAGATTCTCCACCCCCGGGATGTACACAGCTGAGATGCAGGGAACATTCTCCTCCGCCCAAGACAGTATCAGGGACACTTCCTTGAGGGCCTTCTTGCTCCGGGTCCCTCCCTGATGATTGATGTAGGCAATCGCCGTCTGGTTGTCCGAGCGGATCGGAACCGCCTGACCCCGAAGGTGTGGAGTCAACTTATCGCCCTCAGCTCCATAATGATGATAGGGGTATGGGCCTCCTGAGGGCCCCACTGACCCTGGAACTTCAGAGATTTCCAGAAGCCCCCCCCAACCTGTCAGACTGGCATCCGTGGTGACTGTCTCCCAGCAAGGGGCCAGAAAGGATCTGCCCATTAACAGGTTCCTTAAGTCCAGACACCACGAAAGAGACCGCTTGGCCAGAGGGGACAGAACAAACACCTGATCCCGATCCCAAACTGACAAGAGGTGAAGCTGAAGAGGTCTCATGTGAAACTCAGCATATAGGACCGCCTTGAAGCAAGACACCATCAGACCCACCAGCTGCATCCCTTGCCGGATGGAGGGATGAGGGCAAGACAGAAGAAACCTTGCTTGAGCTTGAAGAATCTCCACCTTTTCCTGAGGGAGATGTATCCAGAGTCATGCCCAGGAAGGACCTCACCAAAGACGGGGACAGGGCAGACTTGGGGTGGTTGATCACCCAGCCGAAGGACTCCAGTGTGGACACCACCAACTGGGTATCCAGCTCTGCCTGCTTGAATGACTGAGACATGATGAGAATGTCGTCCAAGTAAGGAAGGATGCGAATGCCCCGAGATCTCAGCAGAGCCATTACTCCCGCCAGCACCTTGGTGAATACCCTGGGAGCCGAGGTGATACCAAAGGGCAAGACCACAAACTGGCCCTGAGGGACACGTCCTTTTTGGGGACAGTGAAAAGATTGGAATAGAAGCCTCTGCCCCTTTGCCTTAAAGGCACCGGGCAGATGACTCCCAACTCCAGAAGGTTTTGGACAGCAAGGCACAGACCCTGTGCTGACAAGGGGTTTTGAGCCATCCAGGATTTGACAAATCTTGGGAGCGGCCAGTCTGCAAACTCTTGTAGGACACTACCTCCTGAATCCACCGGTCTGAGACATGGGTGAGGGCGCCCCTTCATGCCTGAGTGGGCTTGGGGGAGGATTTTGGCTTGGGACCCCAGGAGGGGCCGGGGCGGCCACGTCCCCTGCCCCTGCCCTATTAGTCTCCACGAGCCCCAGCAAAGGAGACTCCTCGACCAATTCTGGAACCACGGAAAAAAGGGAGAAAAGCACCTGTCCCTTGAAAGGACCGTGACGGCCTCCTACGTTGAGGTAGTCTGCCACCCCTGGCAAACAAGTCCAAGCGTTTACCAAAGAGGCGCAGCCCCTTAAAGGGAAAGCCAGTGAGAGCCTTCTTAGCAGCATTATCAGCTACCCACTGACGCAGCCAAACAGAGCGGCGTATAGCCACCAAAAGGGCGGAAGTCCTCCCACACATTCTAATGGCATCATCCATAGCAGACAGAACATAAGCAACAAATTCATAGCAAAGCAGGAGAGATCTATACTCTTCTCCTCCCGCGTCATCAGAGGCCCCATCTATGAGACTCTTAAGCAAACCTTTAATAGCAATAGCTGTAATGGCAGAGGCACAAAGCGGGCACAGCGCGGTCCCCACACAGGCAAAAGCATGGCAAGCCAGCTGGTCCATGCTCCGGTCCCCACCATCCCTCAGGCTAGTAGTGTCAGGGAAGTGCATGACAGATGTATTGGACAGCCACAGAACGGGCGTGTCCACCTCAGGAGGACAGGACCACCGCTTAATCACCTCAGCAGGAAAGGGATACCTCTTGTCCCAACTTGGGCACCCCAGGGAGCTTGCTAGGCCGTTCCCATTCTTTGAGCACCAGATTATTAAAGTGAGTCTGCTCTGGGAATTCCAAACGTGGTTTAACCGTATGAAAAAGCTCACCCTGCTGCTGCGGAGCCACAGCAGGAGGGGAGATACAGAGCACTTAAAAAATATGAGCCAAAAGCCGTCAGTGTCATCTGAGGACCATGGATCCAGTACTACCATAAACCTTAGGCTGCTCCTCAGATGATTCTGAATCAGATAATAATTCCCCCTCCTCCAGTGGGGAATAACCACAAAATTCCTCGGCTTCCAAAGGAAAGAGGGAAAAAAGCGGATGATAAATGCCGCTTCTTAGCAGAAGCCTTATGTGGGGCAGACCCAGCTATATGGTTTTCAATGCTGGCCACCCGTGCAGCCAAATCAGGTTGAGACTCCCCACTGGTATGCACCGCACTAGGAGTCAGATGTAAGCGTGGGGGAGTAGGCCAAGCCAGCGGGGGCGCAGGCCCAGCCACAGGTAACCCAGACTGCAGCGCAAGCACCTGCTGGGCGTAGGGTACACACACCCCGACATCATCACTTATAGGGGATACCCCACAAGCCACACATAGCCGGGCTTGTCCCGAAGGAACCCCAAACGCATTATCCTGAGAAGCCTCCATATGGGGCCCATCTAAAGGGGACAGGGGGTAAATGTAACCCCAGAGAGCGGGAGGGGCATCCCATAAGGCTCACCACGGGCCTATACCGCCTATCCTGTTAAGGCAGGGACTGCGGTTGGAGCACCTGACTCCGGTGCTGCCTACCTTCACCCGAACCAGTTCAGCCGAAGCTGGGAGGCAGTGGGTTCGGAACAGGTGGGAATAGTCCTACAGGGCCGCAGGCTAATAAGCCCCGCTCACCTGCGCAGCATAAAGAGCCATCTTCTATCTTCGCAGCCCAGACTGCAGATAAGAACTGGGGAATTTGTGGGAGGTTCCTGACTTATATAGGGCCAGAAGGAGCCACAAGCTGTTTTCTGCAGTCCAGCGCCATCTTGTGGATGTATAACCCATGTGTAAGGAATCTTCTTGAACAGGACGTGCTGTATACTTGGAATAAACTAAACGTTCATAAATCTGCACACCCTTAATGTGGACCTATCACCAGGGTTTTCACAATCCTGGTGATAGGTCTTTGTCCCGTGGGCATCCGGACCTGGGATGCCCCACTGTGTGAAACCTCCCAGATCGCCCACTCCACTCAACTTTCCGCCGCTCCCACTCTGCATGCACAGGCACTTGTCCGATCAGCGCTTTATGTCATGTATACTAATGCAAGGCATAAAGCTGCGGTTGCATCACCGTCTCCCCTGTGGAGTGCGCGCCCCCGCACACTCAGCCTGGAGCGCACACAGCTGCAGCGATGCAGCAACGGCCCACGATTGCATCGATGGATTGGGGAAAGGTAAATGGGTTTGCGTGCAATCTGGAGGGGGAGGCTCACACAGTGGGGCACGCTGAATCAGCATGCCCCAGGGGCACATAGTCGACTCGCACTCTAGTGCCGGCATCGGCGGTGATGTGTCCACTTTAAAGTCCCTGTCTGGGCATATGCTCACCTTTAGTCCCGCGCAGCTGAATCGCACAATGTCGTTAGTGTGAGACTTACCGTATCGGCAATCTCATCCCCTGGAGCCTTGCATCTCAAAGCCTGCAATGAATGGAGAAGGTGTGTGGGAGCAGAAACAAGGCACCCAGGATGCTGCGCTTAGAGATCGAATCACTGGAACCCTGCTCTGCTCTCAGTATGAAGGAGCTGCGTGGGCACACCGGACCTACACAGGGGAGCTGCGCGGGCACACCGGAGACCTACACAGGGGAGCTGCGCGGGCACACCGGAGACCTACACAGGGGAGCTGCGCGGGCACACCGGAGACCTACACAGGGGAGCTGCGCGGGCACACCGGAGACCTACACAGGGGAGCTGCGCGGGCACACCGGAGACCTACACAGGGGAGCTGCGCGGGCACACCGGAGACCTACACAGGGGAGCTGCGCGGGCACACCGGAGACCTACACAGGGGAGCTGCGCGGGCACACCGGAGACCTACACAGGGGAGCTGCGCGGGCACACCGGAGACCTACACAGGGGAGCTGCGCGGGCACACCGGACCTACACAGGGGAGTTGCGTTAAAGCTTCGGCTAAATCAAGCAGCGGTTATGACCCTTCTAACTGGAATAAAACTCTTTGGCTACTGGAATAAAAGACTGTGATCCCCTCTATCTGAATAAGTTGAATTGCAGCAGAAGGGGTTAAACCTGTCACCTGTGTCTTAGCCAATGAGATGATTAGCAAGCTAGAGTGAGGAAGTTTCTTGTCTGTACATCTAATGCACCACTTTATGTACAGTGCTAATATACACACATTGTTGCTTAGGAATACAGTTTCTCTTTTATAACAGAATTAAAAACAAATAGAAAATAAAAAGACATCATTTTGGCACATAATAATAGAAGCTTTAAAAAAAATGCAATCAGAAGTATAATTCCCCTTTAAAATCCCTGGCCAGGCACACAATAACTTTCTCTCCTCTATTTCCAAATGGTATAAAATTAGCCATTTTATAGAATATCAAAATCTCAGATTATAAATACTTTATGTATTCTAATCAAAGACAATTTTCTTCACTTCTGGGCTATGGCTAAGCTGGGAAGGCTATGTCATGGCGCAGCTTTATGAGTGGCTGGATGAATGAAATTGACAGGAGACTTCTCCCCTGCTCTGCAGGAAAGGAAGGATAAGCACATGGGACAGGCACCAGGTGAGCTGCTTGCTACCTTAGTATTACCATTGGGTTTACTACTCTTTGCTTTCTAATAATGGATGAATCTAAAGAAAACAAACCTTTGAATTCTCCTGATAGTTTTTCAGTTCTAACAGCAAGTTCTGCTTCTTCTGACTCAGCTCTCTCACCAGCTCCTGCTCCACACTTGTATCCATCAGACTCCCAGCTATTTCCTGGCTGAAGGGAAGATAGCCTCTGACTGGATTAAAAAATACAAAATGGCTAGTTATGTATTTTTATATTTGAAGATCAAAATGCAAGTTTATTATAATGTAATGTATTTAAATGTAATTAAAGTGGATTGAAGGTCTAAATAGACTTAGTCCACGGTCATTATTCCATAAGTGGTATCCCATTACGGACATGTAAAGTGTAAATACCTAGAAGCAAGGGGCCATGAAACATACTTACTCACCTTCTTCTGACATGATCACATGCAGAAATAGGCCTGCCCCTGCGCTATTCGCTCTGTGAGTTACAGGCACATCACATTTATAAACTGGAGGACCAATTTTAAAAAGGAACTACTGTCAGGAGTCCCTCTTTAATAAGAACCCCTGCTGCTCTGTCGCTGAAAGAAAGAACCAGGCCCCCAGAGTACTCACCTCTTCCAGAATTCTTCTCCGGCAGCTGTGGAGCAGCCCATTGGCTTGCACAGCAATGTGCTCAGCCACCGTCTGCGCTGATCGGCTACTCGCAGTCACATGGGATGCACAACTCAGAAAAGATGGGTATCCGTGTGCCAGTGGTTGTTCCTTAAGTGGCAGCGATGCATAGCTGCTGCATATTAAAAAAGGACTCCAGCAATTTCTGACTGGAGTTCCTCTTTAAGTCAAGTGTTTGGTAATTTTGAGCCTCTAAAAGAGATAAAGGAACATTGCAGGCAAAGGATTAAAGTACATTTTCAGGAAAAAAAAGCTAGTCAAGGGCTGCAGTGCTTTTCTGAAATGCTTCTTCCAGGTCCCTCGCCGCCAGGCCTTATGCACAGAGCTGTTGCTGGGCTTCTCTTCCTGTCTCCCTCCAACGTGGCAACGCCCCCACCATCAGCCAGCTCCTCCATTTACTGCAATAGATGGTGGGGGCGTCGCCATGACGGAGGGAGACAGGAAGAAGGCCTGACAAGAGAACGGCACTGCGCATGGTGCTGGTGCAGCAAGGGACCTGGATAAAGACTTTCAGGTACGCAATGCAGCCCTGGACTAGGAGAAATGGTCTGCGTGGGAGAAAAGTATAGCTTTTTTAAATTTTTTGCCTGAAAATGTACTTTAAATTAGCATGACTTCTGCTTCACCGGCACTTTGCATCCACTGATAAACCATATAGGACTCGATCCCTTCTGCTGACACTTCATTCTCAGCAACCAAAATTAATTCACTTTGGAGGTGACTGGATCGGCCATCCACTGCCCTGTAAAAGGCACAGATCAAAGAAAGATGCAGCCCCTGACAACCATCATGGGGGGGGGGGGGGGGGGGGCGGGAAGAAGGGTCATTTAACCCTTTGTCTGGAACATCATGTTTACCCTTTAACTGCTAGTCTACCTGGAGAAGTTGTCACCCTTTGTTGCCAGGCCATTTCTCACTATTTTGTGGAATACATGTTTAAAGGAGCATCATCGTGACATTGTGTAATATTAACAATCCATAAAAACACCTTGGCTAATAAGAGGAGGGGTCACTAATACTCCCAAACTGAATATAACTTCCGCCAAGCTTGTGGTTCTCTTCTCATGATTGGAATAAAATCCAGGGGCGACAGGTTTAGTCTATGAGGGGTGAGAGAACCAGTCTCCCCAGATGTCCTCTTCCTTCCATTAAAATAAAACAAGCCTGGCTGGATATTTCTTGATGTGGGGTGTATAAGTGACCCCTCTTCCCACCATCCATTATATTTATATGGAATTTTATCATTGGGACATTTTTTTGCGAGAGTGCTCCTTTAACTGATTTTTGCAGGAATTTCTAGGAAAATTACATACTGTTTTTCTGCTTTGGGCTTTAACATGAAATTTCTTATTTGTAATTTTTTCACTGCTGCTGCATTTTTAGGTGAAATATTTGGGGAAAAAAGTAAAAAAAAAAATGCTATTTTTTACATTTTGTACTTTTTTTTAATATAAAAAGTAATTTTTTCAGTGGAATGGCAGTGATGGGGGACAACATGCCTGACGTGGACTGGAATATCCCAAGTGCAAGAGCAGGAATATACTAGAGGGCCTTCAAGTGGACCAAAACCCAGCTGGATCAGCCCGGAAATCTACAAGATTCCTGAGCCGATCCATTCCCTCCCCCCCCCCCGGGGCATCCAAAATCGGGATGCCCTGCTGTGTGAAACCTCCCAGGTCGCCTGCTACACTTACCTTAATCCCAGTCCAACGACGTATGCGCGGGCCACGGCTGGATTCCTGTTACCCTTCTAGCAGGGCGCGTGCCCGCGCCGTCCATTCGCCCCGTTAGAGGGAAGCGCGAGATGCAGCCGCCAGCGCGCTCGGAGCCCCTGAGCTAAGACGTTGGTTTAGACATCCATAGCGCCTCCAAGTGCGCTGATTGGACAAGCAGCACGCATGCTGCCCTTATCTGATGTTTACATAGTTTATTTTCTTCTTTATAGTTTAAAGCTTCCACCGTCCCTTCCTGCTTTAAACGTTTAAATGCCTGTTTTTGTTTACTGCCCCCCTAATCTTTTTGTTTAGCCACATTAGTTTACACATGTTTCTAGTTTTATTCCTGTAAGGTATGTCTATCACAATGAAAATTTAGGATTTCTTTGAAAGTATCCCATTTACTGTCCATGTTTTTGTTTTTAAAAAACATTTTTCCAGTCAATGCAGTTTAGGGCATCTCTAAGCTGGTCAAACTTTGCCTTTTTGAAGTTCTGCATTTTTGTGGCTCCTTGATAAGGCACCCTAATGACTACTAAGTGGAAATTAATAATATTATGATCACTGATCTCCCCCTTGTTGGAGCTTGTACTTGTTGAGAAAGGTAGGCATTTTTTATTTTAGATAAACTATTACTTTTATGAGATCCACATGTTTTAGCATCCCAGTCTATATCTGGGAAATTAAAGTCTCCCATAATAACTACCTCATTTAATTTAGCAGCTATATCAATTTGCCTTAGCATCAAATTTTCTGTGAATTCGGATATATCTGGAGGCTTAAAGCAAATCCCCATCAGTATTTTATTTTTGTTTCTCCCTCCATGTATTTCTACCCATACAGACTCCCACATGGTCAATTTCCCTTACATATATCCTCCCGCAGAGCAGGCTTTAGAGAGGACTTTACAATTAAGCAGACTCCACCCCCTTTGCATTTTTTACGGTCCCTCCTAAACACACAATAGCCCTGTAGATTTACTGCCCAGTCATAGCTTTCATCCAGCCAGGTCTTCGTTACCCCCACTATGTCATATTGTTCTTCTGTTATTATCAGTTCCAGTTCATCCATTTTATCAGTCAAGCTTCTAGCATTTGTAAGCATGCATTTCAAATGCTTATGATAATTTTGTATATTGCCCTTATTCTTGCTAGATGTGCTTACCTCTCCCCCTTCTCCACCCCCAAATTCATGTCAACACTCACCCTGTTCCCCAATTTCTCTTCCCTTCCTTACTGGAGCAGACAGTGGTGTTGCCTTGCTGCAGCTGTGCCACCCCTGATCTAACAACCTCCTCATCTGCCAACCGGGCAAACTTGTTGGGAGGTACCTGCTCAACGCTAGCCTCCCTGTAACTTTTACCCCACCCCGCCTTCTAACTGTTATCCAGCTTGCTGCCTCATTCTCCTGCTTTTCCTGCCCCCCCCCCATACTACCACCCTCCCCTGACCCAAAGAGTACCAGCTTAGTGAGATTCTTTTCCATGACAACAATGTCTCTCTGTGTTGCCAATTGCTTCTTTAGATCATGAATAATGGCTTCCAAATCTGCAATTCGCACACATCCGGAGCATAAGTATACATCCTTGACCAATCGTTCAAGTGGTGCATACATAGCACAAGATGTACATATAGTGAAGGAGATAAGGTTGTGGCTGACCATCTAAATAGCTATATTTGTTCAGAATTTTTAATATTGGCTTTCAAAACCATAGTATGTATGGCCATAGCATAGAATCCAGCTGGGAGGCCCAGCTCCGGGGGTTTTTGGAAACTGATGTCTTAGCCGAGCTGGCACATCTAACAACCTGTTGGACCCCAAACAGCACAGCTTTACTGAGGGCAGATCATGTCAGACCAACCTTATTGAAATATTTGACAACGTCACTAAAGTGTTGGATGAAGGTGGTGCTGTGGATATTGTCTATCTGGATTTTAGCAAAGCCTTTGACAGTGTACCACATAAAGAACTCATAGATAAGTTATTGTAGTTAGGACTCAATTCCTGCATAGTTCAGTGGATTTCCAGCTGGCTGAAGGATAGGTATCAGGGTGTTGTTGCAAATGGCGTGCAATCTGAACAAAGGTGGGTTACAAGTGGTGTGCCCCATGGCTCTGTCCTGGGCTCCATTCTTTATAATATATTTGTAAGTGACATAGGAGAAGGCTTGGTAGGAAAAGTTTGTCTGTTTGCTGATGATACAAAGGTTAGTAATAGGCTGGATACTCCTGGAGGTGTCTGCAACATGGAAAATGATTAGCTTTACTGGATAGTCAAAACTGTCGAAACTGGTCTCTAAATGTAAAATCATGCACTTGGGTCGAAGGAATCCCTGCTCTGGGTACCGTATGGAGGAAAGAGATTTAGGGATACAGATTACTGAAAGCTGCAAGATGAGTGGACAGTGTAGCCAGGCAGTAGGAAAAGCTAGCAGGATGATTGGCTGTGTAGTGCGAGACATCACCAGTAGGAAAAGGGAGGCTGTGATGCCACTGTATAGAGCCCTGGTGAGGCCACAACTAGAATATTGTTACTGGCAAAAAGACATTATTCTAATAGAACGGGTCCTAAGGTGGGCAACAAAAATGGTAGAAGGACTTAACCCCAACTTAGAAGAAACTTAATGGTAGAACAAGGGGGCACAACCCGAGGCTAGTCGGAGGGAAAATCAGGAGCAATGTTAGAAAATATTATTTTACAGAAAAAGTAGTAGATGCTTGGAACAAACTTCCAGCAGTGGTAGTTGAAAAATCGACAGTAAGTGTATTTAAACATGCCTGGGAGAAGTATACATCTATCTGAAGATAAAGAGTACATACAGTATACACATAAGGGCATAGTAGATGGATTGTATGGTCTCCTTCTTCCGTCAACCTTCCATGTTTAAAGAAAAATCGTATTGCATGTAAAAGCCACATTCCTCCCAGTTAAAATGCTACCACATATGTATTGGTAGACACCCTTTCCTGCCCAGGAGACACCACAAACTGAAACTGTGCTTTAGGAGATTTTCAAATAAAATACAAACCACTATGTGCACTTTGCAGTTTTCTGCTTTACATTTGAAATCCCCCTCCCCCAAACTAAATATTCTCTGGAAGAACACACCTCAAACTTTCTAGGCCTACCAGACTTGTTGTCGTGGGTGCAGTTTTCTGGACACAAACCTTCGAGGAAAAATTAATAAACACATTTTCCTAAAATATCAATATGCAAACAAGAAAAAACAAGCTAAATCTGAAAGCGCACGGTCCCCTGAACAGAATACCAAACATGCATAGCTAATTTTAAAGTGGACCAAAACCCGTGATTTTCACAATCCCGGGTTTTAATCCCTGCCTCTGGGGTACCAATCCAGGATGCCCCACTGTGTAAAATCCACAAGTGTAACTCACCTTTACCTGGTCCTACAGCACATGCACAGCATCTTGTCGAATCAGTGGTAACCCCCGTTCATGCCCAGAAGACTCCCCAAACTGAAAAGAGCACTTTATGACATTTTCAAATAAAATAGCAACTACTACCTGGACTATCAAAGGCAAAGAAAATGGTATGGGGTCTCCCTATGCAGCAAACCCATCCCAGGCACCAGATAAGGGGACTTGTAGACCAGGGTGCAGAGGCCAGCCTGGGTGACCTCCGGCCCTGTAGGCTACGAGCCCACATAGCCTTTGCCTCCCCCCCCCCAGGCTTTGGGGAGGCAGGTAATGGGGCCAGGGCTTAATGCCGCAGGTGATTTGCCAGTACCTTGTGAACTGGGATCTCATGGACGCCTTACTAATTCACACAGTTTTTTTTTTCTTTACTTGCCTCCGATCCAAGTCCCTGCCGCACCAATCATTGAAAGCCGGTCTGTGATCGTTAGAAGCCGGGTGCTGGAGGCAGGGGGATCAGAGACCCCTGACCCATGTACCCTTCCTCCACTGATCAACTGACAGCTCACCTATAAAAGCCTCTCCCTGCGACAGTCGGCTAAAATGTCAGTAGTGGGGGTGGAGGGGGCGTGAAACGGACCTTCCGATGCCTACTGAAGGACCCAGGGTGGGGGGGCCCCCACGGGCGAAGCAGAGGCTCGAGAGGGGGGGCAGAAGAGCCCGGGGCCACAGCAGATATGCCCTGCATGCATATCTGCTGTGGCCCCGGGCTCTTCTGCCCCCCCTCCTCCGGGCTTTGGGGAGGCAGGTCATGAGAGGGTTGGTCAACTGTTACCCGCCGGTGACTTGACAGCCCCCAAGCCTTGTGAACTGGTATAGGGGTCTCATTGATCCACCAAACCTGGCCTCCGCACCTTGTTCTACAAATCCCCATAGCTGGTCTCTTAGCTGGTTCCCTTGACAACAACATTTTTTGAGGGTATTCTTAAGGGTCAACTTTTTTTTAAATTTAACCCTATTCGGATAGTAGTTGTATTTTATTTGTAAATGTTATAACATGCTTTTTTCAGTTTGGGGTGAGGAGGTCTACTGGGCAGGAACGGGGGGTGGGGCTACCGACACGTATGTGGTAGCATTGTAATTGGAATAAATGGGGCTTTCACATGCAATATGGTTTTCTTTAATAAAATCAATATTTAAATATTTTTTTAACTCAAAAATATAAAAAAAAACTCTGGAAAAATTACAAACAAGACATTTAATGTTAAAGCATATTTATATATTATATCAAATTTTCCTGGTAATTCCTGCAAAAATCACTGTTAAACATGGTGCAAAAGGTGTAAAAAAACTCCAGTAGGATGGCAGTTAAAAGGGTTAAAAGTAGCTATGTATTTTGGGTATTGTTCTGTTTGGGGGACCTTATGCTTTCAGATTTTGCTTGTTTTTTTATTGTTTGCATATTGATATTTTAGGAAAAGGTGTTCTCCTAGGGATTACTTCCAGAAAGATTAGCCCACTAAAACAAGCAGGGTACGCCTAGAAAAATGTGTGTACTTTCAGGGAATATATGGTTTGTTTACCCCTACGCACATGCATTACTTTGGGGTGTTTGGCAATTCTTCCCTTGACCGTATCTATGCATGTTGGGTATTGTTCTGTTCACGTGATCGTGCTTTTTCGTATTTAACTTGTTTTTTTCTTGTTTGCATTTTTTTTTTAGGAAAATGTGGCTTTGATTCTGCTTTTTTTAAAAAATAAATTAACTTTATTTTAATACAAAAAACACTGTACAAAATCTAAAAACGTGATTTTTTTAAACACCAAAATATTGAGAATACACTACAAAAATAACAAACAAGACAAATTTCTTAAAAAAACATGTACATGTATAGCACAAAATAGTGAAATGGTTTAGCTTGTAGTGCAGACTTATTGCAGTTAATTTAAAGCAGACCAAAACCCACATTTTTAAACTAGCATCCCCTGACTTACTCCCCCCATGGAGAGCACCTTATGCCAATTTTTAGTGCTCCTGCGTCACTCTAATCCCAAATAATTGTCCTTGTTTTAGCTGTGAAGCCCAGCCTCCTCTAGCCATTGCCATCGTTGTGTGTGGCAATGACTGATCTCCTGCCATCTCACAGAGAGGGGCAGCAAAAAAACAGTGTTTCAGGATGATTCGAAAAAGGGAAAATATCCATTTCTAGTTCTACACCCAAAGAAGGGAATATATGCAGAATCTTTGGCTAAATGTATTTTACAAGTTCGGTGGGTTTTGATCCGCTTTAACTTTAACTGATAGTCTGACCTCTTGCTCCCCTCCCCAGCCTGTCAGAGCTGATGTGTGTGACTGAACAAATCTTTGCTAGAGAACACTAGAGGGAGCTGCTGCACGGCCAGGGAGACATACAGCTGCCATTCAAACATCATACTGCATCCTGTTTTTATGAATATTGTGCAAAGCCTGGAGTATAAAAAAAAAGCTGTTTTGGGGTACTAGCAGGGAAAAGAAAGGGACTACATAACTTTTCTGGGTAGAGGATCAATCTAATCCTTGATCCCACAGCTGCTGCTATGCTTATCTGCACCCTGCAGTGTCCCCACTCCCTTCAGCCTACTCCGCATCACCGGCAGGCAGCCCCACAGATCCACTGTTGATCGAGGATTAAGGTTAGGGAAACCAGGGGGTTTCACAAATTGGGATACCCTTTAAGAAAGGTTTGAAGCCTGAATAAATAGTCTGGGTTTTGATTTGCTTTAGCCTATGACAAAAATGAGAAAAGAAAAGAACGTAGGCACAATGTATTGTTTTACCTTCACCATCTATAGAACAGCAGATGAGCTGGGTTTTTCCATCCATGCGGTAATCACCTTCCACCACCCCCGCTATAGAGGAGGAGAAATTGTCCTTAAAAATCACCTCTCCTGTACGATCACTACGGGCATCGACCTAAAGAATAACCCCATTAGGCAATGCAAAGAGTGACATTTGGAAAATTCAAAAAGTTTTCCACAATAATTTCAAAGCTCCAAGTAATAATGAGCACCACTAAGAATTTGTCATTACTCACAGTCAAACTTCGAAGACCCAATAACAAGTCATTACAAATTCATTTAACAAGCATGTAAACAATGTAAATTCACCATGCTTTCCAAGCTTTTATACACACACTAGTGTTTACATCAATATCAGAGATTAATATGGGATTAAAGAGAATTTTTAAGCACTCACTTTTCCATTGGACCATCCTGTAATTAGCTCACAAACGCCATCAGAGTTCAGATCAAAGGCGTGTATACTCATGGCAAGATTCTTGGACTGTAAAATCATACAAGAGAGATTTTTATATCTGCTGTTGGTATCGACTACGAAAACAATGAGTTCAAGTTTCTCCATAGCCTCTGGATTTATGTGCAGAATGTCCAGACTCACCATTTTCCTTGTAAAATTCACATTCTTTAGCAGAAGGTAGAATTTTCCCCTTCAAATCCGGAATCCGGAACAATTTAGAAACAGTATAACAGAAACGTGTTAAACTGGACCAAACCCATTTTACATAAAAAGGTGATGTGTGCTTGGGGGGGGGGGGGTTCCCCTCAATCCACGGCAGTCAAAAGTGGACCTTTAGAGTGGACCAATCACATTCCCAGCTGGCCCTGGAATCTAAAAGACTCCTTGGCCAGTCAACTTGCCCCACTGTGTGAGCTCCCCCCCCCCCCAGATCACCCACATTCACCCTACCTTTTCTCTGGTCTTTCACTGTGATTGTGGGTGGACCCCACCACTTCCTATGCAGACATTCAGTTAAAACTATAGCTTTATGCCGTGCATTAGTATGCATGGCATAAAGCACTGATTAGACGAGTGCTTGCGCATGTGCCATGGGAACAGCGGACAGGTGAGTTGAGTGGGCGATCTGGGAGTTTCACACAGGGGGCATCCCAAATCAGGATGCCCCTGGGGCATGGACCAATTACCAGTGAAAATTCTGGCGATAGGTCCACTTTAACCCCCTGCAAAACCCTGTAAATCTTACCTTAAACCAGCGGTTCTCAACCTGTGGGTCGGGACCCCGGCGGGGGTCGAACGACCAGAACACAGGGGTCGCCTAAAGCCATTGGAAAATACATATTTTCGATGGCTCTAGCCTCTGAGAAGTCGCGTTACCGTCTGCAGCAGCGCTATTCAGCTGGAACGTACGCCGCTATGGATGTGCGTTCCAAACTGAATGCCTGCGCGCATGCGCAGACGTGATCATCCGTCTCAGGCCTAAGGGGCTGGGGAAGCGGGGGGGAGCGCTCCACAGACTATAGCAGCGCATTACGTGTGTCCGACGCTGGCTGACGTAATCAGTGGGCGGACACAGCAAGCGCCGGAGGACAGAAGCCTAGGAGATGGAGAGGCAAGAGGCGGAAAGGCAAGAGAGCCTGCAAGACAGCCTGCTGGTGTAAAAAAGGTTAATAATGTAAAAACAGTACACACACCATACGCACAATACTGTGTAAGTGTAAGGTGCTTTGTGTGTAATCATTACACAGTACACAAAGCACCATACATTTACACAGTGTGAACTATAATCGGTCTTATACTATAAGAGACCACTATAAGATGTAGTTCACACTGTTCCCCAACGTATAATTATCTCCCATATCTCCCACTATTTTCCCATTTTATGAATGAGGAAACTGTGAGGAAACTGCTGAAATCAGTGGTTTCCAGCATTGAATCCGCCTCCTATTGATTTTAATGCGAGTGCGGCGGATTTTGTGGAAGAGAGCTCCCGAGAATCTCGAGTTACCACACAATCCGCCGCAGCCTCCTATTAATTTCAATAAGAGGCGGAGAAAATACAATTCTGTGAAATACTCACCTGTAGAATTGATATTATACGCATACAGTACGTGTATGCTCCATCTATAATACTTATACGTGGGACATCCAATAGCAGTGTCCATAAAGTAGGGTGGGATCCCCAAAAACAAAGGCAACGGCACGTAGCTCAAACTACAACCGCCTGCAAAACCTTACTGCCAAAAGCAGCATCAGCTGAGGCCCGAACATCAACCTTGTAAAACTTTGAAAAGGTGTGAACAGAAGACCAAGTAGCGGCCTTGTAAACTTGTTCAACAGAGGCCTGTTACTGAAAGGCCCAAGAGGCACCAATAGCACGAGTGGAATGAGCCGTAAGACGGAAAGGGGGAGACCTCCCCTTAGTAGAATAGGCCTGAATCACAGCCTGATGAATCCATTTACTGATGGTAGACTTGGCGGGAGCCAAACCCTTCCTAGGCCCCGAAGGCACAACAAAGAGAGCATCAGTCTTCCTGAAGGCCTTAGTGACAACCAGGTAATACTTCAAGCACCTGACTACGTCCAAGGAATGCAGAACCCGCTCCTTGTCGTTGCGAGGATTGGGACACAGAGAGGGAAGAACAATATCCTGGTTCAAATGAAATGCCGAAACAACTTTAGGCAGAAAATCCGGTTTGAAGCGGAACACCACCTTGTCCTGGTGTCGCTCATAGTATGGAGACTGAATAGATAGAGCGGCCAGCTCTGACACACGCCTAACCGAAGTAATAGCCACCAAGAAGACAACCTTGAGAGTGAGAACGACCAGAGCAGCATCTTGAATAGGCTCAAAGGGAGCACCCTGCAAGGCAGACAAAACCAAATTCAAATCCCAGACAGGGACCATAGGTTTTCGATGGGGACGCACGTGAGGTCTTAATCAGGTGATGTTGAGCAAAGGTCTTCTGAAAGAAGATAGACAGGGCAGAAACCTGACCCTTCAGAGTACTAAGTTTGAGACCTAAGTCCAGACCTTGCTGTAAAAACACAAGAACCCTAGGGACGGAGAATTCCCGGCAGGGAAAAGACCTGGACTCACACCAGTCAATGTAGGAACGCCATACTCTAATAGATAGCAGAAGAAGTCTTCTTCCTGGCCTGCACCATAGTAGCCACCACAGAGGCAGACAACCCCTTCTCCATCAAGATGGAGGTTTCAGCAGCCAGGCCGTCAAAGCCAGAGTTTGTAAATTGGGATGGCGTAAGGACCCTTGAGTTAGCAGATCTGGCACGCTTGGCAGATCGCACTGATCTACTGCCATTTGAACCACTCTTCTTGGCCACCTGGGGGCCACTAGAATCACAGGCACCCCTTCCAGAGCAATCTTGCGTAGAACCCTGCCCAGAAGGGGGAACGGTGGAAACACATACAGGAGTCGAAACTCCCTCCAAGACATGGACAGGGCATCCGTGGCCATGGCCAGAGGATCCTGAGACAGTGAGACGAAGGCCGGGAGCTTGTGATTGTGACGGGAAGCAAACAGATCCACATCCGGTAGGCCCAAACGGTGACACAGGGACTGGAATACCTTGTTGCAGAGGGACCACTCCCCTGACGGGACATCCCCCTGCTCAGGGCGTCCGCCAGCAGGTTCTCCGCCCCCGGAATGTAAACAGCCGAAATGCATTGAACATGGCCTCCGCCCATGTCAGAATCTGAGACACCTCTTGGAGAGCACCCTTGCTCCGGGTCCCTTCCTGATGATTGATGTAGGCAACCGCCGTTCTGTTGTCTGAGCGTACCTGGACCGACAGACCCCTCAGGTGTTGGGTCAAACCCTCCAGTACAAACCTGACTGCCCGTAATTCCAGAATGTTGATGGGTAAATGGGCCTCCTGAGGACCCCACGTCCCCTGGAAGCGCAGGGACTTCCAGAATCCCCCCCAACCTGACAGACTGGCATCCGTTGTGACCGTCTCCCAGGAGGGGGTCAGAAAAGACCTGCCCCCTGTCAAGTTCCTGTGGTCCAGCCACCACGCAAGGGACTGTCTGACCGAGGGGGGGAAACACACAGAACCCGTCCAAGGACGCTGGGTTCTTGTCCCAAACTGACAGAAGGTGAAGCTGCAGAGGTCTCAAATGGAACTGGGCAAAGGGCACCGCCTCGAAGCTCGCCACCATCAGGCCCACCAACTGCATTCCCTGCCGGATGGAGAACTGTGGGCTCGAGAGCAGGAACCTCGCCTGCGCTGTCAGAGCTTCCACCTTCTGTTGAGGAAGGAATATCCTTGACTGAACCGTATCCAGAATCATTCCCAGGAGCGGAATCACCGAGGAGGGGGGACAGGGATGACTTGGGGTAATTGATCACCCAGCCGAAGGACTCCAGGGTGGACACTACCAGCCGAGTGTCCAACTCTGCCTGCCGCAGAGACCGAGAGGTGATGAGAATATCGTCCAGGTAGGGCAGCACGCGTATGCCCCTTAGCCTTATCAGGGACATCACCCCTGCCAGCACCTTGGTGAACACCCTGGGAGCCGACGTTAGGCCGAATGGCAGGGCCACAAATTGGTAATGCTGATCTTTTAGTGCAAATCTGAGAAACCTTTGGTGTCCCGGAAACACCGGGACGTGCAGGTAAGCATCCTTGATGTCTACGGACGTCATGAAGTCCCCTGGGAGCAGAGAGCCAATGGCCGAGCGCAGAGTTTCCATGCGAAAGTGCCTGTTCTTGACAAATTTGTTGAGGATTTTTAAATCCAGAATGGGCCTGACTGAACCATCCTTCTTGGGTACTGTGAAAAGGTTTGAGTAGAACCCCGTGCCCCTGTCTCCAGGGGGGACCTTGCAAATGACCCCTAGATCCATGAGACCCTGTACGGCCAGCAACAGGACCTGAGCTGAGGCAGGGTCTTGAGGGATTCGAGACCCAATGAACCTGGTGGGGGGCCGTACAGCAAATTCTATCTTGTAGCCGGAGGACACTACCTCCTGAATCCACCGGTCTGAGACGTGGCGCCGCCAGACGTGCTCGAAGTGCTGTAGACGTCCCCCCACCCTGACGGGTGAGGGCGCCCCCTCATGCCTGGGGGGCCTTGGGAGGGGCTTTGGGCTTGGTTCCCCAGGAGGAACCTGGACGGCGTCCTCTGTTCCTGTGCCAGGAATCAGCGCGGGCCCCAGCGAAGGACGCCCCTCTACCCTGTTTGGCCCCACGGTAGGGGGTTGATAGGGAGCCTTGGCCACGAAAAGGCAGAGTCTGCCGCCTGCGCTGGGGCAACTTGCCTCCCTTGGCAAAGAGGTCTAATCGATCCCCAAACAAGTGCAGCCCTTCAAATGGAAGCCCCGTGAGGGCTTTCTTGGCGGCATTGTCTGCGGCCCACTGGCGCAACTAGACCGCGAGGCGTATAGCAACCACCAGGGCAGATGACCTGGCACACATCTTAATAGCATCGTCCGATGCTGACAGGATAAAGTTCACAAACGCATCACAGCTGGACAGAGTGTTGACAGTATCAGGAGGCAACTCATCTGTGCCATCGAGAGCACTCCTAACCACGGCCCTGAGCGCTACTGCCATAATGGCTAAGGCGCAAACCGGGCGCAGAGTCGCTCCCCCAAATGCAAAGGCATGACATGCCAGTTGGTCAACACGCCGGTCCTCAGAGTCCCGTAGCGTAGTAGTGTCAGGAGAGTGCATAATAGAGGTGTTGGACAACCCTAGAATAGGAGCATCGACCTCAGGCGGCGATGACCAGCACTTGACCAAGTCAGCAGGGAAGGGATACTTCCTATCCACGCTCTTAGGGACCCCTTGAAGTCTGCTGGGATGTTCCCATTCTTTAAGCACAAGGCTATTGAAACGGGTCTGCTCGGGAAATTCCAAGCGAGCCTTAGCAGTATGAAAAAGATCACCCCTTTGCCGGGGAGCCGCAGCAGGGGGAGAGAAGGACAGAACCTCAAAGATCTGAACCAGCAGTCTATCAATATCATCCGAGGACCAATGCTCGTAGCCAGACTCTTCCTGACCCCTGGACTCATCATCATAAGACCCTGAGTCAGAGAACAGTTCCCCTTCGTCTGAGGGGATATGGGCATAGGAATGCAACAAATCATCGGGTTCTATAGGGAAGAGGGCCGATTCAGGGTTCAAGTGCCGCCTCTTGGCAGTGGCTTTCCGCGCTAAGGAATTAGCAAGCAAGTTTTCAACACTAGCCAGCCTCGTGGCCAGATCAGGATGAGAATCCCCACTGGTATTGGGGGTTAGCGCCTGCTGTGCACAAGGAACACAGACCCGTGCATTGTCACCGCTGCTAGGTAAGACCCCACAAGCTACACACAGCGGGGCTTGTCCCGAAGCAACCCCGTTCACAATATCCTGAGATGCCTCCATATGGTGATTTAATCGGCACAATATGCCAGTAGAGATTGACGCTGTAATCTACCCTGGATGCCCCAATAACCCGCTTGGAAGTGGGAGTCATTTTTTATGGTAACGACCGGGAGCTACGCTGGGCCGGGAGAAGCCACCGAAATTCGCGGTCTGAAAGACATAAGGGGGAACAAGGATGTTAGAGCCATGCGCAATGGGGATAGAAGGTAAAGAAGAGTCGCCCGCAAGGGCACTTACAGACAGAGAGGAGAGGACGATCTTCACCACGCGCGCGAGAGAAGAAAATGGCGCCAAGCGAACCTCGGAGGGCGGGTCTGAGCCGACAGCGACGCGTAGCGCGCCAAGCCGGAACCACGCCCCTCACCAGCGAGCATGAAGCTCGTAAGGCATCTAGCCAATGAGAGTATAGAAAAGTAGAAAAGTCTATTGTAAATGGCACTCGGAGCCAGGACAGGCACGGCCGAGATCCGTACTCTGGCTCTTCTGTGGCTCCCCGTCGGGGAATGAACCCCGGTCTGCCGTGACAAGGATACTGAATGAGACAGGCACTCAAGCCAGCGCAACCTAGGAAGAGCCACTAAGGCTAAGAAGGTGAAGGAAGGAAGAAGAAGACACCGAGGCGTCCGCAAGCAGCCGCCGTACGTGCGGTGCGAGCAGAAGCAGACTAATGGCGCTGCGGTTAACAGTAAGGTAAGAGCGCGGCTCTGATCCCCGTTCCCAGTGAAGCACAGCCAAGCCATAAGCGTGTAAGGATACACTGAGGCCGCCATACACACAACCCCCCCCCCCTTTCTTTTCCCCCTAAGGGGGGAATGAGGGAGGAAGGCGACCCGTTACATAGGGTCCACCGCTACATGGGGCGTGGGGCAAGATGCGGGAGGAGCATCCCCTGAAGTCTCACCATCAGCCTTGACCACCTACCCTATGGTGGGGGATTGTGGTGGAGCGTTGCTCCGTAAGCATACATGGTGCTGCCTACCTTCACCCGACCAGCGCAGCCCAGGCTGGGAGGCATATCACACAGAGGAGGGGTGGAAATAGTCCCACAGGGCCGCAGGCTGTAATAGCCCCGCTCACCTGCGGAGAGTGATACTTCATGTCTTCGCAGTCAGCACTGCATCTGGGGATTTGTGGGAGGTCCCTGGGTATATGAAGGGCCGGGAGGAGCCTGTTTTTGCATGTCTGCAGTGAACAGCGCCATATGGCGGAGGATTACCCACGTGTAAGTATTATAGATGGAGCAGGACGTACTGTATGCTTAGAATATGACAGTTTCCGACACATGCTATGCCAAGGTGAAATGTTATTTATTGGAATTAGTAATAAATATTTCTCAACATATAATTAAATATTGTTTTTATGATTAATCACTGTTTAAATTATGTTTGATTTGTAGCAATGAGAATACATAATGCATATCAGGTATTTACATTCCGAATCATAACTGTAGCAAAATTACAGTTTTGAAGTAGCCACCAAAATTATTTTTTGGTTTGGGGTCACCGCAACATGAGGAACTGTATTGCAGGGTCACGGCATTAGAAAGGTTGAGAACCACTGCCTTAAACCATTCCCACAGTAAAATAGAGCCCCGTGATTTACCAGGGGGGTCAGGTCTCTCATTCTCAGCTGGCAAATTTGTTAGCTGGGGGAGTGCAGTTTAAGGCAAGTTTTGCAGGGTTTGCAAGGGGTTAATCAAGGAAGGGAACCCAAGCAATCAGGATGTCCCATCAGAGTGGACTGACATCCATTTTATGGAAAATGAGTGTTGGTCCGGTTTAAAGGAGAGGATTACAAAATGATCTGCGTATTTGCAGTACCAGAATACCTTTGGTAATGGCTGTCAGCCAAAAGGGATAGTGAGAAAAAGACAAACACAACAGGGCAAATACTGCCTAGAGCACTTTCTGCTTCAGTTTTGCCTTGTGCCCTGTGTAAGACTTTTGGTTTTTGTAACAAGCACAGTATTAAAGGGTCTGTCCAGGAAAAAAAAATAACCACACATGCCCTTCCCAACTGTTCCGATCTACTCCGACAGTATAAAACTACCATTAATGAGATAGAGTTCTGCATTGTGCATGCCCGCCCACCCACCCCCTATTTACTGCTGACACAGGGGATGTGATGATGCCCCTCGCACATCATCACAGTGCCTGGAAAACAGCCAATCCATGCACCTGCACATAAATATATTATATATATATTTTCCTGAACCAAAGGGTGTGCTAAAATTATTTTAATTTCATAAAATACAACAAAATAATATTTCCTGCAGGATTGATCTCTCATAACCTTCTGGTGCTGACAGTACACTGGCTGGCTTCTGTGTGTACTCCACGCTAACTCACTGGCAGCATTACTGTCCACTGTGGAGATGCTCCCCACTATACCCCCTTCTTCTCTGCTCTTCATCCAATTATCAAGGGTCTGAAAAATTCACATACTGCAATATCAAACTTACTTTTCTATAAATAGATAAAATGTAGGGACAAATGCATTAAGGGTCTCAAAACATGTAACCAAGGCCTGAACTGGAGGAAGTTCCCAAGCGCATATGATATGATCCCTCTAAGGGTCTCTTCTAAGATGCGAGGGGAGGAGCATTTGGGGATAGTGGCACTGATGGCCAAAGAACTTGTGCATTAAGCATACCCCTTCTCAAAAGGGGAGTTCCTAACATATTTCTGACTCACATTTTGTCTACAGGCGTCATCCAAAATGGTCTGTCTAAAAAATAAAAATGAGCAAGTTATTGGGCTTTTGCCCAGCATATACAGGAAATGTATACTCGGTATGAATAGCCGCTATTAACGGGATTCAACAAGGAAGAGGTAACGAAGATCCAGTGCATCCACCAGCAGGGAACGAGGACCGCCAGGCTATCTGAATGGTTTATGTGATGCCATGGAGGCATGTGACAAAAGGCTTGGTGATGTGATTGCGTTATCAAGTCTGGTTGAGTTGCAGCTATCTAGTGGCATTCCCGGGCTGCACTGGTAAGCAAGTTTTTCCTCCAATATTAAACTGGACCAAAAACCTTACAGATAACTTTGATAATTGGATGTATTAATTTTAATACAGTTTAGTCTAAAACTAACATCTAAACATCCAAGGATCTGTGTAGTTTTATTCTGTTTTATCTAAATATTAACATTAAAGTTAATATTCTCTTTGATTTTTACCGCTGCAGTGTTTCTATTAGTGCACTTCCTACGTTTTCAGGTATTATTGTACCTTTTTCTTGTAAGCTAAAAAGAGGGAAAGACTTACCGGTAACGTTTTTTTGGGGAATCCTTCAGCTTGACCGACCACACGAAGAGATTGGGCTCCACCCCCTGGGAGGGAACACAGATTGAATAGAGCTTAAAAGCCCCACCCCTTCCTCTTCTCCTCAGTAATAGAAAAGTAAAACTCTAACCACCCTTGGACTTTGGCCGGGTAATAAGCGGTCAAGCTGCAGGATTCCCGAAAAATATGTTACCGGTAGGTCTAACGGTGGCTTATCCAAGTCATCCTTCAGCTTGACTGACCACATGGGGAGGATTAGGCAAGTAATTATACCTTAGGGGTGGGAAACTGCCACAAGAACTCTTCTACCGTGGGCCTGCTAACAAATCAAGTCTATAATATTTGAGGAAGGTGTGGTTCGATGACCACATTGCGGCTTTACATATTTCATCTATGGATGCCCCAGTTCTTTCCGCCCAAGATGTAGCCATAGCTCTTATGGAATGGGCCGAGACCTCTGGGGGAGACACCCCCCTAGAAGAGTAAGCTTGAGCAATAGTCTTATATCCATCTGGCTATAGTGAATCTTGCATCTGCTGAACCTCTCTTTTTTCCACTGAAAGTCATGAAAAGTTGTTCTGCAACTCTCCAATCCTTAGATCTTTCCAAATAAATGGCCAATTCTCTTCTGAGCGAGAGATCTTCTTCCTTACCTGCTGAATCTGGCAGAGATGGAAGGACTATCCCCTGCGACCTGTTAACTGAAGTTGCAACTTTCGGCAGAAACAATGGATTTGGTCTAAGTAAGACTTTATCTGGTAGTACTGCACAATAAGGTTCTTTAATGGATACGGCTTGTATTTCACTCACTCTTCTAGCAGACGTAATAACCAGCAAAAAACAACACTTCAGAAATAACCATGTGCAGAGTTAATGCGCAATCACTGGGGGTTTCACATAGCACAGACGTAACACCGATCGGGGGTGCCCCGGGGGAATGGACCAAAACCAAGGATGGTCAATATCCTGGGTTTTGGTCCACTTTAACAAGTTTATTTTGTCTCAATTTCTGATCCAAAAACACTGATAATGCAGAAGTCTGAGTCTTTAACGTACTTACAGCCAAGCCCATTTAAAACCCTTCCTGTAGGAATTCTAATACTGTGGCTGTCTCATATCTCTTCAAGTTGTTTACTTCACAAAAAAAAGAAAATAATTTCCATACCTTTCCGTAGATCTTCCTAGTGATCAACTTACGACTATTCAGGAGTGTTTCAGTGACTCTACTGGAACAACTCTTCTTTCTCAATAGGGCCCCTTCAGGATCCATGCTGTCAGACATAGCCTTGACAGATTTGGATGTAGAATAATGCCCTCATGGATGATGTTCAGCATCTCTGGTAGTCTCCACGGACCCCTTGTTGCCATCTTCACTAATTCTGCAAACCAGGTTCTCTTTAGCCAGAATGGAGCGATGAGGATCAATGTCACGTCTTTCCCCGCTATTTTCCAGACCACCTGAGGCAGGATTCTGAAAGGAGGGAAGGCATAAACAAGATAAAACTTCCAAACGCATCTATTGCTAACGCACCCTTCTCCATTGTTAGGGAAAAAAAGTTTCGCATTTTGAATTCTTGGCATTGGCAAATAGGTCTATCTGTGGCTGACCCCAAACACTTGTGATCAGCTGATAGACCCTTTTGTTTAAGCACCATTCGGTCTGCTGAATCTTTACCCCACTCAGGATGTCTGCAAGAGTGTTTAAGGTCCCCTTCAGATGAACTGCTGACAGCGATGTGATCATTGATACTGTAAGCAAGTATTTCCCTTGCTAGTGCCATTAGACCTGAAGACTGGGTCCTACCTTGGCGGTTTAGGTGTGCTACTGTGGCTGCGTTGTTCTGAACTTCTTTTCCCTGAACTAATGGATGGAACTGTTCTAGTGCGAGCTTCACTTCCAGAAGCTCCCTGAAATTTGATGAGCTCTTCTTTATCTCTTTTGGACACTTTCCCTGTGCTTGATGGCTTCCTTGGAGGCCCCCCCACCCCCAGCTGCTTGCATCTGGGACTATAACCGGGTTGGTTTGCCTCCAGAACCTTCCTTTTCCTAGGTTGTTTGGGTTTAACCACCAAATCAGATCCTTTAATAACTTCCTGGTTCAACAGAACTAGCTGATCCGGTTTTGTTTCTTGTCCCATCTTTCTAACAGAAATCTCTGTAAGGTCATGGTATGCACTGTGCCCATGGTACTGCAGGAATTGCCAACGTCATGAATCCTAATATTCTCATAATTAGGGCCCGTAGGGACACCCAGGGACTGTTTGCTAGAGCCGTCGCCTCTTTTCTTATTTTGTCCCTCTTTTCCTGAGGCAAAAACATCTCTCTGTACACTGTCTAAGCTGAACCCCAGAAAGTTGCACTGTTGACTGGGCGATAGACTGGATTTTACCAGATATATTAACCACCCTAGCTCCTTATATAATAATTCCAGAGTTCCTTTCAAATCTACTGACAACCCCGCCTCCGACTTGTTTATCAGAAGAAGGTCATCCAAGTAGGGAATCACAATGATTCCCTGCTGTCTAAGGTGAGCCATTGGTTCTGGCAGAATCTTGGTAAAGATCCTTGGTGATGATGCCAGACCGAAGGGTAGTGCTCTGCATTGATAGTAAAACTACCAACTGCTCCAAATGAACCGCAAATCTTAGAAACTTCTGGTCAGCTGGAAGGATGGGCACATGTAGGTAAGCATCCTGCAGGTCTAGATTCACCAACCAGGCATTTCTTACTGAATAAATTGATTCCAGTTTTTTTAGATTTAAAATCATGCGATACGTTCCTGACTGCTTCTGAACCAAAAACACACGAGAGTAGAACCCCTCCTTTACTGATGCAGGGGGCACTGCCTCTATCACGTGTTTCAGCAGGACTAACGGAAATGCCTGTCTTTTGTTCAGATCCCTTGGTAACTTGATGACGGGGGGGGAGGGGATCAACTCTAATTGATACCCCTTTTCTAGAGTCTGCAGCACAAATTGGTTTTGAGTGACCAGGCTGGTAAAAACCCAGAAAGCCTCCCCCCTACTGGAATCTCTTTGTCAGGACTGGGACCTTAGTCCATTCCGAAGGTTTGTTACCCAATGAATACTTCCTCTGGGGCCTAGGCTGTGTCTAACGCTTTTTAGTATCAACTGTCTGGTCTAGGCAAAACTGAACAGCTCTCCCTCTATTACCAGAGCGCGGAAAATAATTGCGCTTCCTAGTGGGGAACTTATCAGCTTCATTAGATCTTGCCAAAATCACATCCAAGTCTTCCCCAAACAAGAGGCCTACATGAAAAGGGAAACCACAAAGCTTTGCTTTAGATCCACTATCACCAGCCCAGGTCTTTAGCCAAATGGCTCTACAGGCACAAGCAATGAGGGTGGAGGTCTTTGCTGAAGCCCTAATGTGTTCCTGCAAAACATTAGTTAAAGTCTAATCAGGGTTAGCAAGGATGCCAACAAATTCTGAGAAGGTACCTTGTTACTCATGTGTGTCTTGAGAGTATCAGTCCACTTAGACATGCTTTGCAGAACCACATCAGATGCCATAGCGGGCCTAAAATAAAAAGTGTTGCGTCCCAGGCCCTTCTCAGTATGTGATCACCCCTTCTATCCACAGGATCACATAAAGCCCCCATATCCTCAAAACTTAAATCAGATGATATGGACATCTAGCCTAAGGGAGCATCCAACCTAGGGCTCTTAGTCCAGTGTCACCGCCTGCTGCCGCACCATTCACCGTGTTGTGCCGTTCCTGCCCCCGGTGTCCGGCACTGCTGCTGCCCATAGTCGCTGGAGGGGATTCCTCCTTTTGGCCACCTGCCGAGGAAGAACACGCTGCTTGGTCCTTCCGGTTACCGACTTCACTGCCGAAAACCGGATGTGACGTCAGGTACGCGTCATCGCCCCGCCCAGCAATTAAAAATTTCTGGAGGGGAAATTAAAGTGAACATACCAGTATATCTACAGTATAACACTTTTAACATGAAAAAATGCTCCTGACAGTTAACCCCAGCCTGACCTGCTAATATAGCCAGGATTTCTTAAAGGCATAACCCACAACAAGTGTGAATGTAAGGTCGATGAGTGAAATAGCCCCGGCTGCATTCAAACACTAGCAGGGACTCCTTTGGTACTAGTTTGGTGCAGCGGGCTACTCGAGGACTCTGGGGGTAAGAAAAAAATAAACTAAAATAACAAACATGGCCGTCTAACAGCACTCTCTGTCCAACGGTTTCCCAGGGAGGAAACACAAAGAGGAGAGGGAGGAAGGGGTGGGTCTTTTAAGCTCTGATCAATCTTTCAGGAAGTGGAGCCCAATCTCTCCATGTGGTCGGTCAAGTTGAAGGATGACTGGGATAATAGAAAAAGCTAGACATTAAACTAGCAGGGTTAGAAACAGAGGTCAAGGTTGTCTATAAATGTATACTGTTAAGATGCATCTTCCATAATTGGTAAGGAACAATGTTTGGCAAACCACCGCACTGCAGGCAAACTACTGTTACTGCCAAGCCAACAAGCGTTAGGTGAAGAGCATATTGGGAAAATGGCATAGCTTGTGTATGTGGATCACACAGAGAATACTTACTTTTTAAAGTGTTTGGTCACCTTCCTAGGAAATTGATTTAAATGTATTAATGGTGCTTGGGTGTTACTTAGATAGCTGGAAAATGGGAAGCTGTACTCCATGAAAAGAGATTAGAAGACCCTGTTTTAGAGCAATGTGTCTGAGGAGATCAGATATGCCCCCACTATGTAATTTACCCTTGGATGCTAACTGGAGCCAAAAGGCAATACAAGAGGCGGTGTTGGCTCAAATTCTCAGTCAGCCAGTTAAGGAAGTGGTTAAAGAGGACCTCTAACAGTGTACTCCTGATGTGTTTTTCCACACCATGGGATCCTGCACCAGCATCACTCCAATAAAATTGACTGGCCTATCTCTAGTAGTGGCCATTTGAGATCGCTGCATGTGAACATTTATGTTATTCAGGTTAGATTTCACCAACATGCGTCTGAAACCGGACCTTCAGCATCATTTAATGAAAAGCCCAAAGCCCAAACTGCTTAAAAACTATTCCGCAGCATCTAAAATTAATATACTTTACGTTTTCTCTCCCAATCCACTCCAGGCAGTCAGCATTCAGTATCGAATTGGTTAACTCTCGACCGAGGGGCATGAACTGCAAGACAGAAAGGTGTGTCTCCTCCCGGTCTCTATATACTTCCGGCTGCACTTCCACAATCCAGTTTCATTCTTGCAGTTGGACGGGACTGCGAAGGTTGCTTGGATTTACTTTTTTTTATATAGGGTTTTTTTTAACTAGGAAGTGGGTGAATTAACCCGGTCCGTCTTCGAGGCCTCTATATCCCACTGATCTAATGCTACTGTTATGCCTTCCTCTGCTTAAAGGATCCAGCGGATAAGCGCCTGTGCCACTTCCATAGCATCTTTAAGCGAGCAGAGGGTTGTTAAAACAACTGCATTCTAAGTCTCGCTTCAGGAGTCGTTCACAGAATTCATGCTCCCAGTTAATTAAGACCATGATGGATATTAATAAGTATGTCATATCTGCTATAGAAGATTTGGTTATGTTAATTGCCAGAGGGTTAGCCTTATTAGTGGCTTTAAGGTGTTTATTATGGCTAAAGCAATGGTCGGTGGATGCGGCCTCCAAGAAGTCCCTGTCGGAACTCCCCTTTTAGGGGGGACGTTTGGGGAACATATGGATGATATAGTAAAAGGAGGCTACTGGAGGTAAGTCTACTAAACTTCCACAAAGGGCGAGGGCTACCCCTTTTTTCACAGGTCCTCTAATCCCCAAGCCTTTTCATGGGGGGGGGGGTAGAGGTTCCACCTCTTCGGGATACCAAAAAGAATTTTGGAACAGACCAAAGTCCCAGGGCAAGATCTTTTTGGCAAAATAAGACAAACCCCCCTTCTAAGCCCTTTCAGGTATGAAGGGACACGCATCCACCCTTGCAGGTGAGGGGGATAGCTTCTGCAGTTGCTCCCTTTTGGAGGCTCCATGTATCAGATCTGTGGATACAGGAGGTGGTTTTCTCTGGTTACAAGATCAAATTGGGGGCCAGACCTTCTCCAGAGGTTATTTTGGTCAGCGGTATCCCGAAATCCAGTGAAAGCAGAAGCCTTGAGATCCGCTGTAGCTCACATTTTACAGATTGGAGTAGTCCATCATTTTTCCTTCTCTGAGAGAGGCTAGGGTTTTCACTCCAATTTGTTCATAAGGACGGTTTCCGTGCGCCTAATATTAAATCTCAAGAGTCTCAACAGGTTCGTTTGTCTGAAGAAATTTCGCATGAAGTCTTTAAGATCCACAGTGAAAATCCCCCTTTTGGGTTACAGCTCATTCTACACAAGCTATTGGCACGTCCTGGGCTTTTCAGCACCATAGAACAGGTATTCACGGCTTCTACTTGGTCTTCAGTTCATACATTTTCCAAATTTTATAAGGTAGATGTCAGAGCTTAAGCAGGTGCTGTTTTTTGGTAGGAAAGAATTACAGACAGTAGTAGGCTAGAGGTTTGATTTTGCAATAGCTTCTTTTTCATTAATTCTTGGGGTCCCACCCTGAAGTAAGGGCACTGCTTTTGGGGGCCCCATTCATTACTGATGGCCTGGAGTGTATTGGGAGAGAAAAATACAATTCTGTGAAACTCACCTGTAGAATGTTTTTTTAATATATCCAGTCCAGGTGGTCCCAGAAGTAATGACATGTGGGTATTCCACTGCTAGGTGGCGCTCGACTGCAAGATCAAAAGCTGTCCCTCCTCCCGGCCCCCTATAAAAGCAGGTGTCTCCATCATTTCCCCGTGGTTAAACAGCAGTAAGAAAAAGAGACAGGCCGGGAGGCCAAGAAACCATGTTACTTCACATAGCTTCAGCACATACTCTCTCCAACAAAAAAACTTAAGTGGACCAACACTCAGGATTTTGACTATCCTGGGTCTTGGTCCACTTCGGTGGGGCACCCCCGATCGGGGTGCCCCGCTGTGTGAAACCCCCCCGATCACCCGAAAAACTCACCTCTCCCAGCGCCGACGGACAAGCGATTTGACAGCCGCGGACAAGCGGCTCCTCCGCCGCCGCCTCCCATGCGTCACTCTTGACGCGCGCGCACGTCTAGAGGGGCGCGAGGGAGGCGGCCGGCCGCCGCCGAAGACAAGGTAAGGGGATTTGGGGTGTTTGGGGGGGTTTCACCCCGCGGGACATCCCAATCTCGGATGTCCCGCGGGGAGGGAGGTGATCGGCCCGGGAATCTTATAGATTCCCGGGCCGATCACGGGAGGGTGATGGTCCACTTTAAGGACAACGGTCCAATATAAAAATGGTAATCACCATAACAGGCAAACAAGAGATAATAAAACAAGGGCAGGGTGGGGAGACCTGGACCAAACACAATCAAAAAACAATTCTACAGGTGAGTTTCACAGAATTGTATTTTTTACTATATCCAGTCCAGGTCGTCCCAGAAGTAATGACATGTGGGACATCCAAAAGCAGTGTCCATTAAGGCGGGATCCCCAGTGCGGAACAGCATGTAGTTCATTTCACTACCGCCTGAAGCACCTTTCGCCAAAAACAGCATTAGCTGAGGCCCTAACATCAACCCTGTAAAACTTGGTAAAGGTATGAACTGAAAACCAAGTGGCGGCCTTACAAACTTGTTCAACAGATGCCTAGAGTGGAAAAAGCCCAAGAGGCACCAATAGCTCTGGTAGAATGAGCTGTGAACCGAAAAGGGGGTTCCTTCCCCCCTGGCAGAATATGCCTGCACCACCGCCGTCTGATCCACTTACTAAGAGTGGACCTGGCTGGTGGCAAGCCCTTCCTAGAACCTTCTGTTAGGACAAAGAGCAAATCCGACTTCCTGAAGGATTCAGTCGCAACCAGGTAATACTAGATGGCTCTGACCACATCCAAGGCATGGAGGGTCCTTTCCTTAGAATTAGTCGGTGCCGGACACAAGAAAGGCAAGACCACTTCCTCATTAAGGTGAGAGGGAAAAATGACCTTAGGCAAAAAATCAGGTTTAAAGCGAAAAACCACCTTATCCTTATGCCGCTCAAAATAAGGAGGCGTCATACAAAGCGCAGCCAGCTCTAACACGCGACGCACCGAGGTGATCGCTACCAAAAAGACCACCTTGGAGGGTCAAAATAAGCAATGCAGCATCTCACAAAGGCTCAAAGGGAGGGCTCTGAAGAGCAGAAAGCACCAAATTCAAGTTTCACACCGGTAATATAGGCCTATGCGGTGGACGTACATCGGTGACTCCCATTGGGGAGTCAAAAAGGACTTTCCTACCAACAGGTCCCTGGAGTCCAACCACCACAAGAGGCACTGCCTGGCCAGGGGGGACAGTGAAAATTCCTGTTCCAGAGACTCCCGCATCCGGTCCCAGCCGGTCAACAGGTTCAATTGAAGAGGTCACATGCGAAATGGGGCGAAGGGCACTGCCTCGAAGCATGACACCATTAGCCCCACCAGTCTCATCCCCAGACGGATCAATGGCCGCTGACAAGACAGCAAGGCCTGCACCTGCGTCCAGAGGCCCAATACCTTCAGCTGTGACAGAAATACCTTGACCTGAGAGGTGTCATGCCCAGGAAGAACCTCACCGTTGAGGGAGTGATAGAAGACCTTAGGTAATTGACTACCCAGCCGAAATCCTCGAGAGCGGACAACACCGTCCGGGTGTTGCTCTCAGCCTGCTGAAGGGACTGAGCCGCAATCAGTAAATTGACCAAATAAGGCAACACAAGAAATGGCCCGATTCCTCAGGATAGCCATGATGCTCGCCAGCACCTTGGTGAAAAAAAAAAAAAAAACGGAGGGCTGAGGATATCCCGAATGGCAGTGCCACAAACTGATAATGCAGATCCTCCAGAGCAAACCTCAGGAACCTCTTATGCCCCTGGAATATCGGGATGTGCAGATAAGCATCCCAGATGTCCACCGTGGTCATGAAGTCGCCGGGCCGAAGCGAGCTCACCGCGAAACGTAAGGTTTCCATGCGGACAAGTCTGACTGACAAACCTGTCGAGACCCTTCAGGTCCAGGATAGGCCTCAACGTTCCGTCCTTCTTGGGAACCGTGAACAGATTGGAGTAGAAGCCTTGATCCTGTTCCTGACGAGGTACAGGACAAATCACACCTAATCGCAGGAGGTGTTGCACAGCCATTCTCTGGCCCTGTGCCTTCAATGGGTTCTGGGATATCCGAGACCAAGGAAACTTGAGGGCGGCCAGACTGCCAGCTCTATTTTGTAACAGGAGGACACCACCTCCTGAATCCACCGATCCGAGACGCGCCGTCTCCAGATATCAGCAATAGCAGAAGCCGTCCCCCCACCCAGATGGGTGAGGGTGCCTCCTCATGCCTGAGGGGAATTGGCAGGGGGCTTGGACTTGACTCCCCAAGCAGGATTGGATCGATCGCGGGACCTACCCTCTTCCCCAGGTATCTCTGCGGCCACCTGAACATGAAGAGCCTCTTCCTCCTCAAAAGGAGCGATAGGCATACGAGCCCCGAAGGGCCGCGCAGGCTTCCGGTCACTATGGGAGTCTACCATCCTTGACCAGGAGGTCCAGACACACCCCGAACAACCTGTGCCCCACAAAGGGGATACTAGTGAGCAACTTTTTGGCCGCGGCATCAGCCGACCCCGCAACCAGAGCGGTCGGTGTAGGGCAACAAGCAGGGCCGAAATCCTGGCACCTGGCATCGTCCATGGCAGAGACAACAAAGGCAATGAATCTACGCAAGCCCTGAGGTCTTTATACTCCTCCGCCCGCTTACGAGTCTTAGGGCAATCCACAAGTCGCCTCACCTTTTTTCTGATGGCCAGGGAGACAATAGCCGCGGCACACACAGGACGAAACAAAGCACCAGCAAAGGTGAAGGCATGACAGACCAGCTGATCCATGCGCTTGTCAGCTGGATCACGTAAGGAAGCGATATCGGGGGGAAGGCATAACAGTAGTGTTGGACAACCCAGACACAGGGAAATCCACCTCGGGAGGACGAGACCATAGCCGGACCAGCTCCTCAGGGAAGGGATACTGCCTATCCAGGCCCTTAGGTACCGACGGTAGCTTGTTAGGCCTTTCCCATTAACAAAAATATATAGAAATTATATATAAATACCGCGCTACAAACAAGTTAATAACAATTAAACGCAAAATAGAAATAATGATCTTAAATCCAGCTCCACGTGTTAAACAAGTCAATAAACAAAATTACAACATAAACACAGAGCTATTAATAAATTATTTAGAGTCCTCTTTAAAGTCCTCCAACTTATAATTCTAAATCCACCATAAGTGTCAGCAATCCAATTGTGCAGATCCACCACCGATTTGGTACCCTTACCAGAAATGATTAAATCACCAGCAATATCAGCAGTCACGCAGACACTTCCTCCAATCGACTCCACCCACTAGGGTACGTATCCTCAATGTAAATTAATGCGACCAGCCAGGTTTCCAAAGCATACTCTGTGTAGCTTCGCATTAATTTACATTGAGGATACGTACCCTAGTGGGTGGAGTCGATTGGAGGAAGTGTCTGCGTGACTGCCGATATTGCTGGTGATTTAATCATTTCTGGTAAGGGTACCAAATCGGTGGTGGATCTGCACAATTGGATTGCTGACACTTATGGTGGATTTAGAATTATAAGTTGGAGGACTTTAAAGAGGACTCTAAATAATTTATTAATAGCTCTGTGTTTATGTTGTAATTTTGTTTATTGAATTGAGGCCTTTCCCATTCCTTGAAAATCATATTAGAAAAAAAGGGCCTGCTCTGGAAAGAGTGGGCTCTATCTTTCAGGCCTAAACAAATCACCCTGCTTCCTCTTAGCCGCTCTAGGAGGGACAATGTGTAAAGTCTCAAATACTGAGGAGCAACTTCTCCGTATCATCAGGGAGCCACGCATCCTCATCCAAGGAGGAACCAGACAAACTGTCCTCGCCAGCAGAATAATCCACAGTGGACAGCAAACCATCAAAAGGATCATCATCATTATGCGAGTACACAGGCTCGATGTGCCGTCTCTTACTCGAAGCCTTCTTAGGCGTCGTTCACGAGATCTGTCTCTCGAGACTGGCTGCCCTAAATGCCAATTACCATGGGACCCCCTGCTGGTTCCTCCCTCACTGGGGGCTGAGAGCAGCAACGGAGAGAACAGAGAAGCCGATGGCAGCGCAGGGCTAGGGGCAGAGACGCCCGCCTGTTCATGGTCCAAAAATATGTTTCTAATGCAAGTGGTACAACAGTGCTGAATCCGCTCAGAGGATTCCTACTGCACAAGGGGCAGAGCCTGTCCTGCCCAAATGGGGCCCCCAGCTCACTATCCCCTGAAGCCTTTATTATGGTGATTGAAAATTGTACAAATGGAAAAAGGTTACAGGCCCTAATGGCCCAACCTGTAATTTGATCCCTCTTAGTAATAAAAAGAGGGACTGGGAGGAATCACAACCCTCAATCTCAAGCCCATGACTCGCACAAAGATGGAGTGACAAGGCCCAGATCAGAGACACATCACATAAGCCAAAAATAGCAAGAAAAGCATAATACAATGAGGGACTCACGACACCGACAGAGGGACAGCACAGCCTCCGATGCAGAGTGGTGATGGGGCCCTTCAAATCCCAGGCCCCACAGCGACAGCAGGCCTCCAATAGCAGCAGCAGCGGAGAACTCCGCAGTGTCAGCAGGCTCAGCCGAATAGCAGCAGAGCGCATCCAGCGTAGAGAAAGAGAAGAGAGCCTTTCCGAAGAACGTGCTCATCGAGGGGCGGGCGGCGCCTGACGCGGAATGTGTCAGCGCCTGGGTCCGCCCCCTCCGGCGGCGCAATCATCGCACCCGCCCATCCTCAGTGATGCTGCCCAAAGACAGCAGCAGACCAAAATGGCCACGGGGACCGGGGGTCCCCGCATGTGCTGCCAGCGCGGCGCGCTAGCGGTGCCCCCCCACCCGTCACAGACAGCGCCGCCCAGCGGCGAAGCGCCCGCTGGGTACGCTACCCCCATATCGGAGACGGCGAGGGAGGTGAATAGGTCTCATGCTCCAAGCCCCAGCAGGACCAACGAGGAGCCACAGCGAGAAGTGTCACAGTAAAAACAAAGAAGAACATGTCAGTACATCCAATAAAGCTTGTGGGCACACATATGGGAGGGTAGATATAAATAGAGTAAAAAAAATGGTGGTTCCCGCCTTCAGGCTCACCATAAGCCTGTGGCCGAATCTTAATGGGAGGTCTGCGGCCCAGAGCATGTGCTCTGCCGAACGCCCAGGGACCCATGCGGGCTTCTTAGGAGCTACACCTATCTGTCTTCCAGTCCACACCCTTCGGTCAAGAGTTAACCCATTCATTACTAAATGCTGACAGCCTAGAGTGGAGGAAAGAAGAGAAAACAATTCTACAGTTGAGAATCACAAAATTGTATTTTAGTCAATTAAGTATTCTTTCCCCCACTCTGTTCAGGACTATAGGATGCTGATGCCGCCATTTTGCCTTAGAGAAGTCAAATACTGAGGAGAAGGGGGGGGGCTACAGGGGGCAGGGTTACAGATGTGCTTTGCTCAAACAGAGTAGAGCTGGGTTCAGGAAAAAGACGGCAATCTCAGAATGCAGAGCAGCATTGTCAGAAGACACTTCCAGTCTGCAGGCAGCCTGAGACTCCACGGGCCACATCTTGGATGTTTAAAGGCTCAGCTTTAAATGCAGTAGATGCAGGTAGGATGATATGTAATGTGGGCAATCTGTAAGCACAGGGTAAGGGAAACATATAAGATATGATCTTTTTTAGGGTGAAGGTTCGGTTGAAGCTGTAATTTGCTCAGTAGCAATAGTTAATTTCATGTATGTAACAGGTAGACTTAAGGAGAATCCATTGCTGCCTTTCTGGTACACTTACCTTTATCCTCCAGTAGCGTGACATACGATCATACACTCCAACTGTACCATTGGAAAGAGCATATCCAAATCGACTGGCGTACATAGGGCACATTGCTGTGATAGTCTGAAATAGAGAAAAATGAATACACAAAATAATAACAGTATCCTGCACTCTATCACAGCCAAGTATATTTAAAAAAATCTATATCACCATATTTACTACATCACAAACTATAAAGTACAGCCTTACCTCTGTCTCTGTCATCTCGGCAACAATTTCATCTTCTTTGAAGACTCGTATGTCAAAGTCTTCAGATCCAACAAGAAGCTGAAATGTTTTACATAAAAACATCAACAAACATTCATAGAAGCACACAGTTATTTTACTATTTTTGGTATGTTATTCTAAGTATACAGTACGTCCTGCTCCAGATATAATACTTACACTTGGGTTATCCTCCGCCAGATGGGGCTGTGCACTGCAGACATGCAAAAACAGGCTCCTCCCGGCCCTTCATATACCCAGGGACCTCCCACAAATCCCCAGATTTCTCTGCAGTGCTGACTGCGAAGACATGAAGTATCACTCTCTCGCAGGTGAGCGGGGCTATTACAGCCTGCGGCCCTGTTGGACTACTCCCACCCGTCCTATTTGTGATGTGCCTCCCAGCCTGGGCTGCGCTGGTCGGGTGAAGGTAGGCAGCACCATGCGCGCTTATGGAGCCCTGCTCCACCGCAGTCCCCCACCAAAGGGTAGGTTTAGGCTGATGGTGAGCCTTTAGGGGATGCCCCTCCCGCATCATTGCCCCACGCCCAGTGTAGCGGTGAACCCTGTGTAAAGGGTCGCCATCCTCCCTCGTTCCCCCCTTAGCCTGGGGGGAAAGAAAGGGGGGGGGAAGAAAGGGGGGAGGGGTTTGTGAGTATGGCGGCCACAGTGCACCCTATTACACGCTTATGGCCTTAGTATCGCGTTTGACTGGGAATGGATGTCAGAGCCGCGCGGTTTACTTTTACTTCTTACTTGTATTGGTCGCCACCGCGCCTTTCCTATATGGTTGTACTGCACAGGAGGCGGTGGTTTTGCCGATGCTGCGGCGTCTTTTAGCCTGTAGTGGCTCTGCTGCAGTAATCTACTCGATCAATTCCTTCAGGCGTCACTGCCCTGTTTTCTCTATTGGCTACGCGTTTTTGGAGCTTCGCGCTCTCCAGGCGACTTTATATTACCTTTATTACTCCCTTGCGCATGGCTCTGACATTCTTGCTCCCCTTATGTCTTTCAGACCGTGGATTCCGGTGGCTTCTCCCGGCCCGGTGCATCTCCCTGTTGAAACTGTTAAATTTACTCCCACTTACCCGCGGGTTATTGGGGCATCCAGGGTAGCTTACAGCATCAATCCCTACTGGTCTATTGTGCCGATTAAATCACCATATGGAGGCGTCCCAGGATATTGTGAACGGGGTTCCTTCGGGACAAGCCCGGCTGTGTGTAGCTTGTAGGGTCTTACCTAGCAGCGGTGACAATGCACGGGTCTGTGTTCCTTGTGCACAGCAGGCGTTATCGGTTCTTCCCGCCTCTTCAGTGGTTGGGCTTGCACCTCGCCTCACTTCACCTACGCCCCCAAGCCTGAGTCTAACCCCCAATACAAGCGGGGATTCTCATCCTGATGTGGCTACTAGACTGGCCAGTGTTGAAAGATTGCTTGCTAGCTCATTAGCGCATAAGGCCACCGCAAAGAGGCGGCATTTAACCCCTGACTCTGCTCTTTTCCCTATGGAATCTGATGAGTTGTTGCATCCTTACGGCCATACCCCCTCGGACGAAGGGGAGCTGTTCGCTGACTCAGGGTCATATGACGAGGAGTCAAGGGGTCATGACGAGTCTGGTTCCGAGCACTGGATGATGATATTGACAGACTGCTGGCTCAGATATATGAAGTTTTGTCCATCTCTCCCCCTGTTGCGGCTCCCAGGCAAAGGGGTGAGCTTTTTCATACTGCTAAGGCTCGTCTGGAATTTCCCGAGCAAACCCATTTCAATAGCCTAGTGCTTAAAGAATGGGAACATCCCAGTAGACGTCCCGGGATCCCTAAGAGTGTGGATAGGAAGTATCCCTTCCCTGCTGACTTGGTTAAGTGCTGGTCATCGCCCCCCGAGGTCGATGCTCCTATTCTAGGGTTGTCCAACACCTCTATTATGAACTCCCCTGACACTACTACGCTGCGGGACTCTGAGGACAGGCGTATTGACCAATTGGCATGCCATGCCTTTGCATTTGGGGGAGCGACTCTGCACCCAGTTTGCGTCTTAGCCATTACGGCAGTAGCGCTCAGGGCCATGGTCAGGAATGCACTCAATGGCACAGATGAGTTGCCACCTGATACTGTCAATGCACTGTCTAACTGTGATGTGTTTGTAAACTTTATCCTGTCTGCATCGGACGATGCTATTAGGATGTGTGCCAGATCTTCTGCCCTGGCGGTAGCTATACGCCGCGCGGTTTGGTTGCACCAATGGACTGCTGACAATGCCGCTAAGAAAGCCCTTACTGGGCTTCCATTTAAGGGGCTGCGCCTGTTTGGGGACCATCTAGACCTCTTCGCCAAAGGAGGCAAGTTACCCCAGCGCAGGCGGCAGATTCGGCCCTTTCGAGGCCAGGGCACCCTTTCAATCCCCTACCGTGGGGCTAAACAGGGAAAAGGGGTGTCCTTCGCTGGGTCCCGCGCAGATTCCTGGCACAGGAATAGGGGACGCCGTCCCGCTTCCTCCTGGGGGCCCAAGCCCAAAGCCCCTCCCAAGACCCCTCAGGCATGAAGGGGCGCCCTCGCCCGTCAGGGTGGGGGGACGTCTGCAGCACTTCGAGCATGTCTGAAGGCGCCATGTCTCAGACCGGTGGATTCAGGAGGTAGTGTCCTCCGGCTACAAGATAGAATTTGCTGTACGGCCACCCCCACCAGATTCATTGGGTCCCGGATTCCACAGGACCCTGCCTCAGCTCAGGTCTCGTTACTGGCCGTGCAGGGTCTCCTGGATCTAGGGGTCATTTGCAAGGTCCCCTTAGAAGACAGGGGCATGGGGTTCTATTCCAACCTTTTCACAGTACCCAAGAAGGATGGGTCAGTCAGCCTCATTCTGGATTTAAAGATCCTCAACAAATTTGTCAAGAACAGGCACTTTCGCATGGAAACTCTGTGCTCAGCCATCGGCTCTCTGCGCCCAGGGGACTTTATGACGTCCGTAGACATCAAGGATGCTTACCTTCACGCCCCGGTGTTTCCAGGACACCAAAGGTTTCTCAGATTTGCACTGAAAGATCAGCATTACCAATTTGTGGCCTTGCCATTCGGCCTCACTTCGGCTCCCAGGGTGTTCACCAAGGTGCTGGCAGGGGTGATGTCCCTGTTAAGGCTAAGGGGCATACGTGTGCTGCCCTACCTGGACGATATACTCATCACCTCTCGGTCTCTGTGGCAGGCCCACTCTGCTGGTTGTGTCCACCCTGGAGTCCTTCGGCTGGGTGATCAATTACCCCAAGTCCTCTGTCCCCCTCCTTGGTGAGTCCGTTCCTGGGAATGATTCTGGATACGGTTCAGTCAAGGATATTCCTTCCTCAACAGAAGGTGGAAGCTCTGACTGCGCAGGCGAGGTTCCTGCTCTCGTGCCCTCAGCCCTCCATCAGGCAGGGAATGCAGCTGGTGGGCCTGATGGTGGCGAGCTTTGAGGCGGTGCCCTTTGCCCAGTTCCATTTGAGACCTCTGCAGCTTCACCTTCTGTCAGTATGGGACAAGAACCCAGCGTCCTTGGACGGGGTCTGTGTGCTTCCCCCCTCGGTCAGACAGTCCCTTGCGTGGTGGCTGGACCTCGGGAACTTGATAGGGGGCAGGTCTTTTCTGGCCCCCTCCTGGGAGACGGTCACAACGGATGCCAGTCTGTCAGGTTGGGGGGGATTCTGGAAGTCCCTGCGCTTCCAGGGGAAGTGGGGTCCTCAGGAGGCCCATTTACCCATCAACATTCTGGAATTGCGGGCAGTCCGGTTGGTACTGGAGCGGTTGACCCATCACCCGAGGGGTCTGTCGGTCCAGGTACGCTCAGACAACAGGACGGCGATTGCCTACATCAACCATCAGGGAGGGACCCGGAGCAAGGGTGCCCTCCAGGAGGTGTCTCAGATTCTGACATGGGCGGAGGCCAATGTACAATGCATTTTGGCTGTTTACATTCCGGGGGCGGAGAATCTGCTTGCAGACGCTCTGAGCAGGGGGACGTCCCGTCAGGGAGAGTGGTCCCTCTGCAACAGGGTATTCCAGTCCCTGTGTCACCGTTGGGGTCTACCGGATGTGGACCTGTTTGCATCCCGTCACAACCACAAGCTCCCGGCCTTCGTATCCCTGTCTCAGGATCCTCTGGCCTTGGCCACGGATGCCTTGTCCATGTCATGGAAGGAGTTTCGGCTCCTGTATGTATTTCCACCATTCCCCCTTCTGGGCAGGGTTCTGCGCAAGATTGCTCTGGAAGGGGTGCCTGTGATTCTAGTGGCCCCCAGGTGGCCAAGAAGAGTGTGGTTCGCAGACGTGGTTCAAATGGCAGTAGACCAGTACGATCTGACAGGGGTGCCAGATCTGCTAACTCAGGGCTCCTTACGGCATCCCAATTTACAAACGCTGGCTTTGATGGCCTGGCTGCTGAAACCTCCATTGATGGAGAAGGGTTTGTCTGCCTCTGTGGTAGGTACTATGGTGCAGGCTAGGAAGAAGACTTCTGCTGCTATCTATTATAGAGTATGGCGTACCTACATTGACTGGTGTGAGTCTAGGTCTCTTCCCTGGGAGGGAGTTTTCATTCCCTAGGGTTCTGGAGTTCTTACAGCATGGTTTGGAGTTAGGTCTAAAACTCAGTACTCTGAAGGGTCAGGTTTCTGCCCTGTCCGTCTTCTTTCAGAAGTCATTTGCTCAACATCATTTGGTTAAGACCTTCTTTCAGGGGGTCACTCATGTGCGCCCCCCTTGTAAACCTGTGATCCCCGTTTGGGATTTAAACCTGGTTTTATCTGCCTTGCAGGGTGCTCCCTTTGAGCCTATTCACGATGCTGCTCTGGCTGTTCTTACTCTCAAGGTTGTCTTTTTGGTGGCCATAACCTCGGTTAGGCGTGTGTCGGAGCTGGCTGCTCTATCCATTCAGCCTCCATACTATGAGAGGCACCAGGACAAGGTGGTGTTCCGCTTCAAGCCGGATTTTCTGCCTAAGGTTGTGTCTGCCTTTCATTTGAATCAGGACATTGTTCTTCCTTCCTTGTGCCCCAATCCTAGTAATGACAAGGAAAGGGTTCTGCATTCCTTGGATGTGGTCAGGTGCTTGAAGTATTACCTGGTTGTCACTGCGGCTTTCAGGAAGACTGATGCTCTCTTCGTTGTGCCTTCTGGGCCTAGGAAGGGTTTGGCTCCTGCCAAGTCTACTATCAGCAAATGGATCCATCAGGCTGTGATTCAGGCCTATTCTACTAAGGGGAAGAGTCCTCCTTTCCGTCTTACTGCTCATTCTACTCGTGCTATTGGGGCTTCCTGGGCCTTCCAGCACCAGGCTTCTGTTGAACAAGTTTGCAAGGCCGCAACTTGGTCTTCTGTTCATACCTTTTCAAAGTTTTACAAGGTTGATGTTCGGGGCTCAGCTGATGCTGTGTTTGGCCGCAAGGTTTTGCAGGCGTCAGTAGTTTAAGCTGCGTGCTGTTGCCTTTTTTGTTGGGGATCCCACCCTACTTTTATGGACACTGCTATTGGATGTCCCAAGTGTAAGTATTATATCTGGATCAGGACGTACTGTATACTTAGAATAATACAATTCTGTGAAGTACTCACCTGTAGAATTGGTATTATACGTATACAGTACGTCCTGCTCCATCCCACCCTGGTTTTTGCATTATTCTGGATCCCCTGTTTGGTGATTGTTGACATTGTTGTTGTTGTTACCAGTTTCGGTGGTTAAATTCTCCCGGCTTCTTGTTCACTGCTTTTCAATGCTGGGGATTTGTGGGAGGTCCCTGGGTATATTAAGGGCCGGGAGGAGCCTGTTTTTGCATGTCTGCAGTGCACAGCGCCATCTGGCGGAGGATAACCCAAGTGTAAGTATTATATCTGGAGCAGGACGTACTGTATACGTATAATACCAATTCTACAGGTGAGTACTTCACAGAATTGTATTTTTAATATAGTGCTGGCATATGACACATTACTTCACAGAGTTTATACTTTTCTAGATACATGCCTATAATTGAGCACCCTAGGGTGTATGAGGAGGTGGAAGAATTCCTGAACTGAGTGCCTGCTTCTAGACTAGATCTCTGTCTGACAAGGAACCAGAAGTCACATATTGCATTTTTGAGCCCATCGTCATAAGGAAACCATGAAAGCATGGAAGGAGGGAAATTTGCTCAAAAAACGGGGACTGCAGAGAACAGAATTCCCAGTAAGTCATTGTTCAAGACTTGGATAAAACACTTACCTCGTTCTTTCCATCACCATCAAAATCACAGAGTGCCAGTGAGCGCACATTATCTCCTGTAACCTAGAATATAACAAGGCAGTTTATTCAAATACAGAATTATCTAATCAGGTCTAAAGCATTATATATACATAATATATTATATATTATATATATATACACACATATACATATATATATACATATATACATACATATATATATATATATATATATATATATATATTTCAGCCATCTTAAATCAAGACACCTGAAGAATATTTTTCTGGAAGTGGTCAGATGCCTGCTGGGTGACCAGCCTCTCCTCCTGGTGATGAAGGGCTAGATAAACCAGTCATAAACACACCCCCTGGGACTCTATAGTAATTAAAATATATTGCGCTTTTATAGCCAGACATGATTCAGACAGCAGTGAGGAAGAAAAAGGAGCTGGAAGCTTTGGTTTTTAATTAAAAAAAAAAAAAGAAAAAAAAATGGTTTAGAGTAATAGGGTATATAACAGCCTATTCTCACCTTACCCCCAAGCCAGGTGCTTTTGTAGCAGAGCCCTTTCTCTTCTGTTACCTTAGGCACCAGCACATTCCAAACCTGTGTTTGCTCCCCTGCACCCAGAGATTGTGCTAGAACTTCTCGAAGGGTAGGAATACTCCTTCCAGCATTTTAGAGGTGTATTTATGGACACAGAGGAGTATGCAATTTACAGGAATTTAAACTAACAATATAGCGGTATATTGTTAATAGCATATAGGTATTACAAGTGTGCCAGCCTCTCCTGACTCAGACCTAACACTGCTCTATTCCTAGGCAGTAACTAGAGGTTCTCCCCCACTTCCTCCTTAGAGCCAGACCTCTCTCAGTTGTGACGTCAGTAACAACTGTCGCTCCTCCCGGCCCCCTATAAAAGCATGTGTCTCACTATGATTTCCCAATGGTTAAAGTGGACCAACACCCAGGGGGGATCGGCCCGGAAATCTATAAGATTCCCGGACCGATCAGATCCCTCCCCGCGGGGCATCCGAAATCGGGATGTCCCGCGGGGAGGAACCCCCCAGGAGGCCCACAATCCTCACCTTACCGGCGATCCAACGGCGCATGCGCGAGACGCGGCCGCGTCTCTCGCTTCCCTCTAGCAGGGCGCGCTCCCGCGCCGGCCGTTTTGTGAATGGCCGGCGCAGGCGCGCTCCCTGTTAGAGGGAAGCGAGAGACGCAGCCAATGACAGCGCTCTGGTATGCGCGTCCAAGCGGCTTTGGACGCGCATACCAGAGCTGCTCTGAGCGCTGTCATTGGCCGGACGAGGTCACGTGGGAGCGGGGAGAGGTGAGTTTTTGCGGCGATCGGGGGGGTTTCAGACAGCGGGGCACCCCCACCTAAGTGGACCAACACCCAGGATAGTCAAAATCCTGGGTGTTGGTCCACTTTAAAAAGCAGTAAGAAAAATAGACAGGCCAGGAGGCCAAGAAACCATGTTACTTCACATAGGTTCAGCACGTACTCTCGCCAACACAAAACTTAAAGTGGACCAACACCCAGGATTTTGACTATCCTGGGTTTTGGTCCACTTCGGCGGGGCACCCCGATCGAGGGTGTCCCGCTCTCTTAAACCCCCCCAGAAACCCCAAAAAACTCACTTCTCCCCGCTCCCACGTGACCGCGCCGTCCAATCCCCACCAACGTCCAAGCGGGTGACAGCGGCGTCCAAGACAGCGCGTCCGCCGCCGCGCGTCACTCTCGGCCATTCACAGACGGCCAGCGCGGGCACGTCTAGAGGGGCGCGCGGAAGGCGGTGGAGCAGGTAAGGAGTTTGGGGTTTTTTTGGGGGGTTTCACCCCGCGGGACATCCCGATCTCTGTGAGTGAGGTGATCTATAAGATTCCCGGGCCGATCACCCCTGGGTGTTGGTCCACTTTAAGGACAACGGTCCAATATAAAAATGGTAATAACCATAACAGGCAAACAACCCGAAAAGGGGGTTCCTTGACCTTGGCAGAATATGCTTGCACCACCGCCTGTCTGATCCACTTACTAAGAGTGGACTTGGCTGGTGGCAAGCCCTTCCTAGAACCTTCTGTTAGGACAAAGAGCAAATCTGATTTCCTGAAGGATTCAGTCGCAACCAGGTAATACTAGATGGCTCTGACCACATCCAAGGCACGGAGGGTCCTTTCCTTAGAATAAGTCGGTGCTGCTCACAAGGAAGGCAAAACCACTTCCTCATTAAGATGAAAGGGAGAAACAACCTTAGGCAAAAAATCAGGTTTAAAGCGAAAAACCACCTTATCTTTATGCCGCTCAAAATAAGGAGGCTTCATACAAAGCACGGCCAGCTCTGACACGCGACGCACCGAGATGATCGATACCAAAAAGGGTCAAAATAGGCAATGCAGCATCGCACAAAGGCTCAAAGGGAGGACCCTGGAGAGCAGAAAGTACCAAATTCAAGTCCCGCACCGGTAATACAGGCTTACGCGGTGGACGTACATGGAAAACTCCCTGGAAAAAGGTCTTGATCAATCTATGATTGGCAAAGGATCTCTGGAAAGAGACCTGGCCCTTGACCTGGCCCTTGAGGGTGCTCAGCTGGAGACCCAAGTCTAAACAGTGTTGTAAAAAACTCCAAGATCCTAGATATAGAGAATGTGCGACAAGGGAGACTCTTGGATTCACACCAAGCAATGTAAGCATGTCAAACTCTGTACTATATCATGGAAGAAGACTTCTTCTGTGCCTGAATCATGGTATACACAACCGTGGCTGACAGCCCCATTTTCATCAGGATTGAGGTTTCAATAGCCAGGCCGTCAAAGCCAGAGTCTGTAAATTGGGGTGCCGCAGCGACCCCTGTGCGAGAAGCCCTGGGTCGTCGGGTATGATGTAGTGATCTACTGACATCTGAACTATGTCTGCAAACCAACTCCTTCTCGGCGAGCGAGGAGCCACTAGGATGGTCGGAACCCCTTCCTGGGCTATCTTGCGCAGCACTCGGCCCAGGAGTGGAAATGGAGGAAATGCATAAAGGAGCCTGAACTCCGTCCCAAGGAATTGCCAGAGCGTCTGTGGCTAAGGCCAGAGGATCTCTTGACAGGGAGAGATGAACCTTGGGAGCTTGTGATTGTGTATGGACGCAAACAGGTCCACGTCCGGCTGACCCCAGCGGAGACACAAAGCGCGAAACATCTTGTTGCTGAGAGACCATTCCCCCAGACGTGAGGCCCTCCTGCTCAGGGAGTCTGCCTCCTGGTTCTCTACCCTGGGGATGTAAACCGCCAAGATGCAGGGAACACTCCCCTCTGCCCAAGTCAGAATCTGGGTCACCTCCTTGAGGGCTCGCTTGCTCAGAGTTCCGCCCTGGTGATTTATGTAGGCGACAGGTTGTCCAAGCGAACCTGGATCGCACGACCCCTCCACTGACACTGGATCTTCTGCGTCTGCCAAACACCTCCCCAGCCGGTCAGACTGGCATCCGTGGTAACCATCTCCCACCGGGGGGGCCGGAAAGGAATTGCCCACCGACAGGTTTCTGGAGTCCAGCCACCACAAGAGGGACTGTCTGGCCAGGGGGGACAGTGAAAATTCCTGTTCCAGCGACTCCCGCATCCGGTCCCAGCCGGTCAACAGGTTCTATTGAAGAGGTCTCATGTGGAATTGGGCGAAGGGCACCACCTCAAAGCATGACACCATTAGGCCCACCAGCTTCATCCCCAGACGGATCAATGGCCGCTGACAAGACAGCAAGGCCTGCACCTGCATCTGGAGGCCCAATACCTTCAGCTGTGGCAGGAATACCTTGACCTGAGAGGTGTCTAACGTCATGCCCAGGAAGGATCTCACCATTGAGGGAGTGATCGAAGACTAATTGACTACCCATCCGAAATCCTCGAGAGTGGATAACACCGTCCTGGTGTCGCTCTCGGCCTGCTGAAGGAACTGAGCCGCAATCAGTAAATTGTCCAGATAAGGCAGCACACGAATGCCCTGATTCCTCAGAATAGCCATGATGCCCGCCAGCACCTTGGTCAAAACCTGGGGGGCTGAGGATATCCCGAATGGCAGCGCCACAAACTGGTAATGCCGATCCTCCAGAGCAAACCTCAGGAACCTCTGATGTCCCTGGAATATCGGGATGTGCAGATAAGCATCCCTGACGTCCACCGTGTTAAGGAAGTCGCTGGGCCGAAGCGAGCTCACCACGAACCGTAAGGTTTCCATGCGGACATGTCTGACTTTAACAAACCTGTTGTGACCCCTCAGGTCCAGGATAGGCCTCAGCGTTCCATCCTTCTTGGGAACCGTGAACAGATTGGAGTAGAAGCCTTGACCCTGTTCCTGACGAGGTACAGGACAAATCACCCCTAACCGCAGGAGGTGTTGCACGCCCATTCTCAGGCCCTGTGCCTTCAATGGGTTCTGGGATATCCGAGACCGAAGAAATCTTGTGGGCGGCCTGACTGCCAGTTCTATTTTGTAACTGAAGGACACCACCTCCTGAATCCACCGATCCAAGACGCGCTGTCTCCAGATATGAGCAATAGCAGAAGCCGGCCCCCCACCCGGATGGGTGAGGGCGCCTCCTCATGCCTGAGGGGACTTGGACTTGGCTCCCCAAGCGGGATTGGGTCGGCCGCGGGACCTACCTCTACCCCTTAAAATGAAGAGCCTCTTCCTCCTCGAAAGGAGCGATAGGCAGATTAGCCCCGAGAGGGCCGCGCAGGCTTCCGTCGCTGAGGGAGTCTACCATCCTTGACCAGGAGGTCCAGACACTCCCCAAACAACCTGTGCCCCAAGAAGGGGATACTAGTGGGCGACTTCTTGGCCGCGGCATCAGCAGACCATTGCCGCAACCAGCGCGAGCGGCGAATAAGTCAGAGGGAAGTAAGTGGTTCCTCCGCCCCCATAGGCTCACCATCAGCATATGGCCGGCTACCCTTTAGACAGGGTCTGCGGCACAGAGCCTAGCTCTACCAAACATCTGACCCCCGGCGTTCTCCCTACCGCCATGATCCCGACAGCCATGGCTGGGAGGCAATAGTGGGTCCACGGGATCAGTGGTAATAGGGTCCGCAGCGGCCGACGGGCTAGGAGACCCCGCTCAGCTGCAATATCCAGGAGAGAGTATCCAACGATCTTCAGCAGCCAGACTGCAAGATGAACATAGGGAAATCATAGTGAGACACCTGCTTTTATAGGGGGCCGGGAGGAGCGACCGCTTTTGATCTTGCAGTTGAGTGCCCCCTGGGGGCGGAATACCCACGTCATCACTTCTGGGACGACCTGGACTGGATATAGGATATAGTGAAAAGTAGCACTGTGAGTACCCTGGATTCCCTCCTAAATGTTTATTTTTTTTTTTTTTACAGCTACTATTACAAATGTAATAGTTGCTGAATCAAAGAGGAGGTTTGTGCAGCTGGCTCTCATTTTAGGTGGAACAAAATCCTTCCCAACTCCCCCGTGCTCCCTCTCCATCGCCGACTGGCTGATTCCAAGAGTGCAGGGTGATGTGGGCCAACTGGCTGGCTGCAGTGAGGGTGTTGGTGGCCGCAGGCACCCCCGCTATATGATAGGCTGGGGGGGGGGAAATCCAGAATGTTGGATCACCCTCCGCCGCACATAACCCACCAGGAAGCTTGTAATCCTTACCATAATCTCGCTCCCCCTGCTGGGAATCCATCGCTGTGATTGGCTGCCCAGCGGTCACATGGACAGTGACGTTCTGGCCTCCGAATGTCCTGCTACTATCCTTAGGATCCCAGACTGCAGGCGGAAAGATTTGTAAAAGTCACAAGGATCACAATCTTGAAAGGGTCACTGGCAGCTATCACACTGAGAGGTCATTACTGCTGCTTGATTTTGCTAAAGCTGCTGATGATCTCACTTGTTACAGTGGAAGGATTCTGGGATTTGTAGTAAAAAAAAAACCCAGATAGTCTTACCAGTAACGGTATATCCATTTGTCCTCCAGGACGACTTAGCCACCACTTCCTGTCCTAGACAGGAAACACAAAACTGAAAGAGCATTAAAAGCTTTGCCTTTCCCTTGGGCCTTATTGTTTTAAGCAAGTATACATGAAATTCACCAAGACCCGAAAGGGAAAAAAGGAAAAATACCATTTTGTGATTACTCACCTGTAAAATGGGTATTATAAGTATGTCACACACCTCGCTTCCAATATTCATGACATATGGGTTATAACCAGTAGAGGGCAAACTTCTGCAGAGATGACAGGAAAAAAGAAGCCCCTCCCGGTCCATAAATACCTGGGACCTCCCACACATTACCCAGTATAGTAAAGCAGTAAGAGGAACAGGAAGAGCCAAATCCAAAAATCTTAACAATAAAAGGTTCACCATATAAAGGATCCAGAATACAATAAGGGCGGGATGAAGCGGGGTGTGTGACATATAATACCCATTTTACAGGTGAGTAATCACAAAATGGTATTATTCCAAGTATGTCACACACCTCGCTTCCAATATTCATGACATATGAGACATCCAATAGCAGTGTCCAACATGGGCGGGGATCCCAAAAAGGCAATAATGCACAAATTTAAACCACTGCAGCTTGCAGAACCTTGCGGCCAAAAACAGCATCTGCTGAGGCCCGCACATCAACCATATAAAACTTGGAAAAAGTATGAACAGAAGAACAAGTAGCAGCCTTACAAACTTGTCCAACAGAGGCCTGGTGCTGAAAAGCCCAAGAAGCCCCAACAGCACGAGTAGAATGAGCAGTGATCTTAAAAGGAGGAACCTTCCCCTTGGCAGAATAGGCCCCAACAATGGCCTGACGTATCCATTTGCTAATGGTAGACTTGGTGGGCGCCAAACCCATCCTAGGCCCGGAGGGCACCACGAACAAGGCGTCAGTCTTACGAGAGGGAGAAGTAGCCACCAAATAGTACTTCACACAATGAACCACATCCAAAGAATGCAAAACCCTCTCCTTGTCATTGCTAGGCTTAGGACACAAGGAAGGGAGAACAACATCCTGATTGAGGTGGAAGGCAGAAACCACCTTAGGAAGGAAATCTGGCATAAAGCGAAAAACCACCTTGTCCTGGTGTAAGGGGCCTGAATGGACAGAGCCACCAACTCAGACACTCCGAACAGAGGTAATAGCCACCAAAAAGGCAACCTTTTGAGTGAGCACAGAAAGTGCAACATCCTGCACCGGCTCAAAAGGAGGCCCCTGGAGGGCCAACAGAACCAAATTCAAATCCCAAACGGGCACCAAAGGCTTTCTAGGGGGCCGCACATGAGTGACCCCCTGGAAAAAGGTCTTAACCAGAGGATGCAGAGAAAAAGACCTTTAAAGAAGACCACCAGGGCAGAGACCTGCCCTTTCAAGGTACCAAGCTGGAACCCCAGGTCCAGACCGTGTTGAAGAAACTCCAAGATCCTAGGAATTGAAAACACCCTGCAAGGCAAAGCCCTAGCCTCACACCAGTCAATATAGGACCTCCAAGTCCTGTAGTATATGTTAGAGGAAGATCTCTTCCTAGCTCTAACAAGAGTCTGAATCACAGCCTCAGACAAACCTTCCTCCCTTAAGATGGAGGTTTCAGCAGCCACGCTGTCAAAGCCAGCATTTGTAAATTGGGGTAACGTAGTGGACCTTGAGAGATCAGATCCGGAAACAGGGGCAGCCTGTACTGATCTACCGCCAGCCTTACGACGTCTGCAAACCAAACCTGTCTTGGCCACCTTGGGGCCACCAGAATTGCTGGCGCAACCCTCTAGAGCCAGCTTGCGCATCACCGTGCCTACCATGGAGAAGGGGGGAAACGGGTACAGAAACCCCAGATCCCTCCAGGCAAGAGACATGGCGTCCACTGCCAGGGCCAGAGGATCCTGAGGCAGAGACACAAACTTTGGGAGCTTGTGATTGTGACGTGAGGCAAAGAGATCCACCTCCGGAAACCCCCACTTGTGACAGAGGCACCGGAATACCTTGTGGTTAAGAGACCATTCCCCTTGGCGAGAGGATCCCCTGCTCAGGGAGTCCGCCTCCATGTTTTCCACTCCCGGAATGTACACTGCTGAGATGCATGGAACATTGCTCTCCGCCCATGCAAGAATCAGAGAGACTTCCCTGAAGGCACTCCTGCTGCGAGTCCTTCCTTGGTGATTGATGTAAGCTACCGCAGTTCGAATGTCTGATCGAACCTGAACCGGTAAGCCCCATAGGTGATGCTCAAGCATGACAGAACCAACCGAATAGCCCTCAGCTCCAAGATATTGATGGGGGTGTGAGCCACCTGAGGACCCCACAGCCCCTTGAACTGATGTGTCTTCCAAAAACCTCCCCAGACCGACAGGCTGGCATCCGTGGTAACCGTCTCCCAACAAGGGGTCAGAAAAGATCTGCCCCTCATCAGATTGCTCGGTTCCAGCCACCACTGAAGGGAGTGCCGAACCCGGGGAGACATCAGGAATGACTGATCCAATGACTGGGGACATCTGTCCCAGGCCAACAATAGATGGAGCTGGAGCGACCTCATGTGGAACTGAGCAAAGGGAACTGCCTCGAAGGAAGCCACCATCAAGCCCACCAGTCTCATCCCTAGCCGGAGAGAAGGACGAGGTTTGGACAGGAGAAGACGTATCAGATCCTGAACCATCTGTACCTTGGACTGAGGTAGGAACACCCTGGTCCGAATGGTATCCAGATTCATGCCCAGAAACAAGATCTACCTTGAGGGGGAGAGAAGAAGACTTGGGATGGTTGATCACCCAGCCGAACCTCTCCAGCGTCGTCCCCACCAACCTGGTGTCCAGCTCCACCTGACAGAGAGGATGCCGTAATGAGGAGGTCGTCCAAATACGGCACAATGCCAATGCCCTAGGCTCTGAGAAGGGCTATTATGCCCGCCAGCACCTTGGTGAACACCCTTGGTGCCGAAGTCAACCCAAAAGGGAGGGCCACAAACAGAAAATGCTGATCTCCCACCACAAACCTGAGAAATCTCTGGTGTGCTAGGAAGATTGGTACATGAAGGTGAGCATCCTTGATGTCTATGGACGTCATGAAATCCCCCTGACGAAGGGAATTGATGGCTGAGCGCAGAGTCTCCATGCGGAACTTCTTGGTTCTGATGAACCTGTTGAGAAGCTTCAGATCCAGAATGGGTCTTATGGATCCATCCTTTTTGGGCACCGTGAAGAGGCTGGAATAATAGCCCCGGCCCTTCTCCGAGAAAGGCACCGGGCATATGACTCCCATGTCCAGAAGATTTTGTACTGCCAACAGGAGCCCCTGCGCAGCCCGGGGAACCGAAGGCACCTGAGATCTGAGGAATCTGTGGAATCTGTGAGGAGGCCGGTACTCGAACTCTAGTTTGTACCCGGAAGAGACCACTTCCAAGATCCATTTGTCTGTGACCTCCCGGGCCCAAACCTGGAAAAAATGTCGCAGCCGTCCCCCCACCCGCAAGGGTGAGGGTGCCCCCTCATTGCTGAGCTGGCTTGGCAGCTGGCTTGAAACCCCAGGCAGGTCCAGGATGAGCACGTCCTCTGCCTCTGTTCCAGGAATCACCTCTGAAGGTAGAGTAGGCAAAACCTCTGCCTGCTCCGGCACCGCGAAAGGAGGGAATAAAGGAGCCTACCCCCCTGAAAGGAGCGACGCTTACGTTGATGTAACTTTCCCCCTTTTGCCACTGAATTCAATTTATCTCCAAACAGCCGCATACCCAGGAAGGGTAGCCCTGTAAGTGATTTCTTAGCCGCAATGTCAGCCGCCCATTGGCGCAACCAGAACAATCGGCGAATAGCCACTAGCAACGCCGAGGTTCTACTACATATGCATATTGTGTCATCCAAGGCGGATAAAATAAAAGACATGAACAATTTGCACCGCTTAAGGGCTGCGAATTCATCACTGGCCGGGTTAAGCTGGGAACCACTCAACAGGTCCCTAACCACAGACTGGTAGCCACAGCCGTGAGTGCAGATGCACAAACAGGCCACAAGGCTGAAACCCCACTAGCGAAGGCATGGCAGGCCATTTGGTCAATGCGCTTGTCCTCACCATCTTTTAGAGTGGTGGCGTCTGGAGAATGTACAACAGAGGTGTTGGACAATCCCAGAACGTGCGCATCGACCTCAGGAGGGGGAAGACCAGCGCTTCACCGCATCCACCGGAAAGGGATACTTCCTATCCCATCCCTGAGGAACACCGGGGAGCCGGCTAGGTCTCTCCCATTCCTTAAGAATCATGCTTTCAAAATGATTCTGATTTGGAAACTCCAAGTGAGACTTAGAAGTCCCAAAGAATTCCCCCTTCAGCGGAGGGGACTCCGCTGGAGGAGAAATATCCAGCACCTCAAATAAATGGTCCAGGACCCTGGGGGTATCAACGGCATCCCCCTGCGCCTGCCCAGTATCAGCATCAAAAAACTACTGATCCTCAGCATCAGATTCAGCAAACAATTCCCCCCCCTCAAGCGGGGAATAATCAGACCAGTCAAGGGAATCATAGTCATCAAAATGCAGAACCAGCGCGGCCGGGGACAGATGTCTTCTCTTAGTTGGGGCCTTTCTGGCCGCAGAGCTAGAAATCAATTTCTCGATGTTGGCCAATCTAGCACACACACCAGGATGCGACTCCCGCCAATGACAGGGTCACTTGGGGTGCGGATAAGGTGGGGTGGGGTAGGAGATGAGGCCGGTGGCACGGACCCAGACGCCTGGGACCCCGACTTCCGCGTTATGGCCTGCTGAGCACATGGTGTGCAAATCAGTACATTATCCCCTGTAAGGGATACCCCACAACCCACACACTGCCTGAATTGCCCCGAAGGGAGCCCAAGCCCGTTATCCTGGGAAGCCTCCATATGGTGATTTTAAGGTAGTCGCATTGACCCGAGGGAATTACGCTGCTTAAGCAAACCGGGAAGGCTCTTTAAGTCCCTAGTGGGAGGATTTATAGGACCCCAAATTTATCTGCAAGGGACCCTAGGTCCGGGAGAACCCCCTTTTTTCAACACTAGATAGGGAGTCCTCCTGAAAGACACAATCGAAGGGACCCATAAGAATGTACAATCATTCACACACCATATCATATGTCGTATACAAAACAATATATGCACATAAATATAATATACATATAAATATAGAATTTTAAACTAAAGGCCTAGGAAGCTACTCCAAGCGCTATAAAAGCGGGGCACAGAGCAATAAGAAAATAAGGAAGGGGGCCCACAGGGCACTCACCACTAAAAAAGGCAATGGCGTCCGGCCAACAGCTCCAGAAGAGAGAGGGAGAAGAAGAAGGGCCAGCACAGATCGCGCTCCGCACCTGGCCCCGCCCTCCCGGCCAGTGGCCAGGAAAAAGCGTCTCCCAGCCAGTGGCCAGGCTCCGCCATGGCACCAATGATCAAGGGGGGCGGGCCGCGGCGAGCGCCCGCCGCCCCCACCGGGCACCTGAAGGGAAGAAGCTCCCCCACCGATAATGGCCGTCACATACGGCAAGCGCCGGATAGCCAGTGATGACTGCCAGTTAAGGAGGGACAGTAAAAACACGCACAACACCCACACACACACAAATACACAATTAAAAGTTATGGGAAGAGAAGCCCCCCCCCTAAAGAGGGGCACAGGGAGACCCGGGAAGGGGGGATTCCACACCACATAGGTGGAAGGAACAGAATAGGGATGGGGCATCCCAAACCGGGATCACCAACCCAGACACCGCCCACCCCTTAGTATGGGGTGTCACGGGGGAGCATGGCTCCCTGTATACACCTACCATTGCCCGGACCCACAGCCTAGGCTGGGAGGCATTATGAGGACTTAAATAAAAAAGGTCTGGGCAGCAATAGAAACAATTGGCCGGGGGTACCTGCAAGGAGGAGATACAGCCATCTTCTGACTTGCTCGCCGTCTGCAGAGACGAAAACTGGATAATGTGTGGGAGGTCCCAGGTATTTATGGACCGGGAGGGGCTTCTTTTTTCCTGTCATCTCTGCAGAAGTTCGCCCTCTACTGGTTATAACCCATATGTCATGAATATTGGAAGTGGGGTGTGTGACATACTTGGAATAGACAAGCATAAGCGCCCATGCTATTAGCCACCCAAAAGGATGAAACTAAGCACAGAGTGTAGCACACAGTCCTGGAGGACTAATGGAAATATGCTTATAGGTAAGACTGAGGTTTTCCCCCAGCGTCCTTCAGGACGGCTTAGCCACAGAAGCCAAGTAATCAGAGTGTCCTAACTCAGGATGGGCAAACTGCTTGCAGCAGCTTTCTTCCAAACTTCTGCTGGTTACCTGCCCACAGGTCCACCTTACAATGCTTCAGGAATGTGTGTGGCGATAAACAGGTGTCTGACTTCCTCCATTCTTTGTTAATCTCAATGTATGTTAAAACAGACTCCTCGAAACGTTGGATAAAAGGACTGTTTCTTTGCCATCACATGGACTTTGCTTTCAGCCTTATGTATGTTATGGAACATTTTCTGGCTAAATACAAGCATTTTCTTTACTTTATTGGAGTTTATTTATTCAGGAGACAGGCGGGTACTTCGACAAGGCATTACTTCAACCGACCGCAACTGTACCACACTTCTGACAGTGACCTGGTCTCGGAAAATCTATCCTCTGACAGCGAACCACATCCCAGGGGCCCAAAAAGGAGTACCAGAAGCAAGAATCTGGAACCCCATTTTCGGGCACCCACCGGACCAAACGACCCAGGAGGGGCGGGAAGAAGCGACGACAACGGGTCTATGACCCTGCGATCAGCCAGCAGGAGACCCCAGTCATGAATCTCTCCTCCAGGCCACTGACCATGGATGAGGTAAGCCTGCTAAGCAGGGGACTTTCATTTTGCCCTACGTCTTCCTTTGACATATTTAAGTTTGATATAGAAATGTTTAAAATTGGAAAGAACGCTCAAACTTAAACAATTCTTATCTAATCCTACTGATACCCGAACCAGTACTCGGATGGGCCCTACTGGTCTGAAACTTAAGAGCCAATTTATACCGCCCGGCCACTTTGGCCCAATTGAAAGCTACATTAAAACTGTGCGGGCAGAGACCATACACACCATGCAGACTAAGAAATACCATCCAAATCTAAGCAGAGGTGAACTTACTGCATTATCCACTTTGAGACAAGATAACACCATTATCATCAAGCACGCCGACAAGGGCGGGGCTATAGTAGTGATGGACTATGCACTGTACCGTGCTAGCATCCTAGAGATGCTCATGGACCCCGTGAGTTATGAGAAGATCCATAACAACCCTGTGTGGGGGATTAAAAATGCTGTACAGCAGTACGTATCTCTTAGAGTCACCAATGGGTGGCTGAGCGAAAACACGGCTAAGTATATCAAAATTGAGTACCCTATCACACCAGTGATCTACGGCCTACCCAAGGTCCATAAGGGGTGTAACCCACTTAAATTTCGACCTATAGTAGCAGGCACAGACTCTGCCACTCAACCATTGGCACAATGGTTGGACTACTATCTACTGCAGGATGACCTTTTGGCCACCATGGACATTTCCTCCCTATATACAAATATACCCAATGATCAGGGAGTGAAGGCCGTGAAATACTTCCTTGCATGGGAGCCCCCAGAAATATCATCCGAGTACCTTACTAAAGGACTTGAAATAGTGCTTCAAAACAACTACTTCAGATTCGAAAACTTATTTTATAAGCAAATCCTCGGCACAGCTATGGAGAGCACCATAGCTCCGGCCTTTTTCGTGGGCTTTCTAGAAGAAAGATACATCTACCTCTCATCACTATACACCGAGCACGTAAGATACTGGGGCCGCTATATAGATGACGTGGTCACCGTCTGGCATGGGGACAGACAAGACTTTGACAGGTTTATGGAACACATCAACTTAATCTTCCCTACTATCACATTCAACCCAGAGGTCTCTGCTACACAAGTGGTCTTCTTGGATGTGGCCATCTACAAAGATTCTGATGGTCTTAGTACCATTGGCCTTTATACTAAACCTACTGATAGGAACACTTTACTGTAATACGACAGTGCACATCCCATGCCACTGGTAAACAGCCTCCCGATTTCTCAATTCCTAAGGGTACTTAGGATTAATTCCAACCCAGCAACACGTACACGTCAACTGGAAAAAAAGTTTGACAAATTCCTCGTCCGAGCGTATCCCAAACCCATACTTACCCAAGCCCGGAAACAGGCAGAAGAGATCTGGGACGGCGACCGACGGAAAGAAAAACAAAAAGAGGAGCAGGTTTCATTCATGCTCACATTTAATCAAGCGGCCCCCACCATTGAGCACATCACAAGGAAACATACATGTACACTGGTCTCGGATATTACAATGTGTCCAGGGGTGAGAAGACCACTACTTAAGGTCTATCAGCCAAATAAGAACTTGAGGGATTCACTGGTTACAGCTGACCCGGTGGAGAAGTATTCTAAAAAGACCTTTGCCACTTACCACCCGCACAGGCTGTTTCAGGTGCAACAATTGCAACGTATGCAATTCCCTTATTCTTGGCCCAGAGTTCACCCATCCCCATACCGGACGCCGATTTAAAATCCGTGGCGTGTTCTCCTGTCTCACTGACTTTTGCATGTATCTACTTAAATGCCCCTGTGGCCTCCTGTACGTTGGAAAGACTATCGGCCCCTTTAGGAAGAGGTTTCAGCAGCACCGTAGTGACGTGCGCACCAGCATCAATAAACATAACGGTGGAGCCCTGGATTATGATAAACCCGTCGCTGTGCATTTCGTGAAACACAATCACCAGACCCACAAATTACGTGGTATGGTGATAGAACATGTAGAGAGACCACGCCGGGGGGGGGGGGGGGGGTGACCGCCATCTCCGGTTACTCCAGAGACTTGCTGGATTCACACACTTGACACCGTTCAACCCAGGGGCCTAAATACATCCTTTGGTTTCACGTGTTATCTACCACGACACTGATATCCTGTGCAACAGAAAAGTCTCATATTTCTAACCTTGTCCCTCTTTTGAAACTTTGTTCTGTTAGGTCTTAGTTCTTCACTACCAATTGTCCCCTCCTTTGTTTCTTATTCTGTTTTGTTTGATTCGGCTTTTAGTGTTTTTTGAATTGTTGTCCCTCTTGCTCTACGTCCCCTTTCTCAACATACATCCCCATTCTCTTACCACCCTCCCCATTACCTTCTGACATTTTTCTTATCCCTCTTTTGAATCTGTCTGCACTTTCCTGAATATTGTCCCCCTCTCTCTCCCTTCTCCTCTTTCTGTCCCCCCTCCTTTTCTTTTCCTCTCCCTTCACCTTTCTTATCTTGCCCCCCAGCCCCATCTCTTCTTCTCATTACCTTGCCTTTGGTATCCCCCTTTCCGGTCCCTCTTGTTAGTTGGGTCCTCCTTTCTGTCCCTACTCCTTCATCTACCCTCTCCTTATCAGCTCAACTCCCTCTTTTTTCCCCCCTAGTACTTTGCCTTTGCTCTCCCACCCCGCTCTATCCCCTGTCCCTTTTTTCTACTGTCCCCCTTTTCCCATATGTCCCCCTCGGTTTCCCCTCCCTTCAGCACTTCATTCCCCTGCCTGCTCATATATGTCCCATGACCTTCTCCCTCTTATCCTTTCTCCCCCCTCCCCTCCCCTCTTTGATCTAGTATGTGGTCCCTCTTACTCCTCTCAATGGTCCGCTATCCCCCTCCTTCATACTGTGTGTTCCAACTTGTTTGATTCAATAATGATTCCCCAGCACATACGTTGAGCCATCAGGCTCACACCACCACCTGAGAGCGATGGCAGACCCGTGGGGTGCCCCCCCAGAACACCGCAGCTCCTCTATTCGGAGCCTGCGGTGTCTGGATGTACACCGTCTGTCCCACGGGCTGATGACCGAGGCGGTGTCCGTGCTCCAATAAGAGCGCGGCTGCCGTCTCGTCATCAGTTACCGGGTAGATTTTAATGCTTGGCTGCCAGCGTTCTACAGTCCCCCGACAGACGGGGATACCGCCGCCCGCTGTCATAGGTCGGCGGTGACGGGGCTCCCTGGATCTGGAGCCCCGAAGGGTGCAGGTGAGTAATCACTGTCTCATTTTGTTGTTTTAATGATTTATAATTATTCTTGTATAAACATGAACATGTCTAACATCCCGCTGACGTCACTATGACGTCAGGCGGGAATCTTTTTGAATTCTTGCACTGTGTATATATTTGGTTGGGATATCAGGGGCACGGTTTGGCAGTCTTCCTTGATAAAGGGGGCTCCCGATCCCCGAAACATTGGATAAAAGGACTGTTTCTTTGCCATCACGTGGACTTTGCTTTCAGCCTTATGTATGTTATGGAACATTTTCTGGCTAAATACAAGCATTTTCTTTACTTTATTGGAGTGCCGGCCTTGTTCATTTATCTGGATTTATAGCGGCGCCATCGCGGTCCGGGCACCCGCATATTATGGAATTGTAAGAGTGCACCAGCAACATTGGACTTTCCTAATGTATGTTAAAAGGAGGCTCCTAGCATCTAACAACTCCAGGGACATAAAGTCCTGCTGCTGCTGGGAACGCTCAGTGGCAGGTAAAACCATTTCCCAAGTCCTGTGAAATTTGGAGGCAATCTTTCATAGATAAAATAGGTCTGGTCTAAGGAGGAGCTTGTCTGGAAAGATCCTAAGATAAGGTCCTTTATGGAATGGGGTTGCAGATCACTAACCCGCCTAGCTGATGTAATGGTAATGTAAGGTTGCTTCCCTGATTGGCTCAAAGGAAGAAAAGTTAAACCCTGTAAAACTAGTGTCAAATCCCAAGTGGGAAACATTTTAATCTGAACAGGACGTCAACCCACATTTCCAGAACAAGCCCAACACAGTCTGTAGCTATCAAGGGTTTAAAAATAAATTCATCTGTGTCCCAGGCCCTCTTAAAAAGGGTACCGGCACATTTTTCCATGGGGTCCTTTAACCCTTTAAGTGCCAGCCCTTCTAGAATTTTTGTCACCCTTTGTTGCCAGACCACGTTTCACTATTTTGCGCTACATATGTTCAACCTTGATTTTTGAAGGGATTTCCAGGGATTTTCCAGGAAAATTATATATTGGTTTTCTTTCAGCAGAGTCTGAGCTTCAACATGAAATGTCTTGTTTTGCCTTTTTTAGTGTATTCTCAATACTTTTGGGTGAAAGAAGTGTTTTTTGGTAATAAAAAAATGTACGTTTGGCAATAAAATCTTATTGCATGTGAAACCCTGATTTCTCCCGGTCACAGCGGTACCACATATGTATAGGTAGACACCCTTACCTGCCCAGGAGACTCCCCCCCCCCCCAAACTGAAAAAGAGCTTTTGGAGATTTTCAGATAAAATACAACTATGATATGAGCTATGCGCACCTTGCAGTTTTTCCAGAAAAACAACCCTTTACATTTGAAATACGCCCCACAAACTATATATTCTTTGGAAGTACACACCTCAAGCTTTCTAGGCGTACCAGGCTTGTTTATGTGGGTGTAGTTTTGTGGAAGTAATCCCTCAATCAATTCTTTGGTTGCACAGAGTTTCCCTAAAAATTAATAAAAAAGAAGAATCAAAGCCACATTTTCCTAAAAAAAAAACTATATGCAAACATGAAAAAACAAGTAAAATCTGAAAAAGCAACATCCCCTGAACAGAACGGTACCCAACATGCATAGCTACTGTCAAGTGAAGAGTTGGCAAACACCCCAAAGTAAAGCATGCGCATAGTGGTAATTTTACTTGAAAATTTCAGCTCTGCAGACAAAGTGCGCACCTTGCGCTATTGCTACCAAAACAACCCTTTACATTTGAAATACCCCCATAAACCATATATTGCCTGAAAGTACACATGTTAAGCTTTCTAAGTGTACCCAGCTTGTTGTAGTGGGCCCATCTTTCTGGAAGTAATCCCTTGAAGAATTCTTAGGTTGCACAAGGTTTCCCTAAAAAGTTATAAAAAAGCAGAATAAAAAAAACATGTTTTCCTAAAATATCAATATGCAAACAAGAAAAAACAATCACAAGGTCCCCCAAGCAGAACAATACCCAACATGCATAGGTACTATTAACCCTTTTAATTGCCAGCCTACTTGAAGTTTTGTCACCCTCTGTTAACAGGTCATTTTTCCCCATTTTGCGCCATGTTTAAACGTGAAAAAAATAAAAATAAAATAACACAAATGGACCCGCCAGAAAAGACCCTAAACAGGTCACCACCAATAAAGGCGGCCGCACAACCAATTTTTATATAAAAAATGTATATGAAATGTTTAATGATCACATGCAATATTTACAATACATAACATTAAGACAGTATAAAACCAATTAAAACCACAATGAGGTTGACCGAGGTAAGTGGGACTAATCAATTACAATCTGAGATGTATGGCAAACGTTGCTATATTACACACTGCCCTAGAGATATACTGAAAAATCTCTTAAAACACCTCTACACCATATGTTGCAAGGTACTAAAACATTGAAATTGTGCTATCCAAAAAAAGTTCACGACCTTAATAAAGAAAAAAACATTTTGTATATGTTTACAATGTTCATTTACTTGAAAACCAGTACTGTGAGTACCAATTAAGCCCTAATCCACCAACAAGTGAGCCTATATTAAAGTGCTAAGTGACTTTGACTCTCGAAAAAGATGGCCACATACGGACCACACTATATAGGAAGACAACTGCTACTAACAGTCTGTTGCATTTCACTAGTGCTCATCCTAAAAGTTTGAAAAAGGGTATACCTATTGGCCAATTTCTCAGGTTGAGAAGAAATTGCTCAGAAGAAAGTGATTATAGAAGAGAGGCCAATCAATTGACACAGCGCTTTAAACGGCGGGGTTATCCAAAAGGTATTTTAAATAATGCCAAACAAAGAGCAGGGAACACCACCAGAGACAACCTATTGCAATATCGACAGCGTAAACATTGTGATGAGGTGAGGTTTTCTTCTGAATATAATAATGATTGGCACACCCTTAAATTAATCTTTAGTAAACACTGGCCTGTCCTTAAAACGGACCCATACTTAGCGAGGTGGGTAAGAAAAGGACCTTTGATGGCCCCTCGTAGGGCACCCAACCTCCGAGATCGGCTATGCAAAAGCCATTATACTCGTCCACGTACATGGTTGGCGAATGCAAATTGTGGCTCATGTAGACCTTGTGGCAAATGTAGCATTTGCCAATATGTTGAAACTTGTAATAGCTTCAGTGGATTAAATTCTTCTAGGACATATCGCATTCAACACATGAATTGCAGAACTGAAGGGATAGTCTACTTGATGCAATGTACCTGCCCAAAGCAATACATAGGCGAGACGAAGAATGCAGCAAACACAAGGACATGCATCAAATATAAAATTGCCCAAGAGAGATAAGGGATCTGGGAAGACCTTAACTCCAGTGGCCGCTCATTTTTTAACACACCATAATTGCAATATGGAGGGGACGCAGATTATTTTCATTGAAAAGGTAAGTTTGGGAGGGAGAGGAGGTAATCTTAAAAGACGTTTGGAACAAAAGGAGTTGGGATGGATCTATAATTTAAATACAAAGCACCCTATGGGATCAATGAGGAATTCACTTTTACTTCCTTTTTAGGACGGGCGGGTTAATTATGGGGCAGTTTGGGCACACTACCATTGGGTATTAAACTAGTCAAGAATATTTTGGGCTTGTTCCGTCAATTGATGTGTTTGGGCTGTGACTAATTTATATTCACTTGTGGTTTTTGTTCTGTTTTGTTTTCTATTTATAGTTACGTATCACTTTCATTTGATGTTGATCCACCCTCTCTGGATGTCTGATACATCGTAACCCGGTTAGGAGGATTGAAGAACTAGGAACAGCATCCTCATGCCATCTTATATCCCATACTTACCTTTTGTCCCCATTCCTCTACCAGTCATTGGATGCTGGATTATTTGTTTACATTATTTACTTTGTGTCTCTTTTTTAACCTACTACTTGTTGGGAGGTGAACTAACGATTCACAATGTGTACATGGATATCAGTATGATGTTAACAGTTCGCTTAAGAAGTCCATGAATGTTATGTGTGAATGTATCCCCCTCTAGCAGCACCGCAGTAGAAAGATAAAATGACATTTTGGGATAAACTCAGTTCTCATATTTGATGTGATTATGAACTTATTCTTATATAGAGATAGAATGCCTTCTGTAATTGAAATTGTACCTTTTGGTTTGTTTCTTTGGGCATATGTTTATACCTATTAGCCCATAAAAAAACAATTGCTTGCTCCTTCTAATTCTTACTTTGTAGATATTCACATTAGTATATATAGATACTCTTCAATATAGAATAGTTATGTGTTTCTTTATGATTAGGTCTGTATTTGTGTCAATATCTTTTGTATATATCCCATCCGCGCTGGAGTATCATCCCCCCTCCCCTTGTTGGTCCTGCAGCTCCTCTCTACTGACGGCAGCGGGCTGGGAGGCTGGCGGGGCAAGCGCATATCAGGCTGGAGCAGACGTCTGGGCGCCTCCCACTGCAGGGGAGAACGCTCAGATATGAGGCGAAGGGCGCATGCGCGCGCCGCGGGTCAACTTCGGAGTGCTTGCGCTTCATGATTGGTGAGGGGCCGCCGGCGGGCGCATCACCCCTGCACGCTCCCGGAAGGGAGTGCGGATGGGGCGTGTCATGGCGCTGGGTCTCGCTCTGCGATCATACAGCGCACGCATTGTTTGAGGGTATAAAAACACCATTGGGGCTCCACAAAATTCCATCCTGATGAAGTGGGACGTTCTGTGCCCACGCAACGCGTCAATGTGATTTTGGTTGCCTTCGAGGGGGACTCCAGGAATATGGTGATATAATATTTTATTTATCAATGTCCTGCCCATAGTTTTTCTCATATTATACAGCTATTAAGCCTCACCCATTGCAGCTTATTTAGCATTGGTCACTTTATAGATTGTTACTTTTTAAAAAAACTTTTTTTTTTTTTTTTTGTAGCACTTAGCACTTTAATATAGGCTCACTTGTTGGTGGATTAGGGCTTAATTGGTACTCACGGTTTTCAAGTAAATGAATATTGTAAACATATACAAAATGTTTTTTTCTTTATTATTAAGGTCATGAACTTTTTTTGGATAGCACAATTTCAATGTTTTAGTACTTTGCAACATATGGTGTAGAGGTGTTTTAAGAGATTTTTCAGTATATCACTAGGGCAGTGTGCAATATTGCAACGTTTGTCATACATCTCAGATTGCAATTGATTTAGTCCCACTTTCCACGGTCAACCTCATTGTGGTTTTAATTGGTTTTATATTGTCTTAATGTTATGTATTGTAAATATTGCATGTGATCATTAAACATTTCATATACATTTTTTATATAAAAATTGGTTGTGCGGCCTTCTTTATTGGTGGTGACCTGTTTAGGGTCTTTTCTGGCGGGCCCATTTGTGTTGTTTAAAGTGGACCAACACCCTCCCGTGATCGGCCCGGGAATCTAAAGGATTCCCGGACCGATCAGCCCCGCGACTGCGGGGCACCCCGAAACTGAAAAGAGCACTTTATAACTTTTACAAATAAAATACAACTATTATCCACACTATAAACATAAAGGGTTGATTTAAAAAAAAAAAAAGGATATAGGGTCCCCCCTCCTGGGGGGGGGGGTTGCATTTTTTGGGGAATTTTAAGGGTTAAAAACCCTTAAAAATCCAAAAATAAAAATGACATGGGTTCCCCCTTACCCAACATAACCAGCCCGGGACCAGCTATGGGGGCTTGTAGAACAGGGTGCAGGGGCCAGCTTTGGGGAGGCAGGAAATTGGGGTGCCGGTGGTTAATGGCAAGTCACCGGCTAGCCGCAGGTGACTTGCCAGCCCCCAGACTCGTAAACTGGTATAGGGATCTCATGGATCTCTTACCAGTTCACAAGGGGTTAAATGTAAAAATAAATACACACATAAGAAAAAAAAATGACTTTTTCTTTACTTACAGCTGCCGGGTGCTCCATGGAGGGAGCCGGGGGGGGGGGCGAGGGATCACAGCCCTCTTCCCTCTCCGCGCTCTCTCCTCGCAGCACCTGGCATGACTGAAGGTGAGGGTGAAGGTGAGAGAAGCCGGCTGTCAAATGACGTCACTATGACGTCACCTGGCCCCGTGCAGGGCTAACAGCTAACACGAAGTGAGGGAGAGGGTGATTCCTCGCCCTCTCCTTACCACAGAAGAGCCCCGGGGAGCGATCGGAGCCCCCCCCCCCCCCCCCCCGGTGAAGAGGAGACCCCGCGGGAGAGGGATCGCGGCCGCAGGTGAGTAAATGTAATTTTTTTTTTTTTACAGTAAATTGTGGCAGCGGCCGAAGGGGCGCCGTTTCAGGCGCCCTCCTGAAGTGAGAAGAGCCCCGGGGGGGGGGGGGGGATATCGGATGCCCCCCGGGTGAAGAGAAGACCCGGACCAATCCAACGAGGGGTCAGGTGAGTTTTTAACTTTTGTACTTTTTTTTTTCTTTTTTTTTTTCTGTGGTGGTTTAAAGTCAGCTACACGAAACTCGCGTAGCTGGCACTAAAAGGGTTAAAGTTGGGAGTGGCTAAATCCTGCAGACAATGAGCACAAGGCTGGTTGGTCCAATTGTTTGGGAGGGACATCTGACAATTAGGACAAGATCCGAGGATTGCTTTATCCTTAGATTCTTTAAGGGTTTTTGATTTCTTAAGCTCTCTGGTCCCCTTGGGTTCCCTGGGCTCTTTAGGCTTGGTCCCATTGTTTGGTTGCTTCTTTGGACTTGGCATGTTTCTCCTTATCCTTGCTTTCCTTAGCCTAAAAGAAAGGAGAAGGGACCATAGACAAAACCTTAAACCAACATCAGTATGCATAGCGGGATGAAGACAAAAGGGTGACCTGGATGTGAAAGTGGATGCCCCCCCAACACCCCCCCCCGCATCTGAATTTGGAGGGGAGTAAAGACACTTCCTGCACCGCCCATGGAGACACCTGCTGCTGCCAATGCCACTGTCTTTGCCGCCACCCAGTCCCTGTTTATGAAGGACCTGTCACTCACTTGTGCTGCCAGATTGCCCCCACAAGCCCCAGAAGAATCACCAGCGCGTCTCCTTCCTAAGATGATGACGCCCAGAAATGATGTCACATGCAGACGTCACACCACAGAAGCTGAGCAGGACAACAGAAAGGTCCCAGAGAGGGAAGGCCTTAGGATTCACTAGTCTCCCTCTGGACAGAGACAAAAAAAAAAAAAAGCTTACGGTCTAAAAGCTCCTGTCTAAGCTTACGGTCTAAGCTCCTGTCTAAGCTTACGGTCTAAAAACTGAAAGTTCTGCCACCTGAACCTTTAAAAAGGTACTAATGGCTAAGCCCATTTCTGCCCCCTCATGTGAAAACTGATGCAAGGCCTGAACGAATCAGGCTAGGAACAGAACAAAATGAAGAAAACTTCCTCAAGACCTTACCTTAGATCTTGTGGGTAACCATCTTCTTGCTCTAGAGAAGAGCCTTAATGACCTGAATGGAAAGACCTTTACTCCTTAGCAGGCACCATTCAGGATCCATGCTGAATCCGAGGGTGGAACATTGGACCATGATGCAGCAAATCTGGGGTTGGAGGAAGAGTTAACGGAGGCCCTACTGACATCTGCTTTAGCAGGGAGAACCACAGTCTACTGTGACACCAGGGAGCAATCAGGATCACCCTTGCCTGGTCTAACCTGATATTCCTTATGACAAGAGAGTGAATCTGTAATGGGAGAAAGGCATAACACTTGAATGCCCCCAATTATGACCAAGGGAGTCCTCCGCCAGAGCACTCTGGCTCCTGTGAGAAGAGGAATTCTTTCCTGTGGTGAAGAGATCCACCTTGGGGGAGCCCCAGAGGTCTACTAGATGCCCGAAGACCCTCTGTTTTAGCTCCCACTCTGCCTGTCTGAGCTGAACTTGACTAAGGAGGTCTGCCAGAACATTTAGTTATCCCTCGCTGTGGATTGCTCTCAATGAAGTTACTGATCTTTCCATAGTCTCGGAGAGAGACATTAACTTGCTCGATCTTGTGCCCCCCTGATGGTTGAGATAAGACACTACTGTTGCATTGTCCAAGACTATAAGAACATCTTGATTCCTTTTTAGGTGTTCAAAATGGTTTACAGCTAACAAAACTGCCTTTAGCTCCTTCGGGTCATGGTGCCGAGCTAGGTTTCCTTGAACCTGACTGGTAGTGAAGGGTATGGGCCCCCCCAACCCTGTGCACTTGTGTCCGTCGTGGTATGGATCGGATTCACCTGGTGCCCGGGTTTACCTTGGATAGATTTTCCAGATCCGAACACCACAGAAGGGACTAATGAACCTTATCTGGGTGTGTAACCAGAGAGTCCAAAGTTCTTGCGCAAAATGTCTAGAGGGCTCTTGAATGTAGCTGGGCCCAAATGACCACTGGGCGGGCTGAAGACATAAGCCCTAGCAGCACCAGAATCTGACTTTAGGGAGATCCTGGGATGTTCCTGAATATAAGAGGACAGGGAGACAATCCTTGTTTCTTTCTAGGAAGCCGACGTTCTGATACCCTAGGTAAACCCTAGAAGTCTGAGGAGACAGACTCGACTTCTCCATGTTTATGATCCAACGCAGATCTAAAAGAAGGGACAATGTTATCCTCACATTGTTCTCCAAAATTTCCCTGGACGGAGCAAAGAGAAGGAAATCATCCAGGTATGCCATGATGCTTATCTGAATTAATCTCAGATATGTCATTGCCTCTGCAAGAATCTTGGTAAAGATCCGAGGTGCGGATGAAAGACCAAAGGGCATCACTCTGAACTGCCAATGATTACTCCATCTAACATTATCGCAAATCTCAGAAACCTTCTGTGAGCTGGAAAACGCGTGACATGCAGATATGAATCCTGAAGACCTATAGAGGCCATCCAGACACCCTGAAACAGGATATACTTGATGGTAAAAATAGTTTCCAAATTACGCATAATACCCAGTGTTGAAAAGCAGTAATACAAGAAGCCGGGAGGCAAAGACCATGTCACTTAAACACAGCCCCACTATGAGCTCTCTCAAAGTAATCACCATAACAAGCCAAAAGAGGATAACAGAACAAGAGTGGAATGAAGCAACCCGTGCTGGATACCCATAAAATCAATTCTACAGGTGAGTAATCACAGAATTGTATTTTTCTGGGTATCCAGCACGGGTCGCTTCATCTTCAATTCTTCACTATTGGGACATCCAAAAGCAGTGTCCAAGAAGAAGGGTGAGATCCCAAATGAGCAACAGTACGTAGTTCATGCCACTACCACCTAAAGCACCTTGCGACCAAAAAACAGCATCAGCTGAGGCCCTAACGTCAACTTTGTAAAACTTAGAAAAAGTATGAACTGAAGACCAAGTAGTGGCCTTACAAACCTGTCCAACAGAAGCCTGGTGCTGAAAAGCCCAATAGGCACCAAAAGCTCTAGTGGAGTGAGCTGTAACAAAAAGGGGGTTCCTTCCCCTTGGCAGAGTACGCTTGCACCACCGCCTGTCTAATCCACTTGGCGATAGTGGATTTGGCTGGGGGCAAGCCCTTCCTAGGTCCGTCAGGGAGAACAAACAGAGTGTCCGACTTCCGAAATGACTCCGTGGCAACCAAATAGTACTTAAGCACCCTGACCACATCCAGAGAATGAAGATTCCGTTCCTTAGAATTAAAAGGGGCAGGACACAAGGAAGGCTCTAAGACAATGTCACCAAGATGAAAGGCAGAGACGACTTTGGGCAAGAATTCCGGTTTGAGACGGAACACCACCTTATCCTGATGCCGCTCAAAATAAGGAGGTTTCATAGAAAGCGCCGCCAACTCAGAGACACGACACACCGAGGTGATAGCTACCTTCAGAGTCAGAATGGACAGAGCCGCATCGCACAAGGGGGGACCCTGGAGCGCAGAAAGCACCAAGTTCAAAACCCACACCGGTAGCAAAGGCTTACGCGTTGGACGTACATGAGTAACTCCTTGGAAAAAAGTCTTGATAAGCCTATGATTGGCGAGGAATCTCTGGAAAAAGATCGCCAAGGCCAAAACCTGTCCTTTGAGGGTACTCCGTTGTAGACCCGACTCCAAACCATGTTGTAGAAATTCCAAAATCCTGGAAAGGGAAAAAGTGCGACAAGGAAAAGACTTAGACTCACACCAGGCAATGTAAGCGTGCCAGACCCTGTAATAAATCATAGAAGAGGATTTCTTCCGAGCCTGAATCATGGTACTGACGACCGAGGCCAGCAGCCCCTTATCCATCAAGATGGAGGTTTCAGCAGCCAAGCCGTCAAAGCCAGCGTTTGTAAATTGGGATGGCGCAGCTGTCCCTGAGTCGGGCATGACGAAGTGATCCACCGCCATCTGGACGATGTCCGCGAACCAGACTCTTCTCGGCCAGCGGGGAGCCACCAGGATGGTCGGTACCCCTTCCCGGGCTATCTTGCGCAGCATATGACCCAGAAGAGGAAAAGGAGGAAATGCATAAAGGAGACGAAACTTTGTCCAAGGAATTGATAAGGCGTCCAGGGCGAAAGGCCAGAGGATCTCTTGACAGAGAGACGAATCTTGGAAGCTTGTGATTGTGACGGGACGCAAACAGGTCCACGTCCGGCTGACCCCAGCGGCGACACAGGGCGTGAAAGATCTTGTTGCTGAGAGACCAATCCCCCAGACGAGACGTCCCCCTGTTTAGGGAGTCCGCCTCCTGGTTCTCCACCCCTGGAATGTAAACCGCCAAGATGCAGGGAACATTCTCCTCTGCCAAAGACAAGATTAGGGACACTTCCTTGAGGGCTCGTTTGCTCCGAGTCCCGCCCTGATGATTGATGTAGGCGACCGCCGTCTGATTGTCCGAGCGGACCTGGAACGCACGACCCCGTAACTGAGCGAGGACCAACCTGATCGCTCCCAGCTCCAGAAGATTGATGGGCACATGGGCCTCCTGAGGGCCCCACTGGCCCTGGAACTTCAGAGATTGCCAGAACCCTTCCCAACCGGTCAGACTGGTGTCCGTGGTGACAATCTCCCAGCACGGAGGCAGAAAGGACCTGCCCACTAGAAGGTTGCTCGAGTCTAACCACCACGAGAGGGACTGTCTGGCCAGAGGGGACAGAGTAAATTCCTGCTCCAGGGACTCCTGTGTCCGATCCCAAACGGACCAAAGATTCAACTGAAGAGATCTCATGTGGAACTTGGCAAAGGGTACAGCCTCTAAGCAAGACGCCACGAGACCCACCAACTGCATCCCCAGGCGGATGGAGGGGTGGGAGCATGAAAGCAAGGTCCGTGCCTGCACCTGGAGACCCTCCACCTTCTGCTGAGGGAGAAACACCTTGACCTGAGAGGTGTCCAAGGTCATGCCCAGGAAGGACCTCATCAAGGACGACGGGATTGAAGATTTGGGGTAATTTGGGGTAAATCACCCAGCCGAAAGCTTCGAGAGTGGACAATACCTTCTGAGTATCGCTCTCGGCCTGTTGAAGAGATTGAGCAGCAATCAACAAGTCGTCCAGGTAAGGAAGAATGCGAATGCCCTGGCTCCTCAAGAGGGCCATGACACCCGCCAACACCTTGGTGAACACCCGAGGGGCCGAAGAGATACCGAACGGTAAGGCTACAAACTGGTAGTGTTGATCCTCCAAGGCAAACCTCAGGAACTACTGATGTCCCCAGAGGATAGGAACGTGTAGATAGGCATCCTTGATGTTCACCGTGGTCATGAAGTTGCCGGGCCAAAGGGAGCTCACCGCCGACCGTAATGTTTCCATGCGGAAGTGCTTGAACCTGACAAATCTGTTAAGACCCTTCAGGTCCAGGATGGGTCTCGGAGAACCGTCCTTCTTGAGCACCGTGAATAGATTGGAATAGAACCCCCGACCCCGTACCTGAAGAGGCACAGGACAAATCACTCCGGACGACAGAAGTCGTTGGACAGCCAACCTCAGACCCTGCGCCGTCAAGGGGTTTTGGGAGATCCGGGACCGAAGAAATCTCGGGGGCGGCCAAGCTGCCAGCTCTGTCTTGTAGCCGGAGGACACCACCTCCTGAATCCACCGGTCTGAGATGTGTTGTCTCCAGACGTGAGCAAAGAGCAGAAGCCGTCCCCCCACCCGGATGGGTGAGGGCGCCTCCTCATGCCTGAGGGGCCTTGGCGGGGGGCTTGGGCCCCCAGGAGAGACTGGGACGACCGCGGGATCTACCTCGTCCCCAGGAGTTCCTGCGACCACCTGGGAGGGAAGAGCCGCGTCCCCCACAGAAGGGGCGAAAGGAGGAAGAAGAACCCCGAAAGGGCCGCGATTGCTTCCGGTGCTGAGGGAGCCGGCCATCCTTGGCCAAGAGATCAAAGCACTCCCCAAAGAGCCGGAGTCCCGAGAAGGGAAGCCTGGTGAGGGACTTCTTGGCGTCAGCCGCCCACTGCCGCAGCCAGATAGACCGACGTAAGGCAACCAGCAGGGCCGAGGCCCTACCGCCAAGACGGACAGCATCGTCCATGGCTGAGAGTACAAAGGCAAAGTCAGTGCAAACCAAAAGTTCCTTATATTCGTCGGCTCGCTTGCGGGAACGGGCGGCCTCCACAAGGCGCTTAACTTTTTTTTTATTGCAATGGCGACAATAGCGTCACAGACTGGGCGCAGACCAGTCCCCACAAAAATACAATTCTGTGAAATACTCACCTGTAGAATTTATATTATTTGTATACAGTACGTCCTGCTCCAGATATAATACTTACACGTGGGTTATCCTCCGCCAGATGGCGCTGCACTGCAGAGACATGGAAAAACAGGCTCCTCCCGGACCCTCAAATACCCAGCCACCTCCCACAAATCCCCAGCATTGAAAAGCAGTGAACAAGAAGCCGGGGGAATTTAAAACCACCCAGAACAACTGGTAATGATAACAAGATAACAATCACCATACAGGGGATCCAGAAAAATGCAAAACCAGGGTAGGGTGGAGAAGGGCGTACTGTATACAAATAATATCAATTCTACAGGTGAGTATTTCACAGAATTGTATTATTCTTAGTATACAGTACGTCCTGCTCCAGATATAATACTTACACTTGGGACATCCAAAAGCAGTGTCCATAAAGTAGGGTGGGATCCCCAACAAAGCACGACAACAGCAGACAGTTTTAAAGCACTGTCACCTGCAAAACCATACGGCCAAGACAGCATGAGCTGAGGCCCAAACATCAACATTGTAAAAACCTTGCAAAGGGTATGAGCTTAAGGCCAACGTTAGTGGCCTAACCAACCAGTTCAACAGCAAAACAGGTGCTGAAAAGCCCAAGAGGCATCAAGCACGCGTAGAAAAGGAATAAAGGCAACAAGGGAGATTCTTCCCCTTGCCTGAATAGGCCTGAGTAACAGCCTGACAATCCAATCGCTAATAAATTTGGCAGAAGCCAAAGGCCAAAACAAGGTACCAGGAGTAACATCCATTAAAGTGGACCAACACCCACGGGTGATCTATAAGATTCCCGGGCCGATCACCTCCCTCCCCGCGGGACATCCGAGATCGGGATGTCCCGCGGGGTGAAACCCCCCAAACTCCTCACCTTATCCTCCCTCGCGCCCCTCTAGGCGTGCGCGCGCCCGCCGTCTGCGAATGGCCGGCGCGGGCGCGTCAAGAGGGACGCGCGGGAGGCGGCGGCGGAGGAGCCGCTTCTCCGCGGCTTGTCCGTCGGCGCTGGGAGCGGGGAGAGGTGAGTTTTTCGGGGGGGTTTCACACAGCGGGGCACCCCGATCGGGGGTGCCCCACCGAAGTGGACCAAGACCCAGGATAGTCAAAATCCTAATAATGTAATGGCCACAAACCCCAGGGAACCTCAGTTCCCCTAAAGGACACAGTGACTCCTAAGGAAAAAACTGCCAACACCTGTATAAGGAATGCAGAACCACTTACTCAGCGTCGCTAGGAAGGGGGATAGCCGTGGAAAACAATATCTTGAATAATTGAACCTAAGACACCTTCAGATGTAGAGAATCCGGCTTCAGGCGGAACTCCACCTTATCCTGGTGTATCTCAAGGACTGAGGGCTAGGTAGACCGAACCGCCCGCTAACACACGCCTGACCAAAGTAACAGTCACCAAAAGGACAACCTTGAGGGTAAGGACATCCAGACAGCGTCCTGAATAGGACCAAGGGACAATCCTGCAAGCAGACGGAATGAATTCAATTTCAATCCCAACAGGGACCATAGGAGTACATGGAGGACGCACGTGAGCACTCCCTGAAGGAAGTCTTAACCAAGGAAGACTGAACCAGAGACTGCTAAGGCAAGGTGGACAGGGCAGAGCCTGACCCATCAGAGAACTGAGCTGGGGAACCAACTCCAATTCATGCTGAAAGCCACACTGGAAACCTGGGAACCGAGAACGTCCAACAAGTAAGAGAACTAGACTCGCCCCAATAAATGTGGGTATGCCATACCCTACAACAATAGAAGAAGACGAGGAAGAGGCTCACTCCTAGCCTTCCCATAGTCACAAACACCGAGACAGCTAAAACTTGTCTCCATCAAGATGTATGTTTCAGCAGTCAGATCGACAAGGTCAGGGACCATGAATTATAGTGACGTAAAGGGGCCCTGAGTAATCAACTGGCACTCCTGGCAAGGTGCAGAACTACTGACCACAGTACCATGTCTGCAACCACACTATACTAGGTCAACTGGGGGCCACCAGAATCACTGGTCCCCTTACCAGAGTAATCTTCCGCATAACCCTGCCTAGAAGAGGGAATGGAGAAGGACATACAGAACCAAACGTCTTGTCAAGACGGTACTAAAGGCATCCGGACCATTGACATAGGATCCTAGGACAGGGAAACAAGGCCGATTGCCTGTGAAGGTGACGGAACCCAACAGATCCACGACTGGTTGGACTCCCTAACGACACGGGGATTAGCACATCCTGTCGCAGAGGGGCTTCGCCAGAGCTAATATCACTAACATGCAGGGAGCATTGTCTCCGCCCAGAAGGGAACATAGACACTCCCTGGAAGGTCCGCCAGCTCCAGGCCCCTTCCAATGGTTAAGGTAGTACGTCTGTCATCAGACGGACCGAGCACCCCCAGCCTGGCAATTCCAGAAGGGGAGCGGTCAAGCGAGAAGAGTCAACTGAAAAACGCTCACTGTTTAGACTTCAATAGGCGTAAGGACCCTCTAAGGGCCCCACCAACACCAGAATCGCAGGGGGGTTCGGAAGAAACCATCCCCTTCAACCTGAAAGGTTGGCATCCATGGTGGCCGGTTCCAGAGAGGGGCAAGGGGGAATTGCCCCCAGACAGGTCCCTCAAGTTCAACCACTTTCAAGAGAAAACCGTAATACAGGTGGGAAGGCCCACAGGCCCTGCTCCAGGGGTGCTGGATCCCTGTCCTATGTTACCGATAGAAGTCGCAGACGGGCTCAAGGGGAACTGAGCATAAAGGGACCTCTTTAGCTACTCTGGCTCCTGCCAAGCAGGTTAACAACGGCCCACCAGTTGCATCCCGCCTGGTGTTAAGAAACCGGGACAGTACTGAGGGACTGGGCCCATGAGACCAGAATGCCCACCTAATTGCTGAGAGGGGGAGAATCTGGTTTGAACCTGATCCAGAATCATTCCTATTAATGGAGTTACCACTTTAGGGAACAGCGAGGACTCGAGGTGATTGAACACCCATCCAAATGACTCCCAATGGGCCCACCAGCCGGGAATCCAACTATCCTGACGCAGAGACAGGGGAGAAAGGAAGGGCGTCCGGGTAGACATCGCACGGACGTCCCTTGGTCTCATCAGAGACATCACCATCGACAGCACTTGAGTGAACACTCGGAGTTGGAGAGGCCAGATAACAGGGCCACAATTAACAGTGTTGGACTTCCAACACGAACCTGGAGAGCCTCGGAGATCTGAGGGCACAGGAATGTAAACATAGGGCCCACAGGGCGCAAGGTGCTGATGGCCAAACTCAAGAGTTTCCATGCAGGAAACTGCCTGTAATTAGAGAATTGCTGTGAATCCAGAATGGGCCACCTGACCCATCCTTTGGGGGGCTGTGGAAGGTGGTATAGCGGCCCTTGCCTCTGCCTATTACGGGCAATCTGCAAGAGACCCTCAGACCTTACAGGCCTAGCATGGCCTGTGCCAGCAACTGAACAGGGGCAGGGACCAGGAGTACCTGGGACCTGATAAAAACTGGGGAAGGCCGTGCAGCAAACGCTATCCTGTATCTGGAGGATACAACCTCCTGAATCCACCAGAATGAGGCGAGATGAGCAAGGTGCTGCAGCCATCCCCTCACCCAGCCGGGCGAGGGCACCCCATCATGCTTGAGGGGGTTTGGTGGAAGATTTGGGCTTAGCCCCGCCGGAGGGGCCAGAGCGTTGTCTGCTGCTCGTAGGGCAGGAGTCTGCCCCAAAAATCCGGAAAGACACCCCTGGTCCCTGTTTAACACTAAGGTAGGGGGGAGGAGGGGTGCTCCTGCCTCGAGGGGGCTGAGACGGCCGTCTGTGAAGGGGTGATTTGCCCTTTTTACCGAACAGGTCTAGACGGGCCCCAAATAGGTGTTGCCCTCTGAAGGGGAGCCCAGTAAGAGTCTTTTTAGTAGCATCATCCGCACCCCACTGTCGCAGCCAGACCAAGCGACGAATAGCCACCGCAAGGGCGGAAGTTCTTGCACACATTCTAATAGCGTCATCTAGCGCTAATAGAATAAACTTCACAAATACATTACAATTGGAGAGTGCATTAAACACCTCCCAGGGGAGATCCTCGGGGTGATGATCGAGCAATTTTTGATGAGGGTTCTAGCGGCCTCTGCAGTAATGGCTGCAGCACAGACCGGGCGCAGTGCCGTCCCGGCACAAGAAAAGGCATGGGAGGCCAGCAGCTCAAAGCGACGGTCCTCAGCATCCCGAAGGGTACTATAAGCAGGGGTTGTAATAAAGGGGGGTTAGGGACCCCTATGATCGGCGCATCCACCACGTGGGGTGATTACCAGCAATTAACCACCTCAGGGGGAAAAGGGTATTTCCTATCCCAGTCCACTGGAAGTTTACTAGGGCATTCCCATTCTTTGAGCACAAGGGCATGGAAATGAGCATGCTCTAAAAATTCCAAACGTGCAGTCGCAGTATGGAAACGCTCCCCTCTAGGCTTGGGGACCTGACCGGGGGGAGAGAGATAGACAGTGCCTTAAAGACCTTAATCAACAGGTCGTCAGTGTCACACTGGCCCCAGTATTCCGGGCCAGAATCGTCATGACTCCTCGGCCTCTCATCAGAAGAGCCTGAGTCAGAGAACAACTCCCCTTCATCAGAAGGGGTATAGTCACACGGAGTAGCAAACCCCTCAGTTCTCATAGAACATACAGAAACATGGGGCGACAGGTGCCGCTTTCTACCAGGGCCCATTCGCTCTGACAACCTAGCAATAATCTGTTCAGCTGTAGGTAGTCTGGAAGGGCCCACAGGCTGTAATTCCCCACTTGTAGGCGACTCAGCAGGAGAGAGATTTAAGCCTGGGGGGATAGGTGAATTGAAGCTAGGTGTAGCCACTGGCTGACCAGATTGCAGGGCCAGGGCTTGCTCGGCACAGGGTACGCAGACCCGTGCCCTGTCAGCATCAGCATGGGGTTGTCCACATGCTATACACCGCCGGTCTTGTCCCAGAGGGACCCCAGTCACATAATTCTGAGATGCCTCCATGTGGTGATTAATCAAGGCACAATATGCCAGTAGGGATTTACACAATAAGTAACCCTGGATGCCCCAAAGACCCGCTATGGAAGTGGGAGAATATTACAAGGCCCGCTATAATTTTACACCGGGCCGGGAGAAGCCAATGGTGTTCACCAGTCTGAAGACATAATGGGAATAAAGGGTGTCAGAACCATGCGCAGTAAACAAGGATCATGAAAATCACCCGCGAGGGCACTTACAGACCAAGGGAGGAGGAGGACCGCTACCACGCGTGCGTGCGACCAGCATCAAAATGGCGCCAAAGCGAACCTCGAAGGGCGGGCCAGAGCAGGCAGTGACGCGGAGCGCGCCAACCTAGGTCCCCGCCCCCCCCCGAAGAGCGGAAAGCTCTGAGGTAGTTACAAACTGTTATGAGGAGCGAAGTGAATGGTACACTTAGAAAAGATGATTTGCCAATGAAGACGCCGCAGCCTCTGAGGCGACGTCGCCGCAGCACATCCAGTAAAGGAAGAAGTGCGCGCGGCAGCGACAATTACACAGTAAAGAACAAACAGCGCGGCTCTGACCCCAGGAATACTAGTCCGGGGCAAGATTAAGGCCATAACATGTAAAACATACACTAAGACCACTACACACACACCCCCCCCCCCCTTTCTTCCCCCCCGGGTTACGGTGGGGAATGAGGGAGGATGGCGACCCTTTGTACAGGGCCCACCGCTACACGGGGCGATAGTGCGGGAGGGGCATCCCCTAGAGGCTCACCATCAGCCCTAAACCGCATACCCTTTGGTGGGGGACTGCGGTGGAGCATGGCTCCGTTAAGCACGCATGGTGCTGCCTACCTTCACCCGACCAGCGCAGCCCAGGCTGGGAGACACATCACAGGGAGGACGGGTGGGAATAGTCCAACAGGGCCGCAGGCTGTAATAGCCCCGCTCACCTGCGAGAGAGTGATACATGATGTCTTCGCAGTCAGCACTGCAGAGAAATCTAGGGGATTTGTGGGAGGTCCCTGGGTATTTGAGGGGCTGGGAGGAGCCTGTTTTTTCATGTCTCTGCAGTGCAGCGCCATCTGGCGGAGGATAGCCCAAGTGTAAGTATTATATCTGGAGCAGGACGTACTGTATACTAAGAATAGTGAAGGCATGACAAGCGAGCTGATCCATGCGCCGATCAGCATTATCACGCAAGGTAGTAGTGTCCGGAGACGGCATAACAGAAGTGTTAGAGAGCCCCAGGACAGGGGCGTCCACCTGCGGGGGACAAGACCAAAGACGGACCAACTCCTCCGAAAATGAGTACCGTCTGTCCAGCCCTTTAGGCACTGAGAGTAGCTTATTGGGCCTCTCCCATTCCTTAAACACCATCTTAGAAAAATGACCCTGCTCCAGAAACAAACGTTGCCTATCCTGGAGGAACCACAAGCACTTATATGGGACCCACCTGCAAGACAAAGGAAAAGAAGGCCACAATCAGCATCCCACAGCACATGCACGATATGGCACAACATGGCAAAACAAGAAGTCAAGACAGACTCACGGACTCCTCTTGAGCAGCGCACCCAGGGCCGGGGACCAGGAGGAAGAGGCTCACCGCCGTCAGAGGGGTCCCAGGCAAACGCAGTAGCGAGGGCTCCCATGAGGAAATGGCGCCGATAGCAGGACCTCGAGGGGCGGGCCGCCTCATCGCGCATCCCCCCCCCCCCCGCAGCGCGCAAAACCTCCGGGCGCCTGTGGCCAGTTAAATGGCGCCCGGAGCAAGAAGAATGGGGAGGGACCCCCCCCTTTCCCCCCCACTCCTGCCACGGAGCGCGCAGGGCTCCCGCGGCAGGCGGAGATCGCGCCGGGGGGGACAGCCGCCCTCCAAACTGACAAACAGAGGGTGCCCGCCCCCCCCCCCACAACGTCGGAGCGCTAGGGAGGAGAAGGCAGGAGCAAGGGAGGTAAGTATAGGCCAGAGGGGGGCCCACCGACGGCGACCCCCCCCCCCCCCCCCCCCCCCGACGACGGTGTGCCAGGGAGGAGAAGAGCAGGAACGAGGGAGGTAAGTATAGAGCACAAGTAAAACACCAACATGAGTAAAAACACACAAACAACAATAAAGCTTGTGGGAGAAAAAGGGCAGGCATAAGGGGATCCCAGTGGTTCCTCCCCCCCCCCCCCATATAGGCTCACCATAGCCTATGGCCTGCTACCCTTTGAGTACAGGGTCTGCGGCCATAGCTCTGTGAACACCGACCCCAGGTGTTCCCCTACCTTCACCTAAACTGCAGCCGGAGGCTGGGAGGCGGGATGGGTCTCGGAACAGCTGGGAATAGGCCTGCAGTGCCAACGGGCTTGGGATGCCCCGCTCGCCTGCGAAAATCCAGAGAGCCGTCCTGGAGGACGTTTGGAGAAAAAAAACTCTTCCACATGTTTCCTGGAGAAGAAACCTGGAACGCACGACCCCGTAGGTGGGGAGTCAACTGAGCGAGGACCAACCTGATCGCTCCCAGCTCCAGAAGATTGATTGGCACATGGGCCTCCTGAGGGCCCCACTGACCCTGGAACTTCAGAGATTGCCAGAACCCTACCCCAACCGGTCAGACTGGTGTCCGTGGTGACAATCTCCCAGCACGGAGGCAGAAAGGACCTGCCCACTAGAAGGTTGCTCGAGTCTAACCACCACGAGAGGGACTGTCTGGCCAGAGGGGACAGAGTAAATTCCTGCTCCAGGGACTCCTGTGTCCGATCCCAAACGGACCAAAGAAAAAAAAACTCTTCCACATGTTTCCTGGAGAAGAAACACAAAAAACTGAGGGTCAAGGGTAAGAGACAGGCCTTTTATGCTCTTAAGTTTAAGTTTAAGTTTTGTGTTTCCTGTCTAGGAGAGGAAGTGGTGGCTAAGCCGTCCTGGAGGACGCTGGGGGAAAACTATGCTAAAGGCTTTACTGAAGGTCAGGAAAGCCAATCCCACTTGAGCAACAGAGCCACAGAAATCAAAGAAACTTGGAAGCAACATGCTAATAAATCAATCATAGGTATGGGGGGAAAATCCTAAAACATGGGTGGACAACCTAAAACATTTTACATTCCAAAAACAATACATAGTTTTCCCTTAAAGTGGTACAAAACCTATACATTTTAAAAGAATCCAGGGTTGGCCACTACCACTGTGTGAAGCCCCCCAGCCCCAGCAAAACTCACCTCCTTCCTGGCTCCCTCTCAGATGTAAACATAGTCGGCCTCATGCCCAGCATATCTGGGCTGTGGCAGGCTCCGGCCCCCAGTCATTCAGGCTGGGAAGGGGGGCGCTTCCGCTGCTGGGGATGCGGCCACTTTTGCTCCCATAAACGAAACTGTTTGCTGAACATTACATATGTACGGCAAACTGCTCTGATTGGACGAGAGCCTGCCAACTGGGGAAAGGCGAGTTTGTATGGGTGTTCTAGGGGGTTTCACACAGAGGGCTTCCCATATCAGAATGCCCCGGGGGCAAGGAACAAAACCCGGGAAAGTCAATATCCCGGGTGTCCTTGACCTCACCTCTGTATGGCAGTCATTAAAACAGGTTGCGTAATACCACAAAATGCTGTAGATGCTTACTGTCCAAAACATGTCATTTCCTTTACAATCGAATCCTTGCAAGGCACAGTTTCCACCAATGACGGCGAGTGGGAAGCCGACATCTCCCAGGCTGCCTAGGACTACTGCATTAGCTCCATCTGAAACCTAATAAAAAAAAGTGGGGTAGTAAATATTGAGGTCATAATATATAACAAGCAGTTTATACATGACAACTATACCCCTGCTTATTTGTGCCACTGATTATTAATACTAAGCTATACTTCACCAAGCATGCTGTTGAAGAAAGATTTTGAAGATCTATTAATGAATACCTTAATTTCACCCACTAAATCTATTTATGTGCCTTGGCGCAGTGGCCCCCAACCTTTTTAGCACCAGGGACCGATTTCATAGGAGGCAATTGTTCCAGGGGCCAGTGGGGGGTGTGGCGGTGTTGTGGGTGGGGCTGGGGCAAATATGGGGGTTCGGGGGCATCCTGATTTGGGATGCCCTGTTGTGTGAAACCCCCAGGTTCGCCCAGATAAAAATGATAAGTGAGCTTAGGAGTTTCATACAGTGAGAGTATCCCAAATCAGGATGCTCTGTTGCTGAGGAACAAAAAAATACAATTCTGTGATTACTCACCTGTAGAATTGGTATTATACGTATACAGCACGTCCTGTTCCAGAATAACCCTTACTCCTGGGTTATACATCCACAAGATGGCGCTAGACTGCAGACAGAAAATTGGCTCCTCCCGGCCCCTTATATACCAGACCTCCCACAAATTCCCCAGTATTAAAAAGTAGTTAACAAGAAGACGGGAGAACTATAACCAGATCAAAATTGAACAATCACCATACAGAGGTAACAGAATAATGATAACAAGGGTGGGGTGGAACAGGACGTGCTGTATACATATAATACCGATTCTACAGGTGAGTAATCACAGAATTGTATTATTGTAAGTATACAGCAAGTCCTGTTCCACAATAATCCTTACTCCTAGGACATCCAATAGCAGTGTCCGTAAGGTAGGGCGGGATCCCCAAAAAGTAACAGCGGGCAGTTTAAACCACTGCCGCCTGCAGAACTTTGCGGCCGAAAGCAGTGTCATCTGAGGCCCTAACATCAACCTTGTAAAACAGAAGACCAAGTAGCGGCCTTGCAAACTTGTTCAACAGAAGCTTGTTGCTGAAAAGCCCAAGAGGCACCAATAGAACGAGTAGAATGAATAGTAAGGCGGAAGGGAGGATTCTTCCCCTTAGAGTAGGCCTGAATCACAGCCTGGCGAATCCACTTGCTGATAGTGGACTTAGCCGGAGCCAAACCCTTCTTAGGCCCAGAAGGGAGAACAAAAATACAATTCTGTGAAATACTCGCCTGTAGAATTGGTATTATAAGTATACAGTACGTCCTGCTCCAGATAGATTACTTACACTTGGGTTATCCTCCGCCAGATGGCGCTGCACTGCAGAGTCATGCAAAACCGGCTCCTCCCGGCCCCTCAACCACATCCAAGGAATGCAAAACCCTCTCCTTAGCATTGCTAGGATTAGGGCACAATGAAGGAAGAACAATATCTTGATTAAAATGAAAGGCAGACACCACCTAGGCAGAGAATCCGGCTTAAAGCGGAACACCACCTTATCCTGGTGACTCTCAAAGTATAGGGGGCTGGATAGACAGAGCAGCCAGCTCAGACACACGCCTGACCGAAGTAATAGCCACCAGAAAGACAACCTTGAGGGTAAGTACAGCCAGAGCAGCATCCTGAATAAATTCAAAAGGGAGCACCCTGCAAGGCAGGCAAGACCAAGATCAATCCCAAACAGGGACCATAGGTTTTCGTGGGGAACGCACATGAGTAATCCCCTGAAAGCAGTCTTAACCAAGGAATGCTGAACAAAAGACTACTGACAGAAGACAGACAGGGCAGAAAACTGACCCTTCAAAGTACTGAGTTGGAGACCCGACTCCAACCCATGCAGTAAAAACTCCAGAACCCTGGGAACTGAGAACACCCAATAGGGAAGAGACCTAGACTCACACCAGTCAATGTAGGTACGCCATACCCTATAATAGATGAAAGAAGAAGTCTTCTTCCTAGCCTTCACCATGGACTCAACCACCGAGGCAGACAAGCCTTTCTCCATCAAGATGGAGGTTTCAGCAGCCAGGCCGTCAAGCCAGAGTTTGTAATTGGAATGGCGTAAGGGGCCCTGAGTGAGCAGATCTGGCACTCCTGGCAGAACGTACTGATCTACTGCCATCTGCACCACGTCTGCGAACCACACTCTTCTTGGCCACCTGGGGGCCACCAGAATCACTGGCACCCCTTCCAGAGCAATCTTGCGCAGGACCCTGCCTAGGGGGAATGGAGGAAAGACATACAGAACAGAATGTCCTGCCATGACATTACTAAAAGCATCCGTGGTCACGGCCAGAGGATCCTGGGACAGGGAGACAAGGGCCGGGAGCTTGTGATTGTGACGGGACACAAACAGAGCCACATCTGGTTGGTCCCCACGGTGACACAGGGATTGGAACCCCCTGTTGCAGAGGGACCCCCCCCCCGGAATGTATACCACTGATATGCAGGGAACATTGGCCTCCACCCAGGTTGTAAGGACTGTACCGGACACCAGTCTGTCTTGAGCTGATAATCCCCAATCTCCACCGCCTCTTCTGCCTATAGACAAGTCCCCGCTTGTAGGAGACGCGGGTTATGCCTCTCCTACTCGGTTACCCCCAGGACTTATAGGGCGCAAAGATTACCAGCTTAAGGTGGAGACTGATGAACGGCAGGGAGTCCCAAGTGAGGATGCCGGATGGCGGAAGTCTGATTACAAGCCGAGGTCAAATCCAGAAGGTCACAGTGCGAGGTATCAGAGGGGTCAGGCGGAAATCGTGGTCAGGCAGGCAAAAGGTCGGTTCAGGCTGAGGTCGACAACAGGAATCAATCGAGCTTCAATGCTTGGTACTAGGCGCTATAACAGGCAATGACACACTGCAGTGGAAATCCCTTTATAGTGGGAAAACCGGCAGGATTGGACAGGGAGACAGTGGCTGGGATTGGTGCACTTAGGATCTGACGGCAGATTGGAGCACTGGCCCTGTAGTCTGATTGGTGAGCTCTGGGCTGATTGCTCCAGCTGAGCTTCCCAGGCAAACTGCTCAGAGCTGCACCTTCTAGACTTTGTTCTTTTAAACAGCCTCCGGTGGCCATTCTGAGTATTGCACCCCCGGAAGACATGAGCTGACTGTAAAGGCCAGCAAGCACAAGCTGAGTGACAATGGGCAAGGGGGGAGGACACACGCGCCGCTGGGGATGGCATCGGAGGCAGAGGCGGCTGCTGGGCAGGAGAAACCCTGGCCAGTTGCCTAGGGACACCACGGGCACGGACTGAAGGCAAGTCATTCATGACACAGGTCAGGATCAGAGACACTTCCTGGAGGACCCTCTTGCTCCGGGTCCCTCCCTGATGCTTGATGTAGGCAACTGCCATCAGATTGACCGAGCGCCCCTGAACAGGCAGGCCCTGAAGATGAGTAGTCAAGCGAGTCAGAACTAATCTGATCGCTCACAGCTTCAAAACATTGATAGGTGTATGGGCCTCCTAAGGGTCCCAACTCCCCTGGAACCACAGGGACTTCCAGAACCCCCCACGTCCTGATAGACTGGCATCCGTGGTGACCGTCTCCCAGGAAGGGGCAAGAAAGGATCTGCCCCCCAACAGGTTCCTTGAGTCCATCCACTATAAGAGGGACCTCCTTACCAGGGGGGGGGAAGCACACAGACCCTGTCCAGGGATGCTGGGTCATTGTCCCATACAGACAATAGGAGAAGTTGCAGAAACCCCAAGTGGGACTGAGCATAAGGGACCGCTTCGAAGCACGCCACCATCAGGCCCACCAGCTTCATCCCCTGCCTGGTGGAGGGACGGGGACAGCTAGGAGGGACTGAGCCCGTGCAAACAGATTGTCCACTTTCTGCTGAGGAAGGAAGATCCTTGCCTGAACTGTATCCAGATTCATTCCTAGGAATGGAGTTACCAAGGAAGGGGACAGTGAGGACTTGGGGTGGTTGATCACCATCCAAATGACTCCAGAATGGACACCACCAGCTGAGTATCCAACTTAGCCTGATGTAGAGACTGGGAAGTGATGAGGACGTCCAGGTAGGGCAGCGCACGGACGCCCCTTGGTCTCATCAGAGACATCACCCCCGCCAGCACCTTGGTGAGCACTCTGGGAGCTGAAGAGAGGCCAGATGGCAAGGCCACAAATTGGCAGCGTTGGTCTTCCAACGTGAATCTGAGGAACCTTGGTGTCCTGAAAACACAGGTATGTGAAAATAAGCCTCTTTGATCTCGACAGACGGCAGGAAGCCCCGGGGCGCAAGGAGCTGATGGCCGAGCGCAGAGTTTCCATGCAGAAAACGCCTGTACTTGACAATTTGCTGAAAATCTGTAAATCCAGAATGGGCCAGACTGACCCATCCTTTTTGGGAACTGTGAAAAGGTTGGTGTAGAGTCCCTTGCCTCAGTCTGTTAAGGGAAATATGCAAATGACCCCCAGACCCCGCAGGCCTTGCACGGCCTGCGCCAACACCTGAGCAGAGGCAGGGACCAGGAGTACCCGGGACCTGATAATCTTGGGGGAGGCCGCACAGCAAACTCTATCTTGTAGCCAGAGGACACTACCTCCTGAATCCACCGGTCTGAGGTGTGATGCCTCCAGACTTGAGCAAGGTGCCGCAGCCGTCCCCTCACCCTGACGGGCGAGGGCGCCCCATCATGCTTGAGGGGACTTAGGAGAGGATTTGGGCTTAGCCCCTCCGGAGGAGCCAGGGTGTAGTCTGCTGCTCCTGGGACAGGAATCTGTGCGAGCCCCCGCGAAGGACACCCCTGGTTCCTGTTTAACACCATGGTAAGGGGTAGAAGGGGGGCCGAGACAGCCGCCTGCGCTGGGGTAACTTACCTCTCTTACCAAACAGGTCTAGACGGGCCCCAAACAGGTGTAGCCCCTTAAAAGGAAGCCCAGTAAGGGCCTTCTTCGCAGCATTGCCAGCACCCCATTGTCGCAGCCAGACCAAGCGACGTATAGCCACCACGAGGGCAGAAGTTCTTGCACACATTCTGATGGTGTCATCCAATGCTAATAGGACAAAATTTACAAACACATCACAACTGGAGAGCGCATTAAACACCTCACAAGGGAGATCATTAGGGGCACTATCAAGCACTTTTCTGATGAGGGTTCTAGTGGCCACAGCAGTAATGGCAGAGGCACAGACCGGGCGCAGCGCCGTCCCCGCACATGCAAAGGCGTGGGAGGCCAGCAGGTCAATGCGCCGGTCCTCAGCATCCCGAAGGGTAGTATAATCAGGGGGATGCATGACAGGGGTGTTAGATAACCCTATGATCGGGACATCCACCTCGGGGGGGGGGGGGGGGATGACCAACATTTAACCACCTCAGGGGGAAAAGGATACTTCCTATCCCAATCCCTGGGAACCCCGGGAAGTTTACTGGGGCACTCCCATTCCTTGAGCACAAGGGTGTGGAAATGTGCCTGCTCTAGAAATTCCAAACGTGATGTTGCTGCATGGAAATGCTCCCCTCTTTGCCTGGGAGCCTCACCAGGGACAGGGATAGACAGAACCTCAAAGATCTGGGTCAATAATCTGTCAGTGTCATCCGGGGCCCAGGGGTCAGAGCCAGAATGGTCATGACCCCTCGGACTCTCATCAGATGAGCCTGAGTCGGAAAAGAGCTCTCCTTCATCAGAAGGGGTATAGCCACACAGATTCATAAACTCCTGAGATCCCATAGGGAAAACAGTAACATAAGGCGTCAAGTGCCGCTTCTTACCAGGGCCCTTACGCGCTAAAGACCTCGCAATAATCTGTTCAGCCGTAGGCAGTCTAGAAGACAAATCAGTCTGAGAATCCCCACTTGTATGCGACTCAGCAGGAGTGAGATTTAAGCTTGAGGGAGTAGTGAAACGAGGTGCAGCCACTGGCAGGCCAGATTGCAAGGCCAGCGCTTGCTCAGCACAGGGTACGCAGACCCATGCCTTGTCAGCATGAGGTTGTCCACACGCCATACACAGCCGGTCTTGTCCCAAAGGGAGATGCCTCCATATGGTGATTATTAGGCACAATATGCCAGTAGGGATTGACGCTATAAAAGCAACCCTGGATGCCCCAATGACCCGCTAGGGAAGTGGGAGTAATTTTACAAGGCCCGACTATCAATTACACCGGGCCAGGAGAAGCCAATGGATTCACCCGTCTGAAAGACACAATGAGAAGAAAGGGTGTCAGAACCGAAAAACACTACAATGAGTATAATGCCGCCCGCGAGGGCACTTACGGACCACGGTAAGTAAGAACGTCACACACGCACGACCTGACAACATGGCGCCGAGTACCTCGAAGGGCGGGCCAGAGCGAGCTGCGACGCGGGGTGCACCAGGCCCCGCCCCCCTGATGGGCGCGAAGTCCAACAAGCAGCCAATGAGGACGCAGAAGCGTCTGAGGTAACGCCGCCCGGCGCGGAACATCCAAATGAAGGAAAAGGCGCACGCAGCGGCGGCATTTGCAAGAGTAAAAAGACAAGTCAGCGCGGCGGCTGACACCACATAAACTAGTCCAAAAGACATTACAAAAGGCCATTGCACGTAATCACGATACACTGCCACCCACACCCCCCCTTTCTTTCCCGAAGGATACAGGGAGAATGAGGGAGAATGGCGGCCCTTTGTACAGGGCCCACCGCTACCGGGGCATGGGACAATAATGCGGGAGGGGCATCCCATAAAGGCTCACCATCAGCCTATACCGCCTACCCTTTGGTGGGGGACTGCGGTGGAGCAGCTCTCCATAAGCACACATGGTACCGCCTACCTTCACCCGACCAGCGCAGCACAGGCTGGGAGGCACATCACTTGAAAGACGGGTGGGTATAGTCCAACAGGGCCGCAGGCTAATAGCCCCGCTCACCTGCGAGAGAGTGATAACTTCATGTCTTCGCAGTAAGCACTGCAGAGAAATCTGGGGATTTGTGGGAGGTCCCCGGGTATTTGAGGGGCCGGGAGGAGCCCGTTTTGCATGTCTCTGCAGGGCGGCGCCATCTGGCGGAGGATAACCCAAGTGTAAGTAATCTATCTGGAGCAGGACGTACTGTATACTAAGAATAAGAGCATCAGTCTTCCTGAAAGATGCAGTAGCCACCAAATAGAACTTCAAGTTCCTGACAACATCCAGAGAGTGTAAAACCCGTTCCTTAGGGTTACTAGGATTAGGGTACAGGGAAGGCAAAACAATGTCCTAATTGAGATGAAAGGCAGACACAACCTTAGGCAGAAAGTCTGGCTTAAACCGAAAAACCACCTTGTCCTGGTGTCTCTCAAAGTAAGGGGGCGAGATAGAAAGCGCCGCCAGCTCAGAAACACGCCTAACAGAAGTGATAGCCACCAAAAAGACTACCTTAAGCGTAAGAATGGACAAAGGAGCCTTCTGCACCGGCTCAAAGGGAGAGCCCTGCAAGGCAAATAAGACCAAGTCCCAGACTGGCTTACGTGGAGGAAGCACGTGAGAAACCCCCTGGAAGAAGGTCTTGACCAGATGATGCTGAGCAAAAGATCTCTGGAAGAAAATAGCCAAAGCAGAAACATGACCTTTCAGAGTTGAAGACCCAGGTCTAAACCATGTTGCAGAAATTCCAAAATCCTAGGAATGGAAAACACACGACAGGGAAGCGACTTAGACTCACACCAGTCAATGTAAGTACGCCAAACCCTATAGTAGATAGAAGAAGAGGACTTTTTCCTAGCCCTGATCATGGTATTAACAACAGAAGCAGGCAACCCCTTTTCCATCAAGATGGAGGTTTCAGAAGCCAGGCCATCAAAGCCAGCGTTTGTAAATTGGGGTAGCGTAGCTGCCCCTGAGTGAGCAGACGTGGAACCCTGGGCAGGGCGTACTGATCTACCAGGAAGAGGTTGGCCTGACTGTTGCCCTGGGTGTTATCTTATGACGTGAGATTTAACCATTTATTTTCTCTCTGCTGGCACTTGCATCTATATCATATACTGTTATTGTCTGCACTTTGAAGTCTTATTGGAATGGGTTTCCCTGTGCAATATTAGGTAGTGTTTTAGGTTTATGTGTTTTCCATGCATTTGCACTTTATATATTGATATTTTTGTTTATATTGGATTATTGTATATACATTTTTTTTGCACATATTTTTGCCATATATATTATTAATAATTTTGTAGTATTGGTTTTATGAAATTGCACATATATTTACATGTGGTTAGGATCTTTTGTGCCGGCACAAAAAGGATGGGTTATTACTATTCTAGGATAATTAATATTATTCACCCATAGGGCAGTTATTTAAGAGGCCCTTAGGGGCCATACACATTGATATAGATAAATTTGGCCATACTAGTTGTTTTTAAATTTGTCTTGTGGTGTATGTATTTTAATTTTTTGTTTTTTTTTGTACTAATAAAATCATTAATCTATACTGTTGATTGTAGTGGTGCTTCCTTTGGGAGATTGGTGTGTTCTTTGCACGCCCACTCCAAATTATTGTGATCTACCAGGAAGAGCTAATAAAACATTCTTAACCAACAAAAAAGGTTCACCATATAAAGGATCCAGAATACAAAAGGGCGGGATGAAGCGGGGTGTGTGACATACTTCTAATACCCATTTTAAAGGGGAGTAATCACAAAATAGTATTATTCCAAGTATGTCACACACCCCGCTTCCACTATCCATGACATATGGGACATCCAATAGCAGTGTCCATCATGGGTGGGGATCCCAATACGGTAAAAATGCACAAAATTTAAACCACTGCAGCTTGCAGAACCTTGCGGCCAAAAACAGCATCCGCTGAGGCCCGCACATCAACCTTATAAAACTTGGAAAACGTATGAACGGAAGACCAAGTAGCAGCCTTACAAACTTGTTCAACAGAAGCCTGGTGCTGAAAGGCCCAGGAAGCCCCAACAGCACGAGTAGAATGAGCAGTGATCTTAAAAGGAGGAACCCTCCCCTTAGCAGAATAGGCCCCAACAATGGCCTGGCGTATCCATTTACTAATGGTAGATTTGGCGGGCGCCAAACCTTTTCTGGGCCCAGAAGGCACCACGAACAAGGCGTCCTTCTTACGAAAAGGAGAAGTAGCGACCAAATAGTACTTCACACAACGAACCACATCCAAAGAGTGCAAAACCCCCTCTTTGTCATTGCTAGGCCTAGGACACAAGGAAGGGAGAACTACATCCCGATTGAGATGGAAGGCAGAAACCACCTTAGGAAGGAAATCTGGTTTAAAGCGAAAAAACCACCTTATCCTGTTGTCTCTCAAAGTAAGGGGCCTGAATAGACAGAGCCGCCAACTCAGAGACACGCCGAACAGAGGTAATAGCCACCAAAAAGGCAACCTTTTGAGTGAGCACAGAAAGAGCCACATCCTGCATCGGTTCAAAGGGAGGCCCCTGGAGGGCTGAAAGAACCAAATTTAAGTCCCAAACGGGAACCAAAAACTTCCTAGGGGGCCGAACATGAGTGACCCCTTGGAAAAAAGTCTTGACCAGATGATGTAAAGCAAAAGACTTTTGAAAAAAGACAGCCAGGGCAGAAACTTGACCCTTCAAAGTACTGAGCTGGAACCCCAGATCCAGACCATGTTTTAGAAACTCCAAAATCCTAGAGATTGAAAACACCCTGCAAGGTAAGGCCCTAGCCTCACACCAGTCAATATAGGACCGCCAAGTCCTATAGTAAATGGTAGAGGAAGACCTCTTCCTAGCTCTAATCAAGGTTTGAATAACCGCCTCAGACAAACCTTCCTCCCTCAGGATGAAGGTTTCAGCAGCCACGCCGTCAAAGCAAGCGTTTGCAAATTGGGGTAACGTAGTTGACCCTGAGAGATCAGATCCAGAGACAGAGGCCGCCTGTACTGATCTACCGCCAATCTTACGACGTCTGCAAACCAAACCTGTCTTGGCCACCTTGGGGCCACCAGAATTACTGGTGCCCCCTCTAGAGCCAGCTTGCGCACTACCTTGCCCACCATGGAGAAAGGGGGAAACCGGTACAGAAACCCCAGATCCCTCCAGGCAAGGGACAAGGCATCCACTGCCAGGGCCAGAGGATACTGAGACAGAGATACAAAGATTGGGAGCTTGTGATTGTGCCGAGAGGCAAAGAGATCCACCTCCGGAGTCCCCCACTTGTGACACAGGGCCCGAAACACCTTGTGGTTGAGAGACCATTTCCCTCGGCAAGAGAATCCCCTGCTCAGGGAGTCCGCCTCCGTGTTCTCCACTCCCGGAATGTAAACTGCCGAGATGCAAGGAAAATTGCTCTCCGCCCATGTCAGAATCAGAGAGACTTCCCTGAGGGCAATCCTGCTGCGAGTTCCTCCTTGGTGATTGATGTAAGCTACCACAGTACGATTGTCTGATCGAACCTGAACTGGTAAACCCTGTAGGTGAAGTGTCAGACGCGACAGAACCAAGCGGATAGCTCTGAGCTCAAAGACATTGATGGGGTTGTGAGCCTCCTGAGGACCCCACAACCCCTCCTGGAACTGATGATCTTTCCAGAAACCCCCCCAAGCCCGACAGGCTGGCATCCGTGGTAACCGTCTCCCAACGAGGGGCCAGGAACGATCTGCCCCTCATCAGATTGCTTGATTCCAGCCACCACTGAAGGGACTGCCGAACCCTGGGAGACATCACAAATGACTGATCCAAGGACTGTGGACATCTGTCCCATTTCAGCAACAGATGGAGTTGTAGCGACCTCATGTGGAATTGAGCAAAGGGGACTGCCTTGAAGGAGGCCACCATCAAACCCACCAGAGTCATCCCTAGCCGAATGGAAGGGCGAGGGTTGGTCAGGAGAACACGTATCAGATCCTGAACCCTCTGCACCTTTGGCTGAGGTAGGAACACTCTGGCCTGACTGGTATCCAGATTCATGCCCAGAAAGGAAATCTCCCTTGATGGGGAGAGAGAAGACTTGGGGTGGTTGATCACCCATCCGAACCTCCCAGCGCCGTCACCACCGTCCTGGTGTCCAACTCCGCCTGGCAGAGGGAGGAAGCTGTAATGAGTAGGTCGTCCAAATACGGCACAATGTGAATGCCCTGGGCTCTGAAGAGGGCCATTATGCCCACCAGAACCATGGTAAACACCCTCGGTGCCGAGGTCAGCCCGAACGAGAGGGCCACAAACTGAAAATGCCCACCACGAACCTGAGAAATCTCTGGTGTGCTGGGAAAATTGGTACATGAAGGTAAGCATCCTTGATGTCTATGGACGTCATGAAATCCCCCTGACGAAGGGAACCGATGGCTGAGCGCAGTCTCCATGCAGAACTTCTTGGTTATGATGAACCTGTTGAGAAGCTTCAAATCCAGGATGGGTCTTATGGAGCCATCCTTTTTGGGAACCGTGAAGAGGTTGGAATAATAGCCCCGGCCTCTCTCTGAAAGAGGCACCGGGCATATGACCACCATGTCTTTACAGCCAACAGGAGCCCTTGCGCCGCCCGAGGATCCGATGGCACCCGAGACCTTAGGAATCTGGGAGGAGGCCGGGACTCGAACTCCAGTTTGTACCCAGACGAGACCACTTCCAATATCCACTTGTCTGTGACCTCCTGGGCCCAGACCTGGAAGAAGAGCTGCAGCCGCCCCCCCCACCCGTAAGGGTGAGGGCGCCTCCTCCTGAGCTGGCTTGGCAGCGGGCTTGGGCCTGGAACCCCAGGTAGAGGCCGGACGGGCACATCCTCCACCTCTGTTCCAGGAATCGCCTCTAAAACCAGAGTAGACAAGACCTCTGCCCCCTCTGGCACCGCGAAAGGAAGTATTAAAGTTGCCTGCCCCCCCGAAAGGAGCAACGCAGCTTCTTACGCTGAGGCAGCCTCCCACCCCTCGCCGCAGAATCCAATTTGTCTCCAAACAGCCAAGTTCCCAAAAAGGGCAAAGCTGTAAGTGACTTCTTGGCCGCAATGTCAGCTGCCCACTGGCGCAGCCAGACCGATCGGCGCATGGCCACCAACAGGGCCAAAGTTCCACTACACATGGTAATAGTGTCGTCCATAGCCGACAAAACAAAATTCATGAACAATTCACATCTCTTAAGGGCTGTGAATTCAACGCTGTCTGTGTTGAGCTGGGACCCATTTAACATGTCCCGGATCTCCGACCTGGTAGCCACAGCCACTAATGCCGATGCACAGACAGGCCGCAAGGCAGAACCCACACTGGCAAAGGCATGACATGCCATGCCATCTGATCAATGCACTTGTCCTCGCCATCCTTAAGGGTAGTGGCATCAGGAGTATGTACAACGGAGGTGTTGGACAATCCCAAAATGGGCGCGTCAACCTCGGCAGGGGAAGACCAGCGCTTCACCGTGTCTACCGGAAAGGGATACTTCCTATCCCATCCCTGAGGAACACCGGGAAGGCGACTCGGCTTCTCCCATTCTCTAAGAATCACGCTGTCAAAATGATCCTGATTTGGAAACTCCAACCGAGACTTAGAGAACCCAAAGAATTCCCCCTTCTTCGGAGGGGCCTCCACTGGTGGGGAAATATCCAGAACCTCTAACAGATGGGTCAGGACCTTGGGGGTATCCACAGCATCCCCCAGCGCCTGCCCGGCAGCAGAATCAAAGAACTGCACTTCCTCAGTCTCAGATTCCTCAAACAATTCCCCCTCCTCAAGCGGGGAATAATCAGCCCAGTCAGGGGAGTCACAATCATCAAAATCAATTACCGGCGTAGCCGGTGACAGATGCCTTTTCTTAGCAGTGACCTTTCTGCCCACAGAGCCAGAAATAATTTTCTCGAGGTTGGCCAGCCTGGCACATACATCCGAGTGCGACTCCCCACTAATGACGGTGTCACTTGGGATACGGATGATGTGGGGTAGGTGAGGCGGGCGTCACTGACCCAGACACCTGGGGTCCCGACTGCCGCGTTATGGCCTGTTGCGCACATGGTATGCAAATAAGTACATTCTCCCCCGTCAGGGGTACCCCACAACCCACACATAGCCGGGACTGTCCCGAAGGGAGCCAGAGCCCGGTATCCTGTGGAGCCTACATATGGTGATTTTAAAGTGGACCAACACCCACGGGTGATCGGCCCGGGAATCTATAAGATTCCCGGGCCGATCACCTCCCTCCCCGCGGGACATCCGAGATCGGGATGTCCCGCGGGGTGAAACCCCCCCAAACACCCCAAACACCTTACCTTATCTTCGGCGGCGGCCGGCCGCCGCCGCCTCCCTCGCGCCCCTCTAGGCGTGCGCGCGCCCGCCGTCTGCGAATGGCCGGCGCGTCAAGAGGGACGCGCAGGAGGCGGCGGCGGAGGAGCCGCTTGTCCGCGGCTTGTCCGTCGGCGCTGGGAGCGGGGAGAGGTGAGTTTTTCGGGGGGGTTTCACACAGCGGGGCACCCCGATCGGGGGTGCCCCACCGAAGTGGACCAAGACCCAGGATAGTCAAAATCCTGGGTTTTGGTCTACTTTAAGGTAGTCGCAATGACCGGAGGGAATTACACTGGTAAGCAACCCGGGATGCCCCTTTAAGTCCCAAGTGGGAGGATTTATAATTGCCCCAAATTTCTGCTAGGGACCCTAGGGCCGGGAGAACCCCCTTTTAAGCAATTGGCACAGGGAATCCTCCTGAAAGACATAAGGGATTCCATAAGCACATGCACACACACAACCACATAATAAAAACCATGTAAAGGGGGCATAAAAAGCAGAGGGGGCCAGTGCTGCCCCAAGCGCGACTGGGGCATTAAGCCTAATAGGAGCGGGGGGAAGCCCGGCAGGGCATTCACAGAGAAAATTGTGTCCAGCCATCAGCAGTCCTGAGGAAGAGAGAGAGAAAGGGAGGGAGAAGAAGGGGCGGGGCCAGCGCGGATCACGCGTCGCGCCTGGCCCCGCCCCCTTCCCTCCGAGTCCAGCAATGCGGTTCCCAGCCAGAAGATGGGCCCGCATTGGCACCAAAACAGAAGGGGGCGGGCCACAGCAACGCGAGCGCCCGGCCCCGCCCCCTAACAAGCTCCCCCGACTGCATGCAGAGCGCAAAGCGGCAACGTGACAAGCACACAAACACACTCACACACATACACTGTCAAGTGAAACGAATTATCAGAAGTCACCCCCCCCCGGAGGGTTAGTAGAGGGGACCCAGAAGGGGGAAAACCCTTCACCGTAAAGTGTAAGGGAAGTAAATGGGGACAGGGCATCCCAAACCAGGATCACCAACCCAGATTCCGCCTACCTCTTTATATGGGGTCTCACGGGAGAGCATGGCTCCCTAGGCACCTATGAAGGCGATTCCTACCCTCACCCGGACCTGCAGCCGAGGCTGGGAGGCTAGTATAGAGCTTAAAATATAAAGGTTCAGGCAGAAATAGGGCAAAAAATGGCCGGGTGCAAACCCGGCTTACCTACAAGGAAGAGCAGCATACATCTTCTGACTTCCTCGCCGACTTGCAGAGAAGGAACTGGGGAATGTGTGGGAGGTCCCAGGTATTTATGGACTGGGAGGGGCTTCTATTTTGCTTTCATCTCTGCAGAAGTTCGCCCTCTACTGGACCATAACCCATATGTCATGGATAGTGGAAGCGGGGTGTGTGACATACTTGGAATAGGGGGGTTTCCAGGTTCCCTGGAGGGACTAGTGCGGCGGGGGAGTGTTGGGCATGTGAAGCATGCTTTTTTTTACTTACCTACCCCCCTCGCTCCTGCGCTGCATCAAGTTTCCTGTCCCCACACCTCGCCCTGCCCTGATCCAGCACATTGGCCTCCACCACAGTTCCATCCACTGCTGGAGCTCAGTCGGCAGTGGAGCATAAATCAGGGAACGACAAAGGAACCCTGATCGATCCCTCGTCTTCAGGCCGATGCCACATGATGCCATGATGCCACAACCCCACCCTATCAAGACGGCAGCCACTTTCCAGGCTCTCCCGTCAACCTGCCAAGATGTCCGCTGCCGAGACGCCGTCCATCTGCGGAGAGCCTCTGCCCACCGAGATGTTGGTAAGCCTCCCTGACAGTGTTGGACTGGCCCACCAGAGTATCCTCCGATGGGCCCCAGGCACTCTGGTGGGCCCAAGGTGCTCCATTCCGATCCTGTTCACTGAGATGCAGCTGTTACCCTGCCTGTCTAATCCTCACCACCCACTCCCACACCTGCATGTTTGCATGCCCTGCTACCTACCTATCCAACCACCAGCCTTCCAGCCATCATGCCCACCCACCTACCTGGCATCATGCTCACCTACCCACTCATCCACTTGCACGCCCACCTACCTGCCATCATGCTTACATATCCACCCAATCACCTGCCATCATGCCCACCCCCCTGCCATCATGCCCACCCACCCACTTGGCCTACCTTCATACCCACCTATCTGCCTTTTGGCCACCTACCCACCTGCCTCACTGTCCTACCCATCTGCCCACCTGTGCACCCACCGGCGGACTGCCCAGCCACCTACTCTTCAGTCCACCCACCTACATGCCTGACACCAAGCTACCTATCCACCCACCTACCTGATTGCTTACCCATCTACACGTCTGTCCACCCCCCCTACCCATCTGTTGCCCACCCACCTACGACCTCCCTGACTGTCCATCCACTTGTCTGCCTGTCCACATCCCCACCATTCTGCTCTCCCATCCACCTATGTCCCTGTCTGACCGCTGCAACACAAGAAGCGACAAAAATGTACTGATCCTCAAGGCTAAAATTAGGTGTGTCAATAAAGCTGGGTCTGGAATCTAAACGATAAGTTAAGGCACTCTGCGGCCCTTTGAGGGTGAAGACCGCACAGTGACGGGATCCTGGAATGTATACCGGGAGTCTACCAAAGAACGGGGTGAATATGTGGACCCTAAGTGCCAGGGGCCCTCAAATGGATGCGGATATGTCCAATGAAGAAGTTCTGATTGGAGCATTTTGGACTGTGTGTCTCTCAAAGATACCTCCCGAGAACGGAGTACTCCCATCTACCCTGCTCCCAGACACGGGAAGACGCCACTGCAAAATCAGCGCTATCTAGGGGTGACCCTTTAACCCATCCCTCAAGCACATCTTAACCACTTGTTACACTTCTTCTGAAAGACAAGTTACCAAGATTATTGCTGCTGCAAAAAGAACCCATAGTTTGGTGACTGATTGATTGGTAGATGGACACAGAAATATACTGTGATGTTTTATATTCAGCAACACAACTAAGGTATATAATTTTTGTGCTGCTGGTGCTACAATGACAGTGTAGCTGAGGAAAAATACCAATTCTACAGGTGAGATTCTCACAGAATTGTATTATATGCATACAGCACGTCCTGCTCCAGAACATATTCATAACGTATGGGTATACCTCCGCCTTCAGCGCCGTGCACTGCAGATCATGAAGAAAACAAGCTCCAGCATTGAAAAGCAGTGAGAAGAGAAGCCAGGAGAAACCAACCACCCAGAGTGTCTGGCAATAACACCAAGTGAGTACAATCACCTTACAGGGGATCCAGAACAAAGTGAAACCAGGGTGGGGTGGAGCAGGACGTGCTGTATGCATATAATACCAATTCTACAGGTGAGATTCTCACAGAATTGTATTATTCTAAGCATACAGCACGTCCTGCTCCAGAACATATTCATAACGTATGGGACATCCAATAGCAGTGTCCACAATAGGGTGGGATCCCCATGAAAAGGCACAGCCAACAGTAAAGCGCTGTCACCCTTAACCATGCTATCAACAACGAGAGCAATGCTCTAACCTCAACCTTTGAACCTTGTAAAAGGGAGAACTGAGCGCAAGCAGCAGACTAGCCAGCTTGAACGCCAGAACATAGTGCTACAGGGCAAGCCAAGCACTAATCGTAAAAGAACGAAAAACAATAGGGAGGAAGAATCTTCCTCTAGAAGGATAGGCCAAAATAACTGCCTAACCATGCCACTACAAGAGGGGGTAGCCATGGTAACTCAAAACTTTTCCCAACGGGGGAATACATGTCCAGGTCGCAGACGGGACCAACAGAAGTGCTCACAACAGTATTCAGCAGAGCCGAAAGAGTCCTACAGGTCCGGAAGGGCGACCAACCTAATAGGACCAGGCCAGAGGGCCCTTAATCCATGGAAAACAAACAATCAATCCGGTAATTCAAGAAGGGAGCACTGGTAGACCCCAAGATAAGATCCCATCAGGGACAAGACAGTTCCGGCAGATGTCTAACCCCAGTAGAGGGGCACATATCCCTTTCATCTCATAGTAATTTAGATCATAGTCCCGAGACCAGAAAATCCATCCAAGGCAGAAAGGACGAAATAACGCCTGAATCCAACTTAGTGTGAGGCGGGTACCCTCACCTCATGGTATAGATCTGTACCAAGGCATGCATATATATAAGAAATATATATATAATGACTAGAACCACCAATAGTGCTGTTCCCTATGGCACACCACTGCCTGGAATAACCTCCCCAGAGGAGCAACCTAATGGAAGGAGCAGGTCAGACGGGGACCTGACTAAGACCTGTAGGAACCCTTGGTAGGTCATCAGAATAAGTCCTCCCCAAAGGGGGGGAACTAGGGATCCCCAGGAATGCTCCTGAGCAGACCCTGAGGAATGCAAACAAAAAATTGGATCAGGTCTCGTAATAGAAGGACAGATCAGGCCTCAGCCATAGACCGAGTCAAGTAGCGAGCCCATACCAAACACTGCTTGTAGGACCCTAATCCCAGGAGCCTCCAAGGAACAAGACACCCCGAGATCTGTGATCTCCGGCAGGGTAAGCCCCAGATCCTGCCAACGCTAAGGTAGGTCTAAAGTAAAGGCACCATACTATGTTAAAAATAGTCCTCATGAGGGAACTACCTTCCCGCTGTACTCAGCAGAACTCCCTGAGAACCCACACCCCACTGGGCCTCCCAGGCCCCAAGCATAAGGTGCTGCTTGCCATCAGGGACTAGCGCAAGCTCTCCCCACGCCCGGTAGGGCAAGGGTATAACATCTTCAAGTAAACTACCCAGCCAGAACCACTAACCCCAACCAGGGCAGACCAATCTGGCTAATAACAGGGGTAGACCCCTGTAATAGAGGTGGGGTCCCACAGAACCCTGCCAGTGTGAGCCCAGAGGCACAACAGAGAACCTCCTAAGGGAGGGATACTTCAGGAAGGACAAGGAATATCAAGTCCCCTAAGGAATCAGGGCTCCCCTGGAATAGATCCAGGCCCAAGAATTCAGCAGGAACAAGGAGCAACCACTGTCCTATTAAGGCCACAAGTCCCCCAATGGATGGGTACAAGAAGGAGTAGTCCCCAACTAGGACCCACAACGTGCTCCTTATGACCAAAATTCACCTAGGAACCCAGAACCTCCAAGGTCCCTTCCTAGGAACCCCCGGGGGATTCAGAAGAATAGGCCCCACTTTGTCATCCTGCCAGATTAGGTACCATGGTAACCAACAGGGAAAGGCAAAGATTATGGAATGCTCCCCCACGGTACTATCGAGTAACCAGTAGAAGAATAACCGCCTCCACAAGGAGTAAGGTAAGCAGATCCAGACCCAGGGTGCAAACCTCTCATCCAGGGCTAATGGTTAACTCACCTCAGAGCCCAAGGGTCCCCGAGACAAGTGGTGTCAAAGGACGAGCCGCCAATCAGTTCACCGGAAGCGAAGCTGTCTGGAGGAATCACTATACAGGACGGAGGCCCCGAGGTCTCATACCTGTAAACTCCTTATAGCCAAGGAAAAAAGGGGCACTGGGTGAAGCCTACCACCGGGACTAGAGGGTGGAGCCGAGTAGGGCTCCGGATTTGTCAAGTTCCATCCCCCAACCGCTTCGTGAGGGAACAGGAGGGCCTGATAGGTCCCCTGTAAAATGCCACTTGGTGCCGTGTGAGTCATCACACCCTTCCTGAGCCCAGTGCGTACAAGGGCGCAACTGGGGGCTTAGTTTAAAGTGGACCAACACCCAGGATTTTGACTATCCTGGGTTTTGGTCCACTTCGGCGGGGCACCCCGATCGGGGGTGCCCCGCTGTGTGAAACCCCCCAGAAACCCCAAAAAACTCACCTCTCAGCGCTCCCACGTGAGCGCCGCAGCCAATCCCCGCCAACGTCCAGGCGGGGATCAGGAACGTCCAAGACGCTTCCGCCGCCGCCGCCGCCTCCCGCGCGTCACTCTCGGCGCGCGCGCGCCCCCGCCGGCCATTCACAGAGGGCCGGCGCGGGCGCGCGCACGTCTGGAGGGGCGCGCGGGAGGCGGCGGCGGCGGAAGCGGCGGCGGATCAGGTAAGGTGTTTTTGGGGTTTCTGGGGGGTTTCACCCCGCGGGACATCCCGATCTCGGATGTCCCGCGGGGTGGGAGGTGATCGGCCCGGGAATCTTATAGATTTCCGGGCCGATCACCCCTGGGTGTTGGTCCTCTTTAAGTCACAACGGTGTCAGTGATCACCAATACCCAATCGTAGAGGGCTCAGTATCCAGAAGGCTCCTTAGAGCCTAGAAAAAAATCTGAACACGCCACCAGCGGCCAGAGGACCCCTGGAGCATGGGGCACAGCCAGCCCTGTCAAGGGCGCCAGGCTGAAAGCTTATGGTACAGATGCCACATCCCCCTAGGGGTTAGGCAGATAGACTCCCTCAACCTTGGAGAGAGAGAGGGGCAGACCCGCTTAGGGGCCCCAATTTCTATATGATAATGGCGTTCTGCAGGGAAGCCATACCTGACAGGCCCAGTTAAGCCTGCACCCATGCCCGAAGAAGGGCATGGAACCATAGTCCTCCTAACCGACTCAGGGAAGCACCACCCAGCAAACACCATCCCATCTCTGGAGGAACTACCTAAAGCCCCCAGAGCGAGGCAGGATGCCTCCTGATAGGAGTAAGTTGCTGTGGCCATCCCCTCACCCAGGTGGGTGAGGGCGCCCCATCATGCATGAGGGAATTCAGGAAAGGAAAAAGACTTAGCCCGACCAGAGGGCCCCCGGGTCTTGAACGTCACTCCTGGGACAGGAACCCGAACCAGACCCGGCAGGGGGCAACCCCGGTTCCTGCTTAACGGAATGATATGGAGGAGGAGGGGTCACCCTGCTCCACGGGGGGCGCAACGGCCGCCTCTGACTGGGTGGACTGTCCTGTTTCTCAACTAAGTCCAGACGTGCCCCAAACAGGTGATGCCCTCTAAAGGGAAGCCCCGCCAAGATCCTTTTAGCGTCATCGTCTGCCCCCCACTGACGAAGCCAGAGCAGGCGACGTATAGCTACCACTTGGGCAGAAGTCCTAGCACACATTTTGATGGTGTCATCCAAGGCCAAAAGGATAAATTTTACAAAGATATCGCAGCTAGAGAGTGCATAAAACACCTCCCAGGGTAAATCTTCAGGCTGATGCTCCAGTATCTTTCTTATAAGAGTCCTAGCGGCCACTGCTGTGATAGCCGCGGCACAGACAGGGCGCAGCGCCGTGCCAGCACAGGTAAAGGCGTGGGAAGCAAGCCTAACGATACGCCGATCCTCGGCGTCCCGCAGGGAGCTGTAAGCCGGAGATGTAAGGAATGGGGGGTTAGGGACCCCAATAATCGGAGCGTCCACTACTGGGGACGAGGACCAAATATCTACCATCTCGGGGGGGAAAGGGCATTTCCAAACCCAGTCCTCCGGGGTCTTTTGAAGAGCAGCGGGACATTCCCACCCTTTAAGTACAAGAGCATGGAAGTGAGCCTGCTCGAGAAATTCCAAGCGCGCAGGCGCAATATGAAAGCGCCCCCCTCTCGGCCTGGAAACCGCACCGGGAGGCGAAACGGACAATACATTAAAAATCTTGAGTAACATCCCGCCAATGTCAAGCTGGTCCCAGTCATCCTGACCAGCATCATCCTGACCCCTTGGTCTCTCGTCAGAGGAGCCTAGGTCAGAGAACAGGTCCCCTTCTTCCGATGTGGCACTAGCACGTGTAGACAAGGACTCCTCAGAGCCCATAGCACAGGCCGAAGCCGCGGGAGTAGAAGGCCGTTGTCTAACTGGGCCGATCCGGCCAGACAAACCTTCCACAATCTGGGCCAGCGTGGGCCGTCTGGGAGGGGAATCTATTTGTAACTCGCCACTTGTACAAGACTCAGCAGGAGTGAGGTTTAGGGAAGGGGAAAGGGTGGAGAAGGAGCGAGGTACAACCGCAAGCGTCGCTCGCAATTCCAGCGTCTGTTCATAACAGGACGCGCAGACCCATGCCCCGTCTGCCTCAGCATGGGGGATACCGCACGATATACACAGCTGGTCCTGTCCCTGGGGGACCCCGGTAACACAATCCTGAGATGCCTCCATATGGTGATTGTTTAAATATAGGATGTCAATAGGGATTTATGCCGTAAGCAACCCTGGATGCCCCAACTACCCGCTGATCAATGTGGGAGATTTTGGGAAGGCCCGCTCCTTATATGTATGAGTATAGCAATGTATACCTATATAGTAAATATATATGAATAGGTATATAGGTAAATATGTATATGAGGCCGAGAGAGGCCACCGGAACTCAGCGTCTGAAAGACACAATGGGAAAGAGATGTCAGGAACATGCGCAGATGGGCAGGCAATAATGAGAGGGATTCGCCCGCAAGGGCACTTACAGCTCAAGTGGAGGAGGAGACCGCCACGACGCGTGCGCGGGAAGCTAACCAAAATGGCGCCCGGCGAAGCTCGAAGAGCAGACTAAATACTCCGCCGTGATGCGAAGCGCGCCGGACTAAGGCCCCGCCCATTCTAAAGAGCGCGAAGCTCTGAAGTAAAAAACAAGGCAAGGAAGCAACTAGCAGGCCTAAAGTACCATAGAGCGGACACCGACAATAAGCGCGAGCACCGCGGCAACAATATTAAGTGGCAATCAAGTAAAAAAAAAAAAAAAAAAAAAAAAAAACACAGGGGCAGCCGAAATAAGGAGCAAGCAGCGCGGCCCTGACATCTCTGAGCTAATAAAGGGCAGAATAGAGGCCAGGAGCGTGACACACCGGTATACTGGGACCGCCACATGCGTACACTCCCCCCCCCCCTTTCTTTTCCCCCCTAAGTGGACAGGGAAAAGAGGGAGAATGGTGACCCGATAATAGGGTCCAGCACTACGCGGGGTACGGGACAATAATGCGGGAGGGGCATCCCTTGGAGGCTCACCATCAGCCTAAACCGCATAAGCACACCAGGTGCTGCCTACCTTCACCCGACCCACGCAGCCCAGGCTGGGAGGCATTAATTCACAATGAGGACGGGTGGAAATAGTCCCGCAGGGCCTCGGGCTGTCAAGCCCCGCTCGCCTGCGAGAGTGTGATACTTCATGTCTTCGCAGTTTCAGCACTGCAGAGAAATCTGGGGATTGTGGGGGGTCCTCCGGTGTATGTGGGGCCGGGAGGAGCTTGTTTTCTTCATGATCTGCAGTGCATGGCGCTGAAGGCGGAGGTATACCCATACGTTATGAATATGTTCTGGAGCAGGACGTGCTGTATGCTTAGAATACAGGATGACCTCAACATGGATGAACAATCGTTTACCTCTTTATAGAACAGGTCCGAGTTGTTATAAACATCATAGGCAAGAAGATTTGTTTGTGTCCCCACAATGAGAGAGTCGCAGTTCTGACTGGGGTCCAGCAATCCGGCAGTTAGGCAGCTGACACTCTGGTTGATATTTAGCAGAGAAATATCCGAGTCCTGAGCGCTCTGGATTAGGCGATTGGTGGCCACGCGCTGGTTCCTAACATGGGGGTTGTGTATGAACACCTAAAAATTAAACATACACAAAGTACTGTGTGCATAACAAACAGAAAGATAGATTTCACATACCTCTGAGCCCTGAATGAGTGGTGTGTGTATGGAGTCTGTGTGTGTTTATGTACTTGTTCTGTTATGTGCTGGTGCCTGCAGCACTGTATCAAAGTGTTGGTGTTGTCGTTATTACTTAAAGTGGACCAACACCCAGGATTTTGACTATCCTGGGTCTTGGTCCACTTCGGTGGGGCACCCCCGATCGGGGTGCCCCGCTGTGTGAAACCCCCCCTAACCCCCCGAAAAACTCACCTCTCCCTGCTCCCAGCGCCGACGTACAAGCGAGGATCAGGAACGTCTAAGCGGCAGCCGCCGCCGCCTCCCTCGCGTCACTTTCGGCGCGCGCGCGCCCCCGCCGGCCATTCGCAGACGGCCGGCGCGGGCACGCCTACAGGAGCGCGAGGGAGGCGGCGGCGGCCGGCCGCCGCCGAAGATAAGGTAAGGAGTTTGGGGTGTTTGGGGGGGGTTTCACCCCGCGGGACATCCCGATCTCGGATGTCCCGCGGGGTGGGGGGTGATCGGCCCGGGAATCTTATAGATTCCCGGACCGATCACCCGTGGGTGTTGGTCCACTTTAAAAATGCAAAATGAAAAACTTAAAAAAAAAAAAAAAATTAAACATACACACAGCTAGGACCATCACTATACATACACTTAAGTAGTAAACATAGAATGGAACATGTGATACAGTACAGCAAAATAATAAAATACTGCATACTAGTGAACAATAATTAGAACCAACATTCTTCTTGCAGTCTCCAATCTTTGTAGGGAGCCCTTCTGCTGACACTTACACCTGCCCATCAGCAGTGTTCTGTGCAACTATCTGCAATCTGTTGCTATTGGCAACGTACATCAAGTATGCACTTGGTGTACATTGCCAATAGCAAAAGATGAAAATGTTCCATAAAACTAACATTTGCCAACAAAAGAAAACATAAAAAAATTACTAGATCAGCTCAGCAATATCATTTTGCCACACAAAAAATATACACCTTCAGAAATTCTATCAAAAGTGGACTTACCATTTAAAGAGGAAAAAAACACAATATTTTCACTTACTTGGCTTTTGTTCCTCCTGGTAGGGAGCATCCTGATTTGGGACGCCCTGCAGTGTCACCCATAAACTCACCTTTTCCTCATTCCCACAGCCAATGCCAAATCAGCATATCTTATTTCATTCAGATTTCCTTTGCAGTTCAGTGCGGTAATAAAATCTGAATTGCTTGAGGGCCCGCCGGCAGCATCCCCACTCGCCCCTAGATGTGAGTGTGCTTGCACTGGCCATTCAGGTCTATAGATTTTATTGCAGAACCATGTATTGATCAAAGACAACCAATAGAACCCAAGTGCTCAACAGAACTGAGGGGAACCTGCTGTCCAGGTGGAAGAGACTGTATGGATTAGAAATGTAGAGTACGACTTAGACTAGTCCACAGGGTTACCAGGGAATCCCCCTATTCCTAAATGGTTTGCATGTTGCTAAAATAACCCCCAGCGCTCTTGACTGTTGAGTGCCTGAGAATGGGCAGCAATTTTTAGTTTTGGATTTCTATACATCTCCAGTGCTCAGTGGTTCTTGCGCAAATGGCAGACGTGACAAGTTATTATTGTGCCATCCTTTTTCCATTCATTCTATCCAACGCTGGATGTGGCTGTTATATGTCAGAAGAGTACAGGTTTTCCATACACACTCATACAGTTTGACATAACGTCTGTAAGAATTAGCCCTAAAGATAAACAGGTAATATTTGCATTACACTCTAGTGCAGGCCCCTGAAAATCCATTTCCTGGAGGGCCTATAACCTCTTAATCTGACACTGTGAAAAGTACAACCACAACAAGCAAATACCTTTCCAGCCTGTGTTGCTGCAGTCAGACAGGGGTGCATGCCATTATACTTCCCCACCGCCACCATTCGAGGGTTGATTTTATGATTCAATTTCAGAGTGAATATTGGTACAAGCATGATGGAGCCCTGCAAAAAGAGAGAGAACAGCCATGAGTCATAAAGGTATACAAGGTTAAATAGCCTGTATAGGTCCCTAGGAGATCAGCTAAATAAGAGGTTCCCAACAATTTAACCAGTAAGTACTACTTTCCATTTTTTTAAGTATCTCAAGTAGGTTTTCTGCCTACGGATTGGATTCAGGTACAGTATGTACCTCTGCAGGAGTGTCAGTGAACATTTTCTAGAAAAGACAATAGAGGTGGGTGAGTAAAATTGCAGTATTTTAAGCCAGTTCCTGGGGGCTTACAACGAATGGGCATATCAGAATATCAGGGCTCCCCAACTTTTCGAACCTCGAGAGCCACATTCAGCACAGAAAGATGTTCTTGAGTCAGTCAACATGAAGAAATTGTCAACTGTTTAATTCCCCACCTCAAAAAATACTTTCCCCTTCAGAAGCAGATCCTCTGTCTCCAAAGAAGTTAAATGGCAGGCAGAGAAGAATGTCAGCTTATCCATCATGTATTCCTTAAAGCGGAACAAAACCCACCCAGGCCGGGGGACAGCGTCTATTACAAATTTAAGGACAGCGTCTATCTAGAAGATTTCAGGGCCGTTCGCTGTCCTTACCCCGGGGCATCCCGAATCAGGATGTCCTGCCGTGAGAAACCCCCAGGGTGTCTATAATCACTGACCTTTCCCTGCTCCAATGGCACATGTACGGGCTCTCCTCCAATCAGAGCTCTGATTGTTTTCAATGGGGAGTGGGAGCTCCCACCACAACCACTCAGATTTCTCCCCATTGAAATCCTTTGTCGAGAATGTAAACAAGGTAAAGGGCTCTGATTGGCTGAGATCCTGCGCATGCGTCACTGGGCTGAGGAGAGGTGGGAGGTTTCACACAGTGGGGCATCCCAAAACCCAGGAAAGTACCAGAGCATTGTCAAGCCCGGTTAGGGAGAGACCCATGTTAGACGGTATGGGGGAGTAAAGAGACAAAGAAAGGGTAAAAGGCTCAGGGTGTTTTCCTAAAACGGAAAGCATTTGTATGGGGCAGACAACAGGATTTCTACATGAATCCCTTGCAGTAGGCAGACCCATGCGAAAGACAAAAGTTCTGGTACTTCCAAGCCTCACCCCAACATGTCACAATCTGTTTCAAGCCTTGTGTGGATAAGGGCCAAAAGCCCAAAACTATACAATATATGATATATGTAATATAACAGAGCATTGAACACCTTGGCAGATCCATAAGCTTAGCTAGGAAATAGCTAGGAAGAGATCATTTGCATGGGTCCACCTACTGCAAGGGATTGTGGGAGAAAATACAATTCTGTGAAATACTCACCTGTAGAATTGGTATTATACGCATACAGTACGTCCTGCTCCATATATAATACTTACACGTGGGTAATCCTCCGCCAGAGGGCGCTATTCACTGCAGACATGCAAAAACAGGCTCCTCCCGGCCCTTCATATACCCAGGGACCTCCCACAAATCCCCAGCATTGAAAAGCAGTGAGAAAAGAAGCCGGGAGAAACCAACCACCAAACTGGTAACAATAGCAATGATAACAATCACCATGCAGGGGATCCAAAAAAATGTAAAACCAGGGTGGGGTGGAGCAGGACGCGTATAATATCAATTCTACAGGTGAGTATTTCACAGAATTGTATTATTCTAAGCATACAGTACGTCCTGCTCCATATATAATACTTACACGTGGGACATCCAATAGCAGTGTCCATAAAGCAGGGTGGGATCCCCATCAAAAAGGCACAGCAGACAAAGGCGCTGTCACCTGCAAACCTTGCTACCAAGAGCGACATGAGCAAAGGCTCTAACGTCAACCTCATAAAAAAACCTTTGAAAAGGTATGAACAGAAAACAGGCAGCGATCTAGCAAAAACCTGATTAACAGAAAACTGGTGCTGAAAGGCCCAAGGTACCCAAGCACAAGTAGAAACAGAATAAAAAGAGAAGATTCTTCCCCTTAAAGGAATAGGCCAGAGTAACATCCTGACCAGTCCAAATGCAACAGTAGCCTCGGTAAAAATCAGAGCTCCCCCCATCGGGGAAATTGAAACCTGGTCTCCCGCATGACAGGCGGGGATACTGACCACTACACTAACAAGGATCAGCAAGAGGCCAACGCCCTTACCTGGGACCAGAAAGGACAATCCATCCAAGCAAGACCAGTCCAAAGGGCGCATAACCCCTGGAAGCAGATGAGATCAGGCGCATACGTATGGAGGCACCCGCAAACCCCAAGGGGCATCAGTCCCCCTAAGGGACAAGAAACAAACCAGAAAAATTTCAACACCTGTTGAGGGAATGTAGACCCCCTTACTTCAGCATTACTAAGAATAAGGCCCAGAGGCAGACAAAAGGACTTGGATAAATGAGCATAAGACACCCCTTGGGCATAAGGTCCGGCGTAAGGCGGAATATCACCACATCATGGTGTATAAATAATGAAGAGGGCTAACTAAACAGAGCCACCTTCTCAGGCACACGTCTGACTGAAGCAACAGCCCCCGGAAGGGCAACTTGAAGTAAGAACAGTTCAGACAGCATCCGGAATAGGTCCAAAGGGAACAACCCGCAAGGCAAACAGAATAAAAATTAATCCCAACAGGGACCATAGAACTACTTGGGAGATGCACCTGAGCAATCCCCAAAAGAACGCTTAACAAGGAAGACTGAACAAGACTTCTACGGGAAGGCAGACAGGGCAGAACCTGAACCTTCAGAGTACCGAGATGGGGAGCCAACCCCAACCCATGCTGTAATAACTCTAGAACCCTGGGAACAGAGAACGTCCAACAGGGGAGAGACCAAGACTCACGCCAATCAATATGGGTACGCCATACCCTATAATAGACGGAGGAAGGAGAAGAAGAAGACAAAGTCACCCAGAAGATAAACCCGTCTCCAAAAGGGTGAATGAATCAACTGTCAAGCCATCAGACTAGAGCTTGTAGATTGGGGCGACATAAGAAGGAGCCTGAAAAGGGCAGAACCGCACTCCTGAGAGAGCGTACAGGTCCGCTGTCCTCAGCAGAAACATCTGCGAACCACAGTCCACTAGGCCACCCAGGGGCCATCAGTATCACGGGTCCCCTTATCAGCGCAATCTTGTGCAGAACCCCGCCTAGCAGGGTGAATGAAGAAAAAACATAAAATAGAATGTCCAGACATAAAATTACTAAGCCCCCATGACCAGAGTCAGAATATTCTGGGGCAGTAAAAACAAGGGCAGAGCCCCTGTGATATTAACGGGGCCCAACAGAGCCACCCTAGTTGGCTCTCAGAGGGACACCAGGATAGCACAACCTGCCACTGAAGGACATCCATTGGAGCGAATACCACTGAGATGCAGGGAACGTTGACCCCCACCTAGATCAGGATCAGAAACCTTCCAGGAGAATCATCCTGCTCCAAGTTCCAGACTGATAATAAATACAGGCCACTGTCCTCCGACAGGCCAAGAGTCCCCAAATAGATAGGTCCTGAAGAGGAGTAGTCCAGCAAGATAGAGCCAACTGAAGGCTCACTGTTTTAACAAAATCAGTAGGAAAATGGACCCACTAAGGGCCCCTACCTAGGAACCGCGGGGGATTTTAGAAGAAAATCACCCCCCACCCCACCAACCTGCGAGACTTGGTACCCAAGGTGACCATCTACAAGAAGATGCAAGAAAATGAGCGGGTGCCCCCTGACAGGGTCCTTGAATTTAACCAGCTCAAGAGGAACCACCGTACCAAGGGGGAATGAGCACAGACCTAGCTCCAGGGGTGCTGGAACCCCATCCAGGATTAATATCCTACTGTGCCGAAGAGCCCAAGGGCTCTGAATATAAGGGACATCATCTGATCCGCCACCAACGGGCCCACCAGCTGCAATCCTGCCTGGTGAAAGTAAGGTGACAACAAAGAGGGACAGAGCCCATGTAACCAGGAGTCCACTTATTGCCAAGGAAGAAGGTTCAAGCCTGAACCAAATCCAAGGAATGGAGATAGCGAATAAGGGATTGAGGTGACTGAGTACCCATCCAAATAACTCCCAGAGGACACCGCCGGCCGACTAACCCGGTCGGCCTGACGTAGAGATTGGGAAGTAAAGAAGGACGATCCGGTAGGTCCTAGTGCGGACGCCCCACGGGCATGTCAGAGACATCACCCCCATCCGCGCCTTGGAGAGCAGCCTGGGAGCAGAAGAGAGGCCAAAAACAAGGCCCCAATCCGCAGAGTTGGTCCTTCAACACTGACCTGTCAAGGTCTCGGTGTCCAGAAGACACAGGGGAAACTAAAAGGATCTTAGATCTCCACAGGTGGCAAGAGGTCTTGGCAGATTTGGACTTAGTCCTGCCAGAGGGCCCAGGACGTTGCCTGCCCACCCTGGAGTGGTAATCTACGCCGAAAAATTGGAAGCACACCTCTGGTTCGTGTTTGACACTAACGTAGGGAGGGGGAGGGGTGTCCCTGCCCCGAGGAGGCCGAGACGGCCTTCTGCGTAGGGGTGCCTTTTTTTCCAAAAAGGTCCAAACGGGCCCCAAATACCTTTTTTCCAAAAAGGTTCTCTGAAGGGAAGGCCAGTGAGGCGGCAGGCATTTTAAAGTGGGTCAAAACACTCGGACAGGCCCTGGCATCTAAAAGGTCGCTAGCCTGCCATTACCGATTTGGGATGCCCCAGGGAGAAGGCCAGTGAATGGCACTGGAGACTTTTTCTGCTTTAATCCCTTTATATATACCTGCACAGTCATTAAAATTAGAATTTTAGTTTATTTTGTAGAGACTTTATATATTTATTGAGTCACCTTGTAGTCTCATGAAAGAAGCAGCACCTCACCACACAAAGTTTGTTACCGCTGTGTACAGCACTTGGGCTAAATGCGGTGGCTGTCTGCTATCACCTCATAAAACCCAGGAGATCCCCCCATTAAGCAAATGGCTTTTTTGTTTTAAAAGGCTATATTTTTTAATGCAGATATTCACGCTCCTTTAAGCAACATAAGGGAATCAGAAATAAAGCTGGAGCATCTATCATCTCACCATTGCTGTATGCTGTCTATATCTGCAAGTCCTGCCCCCTCCAGATGCTAGCCAGGATTTGCCAGTAAGCAGATTACAAAGCCTGAAGATAATACAGCTATTTATCTATCAATGAATAGCTGACATAAGGCCAGGAAGACGAGCACAGAGAGAGGCAACAGAGAGAGGCATTCATAATAAATAGGAATTAAGTACTTCCTTAAGAAGTCTTGAGAAAGTGGACGACAATAGCTAGTCCTGGCACTGACTGGCACACAGGCTCTCAGCAAATTAAATAAAAAAAAACACATCCAGCCAAAACTCACCACCCATTTTCCCCCCCTGGAGCTAGAAAAAAAAAAGAAGAAGAGGTTTCAGTACTGGGCAGCCAATCCAGCCAACTGAGCAGTCAATATCCTGCGCTAGCTGCTCAACATTGTGGAAGTGGTTACATAGCAACTATGCCCCCCGGGCATCCAAAATCGGAATGCCGCTGTGTGAAACCCCCCAGGTTGCCCCATACACTTACCTTGTTTCCCAGTCCAACGGTGCATGCACGCCGCTGGCCTTAGAAGAAGGCTTAGACGATGTGACATCAGCGGCTCTGATCTGGGGGTTTCCCCAATTGGATAGTCAAAATCCTGGGTTTTGGTCTGATCATCTCGATGCAGCTCAGTAGACTCCAGTGCCCAGCTCCCAAGAAGGGAGCCGGCAACTGCAAGGCCCAAATTTTGGGCAACGCTGGTGGAGGGTCACTTATTTGTAACCGTAGAGTTACTTTAAAGGGACAGTTCAGTCTAAATAACTTGTGGTTAGACTTCTATTGAGAGGAGAAGCACTTTGTCTCATACATCTCAATAGGAGCCAACGGACCAGCAGTCCCAGGTAATGCCATCATGGCTGCCCCCATGAACCACAAGAGTTAGACTGGACTGTCCCTTAAAGTGGACCAACACCCAGGATTTTGACTATCCTGGGTTTTGGTCCACTTCGGCGGGGCACCCTGATCGGGGGTGCCCCGCTGTGTGAAACCCCCCAGAAACCCCAAAAAACTCACCTCTCCCTGCTCCCACGTGAACGCCGCAGCCAATCCCCGCCAACGTCCAGGCGGGGGACAGGAACGTCCAAGCCGCTTCCGCCGCCTCCCGCGCGTCACTCTCGGCGCGGGCGCGCCCCCGCCGGTCATTCACAGAGGGCCTGCGCGGGCACGTCTGTAGGGGCGCGCGGGAGGCGGCGGAAGCGGCGGCGGATCAGGTAAGATCTTTTTGGGGTTTCTGGAGGGTTTCACCCCGCGGGACATCCCGATCTCGGATGTCCCGTGGGGTGGGAGGTGATCGGCCCGGGAATCTTATAGATTTCCGGGCCGATCACCCCTGGGTGTTGGTCCACTTTAAACAAAACCTCCAATTAAAGCTAACAAGCCATTACCTCAATATGACAGCGGGGGGGGGGGCATCACTATTTGGAATGCCACGCTGTGCATCCCCACATGTCAACCTGATACCTACCTCTTCTGGGTTCATACATCTCAGTAGAAGACAACAGTGGTTAGACTTCTATTGAGAGGAGAAGCACTTTGTCTCATACATCTCAATAGGAGCCAACGGACCGGCAGCCGCAGGTAATCCCATCATGGCTGCTCCCATGAACCACAAGAGTTATTTAGCCTGGACTGTCCCTTAAACAAGACCACCAGTCAAAGCTGACAAGCCATCACCTCAATATGACAGCGGGGAGGGGGGGGGGGATATCACTATTTGGAATGCCACGCTGTGCATCCCCACATGTCAACCTGACATCTACCTCTTCTGGGTTCACTCCCACAGTCCCTCCCGTCTGCTGTGCACACCCAACACCAGCCATTCAGATAGTCCGGCATGCACAGTAGGATCAAAGTAAATATTGGGCCTGGAGACTTTTTAGAGTCTAGAACTCAGGACCTAGGGATTTGGCCTGCTATAAATATTGAACCAAAAGTGGCCCTGGAGTCTATAAGACTTCAGTGTCAACTGATTCCCTCCCGCAGAGGCATCCAGATTTGGGATGCTCCACTAGATGTATACCCCCCCCGCACGGAGTCCCCTGTAAGACTCCCCTTCTCACCAATCTAACGGCGCATGCGCAAGCCGCCATCATCTATACCTTTAGCATGGCACGCTCCTGCGTCAGGCATTTGTAAATGGCTGATGCAGGCACGCCCCGTTAAGAGGGTAGCCGAGATGTGGCCGTAGGGATTGCGCTGATTGGATGAGAACCTGCGCTTGTGTCAAAGGAAAGGTACGTTTACTGGGCGACCTTGGGGTTTCACACAGAGACATCACAAATTGGGGCGCCCTGGAGCAAGGACTAAAACCCAGGATAGACAAAATCACGGCTCTTGGTCCACTTTAAGGTCCTATATTACAAAAAAAGGTTTCAGACCCAACTCGCCAGGGATCCAGATTTGGGATGTCCAGCTGCTTAAATGCCCTGGACTTATACATAACTGGCCAATACTACTACGCACTATGAGCAGGTGGAGTAAACCATGTGAATGACTTTTGTCAACAGGGTCTATGGGACAGTCTGTGCTGCAGGAGGTCGAGTTTCAGGTTTGTTTTTCAGGGACCGGCGTTATCTAAAGTGGAACAAAATCCATGAATTTGACTTTCCTCGGCTTTTTCTGTTCACACAGCTGAGGTGCCCAGCTGTGTGAAACTCCCCAGAACTCTAGAGCGCTCTCCCCCCAAAATAACAAGAGCCTTTTGCCAAATGACATAGGGTGCACTGCTCTCATTGGATGAGTGTCCGCGCATATGTGCTGTAGGAACGAAGAAGAGGTGAGTGAATGGCAGCATTCTGGGGGGTTTTACACAACTTCTGAATCGGGATGCTTCAGGGAAAAAACCTGCGGCCGGCCCTGGTATCTTTTAGATTCCTGGGAGGCAGCTGGTGGGTCAAAATACAATTGAATCAAAATACACTGGTCCTGTTGCAGTGGAATAACAGGAGCAACCCGATTTGCTGCACACTGCCCGAGGGAAGACCAAGACCGGCAACTGCCACTCACCTATTGCCCCTGTGTAACCACTAGCTGCCCATCTGGTTTACCCGGCAGGCTTCCACGTAACTGCTGCTGGTCACGTGTGGCAGTGGCCCATAACTGGGGAGGTTGTAAGCATGGGCAGTCCAGTCTCTGACTTATCTTAATCTTAGGGATCCAGTGGTGCATAGTGACCAGAGGTCCCCTTTAAATAGCCAGGTAACACTACCTGAGCTCGGGCCCCTTTAAACTGGACCTTCAGCATCATTCAATGAAAAGCCCAAACCCTTAAAACTATTCCCCAGCATCTAAAAGTCCTATATTTCCAGTTTTAAGTCACTAACTTATTAATGTTTCCCCCACTGGGCTGCAACTCTGTTCAGGACCGCCATTTTGCCTCAGAAGCATCACATACTGGAGGAAAGGAGTCAAAAGTGCAGGGGGTGGGGTTATAGCTGTGCTTTGCACAAACACAGAAGAGCTGGGGTCAGAAAAAGGTCAGCAATCCCAGAATGCAAAGCGACACAGTCAGAAGACACTTCCTGTTTGCAGGCAGCCTGCACCTCCATGGGCCGCCATCTCGGATATTTAAAGGCTCATAACATGCAGTAGATGCAGGTAGGATTTTTAATGTGAGAAATCTGTATTTACAGGGTGTGGGAAACATATAAGATAGGCTCCTATTTAGGGTGAAGGTCTGGTTTAAATATATCATAAGTCTACTTCAGTAACAGAGGTGAAGGGAAGTCTAACAAAAGCACTAATCCTGTTCTAACCCTTCACCACTCCATCTAAAATGATAAAAAAAAATATACATTGTAACAGGCTTTATGCTGTAACAGTCTCTGAGCAGGCCCCGAGCCTTTCTCTGAGGTAATAATGGCAGTCTGAGAAGATTACCAAACTGTGTCTTCTGTCACCATGGCAACCCAGCCCCGCTCACAACACGTCAGGCCTCCTTCCCCAATGAGTTTTGTTCCCTTTGCTATTCTACCCTGGCCAGCTCGCAGCCTCCATAGCAGAGCCCCGGCCACTGCTTCTCTCCCAATTTATCAAGATCCGCACCAATAACTCACCTCTCTGGTGAGGAAACTAGCGGCCCGACTCCTGTCACAGCATCCGTTGTCAATAAAGTTATTAGAAGCTTCGCTGAAGGACTGGAGCAGATAACGTGACGAAAGGTAAGGGCACGCCTCCGGTCGCCTGATTGGAGGAAGGAAGAAGCAATAGTAGAAATAGGAGCAGAGAGAGAACGGTGGAAAACTTGGAATAGAGCAGTGCATGCTGGGACTTGTCGTACGGCTAAGGGCCTAACAATTAATTAATAATGATAATATTAATATTATTAATATAAAATACGATAATAATAGAGTTTAGGACTAGGAAATAAAAAATTGTAGTATAAAACACATAAATGGCAGGCTTGCATGCTGGGACTTGAAGTGTAGCTAAGGCACAATTGCTAATTATTATTATTGTTGTTATTTTTATTACTATACAGTAGAATACCAGCGTTTAGGACTATGAAATTAAAATGCTTAGCATAAAACACATAAAAGGGCGAATTGCATGGTGGGACTTGAATTGACCTAACAATTGCCAAAAAGATTATTATCATCAAACTTCACAACTACGGTATTTAGGGTAAAAAAAGAGGGCCAACTGTAAAATTAGGCCACACCCCCTCATTGAGGAATGGATAGGAGATAGGGTATAACAATATAAACAGGTTGAATAGGCAAATGAATCATTTAAATGAATCCAAATGAGGGACACTTGGGAGGTATATTATTATTATTAATAATTTTAATACAGTAGAATACCAGAGATTAGGACTAGGATATAAAAAGTTGTAGCTTAAAACATAAAATGGTGAATTGCATGCTGGAACTTGTAGTGTAACTGAGGACCTAACAATTGCTAAGAAATTGTATTATTATTCTGAATATTATTATTATTATTAATAATAATCATAATAATACAGTAGAATATCAGAGTTTAGGACTAGGAAATTGTAGCAGAAAACATGTGAAAGGCAGAAATGCATGCTGGGGCATGTAGTGTAGCTGAGGTACAATTGCTAAAAAAAAAAAAGAATTATTAATAAAATTAATAATAATACAATAGAATACCAGACCAGGACCAGGAAAAAAATGCTTAGCATGAAAAACACATAAAAGGGTAAATTGCATGCTGGGACTTGTAGTGTAGTTGAGGGACTAGCAATTGCTAAAAAAATATAGTTATATTTGTAGCATAAAACTCATAAAAGGTTGAATTGCATGCTGGAACTTGTAGTGTAGCTGAGGGCCTAAAAATTGCTAAAAATATTTATTATTATTATTCCCATTATATCCCAAGTGTCCCTGATTTGCAGGGAGTGTCCCTCTTTTGAGTCCATGTCCCCTGTCCCTCGTTGTTCTCATTTGTCCCTTCTGAGGTGTAACGTGCAGATCTGCATCAATAGATAATTACTTTGCATATCTAAAGTGTTTCTATTGCTGTAACTGTTACACCCTATCTCCTATCCATCCCTCAATGAGGGGGGCATTGCTTAATGTCCCTCTTTCCCACCCTGAAAAGTTGGGCAGTATGGGTAAAGGTGAAAAGAAGGTTGGGCATCCCCAGGGATGTTCTGCTTTGCATACCAGCAATAGAAGTCAGAATCCTTGCCCAGGTACCACCATTTCTCATTTCACTCCCCCTCACTGGCACTCAGGCTGCTGGTATTTATGTGGGGCCACAATGCTACATGGGAACAAGGGGGTAGGTAAGTACTGTGGCCAGAACCGTGGCAGCCAGTCCCAGTATAAGTGTTATTTGACTGGAAGTCACTTTAAAACAGTGCTGCACAACCTGCGGACCAGGGCACTGCTTTCAGTTGCCGCCCCCAGCACCCCTAGGGAGTTGAAGAGCTGAGCTTACCTTGCCTGCAATGCAAGCAGCTGGTTTCTAGAGGGCAATGCATCACTAAAAGCAGAAAGTGAGGCACCAATTAGACAGGAACATGCCGGATGTCGGCGTTTTAGATAACCAAAAGGGAGGGGGGGTGTCTCTGTAGAGGTGGGTGACCCACGTGTGCTACTGGTGAGTTGTTTGTGTGTCTGGAGATGCTTATGTATCTCTGTCCAACTCACCTTCTCTTACCTCTTTCTACCTTACCTGTGCTCACTTCCCCTCTATTTATCTCTGCCTGCTTCAACTCACCTCTCCCCACGTGTCCCACCTTACCTCTGCTCGCCTCACTGTTGTCCATCACTTCTCATCTCACCTCTGCATACTTCAGTTTACCTCTTCCCACTGTAACTCTGCTAACCTCCATCCTGCCCACCCCAACGCTTTTTCCCATCTCAACTCCAATCCCCTCACCTCTGCCTACCTCTACTCACCTTTACTCACCATCCTGTCTCACCTCTACTCACCTTTTCCTGTATCACCTCTACCCACCTCTGCTCACCTTTTACCATTGTACCTCTGCCCACCTCTTCTCACCTTTGCATATAAAGCACATATAATGCTTCAAGGGTAAAGCTTGCCTGCAGTAAACTGCTTTTTCAAAGCGTACGCTTACTTGCTGCCCCTTGAAGTGAACTAATAAGGCAATGCGGCCATTGGGACAAAAAATGTTGTGCACTCCTGCTTTAAAGGGCCTGTAAACCCAATGAAAATAAACTGGCACTATTGCAATGAATGGAGGGGCATGCTCCCCACACGCCATGATCATGCATGGGGAGCATGCATGTGGCACCCCTCAATCTTGGAAACCAGGAGGTTTCTGAGCAGTAGACCAGTCAGTAGCTGCTGTGAGAAAAAGAAGGTAAGCGCCTGATTTGTTTTAATTTGGGTTTACAGACATCTTCAAGAAAAACACCAGAGGTTGTAAATTGATCCAAGCCATCAGTAGCAAAGGGTTAAAGTAGTGATTTTGTCATTAACTTGGCCCGAAACCCAAAATTTTATCTGTCTTGGGTTTTGGTCCCAGTCATTGGGCATCCCGGTTTGGGATGCTCTGCTATGTGAAACCCTCTGGGGTGCCAGTATTTTCACCTTGCCAGTCTTCACACACCACTTGGACTTGTAGTGCAGCTTATGAACGAATGCCATAGAAAGCAGTATGTAAAGAAAGGACAGCAAAGCATGCTGAGATCGGCAGGCATCAGCCTTTCTCCTTCTCTCCTTCGGCTGTGCATATCTTCACCAAGTATTCAGATGCATGCACTGTGGGGTCGCTGGAAAAGTATGCTTTTATGGTTAACTGGGGGATTTCACACTAGTAGTAGCACAAATCAGGATGCCTCAAATTGAGGGAATTGACTATCCCCGGAGGATTTTACACTGCAGGGCCAGTGAGCATGGGTTTCGGTCAATATAGTGAATTGTCCGCACCGGGATTTGTTACATTTTTTTCTTTGGGATTTGTTGAGCCCACACTTCTGTATGACATTTTTTTTCTAAAGCCTAACACCAGCCAAAATTTTACTTTAGCTTTGAAAAGTGAGGATGGGATTTATCAGCTCTATTTTTCTCTTTGCTGTCTGTGATCCCATTGAGGAGATGTGGTTGCACTTCTTAAGTCGCTAAAGACAGGAAGGTAATTTAATAAAGGTTCTCTAATCAAATACCTCTTAGGATAAGCTACAGAGTTATATGGACCCTCAGGTAATAAAATCTCAGTGGGGCCCTTTGCATTTTGCATTGTCACCTATCCAAACTTTTAATCCCCCAGACCCTCTCCCCAGTCTCTAGAGTGGGACCAGATCCGCCAGCCCCCAAGAATATGCAAGGAGTGAGCAGAACCCCTCTCCCCCAGACTTAAACATGAATATGCAGTGTACAAAGATATCCTCCCCAGACCCAGAAACAAATATTCATATGCTCCAAAAGTTAAAATGCTATTAAAGTGCAGAGTGAAGGCTGGGAATGGAGATTAGTTATACTTGCCTGACTTTTGTAGTCATCCTCTGTCCTCCACACAGCTCACAAAAGGTGTCACATGTCACTTTGCAGAGCCATGCAGAGGAAGAAGACCCAAATGATGGAACTAGGTAAGTATAACATTTTCTTACCATACCCAGCACTTCAGCCCCCTACCTGGTATACCTGCCCCAGCCACATAATTCATTAATTACCAGGTGATATGACCCCCAGGCACACGGGGCCCTGCCACTTGTCCAGATTTAGCTGGTGCTAACACTGGCATTGGTTCCTCTAATGGGGAAACCACCTCCAGGGAAGTCTGAGAATGGTAACTCTCACCTTCTATTCACCTTTCCACACTCCGGTGTGGCTCAATGGCGCCACGTGACCACCAGCATTTGGTAGCTGTTTTTTGGAGCTAGTGTCGGAGCAGCTGATGGTAGGAGGGGATCTGGAAGCAGTAGCAGGCATGGTCAGATGTGGCAACAGGCTTGGCACAGACATGTGGTCAAATGTGGCAGGGTTGGCAACATACATGGCACGTGGTCAGACACAGTCACAGACTGAACAACAGTATGCTCTGCTCACTAGGTTCTGGGAAGGTTTAATTACCCTCCCACCAATCAGCTCATGCACGCTGAGGGGTGATATAGGCATATCTCCCAACTTTTCAGGGTGAGAAATTGGGACAATTGTTAAATTAGGCCACGTCCCCTCATTGAGGGTTCCTACTTGTGGGGACATCCCGATTTGGGATGCCCTGCTATTTATATCGTCTATAAACATACCTTTTCCTCGTTCCCTTGGTGCATGCATGGACTACTCAGCCAATCAGTGGAGCTTGTTCCACTCTTCCAGTATACATATATGTAAGCTGGATATGTAGAGAAAACTTTTTGCACTCGGAACATTTTGAAAAATGGGTGTTGTTCCGAGTGCAGGAGGCATCCCAATTGTGGATGCCCTCTGCATGTTCATGGCACAGAATGGGTGACCCAGAGAATTCCAATGCTCTGACTGGCTGATGCGGTCACTTGGCTGTCGGCACTTGGTCTGAAATTTGGCTGGCACCCACGTGACATGGGTGTTGTTCCTTTTCAATACACAAGGGAGATTAGATATTATATACGTCTGTTCTCCTCACAGCTCCTGTCTGTAGGAACCAGTTTAACACTTCCTAACCAGATCCTGCACTTCAGCCCCCTCTTCAGTTTGTCAGCCCTGGCCACTAAACAAATAGCTACCCGGTTAAATAGACCCCTAAGGCACAATGAGCCCTGGCACCTGCCCTGGCACCTGCCTGGTGCTAAAACTGGCCATGGGTCTTCTAAGGGGGGCAGCACTGGAGCACACCACCCAAGGGAAGCCTGAGACTGGCAACTGCTACTCACTTCTTCCACACTCCAGTGTGGCTCAATGTCCCTATGTGACCACCAGCAGCCTAATGTTCACCTGGCAGTATTGCATTTATCTGTGTGCCTGCCAGCTGTAGTAAACAGTCAGTTATGAGGTACCTCAAGCTGCAGCTATAGGGTTGCTGAGTAGGGGGTAGGTAGTTTCCAGAGCTAATGCAGGGGCAGCTTATGGTAGAAGGTGATCTGGAAGCAGTAGCAGACATTGTCAGATGTGGCAAAGTTGGCAACAGCTTTGGCAGAGAGACTTTGCCAGGTTGGCAACAAACTTGACACAGAGTTGTGGTCATTCTGCCATTAAATCGGACCAACAGCCTTGCATAAAAAGCTCCCAAAAACTCCCTTGCCCCATCTGCATGCATGATACTGATAATTGTCAGCACTTACATTTGCTCCTATATTCACTGAAAGCTAAAACTCTGCGTCATTGATTTTCTCTTACTCTTGAAGCACTCACTGAGGCTTCCTTTTCAAGCTTCTCAGCTGTTCTGCTGCCTGGCTTAAACAGACATAACCCACAATGCACATCAGCAGGAAACCCAGCAACACTTCCTTGTTGCAGGCTACCTGCAGGCCCATAGGATGCTATTTTGGGGGTAAAATCAACCACTTCGGGAATTACAAAAGGTAAATTAATTTTTATGTGTAGCAATCTGACTTGCCCTGGGGAAGGCTACATTCCGGCTCAAGCCTGGAATCTAAGGACCAACCTGGTTTTCACTAGAGCCTCTAAAGTTGAGGATAGACTGAGCTGCAGGAAGGCCCCAGGTCAGGCAACCTAGGAGTGGGTTTTGCCAAGTTCTGGGTAGAAGACAGACCAGAGCTGAACTGGAAGCGTGGAACAAGCTGAAGTCGTGGCTGGCAGAACAGGATCAAAGTCATAAACAAGCCGAGGTCGTGGGCAGGCAGAACAGGATCGGAGTTGTAAACACGCCGAGGTCGGTGGCAGGCAGATCAGGATCGAAGTCATAACAAGCCGAAGTCGTCAGGAGAACAGGAGCGTAGTCAGGATCAAGCCGGGTCGGTACACAGGAATGGAAGACTGGAACTCAGGAACAGGAAGGAGAAATGACCAACTGGCACTGGAGCTCAGAGCTCGCCAGTATTTAAAGGGCATGCGCAAAAGCGAGCGCATCTTCGCGCGTTTGCAATGCGCGTGCATAATCGCACATACGCACATGTCCATTGAATCATTCTTAGTCTCTGCAATGTCTGTATGCTGATGAACTCACAGGAGTAGGAGAATGGAAGAAAAGAGACCAGATATACCCTTTTATATCTTGACTCAAGTGTAGCCCACCTTTCTTGCAGATTACCCCATGATTAGTGTCGAAGTAACTTCTAGGTAGATGGGGGGTCTGCCTTGGCAAGTTGCAGCTCTAACATCAGGTCACTGAGCTCTAAGAATTTGTGATTGTCCTGAGTAGATATCTTTGGAAAAATCTGTAGTCTTTAAAGTGGACCAACACCCAGGATTTTCACTATCCTGGGTGTTGATCCACTTCCGCGGGGCACCCCCCAGAAAGCCCCTAAAATCTTACCTTTTAGGCGACGGATAAGCCGCCGCCGCCTCTCGCGCATCCATCTTACAGGGCGCGCGCCCGCGCAGGCCATTCACAAACGGCCAGCGCGGGAGCGCGCCCTGCTAGAGAGACGCACGGGAGGCGGCAGCGGCAGCGGCTTATGCGTCGCCTAAAAGGTAAGATTTTAGGGGCTTTCTGGGGGGGTTTCCCACAGCGGGGCATCCCGATTTCGGATGCCCCGTGGGGTGGGAGCTGCTCGGCCCGGGAATCTTACAGATTCCCGGGCCGATCAGGGGTGGGTGTTGGTGCACTTTAAAGAATTGTTTTCTTTATAGCTTCAGGGCTACCAAAGCTTTGTTTGAGTCTTTCCCAAGCAGCAATATATCCTGCTCCTGGGTTGTCAGTATGGACAGATCTGAGTCTCTTAATGCGTTCAGTAGATTGTGGGCCAGCCACTTTAGGAGTAAATCAAGCTCCTCAGCTGCTGTGATGCCAAAGTCACTGACTGTCGCTTTAAATGCACATTTCCAGGCTCTGTAGTTCTCAGGTTGGTCTTCAAACCTTGTGAGGCTGATCTTTCTGAGTTCTCTGCAAACCATGTATCTGGCGAACTCTGACCTGTCTGATTTGCCTTTAGGCAGGGAATTGCTGGTTGAAAAGTGACAGACGTGGATAGGTAAGGGGCTGCATAAACATTTAGCCCAGGAACTGTTTTAAAGTCCGTAGGCCTGGTGCCGTGTTCAACTGGACATTTGTAGCCGTGAGGTGGTTGGGACTGTGTTGGGGCATTGGTTTGAACATGAGTGTCCTTGGAATGAACTCACTAGGTACAGGGGCCTGGAGTGAGGAACATGTGAGGAAAGATCAGGTTGGTAAGTGGGTGGTGCATTGTACTGACCTTAAAAGCGGGGTGCTGTCAAAAATCTGTTCCCTGCTGCTGTGGAGAAATGTCTCTTTTATCAGGAACATCTGTAGCATCCAGAGGCGCACTATTTTGGCTTAGCACATAGTCTGCTCAGCCAATTAGCGCACTTGTTCTCGTCCAAATCTGCACTGTAGGAGCGAAAGGAAGGTGAGTATATGTGGCGACCTGGGGGGATACACACAGCGGGTCATCCCAATTGGGGATGCTGTCGCACAGAGGAACAACATACAGTAAAGTGAAATTTGTGTGTTGTGTGTTCTTCCTCTTTAAATCTTTTACTGTTAAAATAATATATCAGACCTGTGGTGCACCCCTGAACATCGCTGCGTACCGCCTGGGGTACACTTGTTCGTTAGTTATTACATCATCAAGTTTATTTCGTCCTGGTGGGGGGGGGGGGGGGAGTAATGTTTGGTGAGCGTTTCCCGGCTGATGTTCTTATTTTGGGGCACATTTGGAATGAATGGGGTCCAAACAGCTGTTCTGTAGCTCACTATTCATCATCTTTATTTTCTTCCAATTCCCTGTTCAGAATTGAGTGGTGAGAACCTGGCACATAATGTCTAAATGATGAAACCACGAGATTGAGTTGGCGGTGACCTCAGCGCACTGTGTACATTCTTCCAGCTTCCTGGCTGCTGCCCGGTGACAGTTTACTCACTGAATGATGCAGCTGATTGTTACTTCTTTCAGAGAGGAACCGTGTGCAGAACTGAGGTCAGAGTAGAGAGACGAGTGCAGAGATGTTTACCAAGGGAAGAGGAAGAGCTTTTCCAGGTCAACCTGGAAAATTACAAGATTCTAATATTGTGCATTTTATTTTGATTGTATTTAGAAATAGGTGTAACAGTTACAGATTGGATATAGAAGGTGCAAACTACTGGGGACATAGGATAGAGTACAAAAGGAAGATTGAGTTTACAAGGAAGCATGGGGGGGGGGGGGCTGGTAATCTTTTAGGACAGCAGGAGTGGAGTGGGGAGCCCAGTTAGCTGGTCCTGTCCAGCCTATAAACTACTTAGCCCTGACCCCAAGGTGCTTCTCAGCTGGTTAATAGTGCATTCCACAGCAGAAGCTAAAGAATTGTAGGAACAGATCATGGGCAGGAGGGGATAGAAGCATTTGTGCATATGCTCTGGGTGAGGTGAGCTGCTGGTTGGGGCCAACTCCTAGCCCAGGTGGCCCAAAAGCATTATGACCCACCAGGAATTTCCCTATTCTCACTATGGCCAGTCTGCCTCTAAGGGTAGGGATCCCCAACCTTTCATAAGATGCATACTCAGCATTGTGAGATGGTCAGGAGCCATGTTCGACATGAATAGTTCATAGGATCATTTAACAGGAAACAACTGGAAACAGTTATAAATAATGACACAGTAAAGTCCTGGAAACGTTTAAACTTGACAACTTAGTATGCATGATATTACCCACACCCCATAAAGTCCACATAAGTAGATCCCCCAGCCCCATGATGCCTTGGGCTATAACATTAGGGGCTTGGGTTCCCTGGCTTGTGGGTGCAATGGGGCTGGGTACAGGGGGCTTAAAGGAGACTAATTGGCAGGGATTAAATTAGGGTGTTAGAAGCAGAAGCCCAACTGGCCCCAAAGCAGTGTGGCCCATTGGGCATTGTCCTGGGTCTCCATATGCCCAGATTGCCCCTGCTCAGCCCCAAAGCAATTCATGTCAGAATTGAAACCCAGATACTGCTGAAAGGCTGGTTAACAAAATTTGGTACTGGAAGCTGCCAAGACAAGTAACCAGCACATTTCCAAACTGACTGTGAAATAATTTTGTGCATGGGCGACCTGGGCCCCATGTAACTCTCTAACCTCAACAGTGTGCTAGACCTCCGCTAGTGTTCTGGTTTAGCAGACAACTGGTTAGCCACACAATAGGGGTCAGCGAGCCATATGTGGCTCCTGAACTACAGGTAGGAAACCTCTTTTAGGGCACTGCTTCTCAACCTGAGGTATGTGTACCCCAGGGGGTACACATCTATATTTAGGACTGCACCAACAGGGGATATTATATTCAACAGTAAAAAGTACCAGAGGCCTGTGACCTATTATTTTAATTGATCCCTTGAGGGTCCTCAGTTAGAACATCTAGGTAACTTTGCTGGTGCTAATTAATGACAGTAACTTTTATTTCTGTTTTATTACAGACACCAAGGCTAAATGCATGGTGCAATGGATATTAGCATGACTATAAAATGGCCAAATTGATTGCAGATATAGTAAGCCTGGCTGACCCTTTATTATGGGTACTAAGGCTGGGGAGCACATAGTGGCACTGAGATGGATCATTTGCCGAGAAGCACTGTGTGCACATGACTGTGCTAGCGTTCCATACGCCTTCAGCTGACACCCAACCCACCCACACTCAAAAATAATGGAGCCAACAACCACTTCTTCGGAATTGATGGAATTTTAATCGGCCACAGCCTCAACATAAAAAACAGTAACAAATAACAATGCACTCCCGTTCTCCCCGATCCAGGTCTGAGATTCCACCATACCATAACTACCAACAGGAGGAGAGGGGAGGCGTCCGGAAGGCTCAACTACCTCCCGAATCTGAAACAGAAGCCGATTCGTGAGCCCGGCCGCATCCCTCCTAGGCCTGGTAGCTCAACGGGACTAACTGCCAAGATCCACCTTACCCCCTCACATTTGTCCCTCCCCTCCCCTTGAAACCAGTCACCTATCCTCCTGGACCGTTTCAGCCGAAACAGCCGCATCCTTGTAACCCACCCCCACTTTCCGGGCCATCTCAGACCCGAACTGAGCAGAGGAGACCGCCAAAGCTGTGACAAGTAAAATAATACAGTAAACAATGTATGTACAACAATCCCCAGATACATACGCCTTGACACATATAACCAATAAATATCCCACAAATTATACATGTCAGGACTATACCAAACACCCGTCTGTCTTAAGCCGATATCCCCCAATCTCCACCGCCACTTCCGCCTATAGACAAGCCCCCGCTTGTAGGAGACACGGGTAATGCCTCTCCCAGTCGGTTGCCCCCAGGACTTAAAAGGCGCAAAGGATAACGGCTTAAGGTGCAGAATGATGTTTGGCAGGGAATCCCGAATGAGGATGCCGGGTGCGAAAGTCCGTAATTCAGGCCGAGGTCAAACCAGGAGGTCACAGGCGAGGTTTCCGAGGGAGATAACGAAAGGGTAGTCGAGGGTAGCCGAGGTCAAATCCAGGAGGTCACAGGCGAGGTACAGGAGGGTCAGGCAGAAGAGTGGTCAGGCAAAGCAGATGGTCGGGGCAGGCGGCAGGCGAGAATAGTCAAAGTCCAAATCCAAAGTATTCACTAGAGACACAGCAACGCACATCCAGAACCCAGAAGCTATAACGGGCACTGGGATACTGGAGCAGTGCAGCTTTATAGGGAGTACTGGCCAGTGGGGAAAAGGGGCAATGGAGGGAACAAAGGTGATTGGTGCACACAATAAAACAGGAGTGGTCCCAGGAGCTGGACGGCCCAGGCCAGACAGGCCGACCAGTCCCTGGGTCCACTCCTCTGATCGGGTCACGGATTGGGTGTTTTTGACACTTGCCCCCGGCGGGCGCGCTGGGGAAAGCGCCGCCGGGAGGCATAAGGAAGACGTGCTCGCGCGCGCGCGCGAGCACGTTGTAGATCGGGCGCGCCCCCGCCGGGAGGGGGAAGCGCCGCATCGAGAGGGAGCCTGGCGGGCCCGCGCAGCCGCGCAGAGCGGGCTGCGGCGCGGCCGCCGACACCGTCCTGCGCCGCCGACCCCCGACCCCCACGACAACGCTGAGGAGCCGGCACACCCGGGGACCGTCGGGCAGCAGCCAACCGGGTGCCACCCGACAGCGCGTCGCGGGACCAGGGACGGCGACGAGGTAAGTGCCTAACATTACCCCCCCCCTGAGGAGGGGCCCCTGGACCCTCCAAGCTGGGTTTCAAAGGATTCTCTCTATGGAACCTCTTTACCAAATTCTGCGCATGGACCTCTCTGGCCGGAACCCAAGATCTTTCTTCCGGGCCGTATCCCTTCCAGTCAATCAAATATTGAAGAGAGTTTCGAAAAAAGCGGGAATCAAGAACCCGGGCAACCTCAAACTCCTGATGCCCATCAACTAACACAGGACTAGGAGGACTATTAGACTCATGGTTTTTTGCAGGCTTAAGAAGTGAAACGTGAAAGGATTTACAGATTTTCATGGAGGAAGGGAGGGCCAATCGATACGTAACCTGATTAATTTTTCGTGTTATGGGGAAGGGGCCGATAAATTTAGGGCCTAACTTAGCGGAGGGCTGGCGTAAGGCCAAATTCTTGGTGGAAAGCCAAACCCAATCTCCCACCTCATAACCAGAATTGGAAGAACGTTTACGATCTGAAAATTTTTTGTGTTGAAAAACAGCCTTAGTCAGATGTTGCTGGATTTTATTCCATAACCCCGGCCATTTGGAAACCCAGTCATCCAAAGAGGGAACACTGGAGGGTTGATCCGAAAGGGCTGAGAATTTCAGATCTTTGCCATAAACACAATGGAAGGGAGAAACCCCTGTGGAAGAATGTGAAGCGTTGTTTAATGCAAATTCAGCAAACGGCAGGAAGAAGGCCCAATCCGTCTGAGTATCAGCCGTGAAACAACGCAAATACTGTTCTAAAGATTGATTTGTTCTTTCGGTTTGCCCATTCGACTGAGGGTGGAATGCCGAAGAAAGAGAGACGGTGAAGCCCAGCTTAGCACAGAAAGCCCTCCAAAACCGGGAGACGAATTGGACCCCCCTATCCGAAACAATATCTACCGGGATACCGTGGATTCTAAAAATGTGCGTGATAAAGAGTTGTGCTAAGATTTGAGCTGTGGGAAGCTTTTTTAAAGGGATGAAGTGGGCCATTTTGCTAAAACGGTCCACTACTACCCAAATAACGGTATATCCCTGGGAAGGGGGAAGATCCGTAACGAAATCCATGGCCAAGTGGGTCCACGGAGAGGCAGGAATGGGCAATGGTAGTAGAGGGCCTTCAGGGGAGTGTCTTAAAGCCTTACTCCGAGCACAGACCTTACAGGCTAGGACAAATTTCTGTGCATCGCTCCTAATGGATGGCCACCAGACTTGGCGGGACAATAAAGCAATAGTTTTCTTTACCCCCGGATGACCCGCTGTTTTGGTTTCGTGAAAATGAGACAAAAAGGCAGTGCGGTAAAGAGAGGGCACAAACTGGACTGAGTCAGGTTTTTCGGGTGGGGCTTCGGCCTGAAACCGAGCTAGATCAGGAAGTTGAGGTTGGATGGCGGCTACCACCAGGGAGTGGGGCAATATGGGCACATCCATCCTTTCGGGAAGGTCAGAGAAAGAAAAACTCCGAGACAGGGCATCAGCTTTAACGTTTTTGGACCCAGGTTTATAGGTTATAGAGAAGTTAAACCGGGAAAAGAATAAGGACCAGCGAGCCTGTCTTGGAGTTAGTCTTTTAGCGGATTGGATGTACTCTAGATTTTTATGGTCCGTAAAGACTGTGACTGGGTACTGAGCCCCCTCTAGCCAGTGCCTCCACTCTTGAAAGGCCAACTTGATAGCCAACAATTCTCGGTTACCGATATCATAATTCCTTTCGGCCGCCGAGAATTTCTTAGAAAAAAAAGCACAAGGATGAAGGCGCTCAGGTGACCCGCGATATTGAGATAGAACCGCCCCCACAGCAATCTCGGAGGCGTCCACTTCCACAAAAAAGGGCAATTGGCCGTCCGGATGAACCAACACTGGAGCGGAACTAAAGACCCCTTTCAATTTCTCAAAAGCCTGAACAGCTTGGACCGGCCAAACTGACGGGTACCCCCCTTTCTTGGTAAGATTTGTCAACGGGGTTACTAGGGAAGAAAAGTTTTTAATGAACCTCCTGTAGAAATTTGCGAAGCCTAAAAACCTCTGCAGGCCTTTCAGATCCCTGGGTTGCTCCCAATCTAATACTGCCTTCACCTTAGATTGATCCATGGATAGACCAGAATTAGAAATTATGTAGCCGAGAAAAGGAACCTCTGAGACTTCAAACTGGCACTTTTTTAACTTAGCATATAAACAGTTTTCTCTAAGTTTTTGCAAGACCATGCGTACATGTTGGCGATGTTCGACAAGAGACGAGGAGAAAATCAAAATGTCGTCTAAATAGACAACTACAAATCGGCCAAGGTAGTCTCTAAAAATCTCATTTACAAAACTTTGAAAGACCGCGGGGGCATTGCATAAACCAAATGGCATAACTAAATACTCATAATGCCCCTCGAGAGTATTGAAGGCCGTTTTCCACTCATCTCCCTGCCTTATCCTGATAAGGTTGTAAGCGCCCCCACTTCATAATTTGTCCCGAGGCCCAGTCAATTTGGGGATTGTGCTCCTGTAACCAAGGCAATCCCAAAATTAAAGGGGTGCTAGGCATACTCAGGACTAGAAAACTGATAACTTCAGAATGATTAGCTCCCACCTTAAAATGTATAGGAGGGGTTCTAAACTGTACTACCCCCCCTGCAACAGGTGTGCCATCGATGGCTGAAACTCGGATGGGTGTGGACAAGGACTGGAGCATAATTCCTAAACTCTGGGCTAGCTCAGCGTCAAGGAAGTTCCCTGCTGCTCCAGAGTCTAAGAGAGCCTTTAAATTCAAATAATTACAATTAACTTTAAGCTGCACCGGGATAAGAACTGGTGACGATACGTGAGGTGATACCTTACAGCCTAGGAGGGCCCCCTCGAAACCCCCTAGGCTCTGAAGTTTCCCGACGGCTTCTTTGGGCACAGTCTGACCATGTGACCAGTTCCGCCACAGTACAGACACAGCCCCTCGGATAAGCGCCGACGTCTTTCAACTTCAGTGAGTTTTGTGGCGCCCAGTTGCATCGGTTCTTCAGCTGGTTGCGCTACTGGGGCCTCAGGTCTTAGAACTGACTCGGAATGTGACCCTTTCTCAAGGCGCCTTTCCCGAAGACGACGGTCAATGCGAATGGCGAGGTGCATTAACTCGTCTAGGGTCTGAGGTTCCGGATAGTTCACCAATGTATCCTTAATGGAATCGGCCAATCCAAGCCGGAATTGGCCGCAGAGGGCAGGATTATTCCAGCGTGAGTCCACTGCCCAGCGCCGGAATTCTGAGCAGTAGTCTTCGGCTGGACGGCGTCCCTGGCGAAGAGTACGTAGTTTAGCGTCAGCCGTTGCCCCTTTATCGGGGTCGTCATACAGAACTTCCATCGCGGAAAAGAAACTGTCCACGGAGAGACGAGCCGGGTCCTGAGATGATAAGCTGAAGGCCCAAGATTGTGGATCCCCTTGAAGAAGAGAGATGATCAGCCCAACTCGCTGCTCTTGAGACCCCGCAGAGACAGGCCGAAGCTGGAAATATAATTTGCAGGAGTCCCGGAAGTTGGCAAACCTTGCTCTGTCGCCATGGAATTTCTCCGGAAGTGGAATTTTGGGTTCCACAGCGGCTGCGGCCGGAGTCCCCTGAGGACTGGGGACCATAGGAGCAGGACGGTTCTCCTGGGCCGCAACCCGGTGAGCCAGGTGCTCTACAGCCGCAGTTAAGGCTTGTACCTGTTCCAGGATTTGGTCCATTCTTTCTGGCCCGTTATAATGTCAGGACTATACCAAACACCCGTCTGTCTTAAGCCGATATCCCCCAATCTCCACCGCCACTTCCGCCTATAGACAAGCCCCCGCTTGTAGGAGACACGGGTAATGCCTCTCCCAGTCGGTTGCCCCCAGGACTTAAAAGGCGCAAAGGATAACGGCTTAAGGTGCAGAATGATGTTTGGCAGGGAATCCCGAATGAGGATGCCGGGTGCGAAAGTCCGTAATTCAGGCCGAGGTCAAACCAGGAGGTCACAGGCGAGGTTTCCGAGGGAGATAACGAAAGGGTAGTCGAGGGTAGCCGAGGTCAAATCCAGGAGGTCACAGGCGAGGTACAGGAGGGTCAGGCAGAAGAGTGGTCAGGCAAAGCAGATGGTCGGGGCAGGCGGCAGGCGAGAATAGTCAAAGTCCAAATCCAAAGTATTCACTAGAGACACAGCAACGCACATCCAGAACCCAGAAGCTATAACGGGCACTGGGATACTGGAGCAGTGCAGCTTTATAGGGAGTACTGGCCAGTGGGGAAAAGGGGCAATGGAGGGAACAAAGGTGATTGGTGCACACAATAAAACAGGAGTGGTCCCAGGAGCTGGACGGCCCAGGCCAGACAGGCCGACCAGTCCCTGGGTCCACTCCTCTGATCGGGTCACGGATTGGGTGTTTTTGACACTTGCCCCCGGCGGGCGCGCTGGGGAAAGCGCCGCCGGGAGGCATAAGGAAGACGTGCTCGCGCGCGCGCGCGAGCACGTTGTAGATCGGGCGCGCCCCCGCCGGGAGGGGGAAGCGCCGCATCGAGAGGGAGCCTGGCGGGCCCGCGCAGCCGCGCAGAGCGGGCTGCGGCGCGGCCGCCGACACCGTCCTGCGCCGCCGACCCCCGACCCCCACGACAACGCTGAGGAGCCGGCACACCCGGGGACCGTCGGGCAGCAGCCAACCGGGTGCCACCCGACAGCGCGTCGCGGGACCAGGGACGGCGACGAGGTAAGTGCCTAACAATACATAACCAAAAGCAACTTCAAGTACCCTGTTAACTTAACAAATGTCAATAAATATATATTAATCTTCTTTCTCTATTCTTATTGTTTGTGGAATTATATATATATATATATATATATATATATATTTTTTTTTATTCGTATTTATTTATTTATTTATTTTATATATATATATATATATATATATATATATATATATATCATAATACAACACCTATCCCAAACAAAACTGCCCCAAAACACCAACCAGCCTTCTGCTGCGACCAATCGACCATTCCATCACCCCCAATAAAGGGCAGGCGGGCGGGAGGGAAAGCACGTTCCAGCGAAGAGATCGGGAGCCGAAGAGGAGGGGGAACCAGCCCCTTTATACTCCCCCCCCCCTCCCCTGAGGTCACTTCCCCCGATCTCTTCCCCCAATCCCATAGGCTGGTCAGCTTCCAGCAGGAAGCGCAGGCCAGTCATGGGGCTGCCGACCTTAAAGGGCCGGCGCCCTTCTTGACTGTACTAGCGTTCCATACGCCTTCAGCTGACACCCAACCCACCCACACTCCCAAATAATGGAGCCAACAACCACTTCTTTGGAATTCATGGAATTTTAATCGGCCACAGCCTCAACATAAAAAACAGTAACAAATAACAGTGGACTCCCGTTCTCCCCGATCCAGGTCTGAGATTCCACCATACCATAACTACCAACAGGAGGGGAAGGGAGACGGCCCAAAGGCTCAACTACCTCCCGAATCTGAAACAGAAGCTGATTTGTGAGCCCGGCCGCATCCCTCATAGGCCTGGTAGCTCAATGGGGCTAATTGCCAAGATCCACCTTACCCCCTCACATTTGTCCCTCCCCTCCCCTTGAAACCAGGCACCTATCCTCCTGGCCCGTTTCAGCCGAAACAGCCGCATCCTTTTAACCCACCCCCACTTTCCGTGCCATCTCAGACCCGAACCAAGCAGAGGAGACCGCCAAAGCTGGACGGCGCTGAGACCTTAGCGCCGTCCAGCCCGCCACCTCTCCACTGCCAATTTGATCCGCTCCTTAAGGAGGAGATTAAGCAAATCGATCCCCAACCCGTTCAGATGTACTCCATCGGCCCTGTAGAAACCCCTAATTCCTTCAACCTTCACGTGACGCGCACTCAGCCCCCCATTTAGTCTAACAAACTGGGCAATCGCCTTATTCACCTTAATACGTACCCGGTCGATAGCCCTTGGATCCCTCGTATGCCTCCACTCGTATCGTGGAACTATTTCGGACCAAATCGTGCTCTCTCATATCCATCCATTTCAATCCCCTAACGGCGGCCCACACCAGATGCGCTCGATCCCTCGAAATTCCGAGCTGTTTGCCGCTCCTTCACCCCGCCCAAAACACAAATGAATGGCCGACCACCATCACCGAGCACGCCGAGTCTAAAAGAAAATAGCATTAATAACGGTACCGACACTCCCCCCCCCCCCCCCCCCCATCAGGCTGTTACACCTGCTCAATTCTCCCTGGACGAATATTTGACAAAAACCTTTTTGATTCCCATCTTCCCAGCTTTTTTACCAGGTCCACCGGCAAACCCAATCTTGCCGCCTCCGTCTCCGCTTCTATGCAAAACGAGTCCCATACTTGCTAGACAGCCCCATCACCGCTAAGCATTTTCTAAACACTGCCAAAAACTGGAAGCACGACAAAAAGGCCCTGTCCTCGTGTATAAACAACGCCCCCCCTGTAAGTGGCCTAACGCCCCAAAACCCCCTTAGTGTGAGGACTGGACATGAAACATTCGGACCCAGCTGATCCAAAAAAAATACTCACCCCTCTACCTTCCTGGTCAGTCTTTGACACGCGAATCCGAATCCAAACCCCTTCCCCTGCAAAAAACACATCATCCGCCTGAAGGTCACCCGGATCCCGCTTATTTCAGCTAACTCCCCCACCAGTAATGCCCCGAAAAACGCCACCAAAAATGCCGCTTGGAAAAGCCTTACCTCAAATTCCGACAAACAAACCTGAGGAAGCCAACCCATGACCCCTTGCAAAATCTCCCAGAAGACCGGACGCCTCCTATTCACCGTCTAATGCTCCCTGCGCCACCCCTTCAGTGCCTGCCTTACCCAAAACATTTTTGTGAAATCTTTCCACCCCACCAACTTACACAAAAAAGCAAGGGCGGCCAGCTTTTTGTCTACAGCTGGGGACTCCCCCCCTGCTAATAGCTCCCCCACATACCAAACGAACAGGTCCTGCCTCTCTCCCTCCGCGAGCGGAACACCAAATTCTCTTTTCAGCTCGAACCAGCGCCTCCACACCTTCGAGTAGCCCCCACGTAGAAGGCGCGACCGACCTCTAAATCAGCTCAAACCAGCGGCTCAAACGATCTCCCTCAACCACTCCGGGCACACTTCGCCGACCGAGCTCGCATCGGGCGCCAAGCTCCGAAACCCATCCCACTGCAAACAAGAGAGAGCATCAGCCACCCCATTCTCGACCCCCAGCACGTGCACCGCCCTGAACCATATGTTACACTTCAAACATGCCAGTATGCCAGTACCAACTGGCGCAACAACACGACTGGGGGGGGCGACGACATCTGTGAATTAACCACCACTACTACCGCCGTGTTGTCTGAGCGGAAACACACTGCCTTGTTCCTTAAAGCCTCCCCCCACAAGACCATTGCCACCACCAATGGGAACAATTCCAAAAAAGCCATGTTCCTGATCAGCTCCAACTCTGCCCACCTCTTCGGCCATGATCCAGCACACCACCTCCCCTTCAAATAGGCCCCGAAACCTGCCGAACCTGCCGCATCCGTAAATAGCTCCACCTTCTCGTTCGATCTCATGGGATCCAACCAGTACCCCAGCCCGTTATACGACTTCAGGAAGGAAACCCACATCCTCCTTCAGCTCCGCCGTTAGCCGAATAAAGTGGTGCGGCTCCCTGATCCCAACTGTCGCCAACCACAACCGCCGCATAAAAACCCATCCCATCGGCAAAACCCTCAATGCGAAATTCAGCTTGCCCAGTACTGACTGGAGCTACTTCAGCCGAATCTTCCTGAGCCCAAGGACCCCTCCAGCCCCGTTTCCAGATCCCACACCTTGTCCGCCGACAACCTGCAGACCCCCTCCACCGTGTCGATCTCGATCCCGAGGAACTTGATGGACGTCGCCGGGCCCTCAGTTTTTTCATGCGCCACCGGCACTCCGAACCCCCGAAACACCTCCAGCATGCTTCCCAGGATGAGCTTGCACTCCCTCGATTCCGCCGACCCCACACAAAGAAAATCATCCAAGTAATGCGTTATGGACGCCCCCCGGCCTTCACCACCCACTCCAAAAAACGAGCTGAAGTATGAGCATGAGATTGAACATCCCATCGGGAGACAGCAGTCCACATAATACCCCCCCTCAAATAAACACCCCAATAAGTACACACTCTCCGAGTGCACTGGCAACACTCTCCGAGGACGCTGGGGGCTCCCCCCTTTTGTCCCCCCACCTGCGTTGCCTTTTGGAGCCCGGGGCTCCAGTACTAAAGCAGGCGGCCAGCGAGAGGCCACCTGCACTCATCTCTGCCTCCGTCAGGACCGCCCGGGAGGAGGGGGGGGGACGGCGAGGTGGGGGCCGGAGCCAGAAAACTCCTTACCCAGTCCTCGCCTCGCCGCTCCACCCCCCGGTGCAGGACCGACATTAGGGCTTCCATGTTTGGGATCTGGACGGGCGTCAGTACTGACCGCACGTTCCAGCGAAGAGATCGGGGGCCAAAGAGGAAGAGGAGGGGGGAACCAGCCCCTTTATACTCCCCCCTCCCCCGATCTCTTCCCCCAATCCCATAGGCTGGTCAGCTTCCAGCAGGAAGCGCAGGCCAGTCATGGGGCTGCCGACATTAAAGGGCCATTGCCCTTCTGGAAGCTGTCAGACAGCAACAGTGTGTGTGCAGACGCATCAGGAAGCAGCCACGTCATCTTTGTTGTGACTGCTTTTCCAGCCCTGGAAACCTTTAGATGCTGCGCATACAGAAGAGCACAACTTTGCAGATGCCATTTTGGCAAGGGGGAAATGAGAATGGTGCTAATTAGTGCCAAAACAGGCTAGAAAATGGAAGGGGGAGGCAGTTTTTACTCCCACCACCATATTGCAAGCCTGACAAATAAGTGAACTCCTGGTCTTCCTGTCTTTTCTTCTCTAAAGCTTTTTTCATGCTGCTATAAGATTGCTCATCTATCCTTGGTTTCTGCCTAATTAAAGCATGGAGCCCGGAATGAGTGTGCATGGCACAGTACTGAGCAGAGAAGGTCTGTGGAGCACCAACTGGCAAAAAGTCAAAGAAAAAGAGGTAAAAAATAACCTGATAGGAGACACTCGAGTTCAAGAAGACAATCTAGATGGCGTTTTAGGGCCATATCATGGACACAGATATAGAAGAAAGCATCATAGAATCTTGATAGATGATTACAGGAATTGCTATAATAAAGTCTTTCCGGGGAAGAATGGCCACATGGCCAGTCAAAAAGAAACCATGTCCCAGTCAGCAAAAATACAAATGATCAAAGAGGAGATAGAAGTGCTTGAGCAAGTATCACCCTCATCTGGTTAAGTATAATATATAGTCTTTTTTTTCCTTCCTGAAATTAAAACTATATTTTTGGAAGAGTGGAGTGCAATCCCTGGGGCAGCAAGATATATCCTTTTGGACCAAAACCCAAGGCAATCGGCCCGATAATCTATAAGATACCCAGGCCAATTGATTCCCTCCCCCTGGGGCATCCAAAATCGGGATGCCCCGCTGTGTGAAACCCCCCAGGTCACCCATACGCTTACCTTCTTTCCTGGTCCAACGGAACATGTGTGAGCCACGGCCGCATCCCTGCCCCCCCAGTCAAAATCCTGGGTTTTGGTCCACTTTCTATCTAGTCAAACCACTAGTAAGGGGCACTACTCATAATGATGATGAAGGATCAATACTGCTTGGGCGCTCCCTGAATTCCACAACACCAATATTGAGCACCAAAAAAGAAGAAAAACATGGAATTCATGAATGAACATGGGCACACCAGCAGATTACTTAAAAACAGACAATGTTATTTATTGATGGCATGAAGGGTTTAAAAAATTCAAAAACACACAAGACAATGGTTAAAAACAAAAATTAATGGTCTCCTGAATGTATCCTACTGAGTATTGCAATATCCGCCATCACCATTTCATATAGATGCTGGACTAAACCAATGTATACCACAACAATTGTTTAATTGATACTATACACAATATATACAATAATCAAATAATAATACCAGGTATGGGCGGTAAAGATATAAATCTATGCACTATATAAACCAAAGCTAAAAATGTGACTGAATAATAGGATCCCAAATATGTGAAAATAACTTTTATATCTATCCCTCTTGTATAATCACTACCAAAACATACAGTAATTTAATTAATACAACAATAATTTTGTACCCAAAAGAACAATCAATATAATAAAGAAAAACCCTAATTATTATTAACTGGTGTATACCCCCAAGTGTACCCTAATATGAGAATTGTTGTGGTATACATTGGTTTAGTCCAGCATCTATATGAAATGGTGCTGGTGGATATTGCAATACTCAGTAGGATACATTCAGGAGACCATTAATTTTTGTTTTTAACCATTGTCTTGTGTGTTTTTGTTTTTTTTAAACCCTTCATGCCATCAATAAATAACATTGTCTGTTTTTAAGTAATCTGCCGGTGTGCCCATGTTCATTCATGAATTCCATGTTTTTCTTCTTTTTTGGTGCTCAATTTTGGTCCACTTTAACAGGATGGTACTAAAATGATGGATGATCCGCCAATGGTGGATGCCCCAGTGATGCTCCAGGAAGGGCAGCTAATCCTTCTGATGAACAACAATGTTTCTTTCTGAACAAATCTAGAAATCATTAACGACTTAAAAGAGCACTATCAAGAAATTGTGTAATATTAAAAACCTATATAAACACACTGGCTAATGAGAGGAGGGGTCACATATAAACCCGAACTGAATAAAACTCCAGCAAAGCTTGTGGGTTTCTTCTCCTGGTAGAAATAAAATCCAGGTGTAACAGGTTTAGTGTATTGGGGTGACAGAGCCTGTCACCCAATTTCCTCTTCCTTCTATTAATAAAATTAAAAAACAAGCCTGGCTGGATATTTCTTGATGCCGCGTGTATAAGTGACCCCTCCTTCTTCCATCCAGCATATTTATATGGGTTTTTATTATTGCCCAATTTTTTCACCTTTAAAAAGAGTCTACACTGTGAGGGGTGCAACTTGCAAGCCCATGGTGGCCATGGTAGCAGTAAATAGAACCCTAAAAACCTGGGTGACAGATATATACAAATGAATATCCGATGTAGGTCTGGCTTTCAAATGATATTCAAAATCAAAGTGGAAAATCAAATTACAGGCTGATACAACTTCAGTGGAAATGTCTCAAGACAAGGAAATAAGGCTCAGAGGCGTGTAACCGCCACATGTCTGTATGACCTCCCTACAAAGCCTGGACATGCACCTGATGAGTTGGCAGATGTTCTCCTGAGGGATCTCCTTTCAGACCCGAGATCAGTATCAGTCCACTCTTGAATAGTCTGTGGTGCAATGTTGCGTTGGTGGATGGAGCGAGACGTGTGGGGAACAGGCAGGTCTGTCCACAGCATCAATGTCTTCATCATGCAGGACCCGCTGTCACACTTCAGCCACATGAGGCCCAGCATTGTTATGCATCAGAAGGAACCCATGGCCCACTGTACCTGCATATAGTCTCACAATAGTTCTGAGGATCTCATCCCAGTACCTAATGGCAGTCAAGGTACCTCTGGCTAGCACATGGAGGCTGTGTGGCCAAAGAAATGACTCCCCACATCATTACTGACCACCTCCAAACCGATCATGCTGGAGGATTTTGCAGGCAGCAGAACGTTCTCCGTCTGTCAATCTGTCAGTCAGAACCTGCTCTCATCCATGAAAAGCACAGGACATCAGGGAATCAGGAGTGTAACTTGAGGGGGTGCAAGATGCGCTTGAGAACCGGGAGCCAGAGGGTCAGGGGGGCCCCATCATTGTTGCTCCTAAACCTTATCACATGCGTGATCATTTAGCTTTATTTATAGAAAGCTGACCATTTGTCTAAGCTGTTTCAGGATTTAGTTTTCTAGCTGTATCCAATTGAGTTAAAAGACAGAAAAAAGTTTACAGTATGAGCTGTGAAAGAGCCCCACTTAATTTTGACACCAGGGCCCCGTCACATTTACTTACACCACTAGCTCCAATCTTGATGTTCTCTGACAAATGTCAATCACTCTACATGGTGTAGGGCTGCTGCGACTGGGGCAACCCGTTTTGGGATTCCCCACATTGTAGAACCCCTGCAATCGTCTGTCCAATGTTGCTATCCAATCAGTGCTCATGCTACATTCATACCTTGCCAACCTGTTGTCAGATCTAGCTTCACCCCTGCTCCTAAAAAATGCCTGGCACCGGTATGCTGCCCACGCTGAGTTTTGTTCCACTTTAAGAGGTAGGCACTCTTCAAAAGTTTGAGCACCCTGCTCTGTGAGGTATTCTGTATATTTTAATAAATCAAAACACTGTAGCAGTAAAAGAAGTGCCAATGCAAAGTTGTTCAGTGCCAGCAGACTGGGAGGTGTGGTGGCTGCTGGACTGCTGGGATTGGTCCCGGCCTTGTTTACAGGCCGTGTGCAGAGCTGGAAAGCTGCGCTCATTCATTGTAATAGCTGCATGCACACATTCCCTGCCTCACACCTCATTCAGCCATCGCTGAGCCGGACTTTTCCAATAAACAAGTCCCGCCACCAGCCCCAGCCACGTGACCTGTGATATAAAGAAGTTTCCTTCAGCTAGACTCGCTACTAGATACGCTACTTTTGTAAACAACCAAAACAGATATCATTTTTATCACTGTTCTGCTTCACCATCATTCCTGGTTACCACAAAATATGTATAAGTAAACAAGCAGTTAAAGGAAAACTGCCTTTGGTGTTCCGCCTTATCATTTACCTCTTCTGGAATGTGTTAAGATTGTGCCTCCAGACCTGTGATTTACTTATCAGCATGCTCAAGTGGGTGCGACTTTGCTGAGCTAAAACTATTGACTGCAAATCTACTACTGACTGCGTTGGCTTAAGCAAACAGCAGTAATGACCTCCCCAGGTGAGGAACGCTGCCAATGACCCTTTAGCTACTGGTACACAAGATTGTGATCCCATTATTTGAAGACTTTGAATTAGGCAAAGAGGGGTCAAACCTGTGAGCTCAGGATTGTGGAGCATTGTCTGTGCCTCAGCCAAAGTCAGGAAGTCTCTGCTAGAGACATGCCAGTTAGTGTACATTGCTAATGTAAACACATCATTGCTAGAGAAAACTGTTTTCTTTTATAACACAAATAAAAAAATAATTAACATAAGCTAGGCACCTGGAGAACACAATTTTGGAACACATTAAAGAAAAAGTTTAACAATGCAATCAAAAGTCAAATTACCCTCTTCCTGATGTCTGGTGCCTCCGCCACCCCCTCCTCCTGTTGCCACCACCACCACCTCCTTCTCCTCCTGATGCCTGGTTCCCCCGCCACCTCCTCCTCCTGATGCCTGGTGCCTCTGCCACCTCCACCTCCTGTTGCCTCTCCCACCTCCTGTTCCTGATGTCTGGTGCCTCCGCCACCTCCTCCTACTGATGCCACCACCACCTCCACCTCCTCCTGATGCCTGGTTCCTCCGCCACCTCCTCCTCCTGATGCCTGGTTCCTCCACCATCCCCTCCTCCTACTGACGCCACCTCCTCCTCCTCCTGATGCCTGGTTCCTCCGCCGCCACCTCTTCCTACTGATGCCACCACCACCTCCTCCTCCTCCTGATGCCTGGTTCCTCTGCCACCTCCTCCTGATGCCTGGTTCCTCCACCACCTCCTCCTCCTCCTGATGCCTGGTTCCTCCGCCACCTCCTCCTCCTGATGCCTGGTGCCTCCTCCTCCTCCTGATGCCTGGTGTCTCCTCCTCCTCCTGATGCCTGGTTCCTCCGCCACCTCCTCCTCCTCCTGATGCCTGGTTCCTCCACCATCCCCTCCTCCTACTGACGCCACCTCCTCCTCCTCCTGATGCCTGGTTCCTCCGCCGCCACCTCTTCCTACTGATGCCACCACCACCTCCTCCTCCTCCTGATGCCTGGTTCCTCCACCACCTACTCCTGATGCCTGGTTCCTCCACCACCTCCTCCTCCTGATGCCTGGTTCCTCCACCATCCCCTCCTCCTACTGACGCCACCTCCTCCTCCTCCTGATGCCTGGTTCCTCCGCCGCCACCTCTTCCTACTGATGCCACCACCACCTCCTCCTGATGCCTGGTTCCTCCACCTCCTCCTCCTGATGCCTGGTGCCTCCTCCTCCTCCTGATGCCTGGTGCCTCCTCCTCCTCCTGATGCCTGGTTCCTTCGCCACCTCATCCTCCTCCTGATGCCTGGTTCCTCCACCATCCCCTCCTCCTACTGACGCCACCTCTTCTTCCTCCTGATGCCTGGTTCCTCCGCCGCCACCTCTTCCTACTGATGCCACCACCACCTCCTCCTCCTCCTGATGCCTGGTTCCTCCACCACCTCCTCCTGATGCCTGGTTCCTCCACCACCTCCTCCTGATGCCTGGTTCCTCCGCCACCTCCTCCTCCTGATGCCTGGTGCCTCCTCCTCCTCCTGATGCCTGGTTCCTCTGCCGCCACCTCTTCCTACTGATGCCACCACCACCTCCTCCTTCTGATGTCTAGTTCCTCCGCCACCTCCTACCTCCTCCTAATGCCTGGTTTCTCCACCACCTTCTACTCCTCCTGATGCCTGGTTCCCCCAACACCTCCTCTTCCTGATGCCTGGTGCCTCTGCCACCTCCTCCTCCTGATGCTTGCTGCCTCTACCACCTGCTCCTCCTGATGCCTCCGCCACCTCCACCTCCTGTTGCCTCTCCCACCTCCTCCTCCTGATGCCTGGTGCCTTTGCCACCTCCTCCTCCTGATGCTTGCTGCCTCTACCACCTGCTCCTCCTGATAACTGGTGCCTCTGCTGCCTCCACCTCCTGATGTCTGGTGCCTCCACCACCTTCTCCTGATGCTTCTGCCGCCTCCTCCTACTGATGCCTCTGCCGCCTTCTCCTACTGATGCCTGGTGTTTCCGCTACTTCACCCTTCTGGTGCCTCTGCCACCTCCTGCTCCTGATGCTTGGTGCTTCCACCACCTCTTTCTCTTGATGCCTTTTGCCTCTGCCACCTCCTCCTACTGATGCCTAGTGCCTCTGCCACCTCCTCCTCCGGGTCCCTTTTGCCTCTGCCACCTCCTCCTACTGATGCCTAGTGCCTCTGCCACTTTCTCCTCCTCCTCCTACTGTTACCTGGTGCTTCTGCCACCTCCTCCTCCTGGTGCCTCCACCTCCTCCTCCTGATGCCTTTGCCACCTCCTCCATGGAAAGGTTTAACAATGCAATTAAAAGTCAAATTACCCTCTTCCTGGTGTCTGGTGCCTCTGCCACCCCCTCCTCCTGTTGCCACCACCACCACCTCTTCCTCCTCCTGATGCGTGGTTCCTCCGCCACCTCCGCCTCCTGATGCCTGCGCCACCTCCACCTCCTGTTGCCTCTCCCACCTCCTCTTCCTGTTGTCTGGTGCCTCTGCCACCTCCTCCTACTGATGCCACCACCACCTCCTCCTGATGCCTGGTTCCTCCGCCACCTCCTCCTCCTCCTGATGCCTGGTTCCTCCACCACCTCCTCCTCCTGATGCCTGGTTCCTCCGCCACCTCCTCCTCCTGATGCCTGGTGCCTCTGCCACCCCCTCCTCCTGATGCCTCTGCCACCTCCTCCTCCTGATGCTTGCTGCCTCTGCCACCTGCTCCTCCTGATGACTGGTGCCTTTGCTGCCGCCACCTCCTGATGTCTGGTGCCTCCACCACCTCCTCCTGATGCCTCTGCCGCCTCCTCCTACTGATGCCTGGTGTTTCCGCTACTTCCCCCTTCTGATGCCTCTGCCATTTCCTCCTCTTGGTGCCTCTGCCTCTGCCACCTCCTGCTCCTGATGCTTGGTGCTTCCACCACCTCCTTCTCTTGATGCCTTTTGCCTCTGCCACCTCCTCCTACTGATGCCTAGTGCCTCTGCCTCCTCCTCCTCCGGGTCCCTTTTGCCTCTGCCACCTCCTCCTCCTGGTGCCTCCACCTCCTCCTCCTGATGCCTTTGCCACCTCCTCCTAGTGATGCCTGGTGCTTCTGCCACCTCCTCCTCCTGATGCCTTTGTCACCTCCTCCTACTGATGCCTGGTGCTTCTGCCACCTCCATCTCCTGATGCCTGGTGCCTCCAGCACCTCCTCTTCCTCATGCCTCAGTCAACTCTTCCTCCTGATGCCTGGATCCTCTGCCACCTCCTCCTCCAGATGCCTGGTGCCTCCCCAACCTCCTCCTCAAGATGCCTGGTGCCTCCCCCACCTTCTCCTCCTGATGCCTGGTGCCTTTTCCACCTCCTCCTCCTGATGCCCGGTGCGTTCACCACCTCGTTTACTGATGCACAGTTCCTTTACTCACTGTCCTTGACAGGGCTTTTTATAGGGGACAGTGAGCGGGGGAATCACCTTGGGCACCAAGGCCATTGGGGGCATCTTTATCCCAGCCATCCTGTTTTCTGCACATAGGTTAGGGCCACTGTTAGTGGTGCAGGCCATAAGACAGGCCCCTCATCCTCCCATATTGGGAGGGGGCGCTGCCTCTTGCTAGTGTAGAGGCACATGGCACCGAGCGCTATTTTGCCTGGAAACTGCCCTGTCAACGGGAAAACTAGGGATGTGTAGCCACCAGTGCAGCACTCCACCTAACAGAGTACACAAAATTGTACTTCCCTGCACTTTGTGTTTCCAGTGCATTGCCCTTAAATACAAACGGTAAATAAAACTTCTGGTAATATTGCTATTTTTAGATTAGGTATTATTCCCCATTGTTTTGTTACCAAAAAATATATAAAAAACAAAAGATATTATATAAATATACTTAGTGGGCATTAGGATTTTGCACACGAGTTGGCAAAAAAAAAATCTATGGTTCTGGGTGCAAGATGTGTGCTATGTGATTCAATGATCGGTGCTCTCATCATCATGGCATTGTTTATAGTGTGTTCTCACACATGGTGATGGGAGTCATGTGACCTGTGGGTGTGTTGCTGCACTTGTCAGTTTTGCACTCAGCTCTAGATCTGCTCTATATAAAGGAGCATCGGATGGAAGGATTCAGAGAACAACGTCACAAATCAAAACTAAGAGCCACAAACAAGTTTCAGTACTGGACATGGATCCTCAAGACTGCAAATGTGTAGCAGGTATGTGGAGGCTTTCTGTTGGGGTCAATTAGGACACTAAAAATGATCTACATTTTTTCTTTACAAAGTAGAATGTTTTGGGAAGTGTGTATCTTTGTTATACAGGGCAATACAAATTGTAAGCTACCTGGTTTTTAGGTGTAGCTACATTATGTATGTGTTTGTGCCATTTGTAAAGCAATTTTGGGTGCAAACTGAAACCTACAAAAAAGTGTTCTAAAGGTTAGATCTAACTTTTCCAAAACTCCACTTGTGTTTTATGATGAGGCATTTTTCCAGGTGTAGTCCATAATAATATATAGTTTTCCAGTGAGGTAATGGTATTCTTTTGACCATTTGGAAACCTCACCATATGGGGTATGATAAAAAAATGGCATTATTTTAGAACCTAGAAAAACATAAAATAGAACATCAAGAAATTATCCTTACATCATTGAAAAAATATAATTATAAAAATGCCTCATTGCAGCAGCAAGGTTTTTGTTTAGAACAAACTTTTTTTTTTTTTTTTCCACTTTTTTTTCTTCCTTAAAGTGAAAAGGTTCATACAGATGTAAGTTTCAGTTAATACTCAAAACTAAACATTTCTTCACCAAATCATTTTCATAAACTTAATAAATTATAATTTATTTATAAATAATTTCCTTTTACCTGATGCTGTTGCACAGACTGCTGTACCCAGTGCCAAAGGTGGTTTGGTGTCCGTGAGTGTGTGTGTGTGTGCCCTGGCTTTAATCTTCAAGGTGTAGCTGTAGAAAACTTGCTTAGAGTTGAAGTGCACCAAAACCTGGGAGGTTTTTCAAACTAATCTTGGGTACAGACAGACATCTGATTCACTGGGGGTCAATTTTCTCCAAAATGTGTCTACCCACAGCACATTTAGAAAAAAAAAAAAAAATGCAATAGTAATCAGTGGAAGGTGAAAATGAACAACCATACATAGAATACTTTTTCTAATGTTTAATAATGTTTAAATTGGTGAATAAATACAACAGTGTACCCTACCCCAGTTCATCAATAACAACCAGGAATATGCCTTCAACAAACCAGTGGCTTCACTGGTTCATAGCCGTCACCGCTCCCTCCTGACGAAGGTGGTTTAAAACTGAAACGTTGAGGATATTTTGGCTCTCCTCCCTTCCGAGCCTCTAAGCTTTGCTTCTTCTTTGCACTTGATATGGACTTGTAGCCCTGGCTTGGGTTCTTCTTCATTTTTCTTGAAGCTGCTGGTTTATTGAGGGCATATTACTCGTGAGGGCATATTACTCGTAAATGTGCTTTATTTCTTATTGTACTAGCAGTATATACCATTGCTCTCTCATAACATCCAGTAAACCATATCCTAGCACCATCGAGCAGTCACAATATAATAATGTCTGTGTATATTCTCTGCAATATTGATCCTGGTTATTGATGAACTGGCGTATGGTACACTATTGTATTTATTCACTAAGTTGTCACAATTAACTTGTCACCTTTTTGCAAAAGCCTTCTATGTATAGGTCTTCATTTTCACCTTTCATTGATAACTATTGTCTAAGTAAACCCCAGGGTCGCCCAAAGTGAAAACCCCAGGGTTGCCCAAAATCTACCTTCCCAACGGACCCACTGCTGGGCTCTTTTCCAATCGGCACTATATGGATCCATATTAATGACCAAGCCTGGCATAGTGAGCAAAGAACAGTCGCATCCCCGGTCTCCCTGTAATATGTAAGTGGACAGTAGCCCTCACTGGAAACTCTGGTTCACAGGGACCCTACTCTGCTACTGCATGTGAGCCTTGAATTCAGAAAATAATTGCATTTTCCTCCTGGAGCTCTGATTGGGCACAGGGAGACTGCTGCACACTGTAGTGCTGCAAACCTATTCAGGGATGTCCGGCTGTTTTACTAGGGAAAAAGTGAGTATTTCTCTAATGAAAGGTTTGGATAGTTTAGTGTTCCTGTAGCTCAGGTCTGGTTTATAGTAGTGTGTTTACCCCCGCCCACACACACACACAAGGTAACGCTTTATTGGAGTTCAACTGGAACTTAAGCATGATTTAATGAAAAGCCCAAACTTTAAAAAAAAAAAAAAAAAAATATTCCCCAGCATTTAAAATATATTTCAAGTTTTTAGTCACTTATTATTCTTCCATCACCGGGCTGCGACTCTGTTCAGGACTCTAGGATACGGGCGCCGCCATCTTGACTCGAAAGCATCACACATACTGAGGAGAGGAGAGCAGGATAAAGTGCAGGGGGTGGGGTTATGCTTTGCACAGGCAGAGCTGAGGTCAGGGAAAGGACAGCAATCCCAGAATGTAGAGTGACAGTCAGAAGACACTTCCTGTTTGCAGGCTGCCTGATGCTCCATGAACCACCATCTTGGATGTTTAAAGGCTCATAACATGCAGGTAGGGTGATTTTTAATGTGAGAAATCTGTATGTACAGGGTATGGGAAACATATAAGATATGCTCTTATTCAGGGTGCAGGTCTGCTTTCAGCTTCAAGATTGATATTTTTAAGGGTTCAACGTCCTAATGAACAACAAAAATTGCTTCCTTCCATTTAAGAGTCTGTTCTTCTCCTAGGTGGCTCCTGCTCGTGTGGAGATTCCTGCAAATGCACAAACTGCAAATGCAAGTCCTGCAAAAAGAGTAAGTGTTGTAAATATAACCGTTGCTTCTTATCCTATATATTTGGGTCAGGTCTGGAGCTTTATTCTTGGACTGTAAAGGCAGCATATGAGTGAGTTGCTTGCTGTGAAAACCTTTCTAACTCTAGTTCTAAATTCAGTCTTTTTTTTCTTTCTTGTGCAGGTTGCTGCTCCTGTTGTCCAGCGGATTGCAGTAAATGCAGCCAGGGCTGTGCTTGCGAGAAGGGAGGGGAGACCTGCAGCTGCTGCAAATGATCAGCCAAGTTCCTAAATAGTTCTGTTTATAATGTACTGGAGTGTAGTCCTCCTGTTTCAGCATCTGTGTATAAAGTCCTTCTCTTTATGTGCAACGTTTAATATTTTTGGATAATAAAGAATTGCAAAGGGAAGCTAAAGTTTAATAATTTTCACTTAACTGTTAATTTTTTAAATGATTGTTTATGGCCAAACCTCTGGTAACCTCTCTATCAACACTCATTAAATGTTCTGGGCAGCTGTAAGTAGAGTTATCAAAGACCCAACCCAAAAAATTAACATGTAGGTGGACTGTTTTGTCATAAACCTTGTCGCAAAAAGTAGAGTAGGTTGGGGCAACTGGTAAGAAGTCCTACTTCTGGGTGCGTGGTCCTACCTTGATAAACTGAACATTTGTGTGGGGTCCTCAAAGTGGGACAGTTGAAACCAGATTGTGGGTGATGGGTATGGTTTGGCATGTGGCTTAATTACGGGTCACATTCTCTAGGAATATTTGGTCCGTAAAAGATATTGGTGATTAAGCCAATGCTCAGAAGTCCATGCATTAACCGACCACCATTTAACCAAAGAGCCAGAGCGGTTGTTAACCACCCTGACAGCCAGGATTCTGCATTTGGTGGACCGTCTTCCTGATGTCAGAAAAGTGGGACATTAGGGTGTTTTCAGAAGGACAGTGGACCTTAAATTGGGACATCTGGTCAGTTTACACTTTGAGGACTTTATGTCCCTCCAAAACATCTGGGGACAGTTTAATGTCTCACTCTGTAGATATTAGACCGTCCCAATGATGTCTGGTAAACATACACCTGGGGCTGTGCTTGTGCTCATTGGCTCAACTGCAGTAGTGGAAAGTTTGGATTGACTGAGCATTATGCCAGGGGTGAAGCTATGCCTGAGGTGAACTTTAGAATGGCACCCCCTACTTTATCAAATAGTAGACTGTGTATACAAATTAAGTGGAAAGAAATCAGTCTACTTTACTTCTGACATCCTGGCTTGTTCTGCGATGCCATGTGCATCCTTGCAAGCCTTACATTTTGCCAGTGGGGGCTCACAGATCAGAGGATGTGGAGATGCTGCAGCAAGCTGTTGTGGGATTGCGTACCTTGTGGCCCCAGCTGATGTCGCGGTCATCACGCCTAACGATTTCGTTAATACAGACCTTCAAGTCTTTAACCAGTTGCGGGGCCCCTTCATTACCACAAATGTAATAAAGCCACCAGCTCTCATTTAAGACAGGCCTGGTCCATTAGCTGGCCTATTTAAGGCCAGGATTGGGGGAAACCGGTAATGTATCCCAATGTCCAATTATTTGGACACCGGGACAATACCAGGTTTAGTTTGAGGTAGTTTAGGCCCCTTTGAGAGGATGTCCCTCAAATTCCTCTCTTAGGATTAGTTGTTAGTGAAAAAAATATCACATTGAGTATGTTCATGTAATCAGCATAGTAAAGAATTAAAACCACATTTATTAGTTTAAACAGTACATTTCATATTAATAGTGCCTTCAATTCTCATATTAATAGTTCTGCCAAGGTCAAGACAAGTTGTATTATTGCAGATGGCCTCTTACAAAATACGCGTTTCGCTTTAGCTTCATCAGTGTAATTTGGCCACAAGTAGTCTGTTATGAAAACACCAACTCAATTAATCTTGTATAGGCAGTTAAGCAATAGATGTTTCTAGTTTTGTTTTCATGATAATGACATACCTCTTAATCATCCTTAAAGTTGAATAAGACTGATAGTGTCATGCCAATGTTCATTGGTTATCTGAATAAGAATTATTTTTAAGATTGGTTTGCTTATTAATTGTGTTATTAGTAAACTCATATTTGACCACTTTAAGTGTTAAATACCTTGACAGTTGGTTAATAAACAGTCTCAGATGTGATGTGCCTGTTAGTTTAAAACAGAGGGGATAATGAGTATCCACAGTACTATAATAAGCAGGTAAGACTAGCGCCAAAAATTCAATGCTGTTCAACTTACTGTTTGATAATGTGGCTGGAGAGAGGCACCCGTCCTTCCATCGGGCGGGTGGTGCGTCAAGGTTATGCGGCGGCTGTAAGCGGCGCGTTGTAAGCTTTTGTAGTGTCTCCGCATGACGTCACTGGGGGCCGGTCTGTACGGCGGTGGACCAATTGGTCCCACCGTTTAGTCACCTGCTCTTTCGTTGGCCTATCAGAGCAAGGTTAGAGGGAGGCGCACGTCAAACTACTAGACAAATTATATATAATAGACAGATGCAATTCAGGTCAGAAATGCAATTACAAGTGGGTAAGTTACAAACTGAATAAGAAGATTGAAAATCAATTTCAACTAATATTAGCTGTGCTAGAAAGCCACAGAGGTGTGTGTGTGTGGGGGGGGGGGGGGGGGTCCTGATCCTTGTTCTTAGGTCACATTGGAATGAATCCCTTTCTCCCAGAAAAGACAGCTAGCCTCTGCCTCTTCTCTACATTTAAACCTCTGGTTGGTCACTCCCTCCCTGATAGGGGCTGTGGTCCTCTCCTTTTGCCAAGGTTATCTAAGATTTCTAAAGATTTTCTGTGGAAAGTTGTATGATGCTGATTCTGGGGCTAACAGACGCAAACATTTTTAAAAAGGGCTACTGACCCCAAAGAGCCATTTGTGAAATATGATCTGTTCCTGACTGCTGGGTAATTTAAGATGAGCGGTTGTAGAGGCGGGCTACCACCAGCAGTACCCTCTGTGGTTTCCCCAGATGATGGGTACCAAGGAAATACAACAGAAGAGATGGCTGGAGTGCAAGTTAAGATGTGTTGGAGGATCTGATGAGCATAGCTGTTGTTCAAGGCATGTAAGACCTATAAGACAAAAATGGGTTAATGAAGGCTGTACCTGAGGGGAGCTAGCACTGAGTTGCGGATGAGGTGCTACACCACGCACCAGTTCAGGAGCGTTAAATCTGCTGGCCAGCCTGTTTTTTACTGGAGCAAGGGAGGACAAACTGCGCTTCAAACAAACCAGGGTCCCTCAACCGTCACTGATGGCAGATGAGCCCAAAGGCCAGTATCAAGGAAGTCTAATTCAGATGACAGGGGAGGTTGCTAAAACAAAGCCAGAGACTCCAGAGCTGGGGAGGTTTGAAATCCAGAGCCAGTTCAAAGAGCAAAAACAGGAAGTCATCCAAAGCCAGTTGTCAGAAAGAAACCAGAGCAGAAATGTTGTCCAAAGCCAAAGAGGGTAGTCATCTAAGCCGGACGTCAGCGCCAGAGTGGGAGTCAGCAGAGTTGGGCTACTTTCACGATTATGTGGCACTAGTGTGAAACCACAGGTGTATAACAGGCAGTGTGTAGAATCTCCCCAATCCCCTTTAACAAGCAGTTTGGCAGAATCACCCCCCCCCCCCCCCAAAATCCCTTTATAACAAGCAGTGTGGCAGAATACCCCCAAACCTACTATTACAGTGTGCAGAATCCCCCCCAATCATACTATTACAGACAGTGTGCAGGATCACCCGGTCCCCTATAACAAGCGCGGAAGATATGTGGCGTGTGACAGATTCCCCCCCCCCCCCCCCAATCCCTTTATTACAGTGAGAATGCAGAATCTCCCTAAATATGGTATAACAGTCAGTGTGACAGAAACCCCTCCCACCCCCCAATCCTCTAAAACGGGCAGCATGCATAATCCCCTTCCCAATCTCCTGTAACAGCCAGTGTGGTAGAACTCCCCCATCTCCTTTATTATGCAGTGTGGTAGAATCCACCACTATAACCCAAAAGGCCTCAGATCAGATGTGCCAACAAACATTTATTACCCACAGTGCCGGTATGAGAAGCTACTGCAAAAGATGTGGCCTCTGTACTAAGTGCTCCTATTTACTTCAATGGGTGCCTCCATACAGCAGTGTCTTCCGTGTATGTAGGTGCCCATTGATGTTCTCCTCCAATAAACAGGTGCCTTTTTGGACATTTTATTTGTACTGCGACTTTAGCTCGAGTGTTTAGCACTAGGTAACTAGTGAAGTTCCTTTTGCATTATTCTGAACCAAATGGTGTGCTAACCCCCCCCCCCCCCCCCCAATCCAACAGCTGCAGGTAGTGTGCAGAATTCACCTCCCAAAAGAGCCCGATAACAGGCAGGGTGCAGAATGCCCCACAATAGCACCATAACAGGCAGTGTGAAGAATCCCCACCAACCTCCCTATAATAGGAAGTGTGCAGAATCCTCCAAATCATCCCATAATGGGCAGTGTGGCAGAATTCGCCCAATCACTCTATAATGGGCAGTGTAGCAGAATCCCCCCAACCCTCTTATAATGGGCAGCATGCAGAATCCCCACAAATCCCCCTTTAACAGGCAGTGTGCAGAATCCCCCCTATAACTGGCATTGTGGAAGAATCTCCCAAAATAACCCCATAACATGCAGTGTGTCAGAATCCTCCCAATCCCCTTATATCGGTCAGTGTGCAGAATCCCCTCAATAACAGACAGTGTGCAAAATCCACCCAATCTCCTATAACAGGCAGTGTGCAGAATCGTCCCCAACCCCCCCTACAACAGGCAGTGTGCAGAATCGTCCCCAACCCCCCCTATAACAGGCAGTGTGCAGAATCGTCCCCAACCCCCCCTATAACAGGCAGTGTGCAGAATCCACCCAATCTCCTATAACAGGCAGTGTGCAGAATCGTCCCCAACCCTCCCTATAACAGGCAGTGTGCAGAATCCACCCAATCTCCTATAACAGGCAGTGTCCAGAATCCTCCCAATCCCCCTATATCGGTCAGTGTGCAAAATCCACCCAATCTCCTATAACAGGCAGTGTGCAGAATCCACCCAATCTCCTATAACAGACAGTGTGCAGAATCCACCCAATCTCCTATAACAGGCAGTGTGCAGAATCGTCCCCAACCCCCCCTATAACAGGCAGTGTGCAGAATCCACCCAATCTCCTATAACAGGCAGTGTGCAAAATCGTCTCCAACCCCCCCTATAACAGGCAGTGTGCAGAATCGTCCCCAACCCCCCCTATAACAGGCAGTGTGCAGAATCCACCCAATCTCCTATAACAGGCAGTGTGCAGAATCGTCCCCAACCCCCCCTACAACAGGCAGCATTCAGAAATCCTTCTGGCCAAATCCCGGCTTCCCACTTGTCTGCTGGGTAGCACTCCTGCCCCTATCTGAATGTCTAGGCATGGGAGCACACCCAGCTAAAGAAAGCCAGGGATGCGGGACAGTCCTGTGAGAGCCCTGTTAAAAGTGAGTTTAGTGGGCAACCTGGGGGATTTCACACAGTGAGGCATCACCATTTCAGATGTCCCGGGGGAAGACTCCCACCTTAATTAAAACGTAATAAAATGTAATAATAATTTATGGAGGAACAGTCTGTACGGACTTCATTAACTGCTTACAGTGATGCCAATGGAGCATGCAGAAACCATGTTTCAGAGTGGCAAAGAAAATCTGATTGGAATGAGCAGCAGCATGAGCACACATGAACCGTAAGATTCAGGGAAAGGTAAGTTTACAGGCGATCCCAGGGGATACACACTGTGGGGGATCCCAAATTGCTCTGCTCCTGCACACAGCCCCGGTGCTCTGCTCCTGCACACAGCCCCGGTGCTCTGCTCCTGCACACAGCCATGGTGCTCTGCTCCTGCACACAGCCATGGTGCTCTGCTCCTGCACACAGCCCCGGTGCTCTGCTCCTGCACACAGCCATGGTGCTCTGCTTCTGCACACAGCCATGGTGCTCTGCTCCTGCACACAGCCCCCGGTGCTCTGCTCCTGCACACAGCCCGGCGCTCTGCTCCTGCACACAGCCCCGGTGCTCTGCTCCTGCACACAGCCCCGGTGCTCTGCTCCTGCACACAGCCCCGGTGCTCTGCTCCTGCACACAGCCACAGTGCTCTGCTCCTGCACACAGCCCCGGTGCTCTTCTCCTGCACACAGCCACGGTGCTCTGCTCCTGCACACAGCCACGGTGCTCTGCTCCTGCACACAGCCCCGGTGCCCTTTTTGCATACAGCCCCGGTGCTCTGCTCCTGCACACAGCCCCGGTGCTCTGCTCCTGCACACAGCCTCGGTGCTCTGCTCCTGCACACAGCCCCGGTGCTCTGCTCCTGCACACAGCCATGGTGCTCTGCTCCTGCACACAGCCACGGTGCTCTTCTCCTGCACACAGCCCCGGTGCTCTGCTCCTGCACACAGCCATGGTGCTCTGCTCCTGCACACAGCCACAGTGCTCTGCTCCTGCACACAGCCATGGTGCTCTGCTCCTGCACACAGCCCCGGTGCCCTGCTCCTGCACACAGCCTCGGAAGTGAGAATGAGTGAATGAGTGAGTGAGAATTGTCACCTGGCTCTGAATCAGCAGCAATGACTAAGGTACTGCAGGTAAGTGGGGTGGGCTTTATGCTGGGCAATTAGGAGCCTAACCTACTCCAGCAGTGAGCCCTGCTTTAGGGAAGGCCCACCTTTTCCACGTGGAGCTCTATCCAATGGAGGACATGATTAGACACAGAAGCAGTGATGGCACACCCTTTTAGGGACCGATGGTCCCAAACTGCCACCCAAAACTTTAACTTCCAACCTGGTGCCGGGGGGAGATGAAAAAAACCCAAATGCGTGTACTGGACAGATAATGGGGGCCCACAGAGATGGTTCAGAGTGTCGTCTCTGGCACGGGTGCCACAGGTACACCACCACTGCCCAATGTCACATAACATTATGCATGATTTTCAGCTTTCTAGGGAGGGGCATCCCAAATCTAGATACCTCAGGGGGGCAACGTGAAAAGGGATCTAACAACATTTTTTGTTATGTTAAAATGGAAAAAAAAAAACAGGTTTTCCACTCACCTGGGATTTGGATCCTGCCTTAGAGAGATGCCTACCTTTTCCTAGTGGAACTCTATCCAATATGGGGCATGAAACAGTTGCACACCAGCTACAGGTTGCATTGCTGTTTCAGCCCATATCCCACAGAACGTCATGCGCGATTTTCATTTTTCCAGGGAGGGGCATCCCAAACCTGGATACCCCAAGGGGTCATTGTGAAAGGTACCTAAAGACGTTTTTTTTATTTTAAAGTGGACAAAACCCCATGATGACCATCCATGACCCCACTTACCTGGGACCCTGCATTAGAAAGACATCCACCTTTTCCTATTGGAGCTCTATCCAATAGGGGCCATGAATCAGTTGCACACCAGTGGGAGGTCACTGTGCTTTAGATTGCAGTGGTTTTGAACCCCCATCTCATAGAACTTCATGCCTCATTTTCATCTTTCTAGGGAGGGGCATCCTAAATCTAGATACCTCAGGGGTTTATTTGTAAAAAGGGATCTAAATACATTTTTGAATTTAACAAAACAACCACACCCTGCTTTCTAGGGAGGGGCATCCCAAATCTACATACCCCCGAGGGCCATTGTTAAAAGGCAACGAAAGATATTTTTGATTTTAAAGTGGACTAAAACTCAGGATTTTCACTAACCAGGGTATCTTAATGTGGGATGTCCTGATGTGTGTATCTGCACCGATTAACCATAAAACGTACCCTTCCGGCATTCTGGCTCAGCTCCATTCAGCTTATCTTCACCGCACTGATGTCACTGTGGTGAAGACACTGAATAGAGTGAGTGAATTGCCGGCGCATCCCTGTTTGACTATAGCTGGGGGCTTTCCTTTTTACTAAAGCCTTTGCTCAATGTTCATAAGAACACTAACCGGAAGCAGCTTGATGGTGAATACCACCCATATGCTAATTAGCACTGTTACACTGAACGTGTAATGGCAGTTAGGTTGAAGTGCTTCCCAATGCTGAACTGGGTGTACTGTAACTGAATGTATCATCACTGGAATAGCACCAGGGGGTGGGGCTGCTCGGCCAGGGAGCAATATGGCCGATTGAATCCAGTTTATGTTGTTATGACTATTGGGAAAAGGCTTTAGTGAAAAAAACACACTGGCTGTTTTGGGACAGTGGGCTGGGGATGGAAGGTGTTGACATAAACCACCTTTCTGGGAACAGGATCACTGTAATGTGGGGATCACTGGGGTTTCACAGGCATCCCAAATCAGGATGCCCCAGAGAGAGGAAATCAACCAGCTTAGCTGGGTTTTGGTCTACTTTAGGCATTGGGGAGTGTGCAGCTATCTATTTGGTGTATAACATTTAGCAAACTTGCCCCTTCCTCCACTAGGTGGCTCATGTTCGTGCGGAGATGCCTGCAAGTGCAGGAACTGCAAATGTGTGTCTTGCAGGAAGAGTAAGTGTATACAATCTATATTTTATTTTAGCTACAGAGGATTTAAAAAGTCTACACGCTTCTGTTGGCTTTCATTATGTAAAAATCAGACCAAGAAGAATAATTTCAGAACTTTTCTACCGTCACCCATAATCTGTATGGAAATATTTTATGGTGGGAAAAAAAATAGGTAAAATGACGTTGTTGTATAAATATCTACATCCTTAAAGCAGATCAAAACCCTAGTGGCCGTCCCTGGATCAGACAGTTGGCGGGTTTTGATCCACGAATATATTTTTGCGAATGACCCCTTGAATTAATGACAACATTAAGTCTTGGGTAGGACTATCAGCATGGCACGTCCAGATTCTGCCCACTTTTCCCTGTAGAAGCTACAAATCAGTCCAACTGTGAGGGCATCTCCTGTGTAAAGCTATAGATTTTTAGTTGGATTCAGGTCTGGGTTCAGGCTGGGTCATTCCCTGGGTCACTCCAAAACTTCGATCTTTTTCTGGTGAAGCCATTCCCAGTGTTGGCTTTTTGAATTCTAGCCCAAAAGGCTCAACTATGTTCTTATTAGGCCATAGCACCATAGCAACATGCTCAATGCAGAACACAGCTGGGCTTGGGTGTTTTTTTTTGCAAGAAAATGCTTCCATATTTTAATGCTACCCCACAGCCCAGGCGTATGAGGACCACAGGAGATTGCTGTCACATGTATTACACACTAGTAACTGTCAGAAATCCCTGCAGTTCCTTTTTCGTTGCTGTTGGCATACAGACAGATTACCAGGCCAATATTCTACTTGTCTTTTCATCAATTTTTGAAGGACACCCAGTTTTCAATGAATTTTTATCCACTTGATGACTGCCAGACCATCACCCTTAGAAGAAGGGGGGGCTCATGCATCAGGCATCAAATAAATTACCTATTTGTAACTCTTGCTGTGGTTGACATTACAAAGTGGCTTTCATGGAGCTAATTTTGTGAATTGTGTGTGCATCTCAAATTTAGTTTTAAGAGATATATACTATAACGTTCTGTGCACACCTCTCCCTTGCGTTAGGAGCAGGCATTTTGTAGGTATGCCATCGGTGCATTGTATGAAAACAAATGCTGCGCTTTTGATGTGTTGGCAATGCGGTTTGCGTTTCTTTTTTGAAAAGAAAAAACAATTTGTGGTAAGTAAATGGCAACGCAAGCACACTGCGTTATACATGCGTTGCACTTGCATTGCCATAGACTTCTATTGACCTGCATTGTTACTACATTGAGCTGAAGAAGGTGTCTGCAACGCAGCGCAGATGTGTGAACTATCCAATCTAGAATTATGTGCAGTGTTTTCTCTGCGTTGTATCTACATTGCAACGCAGAGAAAGCGCAGTAGTGTGAACAGAGCCTAAGGAAAAAGCTGGTGAGGTTGCAGCACCTATCTTTTGAGTACTGGAATAATTGTGTTTGTGACCCTTAATTCAGAACACAACCATATACTTCATTATAAGAGGTTGTTGACACTATTATTTGCGTCAATTATTTTTATTTTCTCTAAATTATATTTGGTATTTAAATAGGATTGTACAGGGTCACATTAAAGGCAGAAAAGGTTCTCCGTTTTATCTTTGTCTCTGCCTGTCTCTCTCATTCTCATTATATAATATATAATATATATATATATTTTTTTTTTTTTAGTTTTGCATAACAAAAACCGTCCATGTGAACAAGGGGGGCTGTAGACTTTTTAGACCCACTACTTGGTGGGGGGGGAGCAATCTGGATCATGTATCTCCAGGGCTTTAGTTACTGTACCTCTTATGTAGATAATCAGACTGCAAAGTGCAATGAAGGACCACAGGGCTACAGATGGGATTCAGCCAGTTTTGTTGAAACTGAAGCTAGTTCTTAGAATCGGAAGAAGCAGTGCCAGACAATCGGGCAACAAAAGAGCATCTTGGAGTAAGGGGCGCCCCCTTACAGTGGTTTTGGGATGGTACACTGTGCAATAGGTCACATACCCTAAGCTACAGACCACTGCTGAGAAGCCTCCCTCCAAAAAAATGAAAATGTGACTGGTACTACTTTGGCCAATATTCATAACAACACAAACTGGATGCAGTTGGCCATATTGCTCCCTGGCCAAGCAGCCCCACCCCCTGCTGCTTTCCAGTGATGATACATTCAGTTACAGTACATACACCTTGGCATCGGGGAGCACTTCAACCTTATGTGCCATTGTGACAGTTTAGTTGCAACTGAATAAATTAGAATATGGCTGCCATTTATCATCATACTGCTTCCTGTTTTTATGAATATTGAGCAAAGGCTTTAGTTAAAAAAAGGTGACAACATAAAATTCCATCACTTTAATCCTCTAAAGTGACAAACTGCTGAATTAGTGATGCAGCATCATGCACTTCTCTCAGGCTCTAAACATCTCTGACATGTGTGATTTTTAGAAGTGATGTTGCACGGCAAGACCAACAGGAGGGAGAGTTTGCTAGGGCTTATCAGGAAATGTGAAGAGATGCTGAATGAAAGACGCAGCCCCTGATAACCATCAGAAAGTCTAAATGAACCCTTTGCTTAATTGCTATCTTTTCTCTCCCCGCAGGTTGCTGCTCCTGTTGTCCAGTGGATTGCAGTAAATGCAGCCAGGGCTGTGTATGTGAGAAGAGGGGGGATAGCTGCAGCTGCTGCAAGTGATCACACTGATTCCTGAATTGTACTGTTATCATGGATAGTTATGTATAATTTTACATCTGTGTGAAATAAGTCATTTTCTTTATTATAAATAAAGAATTGTAAATCAAACTGGTAACTGCTACAAAATTAAAATGATTAAATTATTAAGTGATATTGAAGAAGGTAATTATAGGGTAAATGTAAGGCTATAACTGGCTGGATTGGAAGATGATAGAACACCTGTCATGCAGGACTAGACTGGGGCCAACAATTAGCCAAGGATTTTACTAGCACTGGCCCATGAGCCCATCCATAATGTAGCATTGCAGGGACATGGGCAGCTACTAAAGCTTTAGTAGGGGCAGATACTGTGATACTGGGTATGTCCCCCACAGACATATTGATGAACAGGGCAGTTTCTAGGCAATCTGAGAGAGGACAAAATATTCTTCCCTCATAGTAGACAGCATCACACTACAAACCTAATACGTACATGTGGATCAATTTATAAATCAATGTAGCAATCTGTGTACAGTGCATGGCTGAGAATAAATAGTGTGATACTCACTCTGGCTCCTGGCACCCCATCATCCACATCTCAGGCAGGTGCCATAGGTGTCTCATGACAGCCTATGTCACTAGTCTGGACCATGAAGGAGGATACGCAAAATGCAATGGGTGGTATGATGACATGCTTTCCAGCCACACTCTGCTCCTGTCTCCATACACACTTCCCCAGGATGTGACAGGAGGTGTTTAAAGTACCCAGGGGGCCTGCCAGTAAAATTCATAGGTTTTGGCACCCCTGCCTTTCTGGTGCCCAGGGCAACATCACTGCTACTGACTAGAAATGGTCTTGATGCTGAGACTATAGTGTTGCAGAGACAAATCATGGGTTGGGGCAGTGGTATAAAGACTGCAGTCACAGAGGTCGCAATTGCGCCAGGGCCCGTTGACAAATGATCACGTGGGGGGGGGGGGGGGGGTGGCCGACTGCTAACTCCGAACACAGTCATTACGCCACTGGTCATGTACTTAAAACTGCGGTGAGGGTGGGTCACAAAATGTGGGGGGCCTGGTAATAAATTAAGATTGAGGATGGAGCCCTCTCCCTCCGAGTTCTATGCAACTTACATGTGCAGGTACCTCCATTCCCCAGCGCAAAGTGCATCTTCAGCCAAACTTACTGTCTACACTGCCTAGTGCCTTCCAACTGTGAGTGGTGGACTTGGCAAGTGGGTGGGGCATAACTCATGTCACCTGATCTGGTGATAAAAGGACCTGGGCAGGAATGTTAGGGTGCGAGAATGGTAGGTCCATTCATTGGGGTCGATTAGGTTAATTCTTTGGTGTCAATTCAGAGCCTGGTGAGAAAACTCACTTCTTTTCTGTCTACAAGGTAGGCAATGAAAGTGAATGGCAATTTTCTCTCCAAAAAAAGAAGTGAGTTTTCTCATCAGGCTCTGAATCAACCCCATTGGGGCATCCCAAGCAGGCCAGGATTCAGAATTGGTATTCTCTGCTAAAGCAGACCAACCTAAGTTAGTGGACAAAATGTGTTTTGGTCTGCTTTAATCTACTTTTGATTGACAGACTTTAAGCTTCCAGCCTTCTAAGTCTTCAGCCCTGCTCCTTAAAGGTAACATGGTGTATGGGCAGGTTTGCGCCACGTCCCAGCCTACACTCGGACAATTGTCTAAATGGCCACCACACCCTTAAAATCCCAAAAAATTATGTGGGGTCCGCCCTACTCAGCATAACCAGCCTGGGGACCAGCTATGCAGGGCTTGTAGAACAGGGTGCAGGGGCTCTTCCTCCCCCCCCCGGGCTTTGGGGTGGCAGGTAATGGGTGGCTGGGGGTTAATGGCAAGTCATCCGCTAGCTGCAGGTGACTTGCCAGCCCCAAGCCTTGTGAACTGGTATAGGGGTCTCATAGAACAACTCAGAGAGCTCAGAGATAAGTGTGGCTTTATAAGTGTTATTGAGTTAGAAAATCAGGCATTAAAATCAGAAGTTAAGAACAGAAGTTGCTGCAATTGTAAGTAATTAACTTTTGGTATTCACTACTGTTTTGTAACTAGGATAATGGCTAGCAATTGGAGGTCTACTTCAGTGCACAATTTGTCAGATGTATACACTACTAGAGCAACAGTACCGCTGTGATAAATGTGAGCATGTTGCATGCTTGGAAGCTCTAGTTAGAGATCTGGAGGCGCAGAATGCAACACTGAGGGAGATTGACAATATGGAAAAGGGAATTCTGCTCATTGAGCAAGCATTAAAGTGGACCAACACCCAGGGGTGTTCTATAAGATCTATATCTATAAGATTCCCGGGCCGATCACCTCCCTCACCGGGTGAAACCCCCCAAAACCCCAAAAAAACCTTACCTCCCGCGCGCCCCTCTAGGCGGGCGCGCGCCCTGTAAGAGTGATGTGCAGGAAGTGGCGGCGGACGCTCTGTCTTGTCCGTCGCTGTCACCCGCTTGTCCGTCGGCGGGGATTGGACGGCGCAGTCACGTGGGAGCATGGTGAGGTGAGTTTTTGGGGCTTTCTGGGGGGTTTCATACAGCGGGGCACCCCCAATCGGGGTGCCCCCTCGAAGTGGACCAAAACCCAGGATAGTCAAAATTCTGGGTGTTGGTCCACTTTAAGTGTGGTAAAAACAGAGGGTGGAGTACTGGGTCAGGAGGAACAGATAAGTAGCTGGGTAAATGTAGATAGAGGGAGTAGAAAGGGTGCACAGAAAAGGAAGGTTATACCTGTATCTGTGCACCCTAGCAAAATTGCCGAGCTGGGTAATGATGCAAGAGTGTCAGTCTCAGAAATGGCAGCCCTAGCGGATACTGCTCTCCCTAACAGCCGGGAGGACAGCACAGCTAGTGAATAGGTGAATAGGCTAGTGCATAGGGAGGACTGCAGGTAGGACTAGACAGTTAGTGGTAATAGGGGATTCTATTATCAGACAGACTGATAGAACATTTGGTTGGCGGGACAGCCTCAACCAAATGGCTTGTTGTCTCCCTGATGCCAGACCTGTGGTGGAAAGGGTGGATAAATTACTGGGAGGGGCTGGGGATGACCCAGCTGTCATGGTCCATGTGGGAACCAATGACAGAATTAATGGGAGATGGAGGATCCTTAAGAATACATCTAAGGAATTATTCAAGTTGAAGAGAAGGACATCCCAGGTTGTATTCTCTGATATATTGCCTGTGCCATGCACTACACATGAAAGACAGCGGGAGCTTAGAGTGTTAAATGCATGGCTCAAGTCCTGGTGCAGGGCAGAAGGATTTGGGTTCCTAGAGCACTGGGCTGACTTTTCATTGGGGTACAAACTGTATTCTACAAATAATTTGCACCTGAATGGAAGTGGGGCTGCTGTGCTGGGTAAGAGGATACTAGAGGGGGTGGAAGAGGTTTTAAATCAGAAATGAGGGGGAAGGGCAAGAGTCAAAGCAACGGGGAAGACAGGTTACTTAGGGGACAGCATACTATGGTGGGTGGAGAAATAGGAGGGGGGGGGAGGATTATTATGTTGCATAAGAAGATCCATGTGTTATAAAGCAGCATCAAAAAAGTATATGGACACAACACTGCAAGAGTTTATGACACTAAAGCCCAATGTGTTAATCTGTATGGCAACTTGAAGTGCATGTTCACAAATGCCAGAATTCTGGCAAGTAAAGTGGGAGAAGCTTGAGGCCCTTGTACTAAAAGAAAACATTGATGTTATTGGTGTGGCTGAGACACGACTGGATTCCACACATGATTGGGCTGTGAATCTATAAAGGTTTACCCTCTTTTGGAAAGACAGATCAAATAGGAAAGGGGAGGAGTGTGTTTTTACAAGATTTCAAAGCATATATTAATGAGGGGATACTAGCAGAAGATTGTGAGGATGTAGAATCCTTGTGGGTAGAAGTGGGGGGTGATGTAAACAATGTTAAAATACATCTTGGTGTAATCTATAAACCCCCCCAACATAAATGAGAAAATAGCAGGTCAACTGCATAAACAGAGAATTTCCTCATAAATGAGAAAATAGCAGGTCAACTGCATAAACAGATAAACAGAATTTATTCCCGACAGGTAAGTAAGTATAAGTGACTCAAATTAAACCCCTCCTGGCTGACACCTGTTTTAAACAGACAATTAAAAACAAGAACAATGCATTTAAAAAATTAAAAATCTGTTAGCAGTAACCTTAGAAAAGTATAAAGCAGTAAATAAATAATGTAAACAAGCAATAAAGCTGGCAAAAGCACAAAATGAAACAGATGTGAACAAAGAAAGTAAAACTAACCCTAAACATTTTTTTAAATATATATATATATCCTAATTAATGGTAATGGGGAGTTGGTGACTGGGGACCAAGAAAAGGCGGAGCTGCTAAATTGGTTCTTTAGCTCTGTGTACACAAATGAGGCACAAGGTACCAATTTACCAACGAGCTGTTATTTCAGCGCCTATGCTCTTATCTGTAAAGACTTACTAGCAACTGGTATAGTACCAAGGGACTGGCAAATGTGGTGCCCATTTTTAAAAAAGGCTCTAGGTCTTCTTGGGGTAATTGCAGACGTGTCAGTTTCTTGAGGGACTACTAAGAGACTACATACAGGATTATGTAACTATCCATAATATTCTAAGTGACAGCCAGCATGGTCTTACTAAGGACAGAAGATGCCAGACTAACCTGATTGGCTTCTATGAGGAGGTGAGTAGAAGCCTGGACAGAGGATCAGCTGTTGATATAGTTTCTCTGGATTTTGCAAAAGCATATGACACTGTCCCCCATAGACGCTTATTGAGGAAATTGAGGTCTTCAGGGTTAGAAAATACAATTTGTAAATGGATTGAAAACTGGCTGAAGGATCGTGTGCAGAGAGTTGTGGGTAATTATACCTACTCTTAATGGTTACCGGTTGTAAGTGGTGTACCCCAAGGTTCAGTGTTGGGCCCTCTATTATTCAACTTGTTTATAAACGACATAGAAGATGGGATTAAGAGCACTGTTTGTATTTTTGTGGATGACACCAAGATATGTAGCACAGTGCAGTTTACTGAAGATGTTCACAAGCTTCAGGCAAACTTGGACACAAATTAAGTTCAATGTGGATAAGTGTAAAGTTATGCACTTGGTGTCTAATAACCTGAAGGGCACATATGTCAATGGGGGAGTAAAACTGGGAGAGTCACTTGTTGAGAAGGATATGGGGGTACTGATAGACCACAGGCTAACTAACAGCATGTAATGTCAGCTTCTTCCAAGGCTACCAACATAGTATCATGCATTAAAAGAGGCATGGAATCACTTCAACAATCATTAATGCGCCCTCACCTGGAATATACCGTCCAGTTCTGGGCACCCATTCATAAAAAGGACGCTGTGACTCTGGAAAGGGTGCAGAGGTGAGCCACTAAACTAATAAAAGGAATGAGGGATCTTAGTTATGAGGAAAGATTATGAGAATTAAATCTGTTTAGTCTTGAGAGGAGACGACTGAGGGGGGGGGGGGGGGGCATGATTAACTTGTATAAATATATAAATGGGCAATACAAAAAATATGGGGAAACACTATTTCAGGTAAAATCCTCTCTAAAGGCAAGGGGGCACGCTCTTCAACTGGAAAAACAGAAATTCAGTCTCCGGAGGTGACAATCATTTTTTACCATAAGAACTATAAATCTGTGAAATAGCCTCCCACAGAAGCTTGCTACAGCGTCAACCACTGACAGCTTTAAAAGGGATTAGACGCTTATTTAGAAGAACATAACATTAACAGTTAGTATTAGCTGGTATTAGTAAAAAGAATAAATAAACCGTAATTTTCAACCGTATTAACTATGTAACTATGTACAGAGATCAGTGGACCTGGAGTGATCTATGCCATCTTCATGTGCCAAATATTGTCCATGAGAACATGTTTTATTAACAAAACATTAAAACTACCTCCATATCCCTGTTAACACTTTAAACATCAAAAAACCTTTACCCTCCATGGGTGACTCGATCATATATATATTAGCTCTAATATGTATCAACACATTTGATCCAAATTTTAGTTGTAGATTATTCAAATAGTACCAAACTGATTTGGGTCAACTTAACCTGAAATTTGAACAGCAACACTAGTAATGATACATAAAGAGGTACCGGTACGTCACAGACAAGCCCCTGGGCTCTATGGCCAAGACGTGGGGTGTAAACCGGGATCTATTTAGTAAAGTTCATCAGGGCTGTATTAAGTGTGATGGAGGCCCCTGGGCATAAAGTCTAGTGAAACCCCCTTGGCAATGGTTTAGCCACTTGATGCATTAAACAGGCCTGTGCATTATACATGAGGATGCACATGAGTTGCTGAGAGGCTGGTGGCAGGCATGGTATAGATTATAGATTGCCAGCACAACAATTGTAAATGCCTCTCTGACAAAACAGTGGTAACCATCACACGCTATGCAGGAACATGTGGTGTGAGATAGTGTGGAACTTACTCTGGGTGCCCACCCTATGGTTTGGGATGCCCTGATTTAATTCCCCCACTTGGCCTGGTCTCTCTCCAGATTTTATGCTATCCAGGCAATGATGATAAATAAAACAATGATGATGACGATAAGCACATAAAGTATGAGGACAAATCTGTCCAACACCAGGGCGGTGATGTGCCACTCTGGTTTGGCTTCAGAAGTGTCTTTAGATAGGCTGAGCTCCTTGTGGATTTGCAGAATTTCGAGAAGCAGTCTTTTTAGGAGTTTTACTTCCATGGAGCTTTTAGCCTCTTTCTTTTCCCAAATTGGTGAGTTTCTTTCGGTTCTTCTATTTTCAGAGTCATCTGAGAAGAAAATATAGAAGAGTATTTGCACAGGTTTCAGTTATACAAAATTATGGAACCCAATCCTAATATTTAAAGCAGAACATTGTCTATGATCAGCCTTTCCCCACAGACCTAAAGAGCATGTGCCTCTCTATAAATACTTACTGGCCTTCTGATTTGCTGTTCCTGCCTGGGTGGCCTGAGATGTGCTGTCACCATGCTGTTAGTGCATAGCAACATGACCAGCTAATGTACTGTAGGAGAATTAGCAGCAGGACTTTTGTAATGTTAGTGAAAGGACCTGACAATCGTTCGACAAGCCACCACATAGCACCTGCCAGGCGCTGGACGCAAGCCACTTGCAAACAGGAAGTGCTGCTGGGCTTTGTCAGTTATGTCAGTTGAATCGAGGCAGCAGCATGGCTGAGATGTTGGGAGAGAAAGCTTCAAAATGGCCATTACCTTTCTGTGCCAGGCTGTTGGTTCAGTTTAAGTTCTAACTGCATAGGAGTCCAATAACCTGTCTGCAACTCCCGCTTTGCTCCTTGTCTGATTCTGCGATGGCTGGCAGTGTTGAAGGAAGAACTTCTTGTCTGCTACTTCTCCTGTTACAGCCTCCTTGGCATCCCCGTTGCCTAGCAATGGAAGATGCCTGCAGGCCCTGAGCCCTCGCTGGTAGGAGGCAGCTGATTGAAAGGTCACCTCCAGGGACAGCATGGTGGTCACTATATTGTCAGGTTGCTAGGTGTCCTCTGAGCCTTCGGTCCATGTGTCCGACCCCTGCTATGTTCCATGACCGCATCCAGTCCAACACCTGCCCATGACCTCTTCTACATTACTTGATCACAGCCAGCTTGCTCATGATCTCTGCTACAGTTCTCTGCCTACATGTCTCTCCTACAGTTTCCAGCCATACTACTAGAAACACTGTTGACCGTATAGGTCCTTGCTTGGCTGTGACTGCGCTTGGACTCTGGAGCTATAATTTCCCATCTGCTTCAACATGGTTCTCCAGCTAGCACTTGTGTGTGTCATGGAAATCACTTCCCGAGACCTCTACCAGCTACGTCACCACTAGTTCTAAAGCAGCGTCAGCACCCCTAATGCCAGGCAAGATCCTAACTGTATTGTTAGGTTGCCATGCTCTTGCTGTTCATCTGAAGTTTAGTTGCTGGACTCGATACCAATCTTGAGCATGCTCTGCCTGCTGCCAGCCCATGACCTCTGACATCAATCTCGACCCTCACCCACAGGTATCCACCAGGACATTAGGACCATTGTACTTGACTCCATCATTACTATCAGATCCAGTATGGGATTACAAGTGTGCAATAAGTTATCTACCTAAATATGAAAACAACATTTTGAGGAAATTGAACTTCCTACTCACTTTAATATAATCCTCTTGACTTGATCAGATGCCCTCAAAATAAAAGTAGACTTCTTGCTGCCTCAGGAACCCTGTTACTGCCTCTTTGACTGCAATATCACCAGGAAATAATTGAGCCCGCAGACATTTTTTTGGGTTACGAATAATAATGTAATCACTGTGAGCCAGGACTAGACTGTAGGGTGGATGGTAAAGTTCCATGGAGCTGCATTCTTGTCAGCAGCAACACACCTGTTGACAACTTCCCACTGCATTTTTCCTTGATTGCCTCACCTAATGCCTTTATTGTTGCCTTGACCTTTCCAGCTGACTGCAGATTTCTTTGGGGTTGGGCACCCCCTGTGCATCTATTGAACCCCCTGTACATCCATTGCATGGACTCTTGTTTGGTTTAAGGATCATGGAGGTGGAAATATGTTTCATCACTTGTGACAATTCAAGAATAGAAGTCTTCTGGAGTTTCTCTAAGCATCTAAAATCTCTTTTTGTTCAGGTTCAGGGCACCCACTGGAAATTGACCTTTGACTTCAATAAAACATCATGAATGATATTGGAAACCATGGCAACTGAAACGCTTAATTCATGAGCTATATGACGTTCACCCAACAATTTTACAAAATGGCCTTCACTTTATGGCACATTTTCTCTGAAGATGCTTCAATAGAATGCGGGTCACCTTCAGTTGGTTCCCTACTCCCTTTACATTGCCTGGCTCAAAGCTTTACTTAGTAGTAGGAAGGTGCATCATTACCATATACAACAATTATCCTTTCATGTATTTAATTGAAGTTCTTTTCTTCCTTTGAATGGAATTTATTCACAGAGCTATGAATACCTCACCTTCTTTCTAGGCTCGCACTTTACTGCACTTGCCATCCTGTCACATCCATCGCTTTCATTAGATTGAACTGCTCCGTGTGTGTTGCATGTCCAGACTTGTCCCAACCTGACCAGACAAGCTCAGTTCCCCAACATTGATAGAACAAACTGGGGTAGATAACATAGTGAACACCCCATGTATAGCAGTATTGTGCCAACCTGTGGTACCGTAAAGTTGCAGAGTGACGTGTGAGACTGTCTGGCAAATGTGATTGGTTTCTGTCAATCAAGTGGGGCCCAGTCCCAGAAAAGGAACAAGAAAGAGGTAAGTACCAGCTGGCCAAGAATGGGCTTGCAGGGGGGTATATCATAGGGGCTGGCAAATGTGATACCCTCCTCCCGCCTGGAGCAACAGTCAAAAACTGTTGGATAACTTTAAAGTTTACTCGGGTTATCTGATTGATTTGCCTGTTTTCACTTTTTTGCATTAATAAGACAAATGAGAAAAAGAGCACCTCTGCCCAGGGCTACTAGCCTGATGTAAAAGACATTGGGGCTGGTATCTCCAGAGCTTGAAGGCCTCTGGCAGTGACTGCATGCTCTTATGCCCAGCCCATGAGCAATAAGAAGTGGCAGACTGGGGCCAAATATCAGCCAGAGATTTTCCTAGCTCTAGTCAGCCCACAAGCTGCTGAGCTCCACTCCCAAGGTGCTTTCCAGTCAGTCAATGAGTGTGTTTATCAGCTGAGGCTGTAGCATTACAGGGAGAAATCATGGGCAAGTTGACAAGAGATGGTGTTGAAGCTTTAGCATTGCATGGGTAAGAGCATGTTCTGGGGTGTCTTATCTGGATAATATAGTGTGACTGGTTTGGGGAGAGGGCTTGGAAGGCAAGTGGAGGGGTTGTTGGAAGAGGAATAAGTGATTTCAATCGCATTGCAGGGGTAGTGCATAGGCTGGGGTCTCTTGGTGTGGGGGGGGGGGGGCAATGGGGCTGGGTATAGAGACTTGGAAAGACTTAGGAGGCAGAGAGTGAAAGGGGCATTAGAAGCAGCAGTGCACCAACAAATAAGGGTAAATTCTTGCACTATGCTCTGGGTGAGTGGGTCTGTGTTCTATAGACTACAGTCAACCCTGTCAGCGCTAAAGCCATGCAGCCCACCAGGAGTTCTCTAATCCTCTTTATGACCAGTCTGCCTCTGACTATACTGCTTGTGGCCCCTTTTAGAAAGGGTCACTAAAAACAGGAGGAAGCTTAAAACCAAACCAGGCAACTTTGCTTTACAAAATTCTTATTACTAATTTAATTTATTTTCTGTCTTTGACCCTATTAGTGAAGCCTCGCTGCCTGCATGGATATGTTAATTTAATAGCAAATCTAAAGGTGTTATCAGGACCATTATGTTTTCTTACCCTTGCCAGTGTCACTGATAGGAATGTCTTCATTTTCTGGGAGGCTTACTTTGAAGCGAATGGCCCGAGCCAATTTTTTCAAAACCCAATGCTTAATCCAAGGTGGTACATTGGTTTGAGTTTCAGACAACATCATCATGTAGGCGGTGACAACGGAACCAATGAGGCTGAGAATCATGATGGTGAGACATATACAGCAGAAGATACCTGTGTTGGAGACATTCAGTTAGGTAGGACAGAATGTACTGCATACAAACCATCACCTAAAAAGAGATTTAATCGGTGCATTAGCTATATAGGAGTGTGCACTGAATTATGAAAGGGATTGTGGCCAAAAATGAAATCCACCAGTTTATTTGGTCTGGCAGAAACAAACTTTGGATCGAATGCAGCCATATTTGTTTTATTTTGTTAAAAAGCCTTAAACATCAGTCATATATTTGTAAGTGGAAATAACCCCCTTTATCTATAGACTACTACACCGAATAATGTATTTTTACATTGAAATAAGAAATCCTCTTCAACATTATTAAAACACCCGTGTGTAATAATAATAATAGCCCCTCTTTAAAGCAGCAGTCGTCACTTAGAGGAAAGGAAGTGGCCTTGTGATTGGAGGGTGGCAAGTTCAATTCTCGGCCATGGGACGGACATGACTAAAGTGCTCACGAGCAAGGCACCCAGCCCCCCCAACTGCTCCCCAGGCGTCGCAATTAGGGCAGCCCACCACTTTGGTCATGTGAACTATAACTGCACAGATGGGCGATACAGCGCTCTCATCTTTTTCACCACCGAGGCCATGCCCACATGGCATTTTTGAGATTGCTGATTGGCTGATCTCTAGAATGCCAGCATGACTCAGCCTGCTCCTGTCCCCTGCCTATATGAACGCTGGGCACAGGAACGTGTCCCAGCTACAGGGTAGATGGGGGTGCAACCCTTGGGGTTTCAGAGGGCATTTCAATTTTTATTTGCCCGGGGGGCAGGCTAGTGGCCAGGCCTGTAATCCTTTACCCAGTCATGTACTGCGTAATATATGAGGAGACATTGGTTAGACAACAGAAAAGCCATACACACCTAAAACTGGTAGAGTGTCCGAGTTCGGCAGCATGTTGTTCAGGATCAACAGAATCACAGAGAACCCCAGCACCAACGTTATTTTGAAGCCTAGTCTCTCGTTAGTCTCCATCTGTATGAACATACTCATAATGTCCAGGATAACCAATAAGCAAGCCGGGATGATTAAATTCACTATATAGACAACGGAAGCTCTTTTTATAACTATCTAAGAAGAAGAATAAAAATATCAATAAATGTTTTACAATGAGCCAAATAGTTTGATTCCACAACTAAAAAAAAAAGGAAAGAAAAACAAAGAAAGAACATTCATCTTTAGTAGAAGATTTTATGTTTTGTTTTCAGTTGATGAAATACCACATTTCAGGGAGAGCAATATATCAGAGCTTGCATATTAGTTATCAAAGTGGATCAAAACCCATTTTACACATCCCGATTCCTGTTGCCCAACCGCACATACACCCCTCCGCAAAGCGCAGTATCTTTACCTGCTATTTGTTCCCCCTAATGAAATCCCCATAATTGGCTGTCAGTGGGCACATGGCTCAGCTTCTTTCCAAGGCTGAAAGCAGCCTGGGCCATGTGACTGCTGCTTTACCCACACTGTGTCGCTGTGCAGTACGCTACTCACTGCCATCTCCTGGTCTATTGCCAATGGTTTTACTTATGCCGCTGGTCCACTCAGGGTCTTCTGTCCTCCAGCCCTTCGCTCCAGCCTCTTTGTTGCTGCCGCTTCTAGATGTGTCCTGTCCCCCTAGACTCTGTTCGTTCTGAGGTGCCCCCCAGTCCACCAGACCCACCAGTGGGCGGAGCTATCTTGCAGCCTTCAATGACTCTTGGCGCTGTTGGACCCCACAGCAGGGGGACCAGAGACAAGCGTGGATACTATATACGGCAGAGGTGCCTGCCGCGGCTCAGGCAGGTGAGAGACATCCAGGTTGCATTGTTGAGGTGGAAACGTCTCCTGCACCGCTGAGGCTGAAGTACAGTTGGTTGGTTTTATATATTAAACTCTAGTAAATGTAGTTTAAGGGATAAGGAGTTGTACCCTTTTGGTTTTTAACAGTATCACACTATTGCTGGTTTTATATTTTTTCCCACTCTCAGTATATAACAAATTGAGCTACCATAGGAGCCTATAAGTTGGAAATAGTTTTGTGGTGTTGAAAAGTCCTTAAAGTGGACCAGTGCCCCGCGGGGCATCCAAAATCGAGATGCCCCGTTGTTTGAAACCCCCCAGGACGCCCGCAAACCTTACGTGAATCCCAGTCCAACGGCGCATGCGCGGGCCGCATCTTCTCTCTAGCAGGGCGCGTGTCTGTGCACAGGCGTGCTTCCTGTTAGAGGGAAGCACGAGATGCGGCCGCCAGCGTGCGAGCCGCTGAGATAAGACGCCGCTTTGACGCGCATACGTTAGCGGCTCCGAGTGTGCTGATTGGACGAGCGCCCGCGCATGCGCCATAGGAGCAGGGTAAGTTGAATCGGGCGTTCTGGGGGGTTTCACATAGTGGGGCACCCCCGACTGCGGTGCCTCAGGGAAGTGGACAAAAACCCAGGATAGTCAAAATCCTGGGTGTTGGTCCACTTTACGAAGAATGCATGAGAAGTGGCTGTTATTGCACTAATGAGGACCCAAATTAAAGTTTATATGATGAGACCATAAATATATATAAACCAGTACTTATGTTGTAATTTACTCGATAATGTTGAAAAGTCCTTTAGAGGAGCGCTTGGAAAGGTGCCAAAGGAGCTAAAGTGAAGCACGTTTGATGAGAGCACTAAATTTGAGAATCTGGTACGTGCATTTAAATTTAGGTAAATGTTTTCAGCACTTTTATAAGAAGTTTTAATCACTTGCGTGAAAACAGAAAGAAGTACTGCATTTTAAATGAAAAGAACTTTTATATATTCCCGCGGAGTGTCATTTTCTAGATCTGTTCAGGATCTATAGTTGGTATACACCAGTGGACCCTGCAGAGCCCTCCCAGCCAGACTCCTAACCTGGCGGTACCTAACCTGCTTTGGGGCCCAGCAACCCCCTCAAGGGGGAGAGTTGAAGTATGTTTTTTGGGATGTTCTATTTTTATCTGTTATACAAGGCATGTACCACACTGCCAACATTTACCACATTTTAATCTCAAGAGTGTTCTAAGATATTAATGATATTGCGCCAACCGGCGCCTAAGAGGTACACTGCCAACATCCATAGCATGTTAAAAAGTAAAAAATATGGCATGGTAGAACTGTTGGGAGATTCGACAGCCTCAGCTTACTGTGTGTATTGCATATTATATTGCATATAGTTCATTGATAGCACAGTAGATGGCGCTAATTCATATACTTACCGTATGTGTTATCTATCTGTGATCTGTGTGTGTATATACTGTATCATAGCATTATGGTTGATTCTTCCTGATGTAATCCTCCATGTTGGGATGATAACTCTCACTGCCCACATACATTTTTTGAGCATCATCTGAGCCTCAACTGTACAAAGGTGAAAGTGATAAAGGGAAATTGCATGGTATGTTATCAGCTAAAGCAATGTTATTGTTAGGCCTCTCAGCTTAGCCAGTGGTGGAGGGTGTGAGGAGCGACGAGGGTTCTTGGACCTGGGGCAGGAGACACAGGTTAGGTGTAGTGTGGGGGGAGGTGAACTTAGAGGCCGATTCATTAATAGCGGCAGGTAGCGACAGTTGAGCGACTGTAGCAGTATTTTCACAGCGCCCGCTAGTAGTCGCTGTGCTTGCCCATTGTTCGGTTGTTGATAGCGACTGAGTCGGTGTGCAGTAATGTTGAATACGGGGTGACGAGTCGCTATTTGACAGGTTCCGCGATGTATGGGAGCGCATGACAGCGGCTGGTCAGAGTGACCGGCTCCCACCACATTCATCAAGAAATCACGCTCCAAAAATTCTCGCGCTGTGAAATGCATGTTTAAACCCCAGAGCGCTGGCGGCGATGGGTTAAAAGTAGTTTTTTAACCCCCAAACAACCATATTTTTGGAAACCAAAATAAAAAATTTTTTTTAAGAATTTAGTAATATGAATACAATAATATCAGACCTGTAATATCAACTCTGCACAAATTTTTTTTTTTTTTTTTACCTTAAAAAAATTATCTAACATGGCAGAAGTGGTCACAGAATTTTTAATAAAAAAAAAAAAAAAAAAAAAAACATTAATAACAATTAATTATGAATATTTAAAGATTGTTCCATTGAAATGCATTGGAGAGCGCCAGGTAGCGAGAGGTCATACCTGTCGCTGTTCAAGGTCGGACGCTGGCGCTGTGGGCTGAGGCTGGAATAATGATGAATGAGTGGCTATCTGGCGCTATCTCAGTCGCTAAGCAGGATCGGCTTGATAAATGTGTGATTGTGGTGGGGAGCCGGCGTTCTCGTGGCGGTGCCCGTCATTACCGGTCGCTCACCAGTCGCTCACCAGTCGCTATTCCTTCATAAATAAGGGCCTTAGGGAATAGCAGCAGGTAGTGCCTTGTAGTGACAGGCAGCACTTTTATCACACAGCGTCTGGCGCTCTATGCTATAGCGACCAGATCCAGAGCGCCGAGGCTCTGTGTGTCAGTTTTTTGTTGAATATGGAGTCGCTGAGAGTCGGTCGCACTGAGCTGGCGCTGCCTTCCGCTCCCTGCAACGCTGAACTGGTGTTAGAACGCCCAACATACATCTCATTCATCAATGCCGGCCAGGTTACTACAGCGAATGAGATGCTCTGTTACAGCGCCCGATAGCCGATCACAGCGTATGCTAGTGGTCGCTCTTAGCGCCTCTGTACAGACGCTCATTTGCCTATAGCTTGTGCTAGTAATGAATCAGCCTGTTAATATCTCTTGAGCAAACCGAGTTGACACAAGTAGGTAGTTAATTATCATATTACAGCAGAATTTTGTTACCTTAAAAACCACTTGGCTAAATTCAGAGTTGTCAGATGAAAACGTTGTGTTGTAAACATGTATATCTATTAGGGACCAGTCTCCTTTGCTGACAAAAATTTTTGCTGAGTTCTCAAATACTTCTTTAGAATTGCTTGTTGACACCATGATCATGTCTTTAACTGTAAATAAACAAATAAACACATTGGTTCCACGCAATGTCTATGTATGATTATTAGAAAATATTTTTTCTTCTGAAGAACTCAGGATGACAACTCGAGGCTTCAGTGCATGTGACAGAAAAATAATAATAATAAACAATAATAATTAACAATAAGCGTATTTAAAGTGGACCTTCACCCTGAATAAGAGCATATCTTATATGTTTCCCACACCCTGTACATACAGATTGCTCACATTAATCCAGACCTTCACCCTGAATAAGAGCATATCTTATATGTTTCCCACACCCTGTACATACAGATTGCTCACATTAATCCGGACCTTCACCCTGAATAAGAGCCTATCTTATATGTTTCCCACACCCTGTACATACAGATTGCTCACATTAAAAATCATCCTACCTGCATCTACTGCATGTTATGAGCCTTTAAACATCCAAGATGGCGGCTCATGGGGCATCAGGCAGCTCTGCATTCTGGGATTGCTGTCCTTTCCCTGACCTCAACTCTGCTCTGTCTGTGCAAAGCACAGCTATATCCCCACCCCCTGCACTGCACTTTATCCCACTCTCCTCAGTATGTGTGATGCTTCTGAGTCAAGATGGCGGCGCCCGGATTTTAGAGTCCTGAACAGAGTTGCAGGCCAGTGGGGAAAGAATAATAAGTAAGTGACTAAAAACTTAAAATGTATTCATTTTAGATGCTAGGGAATAGTTATTTAAAACAGATCAACACCCAGGGGGGGATCGGCCCGGGAATCTATAAGATTCCCGGGCCGATCAGATCCCTCCCCGCGGGGCATCCGAAATCGGGATGTCCCGCGTGGTGAAACCCCCCAGGAACCCCACAATCCTACCTTTTCCACGTTCCAGCAGCGCATGCGCGTCCGCCTCCGCCGCCGCCTCCCGCGTGTCCCTCTAGCATGGCGTGCTCCCGCGCCGGCCTTTTGTGAATGGCCGGCGCGGGTGCGCTCCCTGTAAGAGGGACGCGCGGGAGGTGGCGGCGGACGCGCTCTGCTTGTCCGGCGCTGCCTCTCGCTTGTCCGCCGACGGGGATTGGCTGCAGCGGTCACGTGGGAGCTTCTGGGGGGGTTTCACACAGCGGGGCACCCCCGATCGGGGTGCCCCACCAAAGTGGACCAAAACCCAGGATAGTCAAAATCCTGGGTGTTGGTCCACTTTAAGGGATTGGGCTTTTCACTAAATCATGCTGAAGGTCCACTTTAACCATATGGTCTAATAACAAAAAAAAAATGGGACATGTATGCAAATATTCTCAGAGTTGGGGCCTCATTTGAAAAAAAAGAGGCCCCAAATTGGTGGTTGCCCCTTCCATCCAATCCACAGGGCCTGGTGCTATATGTGACTTTAGGTGTCCCTAAATACAGTAGGGCTACAGACCCCTGTAAATGATTACGCCTACTCATTCCAGATCGGTTTTGCAAAAAAATGGATGAGAATGGCCAGGCCAACCCTTCAGGGTGTGCTCTCTATTGAGTTTTGGATGCAACAAAGCTTTTTTATTTCTTTTCTACATTCCCTCCTTTTTCCTTCTTTCTCTCTTTTCCCCATTCCTAAATTATTCATTTCCTCTTTTTCACATTTCTTTCTCTCTTTTCCACCCACCTTCCTCTGTTTACCTCGTCATTGTTCTCTCTTTTTCACATTCCCTCATTCCTTTTCTCTTTTTTACATCTGTCTCTCTCCAACATTTTCTACTTTGTTTTCACATGCCATTTATCTTTCCCTCTATCTTTTTTTCATTGATGTTTTTATTTTTGTTTTCCACTCATTCACTCCATCTCCCTCTTTTTCTGCATTTCCTCCTTCTGTCTCACATTTTTTCACATTCTCTCTATCATTCTCTTTTCTCACATTCCCTCCTTTGTTTACAGTTCCTCCTCCCTTCTCTCTTTTTCACATTTCCTTCTTTATTCATTTTTTACATTTCCTCATTCCTTCTTTTTTCCACATAACCTCCTTTATTCTCTCTTTTTTTTATATTCCCACCTTCATTATCTTTTTGTCTTTTTTCACATTTCTTGCTCCTTTGGTCTTTTTCACATTAGCCTCTTTGTTCTCTCTTTTTTTTTTACTTTCCCTTGTTCTTTCTGTCCTTTTCACATTCACTCTTTTTACCTCTCTCTTTCACATTCCCTCCATTGTTATCTCTTTTTTAGATTCCGTTCGCTCCCTTCCTCATTTTCCTCACAATCCTTTTCATCTCTCTCACTTTTTTACATCTCTCCTATCTTTCCTTCATTTCTTCAGTTCTTATCTGTCACACAATCGATCGTTCAACGCCTGTTTGATCAAGTGATCTGCGACGTGGGTGTGGGCTGCTTCCAGCACAGAGAGCAATCACACCAGAAACACCCCACACACCAATTACAACAAGCTGCCACCACCACCGTAACTACACTTTAAACGATTAAATCGGGCCGGTGGAACCCTCCACAATCACCAAACCGATCAAACTCTGCTGGTGAGTAATCGAGACAGTCACCACACACCTACAGACCCTTCTCCACATACAAGCAGGATACAGGCAATACACACTGATCAGTTCTGCTGTCGAATGATCAGATACAATCAGCTTGCAATCGGCTCACACACAGTCACCTTGCAGCATCCAAGTTAATTGTGAGGCATTCAACCTTGTAACACTATATGATTAGTTACGCTTTCCCAATCATACATTGGATCAGTTACAATCAATCTTACAGTCTATGGGGTTTATACACATTTACATTCCCTCTTGTAACACTATATGATTAGTTACACTTTCCCAATCATACATTGGATCAGTTACAATCGATCTTACAGTCTATGGATCAATACACATTTACATTCCACCTTGTAACACTATATGATTAGTTACGCTTTCCCAATCATACATTGGATCAGTTACAATCAATCTTACAGTCTATGGGGTTTATACACATTTACATTCCCTCTTGTAACACTATATGATTAGTTACACTTTCCCAATCATACATTGGATCAGTTACAATCGATCTTACAGTCTATGGATCAATACACATTTACATTCCACCTTGTAACACTATATGATTAGTTACGCTTTCCCAATCATACAATGGATCAGTTACAATCGATCTTACAGTCTATGGGGTTAATACACTTTTACATTCCCTCTTGTAACACTATATGATTAGTTACGCTTTCCCAATCATACATTGGATTATTTACTATCGATCTTACAGTCTATGGGGTTAATACACATTTACATTCCCTCTTGTAACACTATATGATTAGTTACGCTTTCCCAATCATACATTGGATCAGTTACAATCGATCTTACAGTCTATGGATCAATACACATTTACATTCCCTCTTGTAACACTATATGATTAGTTACGCTTTCCCAATCATACATTGAATTAGTTACTATCGATCTTACAGTCTATGGGGTTAATACACATTTACATTCCCTCTTGTAACACTATATGATTAGTTACGCTTTCCCAATCATACAATGGATCAGTTACAATCGATCTTACAGTCTATGGATCAATACACATTTACATTCCCTCTTGTAACACTATATGATTAGTTACGCTTTTCCAATCATACATTGGATCAGTTACAATCGATCTTACAGTCTATGGATCAATACACATTTACATTCCCTCTTGTAACACTATATGATTAGTTACGCTTTTCCAATCATACATTGGATCAGTTACAATCGATCTTACAGTCTATGGGGTTAATACACTTTTACATTCCCTCTTGTAACACTATATGATTAGTTACGCTTTCCCAATCATGCAATGGATCAGTTACAATCGATCTTACAGTTTATGGATCAATACACATTTACATTCCTTCTTGTAACACTATATGATTAGTTACACTTTCCCAATCATACAATGGATCAGTTACTATCGATCTTACAGTCTATGGGGTTAATACACATTTACATTCCACCTTGTGACACTATATGATTACTTACGCTTTCCCAATCATACAATGGATCAGTTACAATCGATCTTACAGTCTATGGGGTTAATACACATTTACATTCCTTCTTGTAACACTATATGATTAGTTACACTTTCCCAATCATACAATGGATCAGTTACTATCGATCTTACAGTCTATGGGGTTAATACACATTTACATTCCACCTTGTGACACTATATGATTACTTACGCTTTCCCAATCATACAATGGATCAGTTACAATCGATCTTACAGTCTATGGGTCAATACACATTTACGAGCGGTCATACAATCTTTAGAAACCAGGGTTGTTTTTTAGAGCTCCAAGGAAACCAGGTTAGGGGGTTTCTAATTGCCAAAAAGGTAGGCCCGTGCAAAATGGAAATTTTTTAAATTTTAATTAAAAAAAAAATAGACAAAAATACAAATAATGAACAAAAAAAAGACAATATACAAATGTGCAGAAAACACTGAAAATCCTATACCTCATAAAGGGATACAGCTATATCTTCAGCTTCCGAGGCCTAGAAGAGCATTCGGTCAGGCACACCATGATCAAGGATCGGACCCTCTGTATGTGACAGAAAACCATTTCTCCCCCTGGATTTATCCTAAATTCCAAGGGGCTGGAAGGACAGATGCCATCCCCCCTGGGTGGGTGCTGGGGGACAAATGATTTGTAGTTGCATTTTAGTAAATCTCTTCTCCAAGCTGCGCGCCCCCCACCTTTCCTTATCAGTGGTGCTGTTTCTTAGGCCCTTATTTATGAAGGAATAGCGACAGGTAGCGACTGGTAAGCGGCCGGTAATCACGAGCACCTCCACGAGAACGCCGGCTCCCCACCACAATCACACATTTATCAAGCCAATCCTGCTTAGCGACTGAGATAGCGCCATATAGCCACTCATTCATCATTATTCCAGCCTCAGCCCACAGCGCCAGCGTCCAACCTTGAACAGCGACAGGTATGACCTCTCGCTACCTGGCGCTCTCCAATGCATTTCAATGGAACAATCTTTAAATATTCATAATTAATTCATATTAATGTTTTTTTTTTTTTTTTTTAAATGTGAAAAATTCTGTGACCACTTCTGCCATGTTAGATTTTTTTTTTAAGGTAAAAAAAAATAAAAAAAAAAATAAAAAAAAAACCTTTGTGCAGAATTGATATTACAGGTCTGATATTAATGTATTAATATTACAAAATGTTATTAAAAACTTGTTTTTTTTGGTTTCCAAAAATATGGTTGTTTGGGGGTTAAAAAACTACTTTTAACCCATCGCCGCCAGCGCTCTGAGGTTTAAACATGCATTTCACAGCGCGAGAATTTTTTGAGCGTGATTTGTTAATGAATATGGTGGAAGCCGGTCGCTCTGACCAGTCGCTATCATGCGCTCCCATACAGCGCGGAACCTGTCAAATAGCGACTCCTCACCCAATATTCAACATTACTGCACGCCGACTGAGCCGCTGTCAACAACCGAACAACGGCCAAGCACAGCGACTACTGGCGGCGCTGTGAAAATACTGCTACAGTCGCTCAACTGTCGCTACCTGCCGCTATTAATGAATCGGCCTCCCCGATTAGGATTTATTGCCCCTGTGCAGGAAGACCTTGAAGAACTCTTGTTTATTTTGTTATAGGATGTCTGTAGAAATGCTGGGGATGAGGCAGAGGGGGAATCATGACATAGAATTAGGACATTGGATGTCACATTATCTACTTTCTTTTTCCACACTCCCTTTGTCCCCAACTTTTTCTTCATATACTACTTTTCCCTCACATTGTTGAACTCTTCCTTCTCATTCTCCCTATCATTCTCATTTCTTACATTCTCTTCTTTTTCATATAACCTCCTTTGTTCTCTTTTTTCATATTTCATCCTTCTTTCTATCTCTATCTATTTCTTGCTTGTCTTTTTTACATTTCCTCTTTTATTCTCTCTTTTTCACATTGCCTCCTTCCTTCTCTCTTTTTTACATTTCCTCCTTCCTTTTTTTTACCATTCTCTCCAAGGGACCCCTATACCAGTATACAGGGTAGTGTGACCCAAAGTCATTGTGTTCAGCATTCAGAAGTACAGAATGATGGCTGTGATGGTTGGAGGGCTTCTGAACCAGATAGAGCCACTCCAGCTCACCACTATACATGAGTTGTATGGAAGCCTACAGGCAACCTGTGGGGAATATGTGGAGCAGTTTCAGTGTATACGTGTGCAGATTCATCAACCCTATAGCCATGTGCAGCAGTTGATGGGTCTGATTGCCAGGTTGCTCTGTAGGACACCCACTGGTAGCCGCTGGAGCGGCGACTAAATAGCAGTTGAATTTATGCTGTCTATTTTGGCAGCACAGTGACGCCTGCAGGATGTCTGCAGAACTGAAGAATGGTGACAGTATAGCTGTCGGAGTGTCAATATATGTGCGTGTTTGAGAGATGCCTACCTGAATTCTTTAACAGGGCACCTACACAGTAAATCTAAAACTGTCCCTTAGAAAGTATATATACCTAACAGTATGGGAAAAATGGGGGAACCCACACTGCCCCAAAAGAAGTTGCCAAGGGTACAAAAAGTGGCACCACTCTCAAAAGTATCTCAATTTTATTATTTACAAATACATATAAAGAACATAATAACACTTACACAAATGGACAACATGAACACATAAAAACACCAGGGGGCGCCGGTGGTCTAATAGGAATCATAATAAAAATGTGACACTTAATTCAAATAACAATATATAAGTTTCTAATAACCTTATCGATTTGTGCAAAATACGCAATAAATGTGCAAAATAAATACTATAAATCCAATAAATATTTCTAATTCTAACCTAATTAATGCATATAGCTAACACCATAGAGCAGGAAAACGAACCAGGGTGTGCAAAAGAGTAACAAAGCAAAAAAATGTGTATACAGACCAACCGGAGCACCCCCTCAAGAGTGAGACGCCCACGCGTATCGTAGTGTCACCTGCACTACTTCCTCAGGGCGAATATGTGTCTGAATTCTTGTTGCTGGGGGTAGTGTGCACATCATTATACAGCCAGACTATTGTTGAATATTATATGTGGCTAAAAGGCTAGTGCTGCCCATTTAGCTTGTCTAAATTTGTTATATTGGTACCTAACAGTATGTTGAAAACATCAAGCAGGGGTATATGACAAGACTCTGGTGACCCCTATGAACCCCATCAAATTAGTATTAGTAAAGGAATGAGAACAAAGGAAACTCCAAATGTAAAGAACTTACCAGTGTGCACATAGGGCCCAAAACTCAAACTGCAGGTCTGTTGGTCAAATGGGAATTTATATATATCAAGATTACAGTCACTAACAATTCGTATTGGTTTTGAACTAGTAATAACACCATCGCTGTTCACCACATAATAAGGGATCACTGGTGGCTTGTCCTCCGCTTCGGTCCTAAGTCAAAATAAAGTTTTCAAGATTTTCTCTGTTATTCACAAAATTGCATATTTACACACTATAAAGTAACATTTTTATTAAGTAAAACATTTCCTTACAGAAACTCAGTAAGGAACCGATAGATGGTTTAAAACTATTAATAATTAAAGGGACTGACCAGCCTAATAAAAAAAATGAGGAGCACTCCCTTTTTGTCCCTTGCAACTGATCAGTCCTACTCTGGCGATAAGCAAATTACCCTGTACTGGCTGGGCCGAACTCTTACTAGAGGTATCGATTTCATTTCATTTTTTGGGTGATTGCTTGTGGATCACAATTGCCCAGATGGTGTGAAAGTTGCCCAAGAGTGTTTTACACCTTAGCTACACTAGTACAGTACATCCTTTGCAGAAAGAGTCCTATTTTCACTACACAGAACTGGTACACTCTAATTTTACATCCTACTGAAATGCCCAAAACACACACAATAGGACTTACATTTCATAAATGTAGAAATCAGGAATCCAAAGGTTTGTACCAGGAATTGAAATTTTTTTAATCCCGCAAAATGTATCCGGATCCCAGCGTAAAAATTCATTTTTCCATTCCTAAGATAATCGTAATATACACATATATAATAAAAAGATATTAGTATAAGTGTAATATATTGGAATGGCAGCAATTTATATATATATATTTTACATACTGTAGCCAACCTTAACTAAAAATTATATATATATATATATATATATATATATATATTTGCCAAACAAGCCATACTTTCATTTTATTAAAATTTTATTAAAATAACCTAATAACCTGCTTTCAATTTGCAGTCAGTTTGCTTTTATGTAAAGTTTGCTTTTTTTTCCCTACGTTGCAGATTCATAGTGGCATGACAACTATGAATAAATTCATAGGTAAGCTTCAGGTAAAGCTCAGCTTCTTGAGGTGGAGACCTGGAATGGTTTTTCACCTGATCTGAAATGAGTTCTCAGAGGTGCCCAGCATTTGTTGGCTGCCTCACTTTTATTTTGTGGTCCATGCTAATTTTTTGGTAAGGTGCACCACCAGTATGCCTTGCGGAGCATATACCTGTCACATATCTTTCTGGAGACCAAGCTGATGTAGATACAGACAGCTGCCAACAATACTGCCTGTGATCTCCCCATAGAGTGGGAACTGGGGGGTATTCAGCAGAGGGGAGGACTGGAGTGTCAGGTGTGATTATGATGATAGAAACATAGAAGGTTGACGGCAGAAGGAGACCATACGGTCCATCTAGTCTGCCCTTATGTGGGGTCAGAAACACCAGGCAGGAACTGGAAAAGATCTGGAAGTCAATAGCAAGTTAGGGCTGGCTGTAACTGGTGGGAACCAGCAATGAGTGTCTGAGGGAGTGCTAGACCACCCACTGGTTCCAGCATAGGGAGTCTGCTGGCAGGTCTGGTTTTTGCCTTAGCCTTCTGCAAGTAGGGTTCATGTTTAAGGGGAAACTGGGGAAACAAGCCACAGTGTCCAGAGCCAGGAAGAGCCATGATCCAGAGCTGGGATTTCAGGAAGAAAAAACAGGAAGTCATCCAAAGCCAGGTGGCAGAGAGCCAAAGCAAGGTGGAATTAAAAGCCAGAAGGTCAGAACCAGTGTGGGGTCGATATCCAAAGCCAGGGGGTCAGAGCCAGAGTGTGTCGATATCCAAAGCTAAAGTTGGAACATAACACAGAACAGGAGGCAAACGTCACTTCCAGAAGATCTGCAGGCAACCCAGCATCACAAGCCTCCATTTAAAGGCTGCTTGGTGCGAATTTAGAAATATTGGGGCCCTATGGAGTATCACTACAAGGCACACCACTGGTACACCTTCCTCCACTAAATAATTAGCACAACCCCCTATATTACCTGTTGCAGCTCTCAATCACTCTCCTTCTTGGTTAAATAGTCCTAACAGCCTGAACGTTTGTTTGGGTCTTGCTGTTATAAAGCAAATGATGGTCCCACTAAGGGCAAACCAGATAGGATTGCACAGTGCTGCCATCAGGAATTACAAATTGTCAGCCTCCTCCCCTACAACAGCATCTTCTCATACTACACTATTGCTCTTACACTATAGAAATGTGCCATATATGATTCAAGGGCCCCCTTTACCATTCCAGAGCCACCCATACTATCCAAGGGTCTCTAGAACCACCCTTACTCCTGTCTTCCCCAAACCAATCAAAGGATGGCACATATAATTTACGGGTCCCCTATACCACCCTGTAGCCTCCCATACTGCCCAAGGTCACCAAAATGCTAGGGCCACCCTTCACGCTCTACAGAATGCTGACACATACCTTTCAAGAACTGCCTCTAAATCTACCCAGGGGTCTCCTTATACAAACTGTACTGTCATGATTAGCTCTGGTAGACAGCAGGATGTTTGCAGTATAGAGGCTCAGAGACGAAAAGTTAAACTTAGAGTCAGTGTTTATTCACACCAAAATCCATAAAAGCATATGCCCTTTCGGGTTACATCATCTTTTCAGGAAAATGCAGCATAAGTCAATCAGACAGGCAAATGGCGTTTTTAGTCCTTGGGCAAAGTTGCTGCTTTGCAACCGAATCCACCTTGGGTCCGCATGAAACCGCCTGCATAGGAGTTTTCAGCCAGGCTCACAGAGTCTCACTCCACAAGTGAGCTCCAGTCACAGACAGTGCACAGCTGATTCCCCAAGCTATTTATGCGGCCTGTAAAACCCGGACCTGGGTAGTGGGATGGAGTCCCACCCAGCTCTACTCCATCCCAGTAAAACCGTCCCGGGTTAGCCTTTCAGCTATACTAACTTCAGCACCAGACTGCCATTAGCAGCTGATGCTGGGAAACAAAACACACGGTTTTACTGCACCAAGGCCAGGTACCTTGGTGCCACATACCTTCCGTCAATGACGGCCCCTTGCACCTTACCACAGTACATATAAACATATTGAAGAAATTGTTGGTGGCACTAGGGCTAACAGTATGGGACCTATTTGCAGTAGATAAGTAACAGTAATTGCTCTGATGGGGCCCTGGGATAGCATGCCGCACCAGAATGCAATGGCAGCCAGGGTCAGTCCAGAAAATGGTAATAATAGGGCAGCAAGGAGCTCTCCCTAAGCCTGTCCCGCATGCCTTTCATTTCCTGTAGCGCACTGTAGATGCTGTAGTAGGTCTCCATGCCCTCCAAGTTCCGCGGGATGATCCCGCTACCGCCCTCCTTGTCCCAGGGTCCCGCGTCACTTTAACGTGTCCCGTGCTGTCACCTCAGCCACCCGTCGCCGGTCTCCAAAGACTAGCAGCTATTCTCCCCCACCCACAGCTGTTCTTCACTGCCAGCCTGCTCTTTGCTGCTGCTCTCCACTGCCGGTTTCCAAAGCCTAGCAGCTCAGTGTTCACACTTGGCGCTAGCTGCCTTCAACTTTCCTCATTGTTTGAGTGGGTGGGAAGAACTCCAGGAAGAAGCATGGCTCCATAAAGAGATTATCAGTGTGGCTGCAGAAGTAAGATTGTGGTGTGTGTGTCTCGGTGTGTCATATGTGGGTGTGTGTCATATGTGTGCATGTATGTGTGTGTGCTGGGATGTCCCTCACTGGCTGCAATGAGGGATGTCCCTCACTGGCTGTAATGAGGGATGCCCCTCATTGGCTGTAATGGGGGATGCCACACACTGGCTGTAATGAGTGATGCCCCTAACTGGCTGTAATGAAGGCTGCTGCACACTGGTTGTAGTGATGGAGCGCCGACCGTCGGACACACTTAACTGGTGCTACTTATCATTCTCTGCAGCACTGTCATGTTGTTATATGTGGCACAGCCTTGGCCTGCTTTCCCTCGGGGCGCTACAAGAAACAATAGCATCATTGGCACTCTCTCAGGCGCTGCAGTGAATCAGGGAGAGTGCTTCTACAGCGCCCTCTAGACATCACATTTATAAATGCTGGACAAGATACTACAGCGTCACTTGTCCAGTGCCAAAGCTACGTTATAATGCCAGGGTACTCTTGCAGACATTCTAAGCGACCTTACACATGCCCAGCCGCAGTGTTCTGTGTGTACAGGGCTCACTTCTCTCTTCTTAATGTACAGACTTGGTGTACATTGCCCAGTGGCAACAGATTGCGGATACTAAAAAGTGTTTTCATAAAACATACATTTTCTAACATTGGAAAAAAATTTAAAAAATACTAGATCAGCTCAGCACCTTTCAAAAATTCCATCAAAGGTAGATTCTGCCTAGACCTGGCAGATGCCGGCTTTACGGGATGCTCCGGCTCTGGTTGCTGCAGCTCCTGACTCCACGCCCGACCAGAGCAGGGACCAAAGAGCAGGGGTCACTCTCCCCACATATTATGTCCTGGGACCATGCCCCGATCCTCGCTGGGGGAAGGTTACAGAGGAAAGAGCGAGAGAGAGACACAAGAAGAGGACACTCCAAGCCACCACACTGTGCGTTCCGCTTTCTCTGAAATCAGCCATTTTGTATAAATTAAGAGACACATGGGTGATCTTTTTGCCACCCAATGACTTGCAGCAGGTCCATAGCTGCCATATGAAACCGAGCCAGTAACCACAAAGAGTACCTAAGTGAAATGGCTGTCCTCTGCCCAGAACAGATCTTTAATATGGAACAAGGCCCACCAGCGCCCGGCTTTGAATCTGAAAGATTCCAGAGATGGCCTCTGGCTTTTTCCCAGGATGCACAGGGATGCTCCTGGAAAAAGGAACAAATCCCGGGTGCCCCCTAAAAACTCACCTTTCCATGCTCCAACGGTGCATTCACGGGCTCTTGTCCAATGAGAGCCACCTGCCTTGACTACATCATTTGGCAGGCAGCTCTGATTGTTTTGAATAGGGAAAGTAGACTGCCACATTCCTTTCCACCCCCGGTGATGTGTGCATGCTCCCGTCCCAGCCATTCAATGAGAGCCGTTTGCCGAAGTAGGTAAGCACGGCAAACGGATGTCATTGTCTGCACATGTGCTGTTGAAATGTGGAAGAGGTGAATTGTTGGGGGGTTTCAAAGAGCGGGCATCCCAATTTGTGATGCCACCAGAAAAAGGAACAAGACCCAGGAGAGTCAAATTACTGGGTTTTGTTCCGCTTTAAATAAAAAAAAAAACATACACCTGCCATGTCTACTTTAAAGCATCCAAATATGTTCATTAAATAACCGAAGATCTTACCATTGTGAACCAAATGTATGTTATTAGAGACTGAATACTTGAGTCCTGAAAAACAAAATAGAGGAAATGTAGAGGTTGTGCTGTAAGAGGGACACTTCTTTTTACTTCCTTTCCCAGCATTCGAGCTTGCTGCTTCCTCAATTGAACCGTCCTAACCCACGATACAAAGCGGCAGGAAACAGGCCATTGGCAGGTCCATAGGAGACCATTTGGGCGGGGGGATTGACCACAGCAAGAGTTACAAACAGATACATTCAATTTATGTGCAGCAATCTGAATTGCACTGGTGAGAGATGCATATGAGCAGCGTTTCTTGTAAGGACGTTAGTTGGTTTGGTTTAAATCAGGTCTTTTTGACTTTGACAGCCACAAAACATTTGGTGGTGCAGACACTGTAATATTTTAACAAGGATAGCCAATTATTGTGCTCAAGCCATATGCATTTGCTAGGTTATTTTGCTCAGGATGGACCCATAATAATCCCTACATGAAATAGCTAGCAAACCCTTGCAGTAGTTGTTGCACCCTCTGCTGTGTCAGTAAGTTGGATGGACCACAAAGAGACACTGTACATTTTCAGACATCACTCTCTTTTCCCAAGACGTGTGGCATGCGCTTTTATAGGCACCGTGTCTGGGGACAGGGTTAGAGGGGGTATTACGCTCCACTTGCTGCCACTACACATAGGCACAATGATGTGCTGCTGGTGTCAAAAGCCTTAGAGCCTTCCCCAAACCTCTCCCAGATAGTCACCAACCCACCAGGTCATGTTTTGTGGGTCTCCACACAAGCAGCTCCAAATGATTTGTCTCAGCACTAATTACTTCACCTGTGCAACTGGAAATCTTCAAAACCTGGTTTTGCAGAAGAGGGTTGGGGAACACTGCCTTATAATGACTGGGCCAGCTAGAAGTGGTGCCACCCAGCCACCACCATCTGGCACAGAGGGCCATATAAAAATACTTGGAGGCCTGTATATGGCCCCTGGGCCTTGAGTTTTACACATGTAGGCTAGGGGAAGGGCTGGCAAGGTACTCACTTATTTCCTTGGGAGAGGAAACCAATAGTAGACCCATATGACTTTGGGGGCATTTGCAAGTGAGAAACAGCTGTGGTCCATTGATCAACCAAACAATGTCTTTATTCCACAGCTGGGTAGCTATAGTCGGGAACCCTGGCACATGGGTCCTTTACTCTACTCATCCAGTGGTTGTTCTTCACATGGTTTAACCTGCCAGTTTCATGGTTTCTTTCCCTAAAGGGCTGCAGAAATTGCATCAATCTCTGCCCCTTCAGGGGGGATGGGGGGCACTCCTTTTGTCCGATCTTCAGGGTGCGCTAGGTGAGCAATCTGGGGTGCATCTCTCCAGCACCCCACGATGACAACTACAAGTTCACAAGCTTGGGAATGAGTGGATCACTTCCCTAGTCTGTGCCTGGCTACCCAGTAATGCAGTGAGGGTGACACCTAGTGTGCATATCCCTACTTTAAAACATGACTATTCTTATGCTAATTTATCTAACAAAGATAACGGGGCTAATAGCTTATTGACCAACCTGTAACAGTGATAACATAAACTTGTAAGCTCACATGGGCAAGGCCTGTTTACTTTAACTTAGCTGTATCATGTCTGTAAATTTTTCAAAGATTTGTACTTGCCCCTTGTAATACAGTAGGTCCTGCTTCATAAGGAAAATAAACAAACCATGACAATGATGGATGCGGACATGTATGGCAGCGAGGGTGACGCGCGCACAGCGGCAAGTGCAGCATGTGTGTGGCAAGGAAATCACTAGTCCATTGGAGATTCCAGCGACATGGATACTTGGCTAAGTATGAAGCTGGGGGGCATACCTTCTAAAGTGGTGGTGCAGGTAGCTTGCGCCGGGCCACCTTGTTTCACAGGCCTGGGGGCATGTGCCTGCACTGCACTTTATCTGTTGCAGTGCTGTGTGTCAAATCCAGATAGACATTAGTGGTATAACGAACTGGTTTTACTGGAACATGAATGCAGTCAGAAAATGTCACCTTAACATGGTCGCTAACAAAGACAGGAAGAAGAAGTCATAGAGTGCAGCTTAATATACAAGAAACACAACACAGCAGAAAAATACAAAGAGAACTACAGAAAAGCATTGCTAACAGTGCCATCTACGGTCACAACTGTAAACTGCAGTTAATGTGGATGAACACTTTGCATCCGAAAACTCTTAGGTGTTTTACACTTGGATTCTCATTGTGCCTCATATGGAGTGTTCTCCAATGTTCTAGAAAATATTCTGTTCTGCAAATAAGTGTCGTCATTGCTCCCTCACCCCAGTATATTTGTGGTAGTCCAGAATCTGTCAGCATACATCTGATCATTTCAGTTTCAGAGTTTTGTTCTTTCTTTCAGCTACAGATAAGCACTGGAAACAGCACCATCTACTTTTATAACTTGTCATAACTGTAAATTGCGGTCAATCTGGCAAAAGTCCCAGAATTACATTCAGGGTCAAGCAGAACCTGCTGCAAAGTATTGTATCTCCAACATGTTTTTGGGCTTTTACATTCTGCTCATGTTGATTATGGCCAAATAGCCATCTTTCTAAATGTGACTCTCATGGCAAGAAATATTGGACATCATAGCATTCGAGACATATTCACCTTTTCTTAGCAAAGCTTTATTGAGGGTCAGGAAACAGCTTCCCATGTGTGTGGCAGCCACATCTCCTGCAATAGCAACCTTGCAGAGTGTATCAGTTAACTATCCCCAGAGCTCCATGAGAAAAAGCTAATTATCTCAAAAATTCAGGGTTCACGTGCCACTGGAGTAGATGGATCAGGTTCCTTGTGGACTTGGACCCTACATGGCACCCACTTTTGTTTTTGTGAATTACATAGCAAACACAAAGCTAAGTGGAATCATAATAAAGATAGTCTTACCAAGCTGACCACTGTATACAGCTGCAAATCGATCTTCACATGGGATGGGTTCCTCCAGTCGAGAACTGGGCGCACATTATAATTTGGAATGGCGCTATCATTTTTTATAGACTCTATTAGGCCAGCAAAGCTGCAGTTCAGTTCTCCATAGGATTTACCTGCAAACACAGCAACCGTATCCCAAAAATTATAGCTGCACAGATACCTATACAGAATTATATATTTATATTTCCCGCTAGTGCTAAAATATTAGCCTCCATCTATGAGAAGAATTTGCTGTGCGGTGTGGCTGCGTACAAACGAAAAGGTGAGGATATCGGGCTACTCAGGGGAGTTCACACAGTGGGGCACCCCCTGAGATGTGTGAGATATAGCACACTCTCATTGTTCTTTATTTTAGATTTCTTTTCTTTTTTTCTTTTTTGGTGGGCTTACTATTCTATCTTACCTGTGCTTGCATTGCTATAGATTTCTATTGACCTGCACTACTCAGCACATATATGTGATCTAGCCAATTGAAAACAAGTGTTTCCAGTGTTGTGACTGCGTTGAAACACAGGGTGTGTACTGAGCTCTAAATTTCCTGGAAGTGCATTATATATATATAAATTATATATATATATGTCTCTCATACAGTGTGGTCTCATGGCAAGACAAGTTGTACCACAATGGGCACATGCAGCGGAAAAACTGCCACCAGTATATTTACCCTTAAGAGAACTCTTGGCAGGTTCAGAGTTACTGCTATATGCCATACCTTAACAGCTAGAAACCTAAAGAGCAACTATAGGCAAGTCACCACATCTTTATTTAAGGTGTATGGCACAAAATGGCAGTTAATCACGTGACAAACGGTAACTCTTTAGTTTGGATGTGCAAGCTTACTGGGAAATTCAGATCAGCCACCAGCAGTCAAGTTATTAACTGCCATGTTGTGCTATACACCATGAATGATGAAGTGGTGACTTGCATATAGTTCCTCTTTAAATTGGACCAAAACCCAGCTGGATCGGCCCAGGCCATTTATAACACTCTCGGACCAATCCATTCCCCATGTTGCCCGCTACACTTACCTTAATCCCAGTCCAACGGCGCATGCACGGACCGCGGCCGCATCCCCGCTGTCCCTCTAGCAGGGCGTGTGCCCCCCCATTAGAGGGAAGTGCAAGATGCGGTGGCCAGCGCACTCAGAGCTGCTGAGCTAAGACATCGCTCAGACGTGCATGGCTCAGCGGCTCCGAGCGCGCTGATTGGACGAGCGGCCACGCATGAGCTGTAGGACCGTGGTGAGGTGAGTTGATGTGGGAGATCTGGGGGGGGGGGGGTTCACATAGCGGGGTGCCCCGGCAGAGTGGACCAAGACCCAGGATAGTCAAAATCCTGGGTTTTGGTCACTTTATATGAAGACTAGCTGAAATTTTGGCAGAGGAAAACACAAATAGTTTTTTGCCCTTATTCTGCCTTGCCTTGGTTATTGAAACATTATGCCACCGAGCCACCATTTGTCATTACTGGGAGTTCTTGCTGCCGTCCTCAGTGACGGCCATTTTTCAAACACCCGCTTTATGTTCTCACATATCAAGATTACTTACAAAATAGGAAAAGTGTTAAAATATGTTATATAACAGAACCTCCATTTCTCTCACACAGTGTTAGTCAGTTGCAAAGTGATTCTGGTTTGACCACATTAGTTACTACTACTGACAGGGGCATACTGGCCCCCAGGGGTATTTTTGACAAGTTCAGGGAGTGAAAGATGTAAAATATGCAAGATATTTAGGCTGAGAAAAGAGGTCACACGAACACTGTGTTGCCCTTGTTCTGCAATATTCTCAAATTATCCAAAATTCCAGAATTCTACAGTATTTTGTAGTATTTTTTCTTTAATAAAAATGTTTTAAGAAAGTCATATTGCATGTAAGAGCCCAATTTCTCCCAGTTACAACAGTACCGCATATATATCAGTAGACACCCTTTCCTGCCCAGGAGACACCACAAACTGAAAAGAGCACTCTTAACTTGCAATAACTATCAAAGGTTAAACCCTTAAAAATGTTAAAAGAAATGGCGTGGGGTCCCCCCTCTCCAGCAAAAACAGCGTGGGCGCCAGCTATGTGGGCTAGTAGTGCAGAGCCTGAGCCAGCCCGGGTACTAAAGGCTACCGGCCCACATTAGGCACCAGGCTCTTCTGCACCCCCTTTGCCTTTGGGTATGCAGGTAATGGGGCGGGGAGTTTGGAAAGTCACCTGCTTGTTGGTCCCTGCTGCTCTTTGATATGGTATAGGGGTCTAAAGGACCCCTTACCAGTTCACAAAGAGTGTAAAAGTCCTTTATTCTTTTTACAGCTTACCTCCTTCCATCGCCGAATGCTCGCACATTTTTTAAAAGTGTGCCTTTTTCAGAAAATTGAGAGCTTGGAAATACTAATACCCTGTCAAGTTATTGAAAAAAGAGGTGATTATTGGCTTTTGGGGGAAGGGTGACAGTTATTTCTGAAACTGTGCAGTTTGTGAACTGTTTGTGTGTTGCTATGGTAAAAGTGTATTGTGTGAGAAGTGGTGTACCACAAGGCTCTGTCCTGGGCTCCATTTATTTTAATATGTTGTAAATGACATAGAAGAATGCTTGGTAGGTAAAGTTTGCTTGTTTGCTGATTATTCAAAGTGTATAATAGGGGTAATAGTGGGGTGGGGTAATAGTGGATACTCCGGGAGGTGTCTGCAACTGAAGTTCAAGGTTTCTAAATGTAAAATCATGTACTTGGGTATAAGGAATACCAACTTTGAGTATTGTATGGGCAGTACTGAGTTAGTCAGGACTTCATAAGAGAGAGAATTAGGGATACTGATTACTGAATGCTGCAAGATAAGTGGGCAAAGCAAGAATGCTTGGCTGCATAGTTTGAAGCATCGCCACTAGGAAAATGGAGGTTGTGAAAACACTTTAAAGAGGGCCAATTCCCCCTTTGAGTTCATAAGATTTTTTGGGAAGGGGGTTGGTCTACCTCTCCAAATTGGGATGCCCTGCCATCACCTCCCGCTATAATATCCACAACACGGGTCAACTTTTCTTTATTGCATGGCACGGCCTGCTTCGGTATTCATAACAGTTGGGTTATTCCCCCACAAGGTGGCGCAGTGTACTGCAGAAGAGCTGTGGCATCTCCCGGCCCCCTATAAAAACGGGATTAACCATAAAGTTCCCAGTGTTTCCTCTGCAGTGATACTGCGAAGTTAGAAGATGGCTGTCTATATTGCACAGGTGCATGGGGCAACCAAGCCTGAGGCCCTGCATGTCTATTTCCACCCGTTTCTGGACCCTCTCTGCCTCCCAGCCTTGGCTGAAAGATCGGGTGCAGATAGAAGAGCACTAGGATCAAGTGCTCCGGGAGCGCTGCTGCGGAGTTCCTGTCCTGGCTTCTGAGGGGGTGAGTGTTTGGGGGACTTTGGCGGGTGGTAGCGGCAAGTGGTGTTAGTTGTGGTGTATTTGCTGTTTACAGTGTGTTTTTTGGTGTTTTTAGCCGCTGCGCTGCTTTGTCCTGCGCTCCGCGGCGGGTGGCGCTATAACCTGTGGCGTTTTTGCTTAGTCATGGCGCCGGCGGGGTCACGTGTGTGCCTTTTTTGCGCCGTTATCGCGTCGCCCCAACCCCCCCCCCCCCCGCCGCGGCCAGCCTTTCGAGGTACCTCTACCGGCGCCATTTTGGATTAGCTGCTCGTCTGGATTTCTCCCTTTCTGGCTGCAGCGTTGTATCCCCCAGCGTGTTGCTTCATCTAGCGATCTGTGGATTGGTGACCCTGCGGTGTCCTTGGTCCATGAGTCCCCCTTGGGGTTTTTTTAATTGGTCTCGTGGGGCATGTGTTGCGGGATGCTCATGTGTTGTTTTTACTTATGTCTTTCAGGCGGGATACCAGTGGGTTGTGGTTTCTCCCGGCTCTACTCCTTCCTCCCCCTCATCCTCCCTTTACTGACTTCTGGGGGCATCCCGTGGGAGGGCATCCCGGGGGGCTTTTGTATTAGCCTTTGCCCAGCGCTGGCCTATTGCGCCTGTATTATTCACCATATGGAGGCTTCTGGGGATAGCATGCTTGGGGGCCCTTCGGGGCAATCCCGGCTGTGTGCCATGTGTGGGGTATCCCCTGTGAGTGACAGTGTTAGGGTGTGCATGCCGTGCCCCCAAAGTGTCCTTGCGCTCCAATCTGGTTTTCCTGCATCTCTTCCCAGCTCTGCGCCCCCTTCGGGGTTGCCTACCCCCCCACTCCTGCAGTTGGCCCCCAGTGAGGGGATAATTGCAGAGGGTCACAGTCTGATCTGGCACTTCGTGTGGCCAACATTGAGAGGCAGCTTGCCGGGCCTGTTCCTAGGAAAGCCTCTGGCAAGAAGCAGCACCTGACTTCCACTCCCTCACGCTCCATAGAGGAGTATGAGGAGTTTGATGCCACTGGTGGACGTTATTCCCTAGAGGAAGGGGAACTGTTCCAGGACTCCTCTGGGGACCAGCAGTAGGGTTGCGATAGTGACCCTGGGTCTGCGTCCAGGGAGGAATCATGGTATCCTGAGAACACTGATAATCTACTGTCTCACATTTTTGAAATTTTGCACATTGCTGCCCCTGAGGTGGCTAAGAAAAAGCAGGGTGAGCTCTTTCGCACTGATAAACAGCGTCTTGAGTTCCCTGAGCAGGGACATTTCACTACTATGATGCTTAAGGAGTGGGAACGTCCTAACAGGCTGCCCGCTGTGCCCAAGGGATTGAATAAGAGGTATCCTTTCCTGCTGATTTAGTGAAGCGGTGGTCATGTCCCCCTGAGGTGGACGCTCCCGTGCTAGGTCTGTCCAATACTACGGTCATGCCTTTCCTTGACACTACCACTCTGAGGGACAGCGAGGACCGACGACTTCGGCTCTTTGCTCACGTCTGGAGGCTCCACGTCTTAGACCGGTGGATTCAAGAGGTGGTGTCCTCCGGTTACAAGATAGAGTTTGCAGCCTGGCCGCCCCCAAGATTCATCAGATCCCGGATGTCTTTAAGCCCCCTGTCAGCTCAAGGGTTGCTTTCAGCGGTTCAATGCCTGCTGGAGTCAGGGGTCATTTGTCCGGTGCCCCCTCAAGAACAGGGTCAGGGGTACTATTCCAATCTTTTCACGGTCCCCAAAAAGGACAGCTCTCTGAGGCCCATCCTGGACTTGAAGGGTCTCAACAAGTTTGTCAGATTCAAGCATTTTCGCATGGAGACGCTACGCTTAGCTGTCAGTACCCTTCGCCCGGGCGACTTCATGACCACCGTGAACATCAAGGATGCTTATCTTCATGTGCCTAACTACCCAGGTCATCAAAGATTTCTGAGGTTCGCGCTAGAGGATCAGCATCACCAGTTTGTGGCCTTACCATTCGGTATCACCTCGGCGCCTCGGGTGTTCACCAAGGTGCTGGCGGGGTTGATGGCTCTGCTATGGAACCAGGGCATTCGCGTCCTTTCTTACCTGGACGACATCCTTATTGTGGCTCAGTCCTTTCATCAGGCCGAGCAGGACACCCGGGTGGTGACCTCCACTCTGCAGTCCTTCGGCTGGGTGATCAACTTTCCCAAGTCTTCACTGTCCCCGGTGAGGTCCTTTCTGGGCATGACACTAGATACCTCTCAGGTCAAGGTGTTCCTTCCTCAGCAGAAGGTGGAGGTCCTTCAGAAGCAGGCACGGGCTCTGCTCTTGTGTCCTCATCCCTCCATCCATCTGGGGATGCAGTTGGTGGGCCTGATGGTGTCCTGCTTCGAGGCGGTCCCCTTTGCTCAGTTTCACATGAGACCTCTTCGGTTGCACCTCTTGTCAGTCTGGGATCGGGACCCTGTGTCCCTGGATCAGGAATTTGCTCTGGCTAGACAGTCCCTTTCGTGGTGGCTGGACTCAGGGAACCTTCAGGTGGGCAGGACTTTCCTGCCCCTGTGCTGGGAGACGGTCACCACAGATACCAGTCTGACAGGCTGGAGGGGCTTTTGGAAGTCTCTGAAGTTCCAGGGTCGGTGGGGCCCCCAGGAGGCCCATGCTCCCATCAATGTACTGGAACTGAGGGCGATCAGGTTGGTTCTTTCTCAGCTGACCACACACCTTTGGGGTCGGGCTGTTCAGATTCGCTCAGACAACCAGACGGTGGTTGCCTACATCAACCATCAGGGAGGGACTCGGAGCAAGCGAGGCTTCAAGGAAGTGTCCCTGATACTGTCTTGGGCGGAACAGAATGTTCCCTGCATCTCAGCGGTATACATTCCAGGGGTGGAGAACCAGGTGGCGGACTCCCTGAGCAGGGGTATGTCTCGTCTGGGAGAATGGTCCCTCAACAACCAGGTGTTTCTCTCCCTGTGTCACCACTGAGGTCAGCCGGATGTGGACCTGTTTGCGTCCCATCACAATCACAAACTTCCCAAGTTTGTCTCCCTGTCACAGGATCCTCTGGCCTTCGCCACGGATGCACTGGCTATGTCTTGGACGGAGTTTTGGCTTCTCTATGTATTCCCTCCGTTCCCTCTACTGGGCAGGGTCATGCGCAAGATAGCCCAGGAGGGGGTGTCAGCCATCCTGGTGTCCCCCTGTTTGCCAAGAAGGGTGTGGTTCGCAGACGTTGTGCAGTTGGCAGTAGATCAGTACGTCTTGCCCCAAGGATCCAGATCTTCTCACTCAGGGGCAGCTACGCCATCCCAATTTACAAACGATGGCTTTAAAGGCTTGGCTGCTGAAACCTCCATCTTGATGGAAAAGGGGTTGCCTGCCCCTGTTGTGGATACCATGATTCGGGCTAGGAAGAAGTCCTCGTCCTTATTCTATTGCAGGACATTGCCTGGTGTGAGTTCAAGTCTCTTCCCTGTGGGGTTTTTTCCATCCCCAGGATTCTGGAATTTTTGCAACATGGTTTGGATTCCGGCCTTCAACCTAGTACCCTTAAGGGCCATGTCTCAGCTCTGGCAATTTTTTTCCAAAGATCCTTTGCCAGTCACCGGTTGGTTAAAACCTTTTTCCAGGGTGTTACTCATGTGCGTCCACCTTGTAAGCCTATGCTACCAGCCTGGGACTTGAATCTGGTGTTGTCTGCTCTGCAGGGTCCTCCCTTTGAGCCTATTCGTGGGGCTGCCTTGCCCATTCTGACTCTTAAAGTTGACTTTTTGGTGGCTATCACTTCTGTCAGGTGAGTTTCTGAATTGGCGGCGCTTTCCATTAAACCTCCTTATTTTGAGCGGCATCAGGATAAGGTGGTGTTTCGGCTTAAGCCGGATTTCTTGCCTAAGGTCGTGTCTGCCTTTCATCTCAATCAGGACATTGTTTTGCCTTCATTGTGTCCTAATCCTGCTAATTCCAAGGAGCGAACGCTGCATTCTTTGGATGTGGCCAGGGCTCTGAAGTTTTATTTGGTCGCTACTGAGCCTTTTCAGGAAATCTGATGCTCTTTTTGTTCTCACTTCTGGACCTAGGAAGGGTTTTCCTCCGGCTAAATCCATCAGCAGGTGGATCCGTCAGGCGGTGGTACAAGCCTATTCTGCTAAGGGGAAGAAACCTCCCTTTAGAATTACTGCTCACTCCACTCGTGCTATTGGTGCCTCTTGGGCTTTTCAGCACCAAGCTTCTGTTGAACAAGTTTGCAAGGCCGCTACTTGGTCTTCTGTTCCTACTTTTTCCAAGTTCTACAAGGTTGATTTTAAGGCCTCAGCGGATGCTGCTTTTGGCCGCAAGGTGCTTCAGGCGGTAGTGACTTGAACTGCCGACCGTTACTCATTGGGGATCCCACCCTACTTTTGGATGTCCCAGCTGTTATGAATACCGAAGCAGGCCGTGCCATGCAATAAAGAAAAAGCAATTCTGTGAGTACTCACCTGTAGAATTGTTTTTGTTCTTGCATGGCACGGCCTGCTTCGACCCACCCTTGTTATCATTATTCTTGGTTGCCTCTTTATGGTGATTGTTCCAAGTTACTTGGGGTTCTTTACCTTTTTTAGATTTTTTACCTTTATTCTCCCCCGGCTTCTTGGCTCACTGCTTGTCTACGCTGGGAACTCTATGGTTAATCCTGTTTTTATAGGGGGACGGGTAGGGGGCCGCAGTACACTGCGCCACCTTGTGGCGGAATAACCCAACTGTTATGAATACCGAAGCAGGCCGTGCCATGCAAGAACAAAAACAATTCTACAGGTGAGTACTCACAGAATTGCTTTATCTCTTCGGGGCTAGGGTTGGTTAGATGCACTGCTTCCCAGTTTCCAAAACCTTCCACTATGTAGGGACGCCTTGTCTTTCCAGTCCACGCCTAGGTTCCCTGGGCTCCGTCCCATCAGGGTCGCCATATCGGAAGCATAGACCCCTGATCTCCGCTCCTAAGCGCAATTCTACTGCACCACTATGGGCCGCCCCCTGGGCTTTTAATTAACTCCTTCTTTTGTACCCCTGTTGCTAAGGAAACCCCGTCCTATTGCACTCAGTTGAAGGGAGGCCTCACCCCTTTGTCCTCTTACTAAAGGGAGGCTACACCTTCTTTTCTCTGGCTAAAATGATGCTCCTCCGCCTTCTCTATGGTAATAAGGAAGCTCCTCCCACTGTAAATCTGTTATAAGAAAACTCCACCCACTTTACACTTTTTTATAGGTGGCCCCATCCCCCTTCCTCTCCTTAACCACCAGATGGTGGACAGCAGTGAAGAGGAGAGGGGGCTGTGCCCCAGCATGACTCCGGGTTCGCACACTGACCCCCATGACCTAAGTCCACCCACACCCTAGGGGGGGGGGGGCATCAAAACCAGAAGCATTGGAGAATCCCAGCTCTTCGGGCATGGATGAGCCCATCCAGCTCCCCTGCTGCCCTGGGGCTCCCACAGTCCTGTGCAGCTGCCAATGCCAGGCAGTGGAAGAGCTCCCTGTGGCATCCCCGTGGCATTCCTGATCAGACCCAGACCTACAGTCGTGGAGAAGGAGACTGAGGAGGAACGTCCCCTGTCCTGGTAACTACTCTCTCTCTACAGTGCTACTGACCTAGGGCTACACTATCTCCTTACTAAACTTTCTCCCTCTCTACCTATAGACATGGAGTGCTACCAGCCTGAATTCAGTAGGAACATCTGGGGATCCCTCGGGGTGCCCCGGGACAACAAGGGCTGTATGCCATCCCAGGACCTCCCACAAGAGGGTTTTACAGTTTCCAGATCTGGGCCTATGTCTCCCTGCACTCGAGGCTATAGGGCAACCTCAGGTGAGCCTCGAGGTTATAGGGCAACCTCAGGTGAGCCTGATTCTAATTTATCTATTGCATTGTATGTCCCAAAGAGGGGCTCTCGGAGATAAGAGTTAGGACTGCACCCCACAGAGGCACCTTGGCGCTTGGTGGTGCAGCTTTAGCATATTTCTGTAGATGTGTGTGGACAGAGACCTCTGTTTTTAACCAGATTTAGAGACAGATTTTAGGTTGGTCTGCAAGTTAACAGGGTTGAGTGCTGTGGCTCCTTTAGACTAAGTGAATATTACATTAATACGAGGATGCCCAGGTGGAACACTAGGCCATTTTCCCATTTCCTTTTCTTTCAGGCACCTGCATCCCTCACCCCTTCTGGTGCCAGACGTGAGTATCCCAGAACACCTTGCTGATTCTGAATGTAGGCATGTAGGCTACAAAGTTATATAACCCAAATGAACAAGGGGGTGACCAGTTGTGTGTCAAAAACAACAATTCAGCAATCCCAACTGTGCATGGGACTCCAAAGCAGATAGATGGTCTATGGGTAGGACCCCCTTTTGGAAAAATTGTTCCTCATGGAGGGTGGAAGAATTTTCTAGTCCCTGTTTGTAGGAGTGGGCTTTTCATGCATAGTTGTGTCTGAGGGACCTTATCAAGGGCAAATTTTGTATAACAAAAGTCATAATCCATATAGACATTAGTGGTATGACAGGAACTGGCTTTAAAGAGATCAGAAGATAAAACAAGATAAAACATGGGTAATCTGGGTATTACAAATTCTGAGTTAGTAAAGTAATCAAACCCAGCCCCATTACCTGCATCCCCAAAGGCAAGGGGGTGCAGAAGAGCTCAGTGCCCGTGTGGGCTATGTGAGCTGGTAGCCTTTAGGGCCGAGGGCCGGATGCTCGGCCTCTGCACCCTGGTCCACTAGCCCCCATAGCTGGTGCCTTGGCTGGTTTTGCTGGAGAGGAGGACCCCATTATTTTATTTTCCTGCCTGGATAAGGAAAACACAGGTAATGTGGTATTACAAACCAGTGAAATTATCAATTTCTCAGTTATATTTGATATAAAAAACTCCTGTATACAGGATTTTATATATTGTATCAGCAAAATCAGATCATAGGTACAGAGGTAAAACTAAAGTTAAAGAGTTGTGCTATAAACTTTACTGGTATAAACCTCTACCTCCTCCCCTGGGTACCTGTATCTGCTCCCAACAGCACCAGTAAAAAGATAAAAGCCTTGGGGCTACACTTCCCCCCCAGGTCTGGGCTCTGACCTTCTTGTAGCCAATATTTAACCAATTGGATCAACACAGTGCTTCCACATGTCCTCCCAGCTGTCACGTTGAGTCCATGATGAGCTCCTGATCCCATAGACCAGGGGTTTTCAACCACTTCTTGTTAGAAATCAGTGGGGGAAATAACTGGGGGATGGGGCTATAGATTCCATAGGCAAAACTAAGAAATGCTGCTTGCCCCCCCCCCCCCCCCCACTCAAAGAATCCTATTGTGCACAGGGAAAAACATTTTCTTTGGCCCCACAAAACCTACAGCTCTGGCCCTCGTCTGCTCAGGCCATGTACAGGGGTGGACTAAGGCTCAAAATGTTACTGGCAATAGGGACTAGTAACAAGGATGGATAGATAGAGCTCAGGGGAAAGGGGTGAATCGGAGAGGCAGAGCTGAGATTACAGGATGGGGGCGGGGGGGGCAGGGATGGATGGGGGCAGGGGGGGCAGGGATGGATGGGGCAGAGCCAGAGCTGTGGGGAGGAATGGATGGGGCAAAGTTTGGGGGGGCAGGAATGGATCAGGCAGAGATGGGGGGGCAGGGATGGATAAGGGAAGATAACGGAAGAGCTGGGGGGACTGGGATAAATGGGGCAGAGTTGGGGGATGGGGATGGATGGGGCTGAGATGGCAGGACCTGGATGGTTGGGTCTGAGTGGCGGGGGCAGGATTGGATAGGACAAAGAGACAGAGAAACAAAGTTTGTGTGTACCTTGCAATGCCACTTCCCGTCCATACAGTCCTTCATATTGCAACACTAGGTTGCCACTGGCAGGGAGACTAAGCACTATATCACCAATCAAGTAAAGGGGGCAGCGCTGAGCATGGCAACACAGACGCAACTGAGTGCAGGGGCTGTCAGTGCAGGGGTCCGGAAAGTCCGCATTCAGACCCCGGTCTGCCAGTTGGGTACGGCGGCCATAAACCTTCAAAGCCAACAGAGAGGATCTGCAACTGCTACAACTGAAGATGACGATTATATGGTGGTGAATAAAATCTGAGAACAAAGCCAGGAAAACAAGCAAAAGAAGACATAACATGACAATGATGTGATCCTGCTCCCCAACCTTGGTGCAGCCACATTATTTTCATTTATGGTAAAAGCAGTGAAGATGTAAAGACTGTCATCCCTATCCCATGGCAAATATCTCAATATGAATCCACTTACTCATTTGGATCAGTGTGATCAGCAGGAAGAAGGCTCGGCCCGTCATTTTAAGCAGATTGCGGCTCCTGCAGGAGTCCATTGATATTTATCCTCCTGTGTACAAAACTTTGAACCGTGGGAGGTGAAGTAGAATGTCTCGGAAGGAACTAAATGGAGTAAACAAACTGGTTTAGAAACCAGGCCAGTTCCTTAGCAAACGGCTAGCTTTCTGCCCAGCTAGCTTAGTTCTTTTCAAATTGACATCATCAGACAGCTGAAAACAAGTCAAGCCTGTCATTTTCATTTTCATGTTATAGGTGTTACATGCATGACCTCAGGGGTTATTAACAAAAGGTGTAGGGCATAGATCCTGCGTGGGCCCTGAGGTGTCCTGTGTGGCACTTGTGTGAAGCATAATCACACTCTTGCAGGACCCAATCCCAAAGGTCTCTTAAAGGACAACTATCATTAAAAGTCCACTTTGGACTGAACTTTAGAAAGTGTATATTTTTGTGTGTGTGGAAGGTGCTGAGCTGATCTAGTATTTTCTTTTTTCTTATTTCAGCAAATGTGTGTTTTATGGAAGCAGTTTTAACTTTTTGCAATCTGTTGCTATTGGTAACTGTACACCAAGAGCAGAGAAGTGAGCCCTGTACACACAGAACACTGTGGCTATGCCCACTGCTGAGGTGAGGGAGCTCACTCACCTTTACCAATGCCCAGCAGCAGCGTTCTATGTATACAGAGCTAGATCTTGGCAATAGCAACAGATTGCAGGTAGCGAAAAAAGCTTCTATCAAACACATTTACCAACATTATAAAAAAAAGAAATTGCTGACAGGTGGTTCTTGGCAAATCATGATCCAATGTCTTCGGTGGCTGCTGTCAGGTGATGCAGTGACTGCAGTGGCAGTAGCCACGGAAAACGGATCATCGGGCCCACTTGTAGCCTTTGTCACCTGTGCGTTCCCACTTCTTGCTCTTATTTTGTCTGTATTTTATATTGTTTTTTTGGGGGTCTCCTATTTTGTTAAGAGGCTGGTGCACTTCTAATTTTTGGGGTAATAAATCTGCACTTTGCACTTTAGGTTGGTGCAGATCTGGACTGGCCACATTTTTAAATAGCAGCTGTTGATAAATGTCCACTAGAGTTCTCTATAGGGATATTCTTGGTATAACCATTCAAAAAGTGTTTACAGAATCCTACCGTTAACATTTCCTTAAAAATGATGGTGCGTGACTGCATGTGGGTTGGTCAGCACAATATAACCTACTGTAACTAGCCATACAAAGTCTATACTACATGGCCAAAACTATGCAGACATATATAAATGCTTGTTAAAAAAATTTGTCCCCTCCCACACCCCCCTCAGAGAAGGATTTTTTTAGTAAATTTTGAAACATTTCTACAGGAAATCGCTCATGTCCATACACAAAAGAATCATTAGGGTTTACCACTTAGGCTATGGGTCCATAGTGATCGTTTTATTGTACATTGATATCAGCAACTTGCTTGACAGTCAGAGTAAAGAAAAAACTCTGATAGGCTTCCGTGTGCAGGCTCCATTTCAGGTGTTTTGTAATGGCAAATCCCAGGAATGTTGTCTTTTGAACTCTTTCCACTACCTCATCATCAATATATAATGAAAGGTGTTTTGACGGACTGTTTTCCTAGGGTTGAGGGTCAGGTTACTTTTCATACTGTAGGTGTCATCACTGATGAGCACCAGGAATTGCCACAGCCCTTAGTGACACAGTCATTGGTGTACAATGGAAACATTAGCAGGGACAATACACAGACCCTGGTGGTCACATTGTTTGACCCGTTAGGATCTGCTTTCTAGAAAATACTGGATTCAATCTGAGATATCCTGGAGGACAGTGGTAACTGTCTCAGCTTCTCATGATGAATTGAGTTAATAGTGCAAACCTAAAGTGAGTTAGTTTTGGTCCAAGTGGCCCAAGTTGAATTAGATGTAGTTCACCGAGTTGTGAATTTGCTGAAGTTCACTGCGTCGACTGTGTTGACCTGGTTGGTCTTTTGCAGTCTAGATGTTATATCATTTTACCACATTCAGTCACTTCTGGGTAATAAATGTATTTCTGATTGTTCTGCATTTATATAAACTTTGTGTTGTTACCTACTGGGAGGCCGATTCATTAATAGTGCCAGGTAGCGACAGATGAGCGCCAGTAGCGTGATTTTCACAGCGCCAGCTAGTATTCGCTGTGCTTGGCCGGGGTTTGCTTGTTGACAGCGACTCAGTCGGTGTGCGGTAATGTTGAATACGGGGTTAGGGGTCGATGTTTCACAGGTTCTGCGTTGTATGGGTGCGCCTGACAGCGAATGGCCAGAGTGAACGGCTTGCTGCAGATTCATTAACAAATCACGCTCAAAAATTTCTCGCGCTGTGAAATCCTTTTTTAAACACCAGAGCGCTGGCGGCGATGTGTGTAAAGTAGTTTTTAACCCCCAAACAACCTTTTTTTTTTTATGTAAAAATTATACAAGTTTTTCTAAACATTTTGTAATATGAATACATTAATATCAGACCTGTAATCTCAATTCTGCACATATTTTTTTATTTTTTTTCTTTAAAAAAATATCTAACATTGCCGTAGTGGTCACAGAATTTTTGACAGTTAAAAAAAAAAAAAAAAAAAAACATAAACTCAATTAATTAAGAATATTTAAAGATTGCTCCATAGAAATGCATTGGAGAGCGCAAGGGAGCGACAGGTCATACCTGGCGCTGTGATGGGATTAGTAGCGGCGCTGTTCGTTGCAGTCGGCTACATGATGAATCCCGCGCTAGCTGACGTTCTCGCCGGCGCTAGCCTCATTTAGCGTGATAAATGCGTCATTGTGACCGCCGCCGGGCGTACTTGATTCGGTAGCCGCCGTTAGCTGGCGGTACCTGGCGCTCGTCAGACACTACCTGGCGCTAGCCCTTGATAAATAAGGCCGATAGTGTGCTGGGTCAGTTATGATTACATAATAACCTTACTGGGTCAATCAGACCAAAAAGAATAATTTCAGAGCGTTTTCTACCTTCAATAAAAAAAAAGTAAATGATTTCAACGAGGAAATAATAAAATAAAAATAATTAAAATAATGTGACTGCATAAGTGTGAACTCCCACTAATAATTGAAGATATGGTCAGAATTAGTCAGTCACAAGTTGTTCAACACCTTAACTGGGTGCTGGACTGCATTGTGATAGTTGAAGGAGAGGCATCTCAATACCCCCCCCCCCCCCCCCACCGCAATTACTGTATCACAATGCGGTCCAGCACCCATTTAGTGCAAAGCTGGTGTTGGATCACTTTAAACTCATGTTAAATAGTAGTCAGTACACGACTGCCATTTAAAGTGATTCTTATTGAACAGCCCCATATAAAGTTCAGCTGTTGTAGTAGGATTTTACTGACATTTTCTTAGTTGCATTTTACAGAAAAAGCCATGGTCTGTAAACAGCTGACACACAACAAATTGAGCTCATTGTTGACAAAATTTTTTTTTTGAGGCATTAGATATACCATGGAACACTGTGAAGATGGTCATCAAAAAGTAAATAACATTTGACACAATAGTAACTTACCAAAAACTGGATATCCGTCAAAAATGTATTAAAGACAAGAAGAAAATGGCTCTGAGAGGCTGCCAAGAAGGTCCATCAGAGAACAAGCCAGACATACATATAGTGCTAAATGTGAAGGTAACTCACGTATAAATTAACCAACCAGCAGTGGGGTGCCATATGGAACCTAGTGACATCACTGGGGATTAGTAATGAGCAGGCCCGTTGAAGTTGAGGTTGAGGATCACCAAACCCAAATAATACCAGGGGGCACCCGAACTTGGGGGCCCAAAAATGGCTGTAAAATGGGGTAGAAAGGGCTAGAGAGTTGAACATCAAGGGGAACATCAGGGTGATTGCCCTGCACAAAATGGAATAGGGAAAGTATTCAAAACAATCATATAATACTAAAAAAATTAAAAAATACATGCATAAATGTGTTTAATTAAATTCCCGCTGCAGGTAACTGCCTGCTGGTTTTATTTTTTTAATATTTTTTGGTATTTGTTTCCGGTTAGATACAATTTTTATTTAATGAAGAATAACTTGACTTTTTATTTTTTAAATTGTTTTTTTTTTCAATTATAACTGAAACTGCCCGTGGGTTTATTTTTTTTGGTAGATTTTTTGGCATTTTTGGTTAGATCCTTTTATCTAAATAAGAATAGACTGACTTTTTATTTTTTAATTGTATTTTTTTCAGGTTTTAACTGTTTTACTAAACGCAGTACTTTAAAAGCATCGGATTTACTATTAAAACTGCCTGTGGGTTTATTTTTTATATTTTTTGGTACATTTTTGGCATTTTTGGTTAGATCCAATTTTTAGCTAACAATGAAAAGGCCCACTTTTTCTTTTTTAATTGTATTTTTTTAGGTTTTAACTGTTTTACTTGGAGGCTGATTCATTACTAACACCAGGTATCGGCAGATGAGCGTCTGTATAGCGAGGCTTAGAGCGACCTAAATGAATGGGAGATTGACTGTGTCACGGCAAACACACCTGGGTCCCAGTCCCGCGGTGTCTCCGGGCGCCGAGCCAGGACACTTCCTGCCTGTCGGACGCGACGAGCATCAGCTCGAGCAGCGCCTTGCACGGCTGCCGCCTCCTTCTCCTCTGAGCGGCCCCTTGCCCCCACACGTGCTTGCGCGTGAGCGAGCACGTTCCTCATATGTGTGCAGCGCCGCCGGAGGCTGATTAAAGGGACCAATCCCTGTTAGGTGTAAAGAGGGTGTAACTCCCCTCAAAGGCCTATTGGACATCCTGCCCCAAAGTTTAAATGTGCACCAATCACTACACACCCCTGTAGTGCTCAGCCCTATAAAGATTTTACCCCTCCAGTATGGAAACATACGGTACATATACTATTTCAAATGCAGTTTTACAGATTTGACAGTGGATATTCTGAGTACAAGATACAATAGGGGAGAGAGCCCTGCCCTTGTGAGCTTACAGTCTAAAGGAAGAGGGGTGAAGACGAGGGGGAAGGATCGGTGATGATTCGTCTCTGATTGCCAGGAACAATGGTCAGAGTTTCTTGAGTTCACTGAATTCGCTTATAATAATGAACCCAGTGAGTCGACGAAAATGTCGCTGTTCTTTTGTAACTATGGGAAAAATCCCAAGGCATCTTCTCGCTCCGGTCTTTCCTCCAATTTGCCGGCTCTGGAGGAATGGCTTAGAGAAAGAATGACCATTTGGTCAAAGGTGCAAGAAAACCTTAAAGAAGCCGCCAGGAGATATATAGGTCATAAGACATTTGCTGACATTCGCCGAAGTTGGGTCCTAAGTACATTGGTCCCTTTCCGATCACGCAAAAATTTAATAATGTTACCTTTAAAGTCAATCTTCCTCCGTCTATGAGAATTCCCAATGCTTTTCACGTATCTTTGTTGAAATCTGCTGGAAATATTCAGGTAGAATCCCTTCCACCCATCATTGTGGAAGATAAACCTGAATATGAGGTTAAAAAAATTCTTGATTCTCGAATTTTACATAATTCTTTGTCATTTTTAATTTATTGGCATGCAGATTTGCATGCTAATGCCTTGATTAAAAGGTTTCATCGGGACATTCCTGATAAGCCTAGTAAGGGTCCTGAGGCCCCTCGTGAAGGGGGGGGTAGTGTCACGGCAAACTCATCTGGGTCCCGGTCCCGCGGTGTCTCCGGGTGCCGAGCCGGGGACACTTACTGCCTGTCGGCTGCGCCGAGCATCGGCTCAAGCGGCGCCGTGCACGGCTGCCACCTCCTCACACGTACTAGCGTGCGCGAGCACGTTCCTCATATGCTGATTGAAGGGACCAAACCCTGTTAGGTGTAAAGAGGGCGTAACGCCCCTCAAAGGCTTATTGGTCATCCTGCTCCAAAGTTTAAATGTGCACCAATCACTACACACCCCTGTAGTGCTCAGCCCCATAAAGGTTTTACCCCTCCAGTACTCCGGTGCCCATGAAAGCGTTTAGCTGAGTGTGCCTTTGATCTTGATTACGTTTGTTTGATCCCATTGCCAACCCTTCTTAGTTTGACCATTCTGTGATTGCCGCCTGGACCGACCCCTGCTTGAACCCTGACCACGCTTCTGTCTTACCCCTTGTACCGCGAACACGTGACCTCCCAGATTGACCTTTGGTTTGACCTCGACTCTTCTATTTGTCCCTTGGTGCCGCGATATATAAGGATCAACTACTCGTGTATTACCCCGGCTTCTCGACATTGCCCAGTCTGGCCTTTGTTTCACGCGCCTTCACCCCATGTAAGCTCACATCCTTTGTCCTGGGGGCAACTGCGTCCGGCGAGGTGTGTATATCGTCCTGGCAAACGGGATTTGACTAAAGGTGAAACTTACAGTGGAGATTGGGGGTTATGGGCTTACCTTGAAGGCGGGTGTCCCATGGGCCCTGACAGACAGTGAGCAAAAGGTAATACCTGGCGCTCTGGAAGCTAGAGCGTCAGCACTATACGCAGAGCCGCCAGTAATAATACATGTGACACTACATGACTACTGTTAGAGTCGCTCACCAGATTCGCTTTCTTGTGTTTCCCGTACAGCACCCCGGCGTTCACCAGGCACTGCCTGCCGCTACGAGGCACTACCTGGCGCTATCCCTTTTGAATAACCCTCAAAATGTGGCTTTTAAAAGCACCCCATCTAACAGGGAAGCTGCTTGTGGGTTTACTTTTTATATGTTTTGGTAATTTTATTGGCATTTTTGGTTAGATCCAATTTTAATCTAACATAGAATAGCCAGACTTTTTATTTTTTAAATTGTATTTTTTCAGGTTTTAACTGTTTTACAAAATGTGGCTTTTAAAAGCACCCCATCTAACATGGAAACTGCCTGTGGGTTTATTTCTTTAAATGCTTTGGCAATGTTATTGGAATTTTTGGTTATATACAATTTTTATCTAACAAAGAATAGCCCGACTTTTTATTTTTTAAATTGTATTTTTTTAGTTTTTACCACTAAATGCAGCTTTTTAAAAGCCCCCCATTTACTATTGAAAGTGCCTGTGGGTTTATTTTTTTTTTAGTCATTTTTTGGACATTTGTTGTTAGATTTTTGTATCTAATGGCAAAATATTTGTCCAAATCTTGTCTTTTCACTTTCCCTTGTTTTCTTGAATGCCATTTAACAGGCATTCATTAAAACATGCCCCTCCCTGCTACCAGCCTGGGCACCAAGCATAAGGGCATGTAACCCACGGCCCCTGTCCCTGCAAGTTATAAGTTATAAGCCCTTATGCTCTATTCCAGTGGTGCCTTGGGCCGGAGTGTCCTTAGATGCTCTGGAGGCATCCATTTAATGGAGCATGCGTTTCACACAGTGGGGCATCCCGATTTTGGATGCCCCAAGGGAAGGAGCCGATCACTGTGGATTTTGGTCCAGTTTTTGGAAATTGCAAGCCCCTATGTTTGGTATGGTGGGTCGACAATGCATAGAGGGGGGGACCCCACACATTTTTTTAAAAAACATTTTTTAAATATTTTGCGGGGTAAATTTGAAATAGTTTTTCCAGCAAAAATTTAAAAAAAGGCCAGTGCTTATAAAGGGGTACATCCCAGTGTTAAGAGCTAGTTGTGGTATAACAGGGTACACAAAACCCAGCGCTTAGAGCTAGTTTTGATATAAGGGGGTACACAAAGCCCAGTGTTGAGAGGAAGTTGTGGTATAAAGGGTACCCCCAGTGCTTAGAGGAAGTTGTGATATAAGGGGTATACCCCAGTGCTTAGAGCTAGTTGTGGTATAAGGGGGTACAAAAAACCCAGTGCTTAGATGAAGTTGTGGTATAAGAGGGTACACCTTGTTGCTTACAGCTGTGTACACGGCACAGGGAGCTTCCGGTCCTGCGGCGCTGTACAGCACCGAGAAGATGGTGGCGCCCAGCGCGTTGATCGAGCGGTCACTGCTGTAATGCGGTCAAGGTCTTTTTGTTTTTTTAGAATGTTAGCACTGCTTTAGTGCTTATTAAGGAAGGCAGTGTGGGGGTTGATAAAGATAGAGCAGTCTGGCTGGACTGGCCCTTTAAGCAGTGCCTTCTACTCTTTCACATTGTACTTTTTTTCAGAAGGATTAATGAGTGAATTTTCAACAGTATGATGTGATTTGTATTTCAGTTTCTTCCCTGACTCCTGTAAAAGACCCCCTGGGACCTATAAGCCACATATATTTTCTACCAGTAAGACAAGAGGCTCAGAAGTGTTTTGGTCACTGAAGAAGTCAAAGTTCAGCCCTTGCTAAAAGAAAATGTAGTGACCTCAGTCCCTCCTTCAGTTGTCATTAATTAGATAAGATCTTTAAATAAAGGCCAAGCAAGATAAAGGGAAATAATTATAAACAAGTTTGTCCAGATATTCAAGAAGGTCTCTTCTACTCATGGGTAACGTCACAAGAAATTTTTTTTATTACCACAGATTAGGAATTCTTCAGGCTTTTCCTCAAAAGATAAATGGTACTGGTCAGTACCTCTAAAAAAGAGATTGATCAGGCTAAAACAAAAAAAAGCCTATACTCTTCCTTTTCCCCTGCTTCTGATGTCCCTCCTCAGCTTCTTCATCCAGCACTGGTATCTTTATACTCACCAATTTCAATGATCCAGGGATTCCATCTTCTAGCACCGGTGGCCTCTCATGGCCTTGTTTCCACACACACCTACTCCAATGTGGATTTTGGTCCAGTTTTTGGAAATTGCAAGCCCCTATGTTTGGTATGGTGGGTCGGCAATGCATAGAGGGGGGGACCCCACACATTTTTTAAAAAACATTTTTTAAATATGTTGGGTGCGGGGTAAATTCGAAATAGTTTTTCCAGCAAAAATGTAAAACAAGCCCAGTGCTTATAAAGGGTACATCCCAGCGCTTAGAGCTAGTTTTGATATAAGGGGGTACACAAAGCCCAGTGTTTAGAGGAAGTTGTGGTATAAGGGGTATACCCCAGTGCTTAGAGCTAGTTGTGGTATAAGGGGGTACAAAAAACCCAGTGCTTAGATGAAGTTGTGGTATAAGAGGGTACACCTTGTTGCTTACAGCTGTGTACATGGCACAGGGAGCTTCCGGTCCTGCGGCGCTGTGCAGCAACGAGAAGATGTTGGCGCCCGGCACGGTGATCGAGCGGTCACTGCTGTAATGCAGTCAAGGTCTTTTTGTTTTTTTAGAATGTTAGCACTGCTTTAGTGCTTATTAAGGAAGGCAGTGTGGGGGTTGATAAAGATAGAGCAGTCTGGCCCTTTAAAGTGGACCAACACCCAGGGGTGATCGGCCCGGGAATCTATATGATTCCCGGGCCGATCACCTCCCTCACCGCAGGGCATCCGAGATCGGGATGTCCCGCGGGGTTAACCCCCCCCAAAAGCACCAAAAAACCTTACCTTATCGGCGACGGATCAGCCGCCGCCACCTCCCGCGCGCCCCTCTAGCAGTGCGCACCCGCGCCGGCCGTTTGTGAATGGAGGGAAGCGTGTGTAAGAGGGACGCGCGGGAGGCGGAGGCGGCGGCTTGTCCGTCGCCGAAAAGGTAAGTTTTTTGAGGTTTTTGGGGGGGGGTTTCACACAGCGGGGCATCCTGATCTCGGATGCCCCGCTGAAGTGGACCAACACCCAGGATAGTGAAAATCCTGGGTGTTGGTCCACTTTAAGCAGTGCCTTCTACTCTTTCACATTGTACTTTTTTTCAGAAGGATTAATGAGTGAATTTTCAACAGTATGAGAGGTGATTTGTATTTCAGTTTCTTCCCTGACTCCTGTAAAAGACCCCCTGGGACCTATAAGCCACATATATTTTCTACCAGTAAGACAAGAGGCTCAGAAGTGTTTTGGTCACTGAAGAAGTCAAAGTTCGCCCCTTGCTAAAAGAAAATGTAGTGACCTCAGTCCCTCCTTCAGTTGTCATTAATTAGATAAGATCTTTAAATAAAGGTCAAGCAAGATAAAGGGAAATAATTATAAACAAGTTTGTCCAGATATTCAAGAAGGTCTCTTCTACTCATGGGTAACGTCACAAGAAATTTTTTTTATTACCACAGATTAGGAATTCTTCAGGCTTTTCCTCAAAAGATAAATGGTACTGGTCAGTACCTCTAAAAAAGAGATTGATCAGGCTAAAACAAAAAAATACTCTTCCTTTTCCTCTGCAGTTCTGATGTCCCTGCTCAGCTTCTTCATCCTGCACTGGTATCTTTATACTCACCAATTTCAATGATCCAGGGATTCCATCTTCTAGCATCGGTGGCCTCTCATGGCCTTGTTTCCACACACACCTACTCCATTCATTACAATGGTGGGGGGGTGTCAATATAGTTTTGGCACACTCCCTCCGCTGCGTAGAGTTGCCAGGCGCAATAGGTGAGTACAGACTACACAGTATAAAAGTGTTTTTTATCTGAGCCTATGCCGAGGGCGGTCACCTGCAGGTGGGGATAGGGAGGTAGCAGGGTTCGCTGTTACCACTATAGTAAAAAAAAGATTTACCACCCCATTATGATGAGCCCCCTCCCCCAGCCACTGAGGTCACTTGACTCCTGTGTATTGGAAGCTAGGACAAGGAAGCTGATAAGAAGTATATGCTCACCTTGCTTTACCCCTTGTGCCCTCTCCACCCCAACACACACTTCTTGCATTTAACCCCTTGTGCTCTCTCCACCCCAACACACACTGCTTGCATTTAACCCCTTGTGCCTTCTTCCACACACACACACTGCTTGCATTTAACCCCTTGTGCCCTCTTCCACACACAGACTGCTTACATTTAACCCCTTGTGCCCTCTTCCACACACAGACTGCTTACATTTAACCCCTTGTGCCCTCTTCCACACACAGACTGCTTGCATTTAACCCCTTGTGCCCTCTCCACCCCAACACACACTGCTTGCATTTAACCCCTTGTGCCCTCTTCCACACACAGACTGCTTGCATTTAACCCCCTTGTGCTCTCTCCACCCCAACACACACTGCTTGCATTTAACCCCTTGTGCCCTCTTCCACACACAGACTGCTTGCATTTAACCCCCTTGTGCCCTCTCCACCCCAAAACACACTGCTTGCATTTAACCCCTTGTGCCCTCTTCCACACACAGACTGCTTGCATTTAACCCCCTTGTGCCCTCTCCACCCCAAAACACACTGCTTGCATTTAACCCCTTGTGCCCTCTTCCACACACAGACTGCTTGCATTTAACCCCTTGTGCCCTCTTACACACACACACACACACACACACACACACACACACACACACACACACTGCCTGCTTTTAATCCCTTGTGCCCAGGGTGGGGCAGCCTATGCACATGCTACGGAGCGCAGCTAAGCAGTAGTGTTCTTTTAATATCACAACCTGACTCGGAGAAAGGGGGCACAAGACCTAAAAGTGTCCAGAGAAGCATAAACACTACATACAGCCCTGAAAACCCACTGAACAACAGACAATGTAGTGTGCTCAACCGCCATTTAAAGTGGACCAAAACCAAGGAGTTTGACTATTTTGACTTTTGGTCCTTTCGCCGTGCCAACTCATCTCTTCCTGGTCCTACAGGGCATGCGTGACTGCTCGTCCAGTCAGCGCACTCTGAGCCACTGGCGTCACGTCGTCTAAGGCTTCGTCTAAGGCCAGCAGCTCCGAGCATGCAGGTGGTTGCATTCCCCACTACCCTCTAACTGGGAGCATGCCTGCGCCGGCCATTCACAAATGCCTGGCACAGGCATGCGCTCTGCTAGAGGGATAGCGGGGATGTGGCCGCAGCTAGCGCAGGCGTCATTGGATCAGAAAACAAGGTAAGTGTATGGGGCGACCCGAGGGGTTTCACACAGCGTGACATCCCAGTTTTTGGATGCCCCGGAGGGAGGGAATCGATCGGCCCGGGAATTTTATAGATTCCCAGGCCGACCGCCATAGGTTTTGGTCCACAAGTGCAGGAAACACACTAAACAACTTTATCAACATTTTGTATTTATGGTAAAAAAAAAGTCTAGATGGCAAAAGATCAGGTTGGGATACAGATCAGTGGGTAGCCTTGCCATATGCTACCCGCTAGGATCTTGATTAACACCAGCAAGAGAGGGGGGAAATTTCATGCAAAGGGTTATATTAGCCTGCCTTTTGGTTGCCCTATGCAGGCTGTCTGCTGTTGAGGAGACCAAACAGAAAGGGTAGAGTTCACTAGGAAACAGTATATAGCAGGCTAAATGAAAGACGCAGCCCCTGACGTCCAGCATGGGCAGAGCAGAAAGCAGGCTAAATTAACTCTTTCCCAGGAATGTCCACTTAAAGAGCAGCAACTACCTCTATATGGAGCATCCTGAATTAGGTTTTCCCACTGTGAACCCCTCGATCACCCAATCCACTTACCTGTTCCATGATCCCTCATCCCCAGCACACCTCTAGCTAAGCATGCACCTGCCCCAGGCCATTTTGAATGGCTGCCGCCCACAGAGACGGGCATGTGGCTGGCAATGTTTTCTCCATTCAGATTGTATGTAATGAGCGCCACTGAGTGGCCAAGCAACCCACCCCCTCCTGTGACCCATGGGAACTAGGAAAAGGTGAATTTACCAGCAATCCTGATGGGTACACATAGCCAGAGAGGAGCAAAAAGTAGTTTCTTCTTTAAAGTGTCCATCCCTATATGTTGTTATAAGAGCACACAAAGACTACTGCTACTGCCAAATACTTTGTAAGGGACCACCAGGAGACACTGTTCAGACACTACTTTAGAAAGAAAGCCTTGCACTCTCTTTTCCACATCACTCCACATTTTTCTCTGTCTTTTTTTATTTTACAATGTCGGCTAGTATTTTCTTATTTCTCCATTTTTACCCTTGCCTGACTCCCCTTTTTTACACCATTGTGTGGCTTTTTTATATTCCCTCCATCTATCTCCTCACCTTTCTTCCACCTTCCTCTCTTTTTACCTTCCCATCTTCTCACTCCCCCCCCCCCCCCCACATCCTCACTTTTCCAGATGATTACATTACTTCCATTACTTTTCCAGATGATTACATTACTTCCATTACTTTTCCAGTTTGACTCTATTCCAGTCTTTTTCATTACTTTAACATTGCAGTGAACTGTAAGCTGTTTACATTGTAATAGCAGGTGTTGTGTTACATTGATTGTTTACAATGTAGCACAGCAAGGAGCTGGTTGCCTTTTTACAATGTAACTACAGGGAATCTGCCCTGTTTGCTATATTGCTAATTACTTTCAGTAAAGCTGCACCCTCTGTAAGTGTGTTTGGGGGGCACCATTTTGAAATCTTGAACAAGGAGACATTCAAGGCCGGTCCTACATTTGGCAGGCGCTGCAGTATTGCTTGAGTGTCTGTCGCTCTGTCTAGCAAGCACTTGCCTATGCCCTGCCAATTTTTAACAACAAATCACAGACAACTGTATTGTTCAATCTATATTTATAATTTTTTTTCTATCAATAAATATGTATTTTGAAAAATGATATAGTGATATATAGGTTTGGTAGATATTACATAGAAAACGTATATACATGACATTTTCCTCATTCTTGGTGCACTGGTTTTTGCAAAAAGCATACATTTGACCATTTGGGATGTCCCAGATCACAAAAAAACATACCTTATTCTTGTTTCCTGATCCCTGGGGTTTCACACAGAAGGGCATCCCAATATCGGATGGCCCTTAAAAGCCCCACTGGCCTTAAGGAGGTGGTTGCTCCTCTTTAACAACTGTGTGCCAGGGAGGGTCACAGGGACACTAAACTCTCCTAATCCCACCATCAGTAAACCCGTATTAGAGGGATAAGAGAACTTTCTGACCACACATAAAATGAGGCCAGATCCCCGCAATGTCTGCAGTCTGTGACCCTATTGCAGATATTTAGCATTACTCTGTGGTGACCAAACAGGAGGTTCATCTAACAGAAAGTAAGATAGAAGGGGTGTTACTAATGCATGCCACTATCCTGACATGCGTGTACCCTGGATATTCTGTTAAATGAACTTTCAGTAGCGACCTTAGAAGTAGGAGGAAGAAGAGTTAGGTCACCTCTGCTTTTTCCTGCTTGTGACTCTTTTAAAAGATCACTTTAGAAGATCAAACAGGAGCTTCATGTAATATAAAGAACAAACATAGCTTTACATTGGAGGGTGCCCTGTAAAAGTATGCAAGATGGCACCCCCAGGACAAAACAGAGCGTGTGCCCTCCAATGCCACTTGCCCACTCCTAAAAATATATTTGGTAGCGGTGAGCATGTGGCACCTCTTAATTCCCAAGAGTAAGCACACTGTCAACCCTCCAATAAAGCCCAGAGCTAAGTTGACCTGTTGACACCCCTTCCCCCCTCACCCAGATTGTACATTGGGCCACAAAAACCATTGGTGCCCTTAAGCTGATGGTGTCCCGTGCTCTATCTGAACACCCCAAAGGCCAGCCAGGGTGATACGACTTTCATTTTGGGGACAACAATAGCTTTTCCTATGGAACTTTCAGACAGCTAAAACAAATTGAATACCCACTAATGTACCAATACCCACAAAATTTAGAGTAGAGTGCTTCAACTAATTGTATGATTGCTTTAACCATATTACCTTATTATGGAGACTTGGCCTCAATTATTGTTTGGTTTATGAGTAGTGATGGGCGAACCCAAACCGCAAAGTAGTCCGTGTTCTAGTTGGGTGTCCGGTCCAAATGCGGAAAAGCTGGTTGTTGGGCTGCTGAGCAGCCCCCAGAGGTAGATTCTGGTTCGGGTCCCTGAACCCGAACTTTTATTCAAAGTTTGTCCGAACTTGCTGGACCCGAACTTTAGGGGGTTCGCTCATCCCTATTTCTGAGGATAGAAAATAATTTAACAGAAACTACATGGATTTCATTGAGAGACCCTCACAGAATATTGGGGATTTTGATGACAGTGGCAACCATGGCTTTTTGTTTTAATAAAGCTCCAATTTTGTAACTGCAGAAATGGAATTCAGCATGGTTGTAATTTGAGGCCCAGAAGGTCAGGGGCTCCACCATTGTTGCTCCTCCACCTTATTTATCAATTTGTGCTTACTTGGCATCATTTAGATAAAAGAAGCACCATTCGTCTCTTTTAGTTATGCTACTGGAACTAAGGATGCAACTCTAGGATGCAAAACAAATCCTATACCTATTCACGAGCCTTTATAAAACTATAGTAATTGCAGTGTTGGACTGGGGTGTCTAAGATCAAGCACTTCGAGCTGTCCCCGGGGGCCCACAGCTATGCTGCTTGCTGCTCCTAATATATAAAATGAACAGTAAACTAAAGATTTTTACCATGCTGTTCCCCAGCACTCAATAGACATAGTGGCCATAGTTAGCACCTTGTGAACCCAAGCACTTAGGGTTAAGAATACCTTGGTAGACCCCTTCACACAGTGGAGTCCTGTTCCAGTCCTAGTCTGGATAGTTGTAGCTAAAGTTAGCCTGAAAATCCTGAGCGCTTTTCGCAGGACATTAAAGCTCATCACTGATTGTTTGTGTACCAACTGAACAGATATTTGAGGGTACAATCCACCAACAGTGGCTTTTTATTCCCCCCACTCCAATACATCTTTATTTGGAATGCCCGTCTGTTAGAAACCCCTTAGTAAGCCTAATAATCTGAAAGACTCATGCTCATAAGATGTTCCTCAAGGTCATGGAAAGGTTTCCTAACATGTATATATTGATGTGTAATAAAAGTTGTCCTCAAAGTTGGACCATAATGTCATAGTTTTGCTGACTCATGTCATGATGCCCAGACTGCAATGACGACTGTAAACATTATTATCACAATGACCAAGTAGATGATTAGAACAAGACGATCCACCACTACTGCTGCAAATTTCCAGTCTGACTTGGCTTCATCCAGGTCTTTGGAGACAATTAACTCCTGGCGAATCTTAAGAACTTCTGCCAACAGTCTCTTAAGCAGTTTGACCTCCACAGGGACTTTCATGTTCATATCTTTTTGGGAGTCCCGTTTCTTCATCTCAATTGCCATGTCCGGTTTGGTTTTTTTGTCATCAGCAGAACCTAATAAAAAGAGAAAAAAAATTAAATTTTTTTGACTTTTTATTGATGTACTTGGAAAAGAGGTGCTTTCCTAAAAAGGAAAGTATTTACACAGTGCTTAACACATTACCCATCACTCCTTGCAGTGGTCGGAGCCATGCAAATAATCTAATGTACTTTTAACTGCTAACTGTTCTCTTTAAACTCACCTTCTACTGTGATAGTGGTTGGTTTGCTCCTCTTATTAGATTTCACTTTGAAAAGCAAAACTCGTGCAAGGTGCTTCAAAATCCAGATTTGCACCCAATTAGGTACATTTGGATGAGTTTCAGACAGCATTAACATATAAGAGGTAAAAATGGAGCCGATAATACTAATCACCATGACAGCTAGGCATACACAGCAGAAGACACCTGCATAAGAAAAACACAATTACATGATATATACAGTAGGGTCTGCCAAAGCGCAATGTTTTTCACTCAGTTTTAACAGTGAGTGAAAAACCTGGGTTTGGTCCACTTTAAGCTTTAACATTTGGGTCATGTGTGGGCAGGACTGGTTAAAGTTTGGCAGAAGCCCCTGGGCAGAAAGTCATCCAGAAGAAACTTTCAGCCTTGTTAAAAAATGGTGGAGATCCCAAGTGGTGGTGATCCCTAGGGCAGGGGTTTAACTTTACTTTTATCTGGTCCAGTGGGTGAGATATGATATCAGGCAGAGCACAGGTCATAATTTAACAAACCCAGTGACTTCCATTTCATACAAGGTATAATTATGGTGTCAGATTAGTTTTTTCTTAATATGCATTATTTACCGTGAGTCATATTAATGGGGCAATTAGGGTCAGGTCATGGAAACACTAAATTACTACTGCTCTCATCACTACTGCCTAGGTGACCCATAACACAACTCAGTATAAAGCATTGCGGGCTACTGTCGCATTGCAGCTCTCCTGGGACTAGAGGGGGAATTCACTAAAAATTGTTGAGTTTTGTTTTCTCCATCTCCAGAGCTGGCCACACATTCAACACTGCAACAAGGTTTTGTTATTTATTGAGGCCCAGTACAGCCGTTTTCCAGCACTTACCTAATACTGGTGGGTTGTCTGAATTAGGCAACATGTCGTTGAGAATCAGCAGCAGCACAGAGAACCCCAACACCACTGTGATTTTAAAGCCAAGCCTCTCTCCTGTTCCCATGTCTATAAACATACTTGAAATGTCGAGCAATACCATGAAGCATGCAGGGACAATTAAATTTATAATATAGACTATTGGTGCTCGTTTCACGGTAATCTACACATAGAGAATAACATATAAGAAAATTATTCATATGATATGCAGTATATACGTTCTATTATTACCGTATTCATGATTATTGATGGGCTTTGGATATGGGCCCAATGCTAGATTTGACCTGGTCTTGCCAAATTGGTCTGGTTTGCCCTATCCCAGGTAAGATCCAAGTCAAACCATACAGCATGACACCTGCCTTTTTGTTTCCATACCTGAGCATGGCTTGTGACAGGCAGCATCAGTGGCGCATACATATGGCCCGTTGTGGTCAGAGCTGGCAGCAAGGCCACTATAGCGACTAGTATATAGTAGGATTGTGTTTACAATTAAATACCTAAAAGTCACTGGGGGGGGGGGGGGGGGTCTAGATGATATCACAAAATTGGCCCATGGAGAGTTAAGCAAAGTGTCTAATCACCCCTACATGTATTTTAATATTTATAGGAGGTCTATTACGAATATTTATGAAAAAAATACTTAATAACAACACAATAGCTTCTACCATGTATATAATAATAGTGCAGAAAGATCTGTAATCTTCACGGTAATCAGTGAAGTGAGCGTAGACGGCTGACCACAGGGGAAGCAACTGACATTTTTGTCTCCTGGTAATGGCAGAAGTGTTTCAAGTGTTCCCAACTTTAAATTAGTGTGTATATATACAATATAAGCGATATATATATATATATATATATATATATTACAATATAATCCCTATTGAAATTAAGTAGGTACGTCTTAAGTATAAGTTATACATAGTGCAAGGAAGATATAAAAGGACAGTAAAAGAGGACTCTTATGTAAAATGGCTAATGTTCTACCAACTGAGCTACACAGGTAGCTAATAATACTTTTGCTTATTTACCTCCTTCTCATGGATAATTCAGTATCTCTGAGCCTGATATTAAACTGCATAAAACATGGACCAGTGTCATATGCTTACCCCCAGCAGAAGCGTGATAGGGAGACAGAGTATGGCGGCCATCTATTCCCCCCCCCATAAGAAAATTGACTAGCACTGTAAGGGACCCGTCTCCCAGGGCACGTTAGAACTATTATTTCATAAAAAACAGCAGCAACTAAAAAAAGTATATATATATATATATATATATATATATATATAGTTAATAATAATAATAATAATAATAATATGTTTGAATCCAAGCTTCACAATCAGTTATCAATGCCTACAATATTGTACCTGGTAGATAACCTGACTGAAAGTTACATCTTCAACAGTGATGTTTGCATCCTTCACAGTGATATCCACCAAACTCCAGTCTCCTTTACTGACAAAAACATCCTGTGAGTTTTTCAGGACCTGGCTGGAATTTTTTTTGGCTGTCATAATGATGTCATCAACTGCAATAAACCATAATATAATGAATTAAACTGGCCACTCTCATCCTCCATGTACAACTGGAAGGGCACATGTTGTCCTTTTAGACATTTTGTAATCACACACGTTGCAAAACCTCTGGAAGCGGGATGCCCCACTGTGTGAGTTCCCCCAGTTTGCCCATTAAGACTCAGCTCTCCAGGCACAGTGCATACACGGGCTCTCATCTAATAAGAGCCGCCCGCTGTGACTACATTACTTGGCACCTGGGTGTGTGCAAGAATGGCTGGGGCGGAAGCGCTTGCCCCAGGACACTGGGTGCTCAGGGGACGCGGCAGCGCGCACTCACCATTGTGAACAATGAGAGTCGTCTGCCGAATGACTTAGGGCCTTATTCATGAAGGAATAGCGACAGGTAGTGGCTGTTAAGCGACAGGTAGCGGCAGGTAGCGGCATGAGAACGCCGGCCACAGCACGCAATTACACATTTATGAAGCCGATTCTGTTGAGCGACTGGAACAATGCCATGTAGCGTCCGATTCATCATTATCCCAGCCTCAGCGTACAGCGCCAGCGTTCAGCCTTGCAGAGAGCCATGTCTTACCTCTCGCTACCTGGCGCTCTCCCATACATTTCAATGGACGTTCTTTTACTTCTCTTTAAACAGGGGGTTTTTAACAATTGTTTTTTATTTTGTTCTGTGACCTCTCCTGGCCTAGAAAAACTTATTTTTATATATTTATGCAGAATTGACATTACAGGTCTGACATTAATGTGTTCATGTCACAATGTTATAACAATGTAATTCCATAAGTTTTTGCTTTGTTACTGGTGGATACATGTTCAAAAACAGCCTTTAATCACACAGCCTCCGGCGCTCTGGGCTACAGCGAAGCATTTTTGAGCGCCAGCGGTGTGTGAGGCTGTTTTTTTTATGAATATGGTGTGAGTCGGTCGCACTGACCAGTCGCTACCATTCGCTCCCATACAGCACTGTACTGCTCATATAGCAACTCCCCACAACGTATTCATCAATGCTGCACAGCGACTGAGGCACTCTGAACTAGCAAACTATGGCCGAGCACAGCGACTACTAGCGGGCGCTCTGAAATGCCTGCTATAGACGCTCATCTGTCGCTACCTGGCGCTAGTAATAAATCAGCCTGCCCGTCATAATGGGCGGCTCTCACCTGTGGATGCTACATTGGAGTAGTGGAAGGTGAGCATTTATTTACGGGGGGGTTCACACAGCAAGGCATTTCAATTCGGGATGCCCTGGTGAAAAGCCAACGTCTGGCTCTGGAATCTATTAGATTTGCTGGGTTTTGTTCCACTTTAAAGGACAGCTGTAAGCAAAATGGAAAATCAGGTCTTTAAAAAGTCCCCCCCCCCCCTATTCTTTAACTTTCTCTTATATCGCAATATTAAAATGTATTTTGTTTTTATTGTACTGTTTCAACTTGTGAATCACTCTCTGTCCCCTCCCTTGTATTTTAATGTCCCTCTCCAGGCAAACACTTTCTCCCATTTTATCTCTCTTGGGACCAGTAAACAATGAGCCATTTCAAAGCACCTGAAAATCTCTGATTGCATGTAAATATCTTATGCATTCTAGGTGAAACTGATTTTTTTTGCTTTAGTATCAGGGCTTGTGGCTGATCCGTGAAGGAGGTGCTTTGGTGCAGCTTTTGGAGTCATGATCATACTCTGCAGTGGTCAGAGACAGCTGTGGGACCACTGTGGCCTGTCGAGCTCACTGATACTGAGAGCACCAAGGGACAGGGACACTTTTTTGGCGTGGTTCTGGAGGAATAAATTTGAAAAAAGGGTCAAACTTTGGAGCCCTGCTATTGCTTCTACCCTGTGCTACAGGAAATGCAGAACAGGCACATGGGACAAGCACCAGGCGAGCTGTTTGCTGGCTAATTTTGCAATTGGGTTTAGAGTCCCTTTAAAATGAAAGCTTTCAATTCTCTAAGGGATAAATTTACCCCCACATATCTATCTAGTATTTATGTGTACTATTTGATTCCACCTATTTATTTTCTTACATGCATTGAGGCTAATGCTAATTACTTGGTGAAGCCAAATAATCGAACAAAAAGCGCAATCAAAAATATTTGTTCTAATTTTTTCTAGAAAAATCCCCTGCACATGTGATGGGACATTTTTTACATGCGAGGTAAGAATATTTTTATGAAAGTTCAGAGACAACAGCACCCTATGGGCTATGCTAAAGAATTTGCCCATAGGGTGCTGTTATTTCTAAACTTAAAATAAAAACATCCTTACTTCATAGGGGAAAAAAATGATGTACCTCACCTGTCCAATTTTGGTTGCACATTTTGTGCCAGATAAGACCAGGCATTAACCCTGCACTGTGATAGATGGGACACTACCTGGCACCAGACATTCACCTGGTATTACATGGCCCTAGTGCTTCTTAAATACACCCTATAGTCACGGCAGATGGCTCTCATTGGACGAGAGACCGTACATGCGTCGCTGGAGCGGGGAAGAGGTGAATGAATAGTGGCGTTCTGGGGGGTTTCACTAATTCGGGATGCCCTGGGGAACAAAAGAAAACCCAGGAAAGACAAAACCCGGGTTTTGTTCTGCTTTAAGATTCAAAATATATGTATGCTTAAACCTTAATGTAGCAACCTTCTCTTATCCTGGAAATGCAAAATAAAGCAAGACATGTATGAGACCTATGTGCTAACTGGTTCTTCTGTACCATACATTTTCTGTCAAAACTTTCACCATGAATAAAGAGCTTAAAGTGGACCAACCCCTGTGTGGGTGCGGGCGTTGGTCTCTCCGTAATAAGAAAGTCTGGGGGGGGGAGGGGTTACAAGAATGCTAGTGTACCCCCCTCCCCCCCGCACATAACCTGAAACGCTGGAAATTATTACCTTACGGCCTTATTTATCAAGGGCTAGCGCCAGGTAGTGTCTGACGAGCGCCAGGTACCGCCAGCTATCGGCGGCTACCGAATCAAGTACGCCCGGCGGCGGTCACAATGACGCATTTATCACGCTAAATGAGGCTAGCGCCGGCGAGAGCGTCAGCTAGCGCGGGATTCATCATGTAGCCGACTGCAACGAACAGCGCCGCTGCTAATCCCATCGCAGCGACAGGTATGACCTGGCGCTCCCTGGCGTGGTCCAATGCATTTCAATGGAGCAATCTTTAAATAATCATAATTAATTGCTATTACTGTTTTTTTTTTTTTTTTTAATGTCAAAAATTCTGTGACCACTTCTGCAATGTTAGGATTTTTTTTAAAGTAAAAAAAAAAAAAAAAAATGTGCAGAATTGATATTACAGGTCTGATATTCATGTATTCATATTACTAAATGTTTAGAAAAACACTATAATTTTTACATATAAAAAAAAGGTTGTTTGGGGGTTAAAAACTACTTTACACACATCGCCGCCAGTGCTCTGGGGTTTAAACAAGGAATTCACAGCGCGAGAAATTTTTGAGCGTGATTTGTTAATGAATCTGCAGCAAGCCGTTCGCTCTGGCCATTCGCTGTCAGGCGCACCCATACAACGCAGAACCTGTGAAACATCGACCCCTAACCCCGTATTCAACATTACCGCACACCGACTGAGTCGCTGTCAACAAGCAAACCCCGGCCAAGCACAGCGAATACTAGCTGGCGCTGTGAAAATCACGCTACTGGCGCTCATCTGTCGCTACCTGGCGCTATTAATGAATCGGCCTCCCCGCCTCGATCCTCGACGAGAATCCAGCGCTGCAATTGGCTGCTGGTGCTCACTATCCACGTGAGCGCCGGTCTGCCAATTGCGCCACTGGATCCCTGGCGAGGATCGAGGCTGAGGTAAGAATTTCCGGCGTTTCAGGTTATGTGCGGGAAAAAAGAGGAAAAAAAGGAAGAGACATGGACAAGGGAAAAATAAGAGGAGACTGTAAAAAAGAAAATGGAAGGAATGCAAAACAGAAAGAAAGAAGAAGGGGGCTTGGAAGAGAGAGAACAAGAGGTAGTGTGGACAATGGAAAAGAAGGTGGGAATGGGGAAAAGAGAGAACTAAGGGGTGAAAGTGAAAGGAAAGGAGGGCATGTAAAACAGAGAGACAAAAGTAGGGAAAAGGGACAAGAGAAAAAGAAGGAGGGACTGTAAAAGGGAGGAATTAAGGAGAAAATATCTCTGCTACTCAACACTTCTGTATTATGGTCTTAACTACACAGTTGGTATAGATGGTGGACAGAGGGCCTTATTTATGATGTAGGCCATTTAGCATCTTTCTGGTGGCCATAGCGCCAGTTTTGCACAGTTTTGTCTTTTCTGGCCCTTTTATGCTGACTTGCTTTGATTGTTGTACTATGTATTGGCTGGCCTGTGTCAGCTCCTGTGCCAGTGTCAGTGTCAGTGAGCGTCACTTTGTACCACTGCTATCATTGCATAGCGTATTCATGAATGTTATGTAATGTGTGTAGTTCTGACTATTGTGCTCTATAAGATCTTCACCTATAGCGCCACTTTCAACTGGTGCTGCTGCAACCAGAGTGCCAGGCGCTGCAATATTCTGGGTGCTACTATTAAATAATGCTCTTGCTGGCAGCTAAAGTGGTGCTGCGTGGTGCTGACGCTTCATAAATAAGATCCAGAGTTTTCAGAGATCACTGTACAGCTCACCTCCATGAACATAGGGACCAAACGTTAGACTGCATGTCTGATGATCAAAAGGAAACTTGAGGATGTCGAGATTACAGGAGCTCACAATCCGCAGTGGCTTTAAATTTAAAATCTTCCCTTCATATGTGACAATGTAGTATGGAATTACTGGAGCATTGTTTTCAGACTGTGTCCTACACAAGGAAGGTGATATATAAAATGGTTAATGTTAAAAACTGTCCATGGTATAAGGAATCTTAAGAGAATGTCCCCCACCAAAATCATCTTTTCCGTCCTAATATATATATATTGTTGAGTGGGTGTGGCAAGTGGAATGTGCATAATTAATTTAATGTAGCTGAATGGGGAAGGACTACTTGTCTGACTGTTGCTGAACAACTGTGGGATGTGAACCAGTGATTCCTAAGCAGGTAAGTACTGCTGGTGGCCTGAGTATATGTTTCACCGTTCTTAAGTCTGTGTTGGCTGGCTCGGGAAGGTGGTCCCAGATCCCGTGCTGTATATAGTGGTGGCCTCGGCAGTGACTGGTCCATGCCACCCAGCTGTTCAGCCCCCAACGACACTCTTTCTTCAACTTTCTATATAGAGCAAACCACGTCAGGGCAGCTCCAAAGCACATATAGCAACAGTTAAAGTGAAGCCAAGGGGCTTCACACATATGGGGCAACGCCAATCAGGAGAGTGAAAATCCTGATCCTGGGCTTTGGTCCACTTTCAATGAACAGAAAACCTGTATCCGTATTAAAGGCATTCTTCAGTAAAAAAAAGCCCCACTATACTCACCTTTCATCCAGCGCAGGCTGGTGTGGGGGGTGTCTCCACCTGGCTCTCTGGTCAGTCGGGGGGTGTCTCCCTCTGGCTCTCTGGTCAGTCGGGCAGTATCTCCTCATGACTCTCTGGTCATTTGGGGGGTGTCTCCCCCTCGCTCTCTGGTCAATCAGGGAGTATCTCCCCTGGCTCTCTGGTCAGTTGGGGGGGCGTCTCCCCTTGGCTCTCTGGTCAGTCGGGGGGCATCTCCCCCTGGCTCTCTGGTCAGTGAGAGATGTCTCCCGCTGGCTCTTTAGTTGGTCTGGCAGTGTCCTCTCCTGGCTCTCCAGTCAGTTGGGCAGTGCCTTCCCCTGGCTCTCCTGTCAGTCGGGGGTGTCTCCCCCTGGCTCTCCAGTAAGGCGTCAGAATCAAAAGAAAAATAGCCAGCTCACCAACCTTATAAATAGCACGGACGGGGAGATCCCAGGCACAGCTCCTCCAGGAATGGGAAACAGGAATAACAGTGATTTGTCCAGCTTTCCATAAAATTTAACTTTTAATAGGTCCTTTTTAAAACAGCTCTTAGGTAGAAACGTTAAGACATGTGAAGGTAGTGACCCAACAGCAACAAAAAGGCAAGCACCTAGTGACGCGTTTCAAGCCTGGTCAGGCTCTTAATCATACTAAAATGTGGAGCAGCAAAAAACCTTATATATATATATATATATATATATAAGAAAAACAGAGAAACCAATCACCTGACAGCACCAGCCATGTGCAGCGATCCGTGTCTCGGCCGAAACCCGTCTCTTCCGGGTCACTACCTTCACATGTCTTAACGTTTCTACCTAAGAGCTGTTTTAAAAGGACCTATTAAAAGTTAAATTTTATGGAAAGCTGGACAAATCACTGTTATTCCTGTCTCCAGTAAGGCGGACAGTGTCTCCTCCTGACTTTCCTGTCAGTCGGGGGGTGTCTCCCCCTGGCTATCCTGTCTGTCGGGGGTGTCTCCCCCTGGCTCTTTTGTCAGTCGGGGGTGTCTCCCTCCCCTAAAGGTCCTCTTCATGGGGAGAGAAATTCAGGGAATGCTACTTACAAATGTGGGTTTTAGTCTGCTTTAACTAACAGCTCGTCTCAACTCACTCACTTTCTTTAATTTCAGATATTTTTGCGTCACTTACAATTCATATATATAGAGGTCAGGCAACCAAAAAGTATCGCCAGGAATCATGACTTGCTGAATGTCACAGTAATTTGTTGGATTCCAAGATATGAACTCGTTCATCCAAATCTGCGAATGAAATTGATGATTTGCTGAATAGAACATAAATGTTATTATTATAATCATGAGGGGACAAAACAAGGGATTGCTCAGGCAACTACATAGAACACATAATCATATAGCTCTAAATCTCCTAATGTTCCCTATTTCTTTTTTTTCTAAATGTATTAGTTTGTATTAATTTTTGAAATTTCCAGCCAGTGGGTATGGCTTTTCAGTATAATAGCAGGTAGCATGTTAAAGTGCTACTGCAGGCAAAGGTAAATGTCACACCATTGTTTCAGGCTACATTTGGCACTGTCCTAAACTGTTTTCCATTTTTAAATTGAAGAAGAAATGGCCGAGATATTGAGGTTTACAGGTTCAACTATTTTTCTTCTGAAAAAAATGGGTGCGGCCCTTGGATCTGTGATGCTGCATAATACTCAGCTCTCTGCTCTGACCGCAATGTGATGAATCTGAGGTGGAGGTGGGGTGGGATGAAAAAAAGAGAATGTCATTGGCTGAACCTGTAAACCCCGATACCTCGGCTAATTCTGCTTCCATTTAAAAACAAAAAACAGTTTAGGACAGTGCCAAATGTAGCCCAACACATTAGCCTTTGCCCGTAGTATAACTTTATTATCAGCATACTTCGACACTTAATTTTTCCATACATCCTCCCCTTAAATACAAACCCTCACATCTATTGCCCTTCAAGGACCCCCTTTTGTCCCAAACACGGCCCCTTCCAGTCATGCTGCTCAGCCCCACAAGGGGGGCCTTGCTTTCCTTACTAGCAAACAATACAGAAGGGTAACTGGTGGAATAAAAAATATTTGGAGGAGGAGCTTTATCAGGCAGAGCTTTGCAGGTCACAATGCAAATTCAAAATTCTAAGCAAAGCAAACGATAGGAGAGGGCTCAGTCCATTAATTAGTATTACAATAACCCAGCTGGGAAAGAGTTAGGACATAGACCAGCTTTTAAGTGGGATCATACAGTATAAGATGAAAGCAGTTTTTTTCAGTTGGAGGTGATTGCTAATGCATTGATTTCTAGGCTTTCTATTCTAGTATAATGCAAGGACAATGAGCTGTGCAACTTAAAAGTTATTAGGTATTGTCAGTCAGTATTGTCAGTCAATATAAGAAAGTTCCTTACCATGTTTAACCAGACGTATGTAATCATTGTTTGTGAACTTGTGTCCTAAAAGGAAATACAATTTAAGTTAATTATTCTGTTTAAACCATTGATACTGGCGGGTCCTCTGCCCAAACCCTTCCCAACAATCCATACTACCTCGGGCCCCCAGTGAAAAATGGGTAATTCCAGCAAGTTCTTTCTCCTCTTTAGTGATCCTGAAGATCTAAGAACCTGTATCCCTAAACCCATTGCTGGGCAGAGGATGATTCGGAAGATCTACAAACCTGTATCCCTAAGCCCATTGATGAGCAGAGGATATTCCTAAAGATCTATGAACCTGTATCCTTAAATCTATTGCTGGGCAGAGGATGATCCTGAAGATCTACAAACCTGTATCCTAAAACCCATTGCTGGGCAGAGGATGATCCTAAAGATCTATGAACCTGTGTCCTTAAACCCACTGCTGGGCAGGGGATGATCCTGAAGATCTACGAATCTGTATCCCTAAACCCATTGCTGGGCAGAGGATGATCCTAAAGATCTATGAACCTGTATCCTTAACCCCATTGCTGGGTAGAGGATGATCGTAAAGATCTATGAACCTATATCCTAAAACCCATTGCTGGGCAGAGAATAATCGTAAAGATCTATGAACCTGCATCCCTAAACCCATTGCTAAGCAGAGGATGATCCTAAAGATCTATTAACATGTATCCTAAAACCCATTTCTGGGCAGAGGATAATCCTAAAGATCTATGAACCTGTATCCCTAAACCCATTGCTAAGCAGAGGATGTTCCTAAAGATATACGAACCTGTATCCTAAAACCCATTTCTGGGCAGAGGATAATCCTAAAGATCTATGAACCTGTATCCCTAAACCCATTGCTGGGCAGAGGATGTTCCTGAAGATCTACGAACCTGTATCCTAAAACCCATTGCTGGGTAGAGGATGATCCTAAAGATCTATGAACCTGTATGCTTAAACCCATTGCTGGGTAGAGGATGATCCTAAAGATCTATGAACCTGTATCCTAAAACCCATTGCTGGGTAGAGGATGATCCTAAAGATCTATGAACCTGTGTCCTTAAACCCATTGCTGAGCAGAGGATGATCCTAAAGATATATGAACCTGTATCTCTGAACCCATTGCTGGGCAGAGGATGTTCCTAAAGATCTACGAACCTGTATCCTAAAACCCATTGCTGGGCAGAGGATGTTTCTAAAGATCTATGAAGCTGTATCCCTAAACCCATTGATGGGCAGAGGATGATCCTGAAGATATATGAACCTGTATCCCTAAACCCATTGCTGGGCAGAGGATGTTCCTAAGGATCTACGAATCTGTATCCTAAAACCCATTGCTGGGTAGAGGATGATCCTAAAGATCTATGAACCTGTATGCTTAAACCCATTGCTGGGCAGAGAATGATCCTAAAGATCTATGAACCTGTATCCCTAAACCCATTGCTGGGAAGAGAATGTTCCAGAATATCTAAGAATCTGTATCCTTAAACCCATTGCTGGGCAGAGGATGATCCTAAAGATATATGAACCTGTATCCCTAAACCAATTGCTGGGCAGAGGATGTTCCTAAAGGTCTACGAACCTGTATCCTAAAACCCATTGCTGGGTAGAGGAAGATCCTAAAGATCTTTGAACCTGTATGCTTAAACCCATTGCTGGGCAGAGAATGATCCTAAAGATCTATGAACCTGTATCCCTAAACCCATTGCTGGGCAGAGAATGTTCCTGAATATCTAAGAACATGTATCCTTAAACCCATTGCTGGGCAGAGGATGGTCCTGAAGATCTACGAACCTGTATCCTAAACCCATTGCTGAGCAAAGGATGATCCTAAAGATCTAACCTGTATCCTTAAACCCATTGCTGGGCAGAGAATGATCCTAAAGATCTATGAACCTGTATCCCTAAACCTATTGCTGGGAAGAGAATGTTCCAGAATATCTAAGAATCTGTATCCTTAAACCCATTGCTGGGCAGAGGATGATCCTAAAGATATATGAACCTGGATCTCTAAACCCATTGCTGGGCAGAGGATGTTCCTAAAGATCTACGAACCTGTATCCTAAAACCCATTGCTGGGCAGAGGATGTTCCTGAATATCTAAGAACCTGTATCCTAAACCCATTGCTGAGCAGAGGATGATCCTAAAGATCTATTAACCTGTATCCTTAAACCCATTGCTGGGCAGAGGATGTTCCTAAAGATATACAAACCTGTATCCCTAAACCCATTGCTGGGCAGTGGATGATCCTGAATATCTACGAACCTGTATCCCTAAACCCATTGCTGGGCAGAGGATGTTCCTAAAGATCTAAGAACCTGTATCCCTAAACCTATTGCTAGGCAGAGGATGTTCCTAAAGATCTACAAACCTATATCCCTAATTCCATTGCTGGGCAGAGGATGATCCTAAAGATCTACGGACCTGTATCCCTAAGCCCATTACTGGGCAGAGGATGATCCTAAAGATCTACGAACACGTATCCCTAAACCCATTGATGGGCAGAGGATGATCCTGAAGATATATGAACCTGTATCCCTAAACCCATTGCTGGGCAGAGGATGTTCCTAAAGATCTACAAATCTGTATCCTAAAACCCATTGCTGGGTAGAGGATGATCCTAAAGATCTATGAACCTGTATGCTTAAACCCATTGCTGAGCAGAGAATGATCCTAAAGATCTATGAACCTGTATTCCCAAACCCATTGCTGGGAAGAGAATGTTCCAGAATATTTAAGAATCTGTATCCTTAAACCCATTGCTGGGCAGAGGATGATACTAAAGATATATAAACCTGTATCCCTAAACCCATTGCTGGGCAGAGGATGTTCCTAAAGATCTACGAACCTGTATCCTAAAACCCATTGCTGGGTAGAGGATGATCCTAAAGATCTATGAACCTGTATGCTTAAACCCATTGCTGGGCAGAGAATGATCCTAAAGATCTATGAACCTGTATCCCTAAACCCATTGCTGGGCAGAGAATGTTCCTGAATATCTATGAACCTGTATCCTTAAACCCATTGCTGGGCAGAGGATGATCCTGAAGATCTACGAACCTGTATCCTAAACCCATTGCTTAGCAAAGCAAGATCCTAAAGATCTATTAACCTGTATCCTTAAACCCATTGCTGGGCAGAGGATGGTCCTGAATATCTACGAACCTGTATCCTAAACCCATTGCTGGGCAGAGGATGATCCTGAAGATCTACGAATCTTTATCCTTAAACCCATTGCTGGGCAGAGGATTATCCTGAAGATATATGAACCTGAATACTAAAACCCATTGCTAGGCAGAGGATGATCCTAAAGATCTATGAACCTGTATCCCTAAACCCATTGCTGGGCAGAGGATGATCTTGAATATCTAAGAACATGTATCCTTAAATCCATTGCTGGGCAGAGGATGATCCTGAAGATCTACGAACCTGTATCCTAAACCCATTGCTGAGCAAAGGATGATCCTAAAGATCTAACCTGTATCCTTAAACCCATTGCTGGGCAGAGAATGATCCTAAAGATCTATGAACCTGTATCCCTAAACCTATTGCTGGGAAGAGAATGTTCCAGAATATCTAAGAATCTGTATCCTTAAACCCATTGCTGGGCAGAGGATGATCCTAAAGATATATGAACCTGGATCTCTAAACCCATTGCTGGGCAGAGGATGTTCCTAAAGATCTACGAACCTGTATCCTAAAACCCATTGCTGGGCAGAGGATGTTCCTGCATATCTAAGAACCTGTATCCTTAAACCCATTGCTGGGCACAGGATGATCCTGAAGATCTACGAACCTGTATCCTAAACCCATTGCTGAGCAGAGGATGATCCTAAAGATCTATTAACCTGTATCCTTAAACCCATTGCTGGGCAGAGGATGTTCCTAAAGATATACAAACCTGTATCCCTAAACCCATTGCTGGGCAGTGGATGATCCTGAATATCTACGAACCTGTATCCCTAAACCCATTGCTGGGCAGAGGATGTTCCTAAAGATCTATGAACCTATATCCCTAAACCTATTGCTAGGCAGAGGATGTTCCTAAAGATCTACAAACCTATATCCCTAATTCCATTGCTGGGCAGAGGATGATCCTAAAGATCTACGGACCTGTATCCCTAAGCCCATTACTGGGCAGAGGATGATCCTAAAGATCTACGAACACGTATCCCTAAACCCATTGATGGGCAGAGGATGATCCTGAAGATATATGAACCTGTATCCCTAAACCCATTGCTGGGCAGAGGATGTTCCTAAAGATCTACAAATCTGTATCCTAAAACCCATTGCTGGGTAGAGGATGATCCTAAAGATCTATGAACCTGTATGCTTAAACCCATTGCTGGGCAGAGAATGATCCTAAAGATCTATGAACCTGTATCCCCAAACCCATTGCTGGGAAGAGAATGTTCCAGAATATTTAAGAATCTGTATCCTTAAACCCATTGCTGGGCAGAGGATGATCCTAAAGATATATGAACCTGTATCCCTAAACCCATTGCTGGGCAGAGGATGTTCCTAAAGATCTACGAACCTGTATCCTAAAACCCATTGCTGGGTAAAGGATGATCCTAAAGATCTATGAACCTGTATGCTTAAACCCATTGCTGGGCAGAGAATGATCCTAAAGATCTATGAACCTGTATCCCTAAACCCATTGCTGGGCAGAGAATGTTCCTGAATATCTATGAACCTGTATCCTTAAACCCATTGCTGGGCAGAGGATGATCCTGAAGATCTACGAACCTGTATCCTAAACCCATTGCTTAGCAAAGCATGATCCTAAAGATCTATTAACCTGTATCCTTAAACCCATTGCTGGGCAGAGGATGGTCCTGAATATCTACGAACCTGTATCCTAAACCCATTGCTGGGCAGAGAATGATCATAAAAATCTATGAACCTGTATCCCTAAACCCATTGCTGGGCAGAGGATGATCCTGAAGATCTATGAATCTTTATCCTTAAACCCATTGCTGGGCAGAGGATTATCCTGAAGATATATGAACCTGAATACTAAAACCCATTGCTAGGCAGAGGATGATCCTAAAGATCTATGAACCTGTATCCCTAAACCCATTGCTGGGCAGAGGATGATCTTGAATATCTAAGAACATGTATCCTTAAATCCATTGCTGGGCAGAGGATTATCCTAAAGATCTATGAACCTGTATCTTTAAACCCATTGCTGGGCAGAGGATGATCCTAAAGATCTATTAACCTGTAACCTTAAACCCATTGCTGGGAAGAGGATGATCCTGAATATCTACGAACCTGTATCCCTAAACTCATTGCTGGGCAGAGAATGATCGTAAAGATCTATGAACCTGTATCCTATAACCATTGCTGGGCTGAGGATGATCCTGAAGATATATGAACCTGTATCCCTAAACCCATTGCTGGGCAAAGGATGTTCCTAAAGATCTACGAACCTGTGTCCCTAAACCCATTGCTGGGCAGAGGATGGTCCTTAAGATCTACGAACCTGTGTATCCCTAAACCCATTGCTGGGCAGAGGATGATCTTGAATATCTACAAACCTGTATCCCTAAACCCATTGCTGGGCAGAGGATGATCCTGAATATCTACGAACCAGTATCCCTAAACCCATTGCTGGGCAGAGGATGTTCCTAAAGATCTATGAACCTGTATCCTTAAACCCATTGCTGGGCAGAGGATGATCCTGAAGATCTACGAATCTGTATCCCTAAACCCATTGCTGGGCAGAGGATGATCCTGAGGATCTACGAACCTGTATCCCTAAACCCATTGCTGGGCAGAGGATGATCCTGAAAATCTACGAACCTGTATCCCTAAACCAATTGATGGCAGAGGATGATCATGAAGATATATGAGCCTGTATCCCTTAAACCATTGCTGGGCAGAGGATGTAATCTTTAAGTTACTAATGCCGCTTTACAGGAGCATGGAGCAAGTGGCATTAGGGATATGCTTACATTAAGTTTAATATAGTGGACTGGAAAGCCCTGTTCAAGAGTAAAAGGTAAAGAGGGCTTTCTTAAGGCAGACCAAAAGCCTCTAAAACTCCCCTCTCATGGCTCGTCCAAACAGGTTGCGATCCACTTTCAAAAATAAAGTATTTACATGGCCTATACAGGCCAAGAAAAACAGGAATACCTATCACTCTTAGCAAATAAGTGGAGCCATGCAAATCACTGTGCAGCTTTTTTGGCCACTAAAAGCACTCAGAACCGGGGAGGGGGGTGTGAATTTCCCAAATATGGAGGAAGCCAGAACAGAGAAGCAAGTTAACGTATAGAGAGACACATGCCAGGCTTAATATAATAGGCTAAAATGGGCTAAAAAGGCCATTATTCAAGTGTAGATGTGCGCATGTGCCTTGGGAGTGTGCGCATGTGCCTTGGGAGTGTTTGCATGTGCCATGGGGGTGTGCGCATGTGCCTTGGGAGTGTGCGCATGTGCCATGGGAGTGTGTGTGTGCCTTGTCATGAAAGTATTTACATGACAAATATCGAGTCCTGTGATGATCCCTCTTATGAATATTTTAAAACAATATTCAAACGTATTCTTAACTTATTAATTAAAACAGGAATACGGTCCTAATTACAAAACAATATTTTAATGAAACTTCATATTAAGCTTTTCTGTATGTTTTAAAATAAAGCATGATCAAGGTTCTAATTGTAAAACAATATATTAATGAAAGGTTTTTTAACTAAGCCTCATGGTAACTTTCTGGAATAAAGCATGATCACAGTCCTTAGTATTTTATTTATAATATTTTATTAAAAGCTTTTAATCAAACCCTACCTTAACTTTTGAAATAAAGCATGGATATCATACTTATTTTAAAGAGATATTTCAATGGAAGTTTTTAATCAAACCTTACTGTATGCTAACTTTTTAATTATCATGGTTCTTATTTAAAAGAGACATTGTAATGAAAGTTTTTTTTAATCAAACCTTATCTTAACTTTTGAAAAGTTCATAAAGCATGAATATTGTCCTGACATTGAAGCGATATTTCATGGAAATTGTTATCAAACCTTATGATATTTTATAGAAATGAAGCACAATTGTGGTCCCTATTTTGAAGCAATATTTTAAAGTGGAAGTCCGATCATGGGGGTTCAGAGAAAAAAACCCTTACCTCACCCATGGTCCAGCCCCACAATCCCGGGTCTGTCACAAAGCGGCATCCCACATAATGTGCGCCCTCCTGCTGACCCATTCACTTAAATGAACTACCCCAGGGGAAGCTACGTTGTGCTTTCTCTCAAGAGGGCGATGCCCATGACCTGGAGCACCAAGAGAACAGCACTGGACCATGGGTGATGTAAGGGTTTTTTTTTACTTTGTAACTCCCCTATCCTGCCTCAGCACCAGAGAAAAGTGGCAGGTTGGGGTGTTACCCCATGACTGGCCTTCCACTTTAATGAATGTTTTTAATTACAACTTACTGTATGTTTTTTTTATGTTATTTAAAATAGATATTTTAATGAAATTATTTTAATTATTTTGTTATTTTAGGAAGATATTTTAAGGGGTTATTTAAGAAACGCTAGTGCCAGGTAGTGCCAGGTAGCGTCACATGTATCAATAGAGGCGGCTCAGTGTATAGCGCCGGCACGCTAGGTTCAGGAGCACCATGTAGTACCCTTCGCTCAGTAGCGTTCTCCCATACATTTCAATGGGGTTTCATTTGGTTGTGTTTAAATAGCGTTTTGCTATAGTAAAAATGTTGTCTCAAATCATTGTGTGGCCTCTCCTGCCCAGCAAACACTTTTATAGGTTTTTTTTTGTTTTTATTTATTTATGCAGAATTGTGTGTGCAGGTCTGGCATTATCTCAATGTTAAAACAATGTCATTCCATATGTTTTCGTTCTGGTGCTGGTGTGTATGTGTTTAGAAACAGACTTTTTTCACACAGCGTCTGGCACTCTACACTACAGCGCCCAGTTTTAGAGAGCTGGTTGTATGTAGTTTTTTCTTGAATACGGGCTTTAGCTCTGAGTGCCGGACCCACTGAACTGGCACTACCTATCGCTCGCTGCAGCGTTGTCCTGTTGTTAGATGTAGCGTAGCCTTGGGCGCTATGACCTTGGGACACCACCTAGCGATTGGCTCTGCAGTGAATCAGAGAGATCGCTTTACAGCGCCCACCAGACATCACATTTATCAATGCTGGACAGGATAGTACAGCGCCACTTGCCCGCCTGCAAAGCTAGGTTATATCGCCCGACATCCGCTTACAGCGTCTACTAGCGGTCGCTCTAAGCGCCCCTATACAGACGCTCACATGGCGATACGTGGCGCTAGTATTAAATCAGCCTCCACGACAAATCCAGTCCTATTTTATCTGACTTTGAATCAACATCGACATTATGGAGAAGAGAAACCTTGATAATAAAAAGGCTGCGGGTCTTACCAAGCTGACCACAGTGTATAGGGTCATGTCTATGGAAACCATGGTGGGATTACTCCAGATTTTCACCGGCCTCACGTCAGCTCCTGGAGTGCTTTTCACCATCTGTATCACATTGTTATAGCTGCAGATAGAAGAGTCGCTGTGACACCCTCCTAGAATAACACAACCATACACAATCAGTCAAGTCTGTTTAAAATAAAATATTGGTTTTACGTCACTACATTATGAATGGAAAGCGTTAATACTCATTGGCCTCTGAGATATTAGCTGAGCTCTTACAGTTAAAGTGGAATTCCAGTCAAAAAAAAAACTTTAGTGCATTGCTTCTACTTGTGATCAGTGGCATAAGCAGTTTGACAGGGCTTAAAGTGGACCAACAGTTAAAAATGGCTTAAAGTGGACCAACACCCAGGATTTTCACTAACCTGGGTTTTGGTCCCCTTCCGCGGGGCATCCCGTTCGGGGGTGCCCCACTGCGTGAAACCCCCCAGGACGCCCGATAAAACTCACCTCACCCCGCTCCTACGGCGCATGCGCTCGGCCAATCAGCGCGCTCGTAGCCGATGTGGTATGCTCGGCCGCATCTCGAGCTTCCCTCTAACAGGGAGCGCGCCCACGCCGGCCTTTCACAAATAGCCAGCGCGGGCACGTGCCCTGCTAGAGAGAAGCATGAGATACGGCCCGTGCATACGCCGTTGGACCGGGAGTAAGGTAAGGTTAGCTTGCGTCCTGGGGGTTTTACACAGCGGGGCATCCCGATTTTGGATGTCCCGCGGGGAGCGATCGTATCGGCCTGGGAATCTTATAGATTCCCAGGTCAATCGGGCAGGGTGTTGGTCCACTTTAAACTGGACTAACACAACAAACAGTTCTCACATACTCTTCCCAAAGCAATTCAGATTGCAGTATATAAAAATTATTTTACCTTTTTCAAACTTCTGCTGTGGTAAATTTTAAAAACAAAATGGTGCAGGTCACCTGAAAACAGGAAGTGCTGCTGGGTTTCCTGTTACCGTACATTTTCAGTTATGTCAGTTGAATCCAGACAGCAGCATTTTCTGAAGAGGCTGAGTGTTTGTGAACCTTTCTCACTTAAGAACCAGGGAGGTCATGCTAAATAGTCAGATCATTTTGACTTTGAATGTGATTTGCAACTTGCATCTGAATGAGCTTTTTTACTTAAGCACACAAGAAATTGTAATAACATGTTTCTTGCTCTGGTTTCTCTCCCACAATCACCTGTACATTCTATGGGGCATTAACTTGGAGCAATAATTCTGAAGTCCATCATTTTTACAATGAAGTGAGGATGTTTCTTTAAGGATTTGGAAATGGGGTATGCAGAAAAAAAACACTTTGAGGCCGATTTATTAATAGCGCCAGGTAGCGTCAGATGAGCGACAGTAGCGTGATTTTCACAGCGCCGGCTAGTATTCGCTGTGCTTGGCCGTTGTTCGGTTGTTGACAGCGACTCAGTCGGTGTGCGGTAATGTTGAATACGGGGTTAGGAGTCGCTGTTTGACAGGTTCCGCGCTGTATGGGAGCGCATGACAACGAATGGCCATAGCGAACGGCTCCCAGCATATTCATTAACAAATCACGCTCAAAAAATTCTCGCGCTGTAAAATGCATGTTTAAACCCCAGAGCGCTGGCGGCGATGTGTTAAAAGTAGTTTTTTAACCCCCAAACAACCTTATTTTTGGAAAAAAATAATAAACAAGTTTTTATAAACATTTTGTAATATGAATACATTAATATGAGACCTGTAATATCAATTCTGCACAATTTTTTTTTCTTTTTTTTTTTGACCTTAAAAAAAAAAGATATAACATTGCAGAAGTGGTCACCGAATTTTTGACATTTAAAAAAATAAAAAAAAAAAATAAAAACATTAATATCAATTTATTATGAATATTTAAAGATTGCTCCATTGAAATACATTGGAGAGCGCCAGATAGCGAGAGGGCATACCTGGCGCTGTGATGGGATTAGCAGTGGCGCTGTTCGCTGAAGTCTGCAACATGATGAATCCCGCGCTAGCTGACGCTCTCGCCGGCGCTAGCCTCATTTAGCGTGATAAATGCGTGATTGTGTTCGCAGCCTGGCGTTCTGGAGTCGGTAGCCGCCGATAGCTGGCGCTACCTGGCGCTAGTGAGACACTACCTGGCGCTATCCCTTGATAAATAAGGCCTTTTGATGCACACGCCACTGTTATTTCTAATTTATTTAAAAAATGACCTGACATTGTGCTTTTTTGGGGTGTAAAATGGAACAAAATTGTTTTATTACACTTCCTGTTGTGATACATTTACACTGCAAGGCAAGTTAAACTTGCTTCACCAAATAATAAGCATACTCCCCCCCCCCCCCCCCCAATATAGTTAAATAAAAAAATGTTTTATTCTATTTAAATATCAAAATCTGCGGCACATGTAATGGGTCAGTTTTACAAGTGAGGTGGAAATTTTTAATGGGGTAGGTAGCGACAGATGAGCATCTGTAGCAGGCATTTCAGAGCGCCCGCTAGTAGTCGCTGTGTTCGGCCGTGGGTCGCTAGTTCATAGCGAATCAGTCGCTGTGCAATAATGATGACTACATTGTGAGGAGTCGCTATTTGACCAGTACAGCGCTGTATGGGAGCGCATGTTAGCGACTGGTCAGTGCAACCGACTCACAACATATTCATTAAAAAAACATCCTCACAAAACTCTGATGCTGAAAAATGCTTCTCTGAAGCCCAGAGCGCCGGAGGCTGTGTCTTTAAAGTCTGCTTTTCAGCATGTATCCACCAGTAACAAAGCAAAAACATATGGAATTACATTGTAATAACATTGTAACATGATTAATGCCAGACCTGTAATGTAATTTCTGCAGAAATATATAAAACATAAAAAACGTTTGTCTAGGCCAGCAGAGGTCACAACATTATTTGTGATTTTTAAAAAAGAAAAAAAGAAAAAAACAAAAACCCTGTTTAAAGTGGACCAACACCCAGGGGGGATCGGCCCGGAAATCTATAAGATTCCCGGACCGATCAGATCCCTCCCCGTGGGGCATCCGAAATCGGGATGTCCCGCGGGGAGGAACCCCCCAGGAGGCCCACAAACCTTACCTCAGCCCCGTTCCATCGGCGCATGCGCGAGCCGCGGCCGCGACTCGCGCTTCCCTCTAGCAGGGCGCGCACCCGCGCCGGCCGTTTGTGAATGGCCGGCGCAGGCGCGCTCCCTGTTAGAGGGAAGCGCGAGACGCGGCCTCCAGCGCTCAGAGCCAGCTGAGCTGGTACGCGCGTCCAAGCGGCCTTGGACGCGCATACCACAGCGGCTCTGAGCGCTGTGATTGGCTGGCGCGGTCACGTGGTGAGGTGAGTATTTCTGGGCTTTCCGGGGGGTTACAGACAGCGGGGCACCCCCGATCAGGGTTCCCCGCCGAAGTGGACCAAAACCCAGGATAGTCAAAATCCTGGGTGTTGGTGGATCGCTGTGTGAAACCCCCCAGAAACCCCGAAAAACTCACCTCTCCTCGCTCCCACGTGACCGCCGCTGCCAATCCCCGCCGACGGACAAGAAAGCGCGCCCGCCGCTGGATCGTGGATAAGGTAGGGATTTAGGGGTTTCTGGGGGGTTTCACACAGCGGGTGATCGGGGTGCCCCGCATTCAGGGGTCTGATCGGTCCGGGAATGTTATAGATTCCCGGGCCAATCATGGGAGGGTGTTGGTCCACTTTAAAGAGAAGAAAAGGATCGTCCATTGAAATGTATGGGAGAGCGACAGGTAGCGAGAGGTAATACGCGGCGCTGTGCAAGGCTGAACGCCGGCGCTGTTCGCTGAGGCTGGGATAATGATGAATCGGACGCTACATGGCGTTATCCCAGTCGCTCAACAGATCCTGCTTGATAAATGTGTAATTGCGTGCCGTGTCCGGCGTTAACCTGTCACTACCTGTCGCTACCTCTCATTTACAAGGCACTACCTGATGCTATCCCTTCATGAATAAGGGCCAATGAGAGGTTGATGTGAGTTATAGCAGGGTTAGTGACAGCTAGGCCTTAACTGCAGTGTCGGGCCAGGATGCCCAGGGCCCACCAGTAGAACTGACTCTGGGGGCCCACCCCACATTTAGATGCAAATATTATTGACTTACTTTCAGTGCCCATGCACAGAAACATTACGGCAAATTGTATTGTCTCTGTATGTGCACTTTGGATGCCACAAATAAGCTATACATAGTTCAGGTTTGGTCACCTTAAAGGGACCCCTGGGACCAGTGTCCCACTGGGTTTTTTCCTGGTAACCCTGTGGTCCAGTCCAAGCCTGCTTAACTGGACCTAACTAGAATGTCTTATTGTAAAATCTTTATTTCTCAGCCAATCAAATCCCTTTTTAGCTGGACATGAAGTCTAAAAGACTTCAGGCCTGGACAACTGCCTCTCACTGGGGCATCCTGATTTGGAAAACCCCACAACATTTCCAGTGAAGCCCATGGCGCATTAATGGCCCACAACCACATAGCCGGCGTCTCTGGGCTGAGGCGCGCTCTGGCAGCCAGTCCAGGCTGGGAGCAATAGAGTGCCTCAAATTACAGAGAGCCTAAGGATGATGCCAGCAGCTGTGCCATGTCACCTGACTAATTGGAGATCTGCCAATCAGCGATCTCAAATTTGCCGGATGGGTGGGCACAGGTGCCTGAAAATGCCAGTTTATTTAAAAAGTGAGGCAACACAGAGGAAGAAGGATAATGTGGGGAACAGATGGTTCTGGTTTACCTGGGCCCTCCTCCAATGATCATTCATTGGCATTTACAATAATGTGTGGCAATAAACATTGTACTCTTTGCCATGCCTCCGCTAGATCCCCACAAATGCACCATGGGATTATCTGATTGAAGTGAGTATGTACCATAAGATCACTGATCGCTGGGGTTTCACAGGATTACATGAGGATTACTTGGGATTGCACAGTCGCCAGGCAATCAAAGTGCATTGCCCCTGGTGTGAACCCAAAATGACTGAAGCTCCACTTACTTCCTTACACCGTGGTCTGAATTGGTGGTCTGATTCTGGCAAAATACCTTTTCATGGTCCAATGTTAGGGGCAGCTTCATCCGGTCCACAGTTTAGCAGGAGTCTTAGAGGCCGATTCATTAATAGTGGCAGGTAGCGACAGTTGAGCGACTGTAGCAGTATTTTCACAGCGCCCGCTAGTAGTCGCTGTGCTTGGCCATTGTTCGGTTGTTGATAGCGACTGAGTCGGTGTGCAGTAATGTTGAATACGGGGTGACGAGTCGCTATTTGACAGGTTCCGCGATGTATGGGTGCACATGATAGCGACTGGTCAGAGCGACCGGCTCCCACCATATTCATCAAAATTCACGCTCAAAAAATTCAAGCGCTGTGAAATGCATGTTTAAACCCCAGAGCGCTGGTGGCGATGTGTTAAAAATAGTTTTTTAACCCCCAAACCACCATATTTTTGGAAACCAAAAAAATTTTTTAAAGAATTTAGTAATATGAATACAATAATATCAGACCTGTAATATCAATTAATTCTGCGCATATTTTTTTCTTTTTTTTTTTTTTTACCTTTAAAAAATCTAACATGGCAGAAGTGGTCACAGAATTTTTCAGATTTAAAAAAAAAACAAAACATTAATAACAATTAATTATGAATATTTAAAGATTGTTCCATTGAAATGCATTGGAGAGCGCCAGGTAGCGTAGGTCATACCTGTCGCTGTTCAAGGTCGGACGCTGGCGCTGTGGGCTGAGGCTGGAATAATGATGAATGAGTGGCTATCTGGCGCTATCTCAGTCGCTAAGCAGGATTGGCTTGATAAATGTGTGATTGTGGTGGGGAGCCGGCGTTCTCGTGGCGGTGCTCGTGATTACCGGCCGCTCACCAGTCGCTATTCCTTCATAAATAAGGGCCTTACATTCATTGCTCTGATTATGACCAAAAATGTTTAGCAGGTGAGTGTGCCCAGTGAGCTCTATTGCCCCCAGAGGACCATGTGGGACATGCCAGGGGTGTGGGTATGCAAACCTGGTGAGTTATATTCAGCCTTCTTTTTACTTACAGAGAGGGGCAAGTACTGTTGGTTGACATGTGGAGGTTGAGCGCTGGCACTATACGATGAGATACATGTGATGCTACATGGCGCTGTTAGAAGCGCTCACCAGATTGGCTTTAATAAATGTGGTTTTGCGCACAGCGCCCAACGTTCACCAGCCTCTACCTGTTGCTACAAAACACTACCTGGCACTATCGGTTCTTAAATAACCCCCTTAGTCATTTTACACTGGAGGTCCACCTTAAACAGTAGCATCAAAGCCAAGACAATGTTTGGAGGGCACCTGGGCGAGAGAGTCTCGATGGGCCCCTTGCAGTGTGGTATGATACTCCATATGTGGTGATAAAGTTGCATGTATGGTGAATATCGTCAAGAAATAAAAATGAAGAAATACTAGAGGGAATGACAGAATAAGAAAGAGAAAAGAAAGAATAGAAGTCATGAAAGAAAGATAGACAACAAAAAAAGAATAATAAAGAAATATAAAAAATAAATGGAAAGAAACAAAAAAGAACAAAAGCATAGAATGAATGACAGAAACAAAGAATGAGAATGAATGACAGAAAGAAAGGATAAAGGGAATGACAGAAAAAAGCAAGAAAGAGAGAGAGAGAAGGAATGGGAGAAAAAAAGAGATGGAAGGAAAGAAATAAATATTTGGACTGACATAAAAAACAAAGAGAAGGAATGAGAGAAAGAATAGAAGGTATGAAGGAAAGCTGCCCCTGGCTGATGGATTGTAGTCCTGCCCAGGGTGGGGGAAATGAGGTGGGCCCTCCCAAGGTGCACCTGCCCAAGTTTGTCCAGTGCTGACTCCTGCCCTGAGTGTGCTAGTGTGCTAGTCCTCCCCAAGTAAGTGAGCCACACGTCAGGGGTCCGTGAGCCACATGTGCCCCCCCCCCCCCCGTAAGCTACAGGATAGGGATGCACATACATAATATAAAATAGTAAGTCAACACATTGCTACAAAATTGTACTAATTCATTATGAAAGCTGCTTGACTTATGTTTCCTGAGGGCAAACAAACAAGGAGCTCCAAATTATAAAGGCGGTTTAGCAACTTTTTCAAGAGAATCCAAAGCTGCATCACCAGAGGCAAACTGAGTATGAAAATGGTTGTGTTGCTGCACTGTGCACTGGCTGGAAGCTTACCTGACCCAGTATATGAAATACAACTCAAATAGACTTACAGGCTGATTCATCACTAACGCCAGCTAGCTACAGATGAGGGTCTGTAGCAGGCATTTCAGAGCGCCCGCTAGTAGTCGCTGTGCTCGGCCGTGGTTCGCTAGCTCATAGCGACTGGGATGGCCCAGGAGTCTTTTAGACTCCAGGGAATTCAAGGTTCCTCTTTAACAAATCACTAGGTTCATTTCGATAGCAACAACATTGTATGATAAGTGACCAATATTGTTGATATCGAAAACTAACCTAGTGATTTGTTGAAGAGCCAGTTTTTTAAATCCCTGCATCCTGCCACCATGTCCTAGCGCAGACGCAGGGTGGAGGAGTTACTTAAATAAAAACTACTTACCTGTCCTGGAATCCAGCGCCGACTGGCGTTTACGGCTCTGCCCACCACCATCTGGAGCGGCCCTTTTAGCTGTCGCAATTTAAGCACCACAAATTTGTCCCTCTAAAAAATGGTTAGTTCATGCAGAACCCCAAGGACCCTAAAAATTTGTCTCGGGGAGCCCAAAAGCAGCGGGTATGGGGAGGAAGGCGGCTCTGTAATGTACAGAGCAAAGGCAATGGAGGATGGATAGACAGGGGGCAAACGAGCTCTGCATGTTGCTCCCCATCCAAAGCAGCTCAGACAAGTGAGGTAAACTGTCAGCATGCAGATCTTGTTGGTGGAAACAAAACCCATAGCAGCTGGTCCTGCTGGCCTTCCCTGATTTGGGATGCCTCGCTGTGTACCACAAAACTCATCTGTGACCTGGCTTCCATGGAGATGTAAACAACGCCGGCTGCATCCCCAGCATCTCTGAGCTGAGGTGCACTCCTGTGCCCAGCCATTTATGTAGGCTGGGAGCATGCCCACACCTAAAGGGAAACTGGGGATACACCCGCTTCCACTCCCTATTGCCAAACTCTGCTAGTAATCACTAATGCATGGCATGCGATTCTAATTGGACGAGCTCTCGCACATGCACCATTGGATATGCGGTCAGGAAAGATTTAAAAAGGATCTGGGGGGTTTCACTTAGCAGTACTTATCAAATTGGGATGTCCCCTGTGCAAGGAACAAGACACGGGATAGTATAAATCCCAAGTTTTACTCTACTTTAACTGCTCCCTACCCAGTCTACCTCCTCGTACATTACAGAGCCACGCTTACGCCTCCTCACACACCTCTACTGGGCACCCAGCACCAGCGCCCCCAAATCTTGGCACAACGATCAGGGAGTGTCCCCCTGACACAACCGTGACCCCAGTGTCCACGATAGTTACGCCACTGATTCTAAGGCTATAGCATTGGGGCTGGGAGGGTAGAGTGGGGACAGGTACCGGGGTACTGGATGGAAGACTGAAGAGGCAGATAGACGTGTAATAAGCAGCAGCTCAACTGGCTCTAACACAGTGCTGCCCACTGGGAATTCACCCTGGTCTGCCTATGACCAGTCTGCTCCTGGATGCATGCTGTAGCAAAGCATATCTCCCGTTGGAGGAGGTGTAGGTGTTGCACCTGTGTGCAGCTGTTTCCTGCCCCCATCAGAAGCTCTTGCTAGTAGAAGGTATTTTTCTAGAGTATAACTCTATTTATGACCCTCCCTTTCCAGGGAAAGTTTACGTCTGCGCAAATGTAAAGAAATGTGCTGCAACAACAAATGATCCTTATATAGGAGAACTGTTAACAAAGAAAGGGAGACTGATTTATATAACTCTTATATAACATTTCACTGTTCGCTTTCAGCCTTTAGCAAACAATCTGATCTTAAATGAAATATGTGACATGCGTGGAGGGGACAATAAGCTTTAATATAGTGGTGCTGCTACTTCATGGCCTTTTGTTCCTTACACTTAGCATTTGCACCTTTGCCTAATTTTCAACCTTATAAGCACGTTATAATTGTTTTTGCAATTTAAATATGTGAAAACTATTTTCTTTATCTAGTTAGCCTGACCTTTTGCCTGTAGAAGTTCCCATGTACTGTACAGTTGCCTTATCCAGAGGGGCACCGGCTGGCAGCCTCATGACTGGCCTGCACTCCCCAGCCATGGGGAAAGGAGAGAGATCGGAGGGAAGTTACATGGGGGAGGGTTGGTCCCATCTCCTTCTCCTGGCCATGCACTGTCATGCTTGACGCTCAGCCAGACCCTTGGGATGGAAGTTTTGATGGCAGCGCTACATCGGGAGCTGGAGTGACAAGGTGAGGACTGGTTAGGAAGTCTGCTCAATCGCCCTCCAGCCTCGCCCCCCAGTTGCCCCCACTGCACACGCCGGGGCGTTGACGGGCTCAGCCCTTCTACCCCACGTGCATTGGGATGCAGGCTCCTCGTCTCTTCTTTTCTCCCAAAAGGCGGCGTTCGATCCAGAGATGGTCCGAGGCTGAGCTGCTGTCGGAGCATCAGGATGAAGTGTCGGTGAGCCTCGACTGCTTGTCATTCCTACTCATGTGGCGTAGTCATTTTTTGGCGGGTCTGGACCCGCACACGGGTGTCATTACAGGGGTGCGGGAATTGTTGGACAAATGGGAGGCCACAGGGACATGGGCAGCAAAGCAGGGGGGGGGCGGTGCCTGGGGTCCTGGCAAGTGATACTGCCGGGGCGACGGATCAGATAGCAGTGGCAGCGATGGAACAAAAAGATTTGGGTAAGGATATGAAGCCCGGTTCGGAGAAGGAGAGGAGAGGGGTGAGGCCTATGTCTATTTCGGGTTTCGCTAAGAGGCATACGTACATCTGCTTCGAGGGGTCACTTAAAGCCAGAAGTTAGGCAAAAGTTATGGCGACAGGAATACAGTGACATGTTCACATTGCTGCCCCTTGAGTGCTTCGGGAGTGAGAAAGTGGTAAGGGGCAAAGAGTACTGGAAGGAGAAGGATGAGGATAGAAGGCATTTTAGGCTGATCCCTAGGATGTTCGGAAATTGGCTCCAGGCCTTTGCCATAATGGCAAGTGTAGTTGGAAAAATACCCAGAGAATTGTTCTCCACTTTTTTCTCAATTGGATGCCATATGGGAACCATTGTCTCCACTGGTCGTCTTGCTATTACATCAGCTGGTTCTGGCATGTCTGAGGTGTAATGCAGGGCAGCGCTGGTGCCGGAGGTGGAGAATGTAATAGCTGATGCTCTCTCTCGTTCACATTGGGATTTTTTCCAGACTCTGGAAGCTGGGAGAAGAAACTGGGGAGCAGGAGCAAGAATTTGTTTCGCTTACATTGTTTTGCCCTTGCCTTGCAGTAACCACCCAGCCACCAGCCCTGCCTCCACCTCCACCTGTCCCAGGGGCAGCCAGCCACGCCCTACAGTCAGACCTCACTTCTCTATGGCACAGCGTTGCCAAATCATGAAGGCAAACTGGCGGGCCAACAGCACAATTTCCCACCCAAATCCATACCATCAATACCCTTTAAAGTGGTGGGGAGGACTGCCAGTTTGATCCATGAGGACCTGTCTGCAGGGGTGGTGGAGCAGCAGTGCATGAATTGTCAGTTTGAGGGCCTCAGTAGGAATATTGATGGCCTCTTGAGGAACTTTAAGGAGCTAATTTGGCCAAATGGTGCAACAAAATAACCACACCGAAAGAATGCTGGCCCTCCTGGAGGCCAGACAGGCACCAAGCAGGGAGGACCAGGCCACCTCACTGTAATCAGACATGGCAGACCTATTTTGGCTACCATTGTTTTGGGCTGAGGGCCCAATAATTTTGTTTTCACAAAAATGTTCTCTGTTGCCTGTGGGGCCCAGTGTGGTATCTCTACAAATAAATGACATCTAAAACCAATTTGTTTGGTATGTTTCTTGGTCACAACCAAAGCAAAACAAAGGGGGTACAGCATCAAAGAACAAAAAAAAACCCATTAACAAAACAGACACAAATTAAGAAAAAGACGAGACAACCAGGTGCTGGCAAACTGACCATCCAGCACGGCTCTAGGTGCTCGAATAGAGATGGCCGGCACCTCTGGAACTGCAGCAGGGGTTGGCACGTCCACATATGCCAGCACCCTCTCCATCAAAATTATGAAGGGCAATGCACACCACAATAATTTTAACCACCTTCTTAGGCTTATACTGCAGCGCTCTGCCAGTCTGATTGCGGCACCAGAACCTGTTCTTCAACGGGCTGAAAGCCCACTCAACGATGGCACAGGTCCGGATGTGGGCCTGGCTGTACGCCTCCTGTCCTTGCATCTGCGGGTGCAAAAATGGTGTCAGCAGCCAGGGCAATAGGGGGTAGGCCAAATTACCTACAAGTACAAAACAAAATATTACAATCAGCAAAAAAGGTGAGTACAAACACAGAGAGAGCTACTAGGAAGGGGAACTACAATTACAAAAGGAGGATTGGGAGACAAATAGACAACACTAAAAAACAACAAAAAATACAAACTATGTGGCCCAGCTGATAACAACATCCAACATTACAAATGCAAGGCTAACAATAGCAATGCAGAAAGGCAACAATAATACACACACTTACCCAGAAGCCAACCTCCACTCAGATCGCCACTCTCAAAGCAAGTATAGAGGCTCAAGCTCTGCAACATGAATGCGTTGTGACTTGAGCTGGGGAAGCCAGCCAAGACACTGAAAAAGCATAGTTCAGGACTTTTAAGGAATGTCCCATCTTACGATATTTAGAAAAAAAGGATAACAGACACAGATTAATACACTAGCAACATTACAGTAGCAGCAACAAGGATTAGCTAGTTTAAGGGAGCAGAACAAAGGCTAGCATAAACAGAGGAAACTTGGCAAGAAGGAGCACCTAAACATACCGGTACATATACTCTTGCTCCACAGTTGGCACCAATGCCACATGCATGCAATCGATGGCGCCCATGACATTTGACATATCCATAATGTTGAATAAACCCAACTTCACCATGTTCCAGGCTGCCATGCTGCCAGGGAAAGAGATGTATTTCTCCTGCAGGACAGCCACATGCCATTGAGAAATTTAGCCAGGGTGCGGCTCAGCAAAGGCTGAGACATGCCAAAAGACAGTGGCCCAAGCCTCTGGAAGGAGCCATTCGCACAAAATTGAAGGCAGCCAACCAATTTAGTCATACCATCAATCGCATGCCCCCTTCTTGTGGCGGGGGCCAACCAAGGACGCAATTCCAATTAAAGCTTCCCAAGAGAAAGGCGGTTCAGTCGGGTCAGTTTGAACACCTGTTGATTAGACATCAGATCAATGTCTTGATGGCGGCGAGTATGCCTAAGCTCCGGAAGGTGCAAAGTCAGCAGGCCGCAGCACTGCAGATGCTCATACTCTTCCAGGAACTCCTAAAGGGGATCCATCATCAACACGTCTGCCAGCAATCCCACAAAAAATTTGGCACAGGTAACTTCCACCTTTTTGGGCCCAAAATCAGGGCTCAGAATAACATGCATGTTCAGGCTAAGCCAATAAACTTCCGCAAGCGAGAACGCATAAACTCGGTTTGACGCGTATTAAGACGCAGAATACTCGTTTTGGCATACGCAAACCAAAAAGTCCCGGAAAGCAACAAAATTGGTAAGAAAAAACACAGCACTGAATAGCACGACCTGCTTAAAAGGCCAAAACTGAGACTTGTTTAAGCATTCCCAAATGCAGGAATGAGTACAGGAGAGACTATGAATCAATCCGATAGTCAGGGCGAATGGCTCTCATTTGGACATGAGCCCGCACAAGCACCGTTGAGCCAAGGAGAAGGTGAGTGAATACCGGCTTTCTAGGCGGTTTCACACAGCGGGGCATCCCAGTTCGGGATGCCCCTGGGGAAAGTCAAATTTCACATTTGCTCTGTTTTGTTCTGCTATAAAGCAAAACAAAGCCCAGGATTTTGATTTCCCGGGTTTTGTTCCGTTCCCGAATTGGGATGCCATGCTGTGTGAAACAGCCAATTTCACCCAGTTAAACTCACCTCTCCTTGGCCCAACGACACATGCATGGGCTCTTGTCCAATCAGAGCCCTTTGCCTTGTTTACACCCTTGGTAAAGGCTCTCATTGATTTCAATGGAGAGCAAAAGCATGCACACTCCCGTCCCAGCCTATCTGAATGGCTGGGGCAGGAGTGCGCACAGCCCGAGGATACAGGGATATGGCCACTCTTGCTCTCCATTGTAAACGGTCAGGGCTGTTTGCCGAGTTACATGGGCACGGAAAATGGCTTTGTTCAGATGAGAGCCCGCGAATGTGGCGTTGGACCGGGGAAAGGTGAATGACTACTGTCAACCTGGAGGGTTTCACACATCTTTTAAATTCCTGGTCTGTCCATGCCAGGTTTTGCTCCGCTTTAAGAAATAAAAGAGCTGGACAAATTTCACCCTAATTTCCCCAAATTGTAATCTAAACTGAATTTAGTCAGAAAAATGTTGGTCAAATTAAGCTTTAGCCTCAGTGGAATGGAAAGTGTAGTAAGTATTAGTTTAGATTAAAAAAATATCTAATTTAAAGCGGACCAAAAGTAAAAAAAAAAGTTTAGTAAATTGCTCCCCTAAAGCCCCTCTGAGGTTTAACTGAAAGGGTTTAACGATATGAAGCTGTTCTGAAATAACAGGCCATTCTTTGCTGCAAAACTGCATGGGGGCAGCCATCTTGTCACACACATAAGCATGAGTGGAATGCTGTGCCAGCAGCCACACTCCAAACTGAGAGATATAAATGCCTCAGAAACATGAGCACCTTGTGTATTAGGTTATATAAACACACACACACACTGAATAACCAGCTGCTAGAGATATTCTCTGTGTGAAGGGAAACTTACAACAATGTTTCTTTAGCCCTCTTCACTCTTACTGCACACCATTCAGTCAATGTAAACATTATGTATCTTATAAAATGATACAATTCTTTCAGCTGTGCAGCAGAGTGATCACAACTGATGGCTTTCTACTAGAAATAAAGGAAGATTGCAATGATATGTGAGGCAACTGACTGTGGGATTGGGTTTTTTATAAGCTGGACTTATGTGTGTGGCATGCAGTTATGCAGCACAGAATCTGCCTGCTATTCCATAACATCTGCATGGAGTTAAGCCCTCTCAAATACTTTATGTTACTGATTACCAAAGAGAGAGAGCAATTGACTGAACTTGTTTTTTTGGACTTTTGGTCTGCTATAATACATTATATTTTCTTTATCTATATAGACTAATCTTTGTTCTGCAGAAGTCTCTGTACTGTACAGTTGCTTTATACTGAAGAAAATAACATTAAGTCACTGCATTTATCTGCCAGTGTCTAAAACTGAGTTACTGGCCTGAAAGCGTTTTAAAAAAATACGTAACTGACCGACATTCACTGTCATTTTCACAAATCTGAATCAAATGAAATTAAATTTTACCCTGATATTACAAAAATAGAGCTGACCAAACTCACAAATCTCAGTCAAACTAATTTTAAACTGGCAACATTCCGGTTGAACTGAACTTTAACCCAAAACTGAGCTGCAACACTAATAATAATACATTACACTTCATTATTGGCCTTTTTATTATAGGATGTTTACTATGACCTAGGCACCACTATGCCTTTGTCTCCAGGCTGGCCACCCAGCGGCCACTTTAGTAACTCAGATTCTAAATCCAGGCACCCAACAAATTATCTCACATCAGTACGAAGTGTCAGCAGAGGTTTAGGATAGCATTCAGTGACTATAGCACTACACCTATACAGTGTGATCAGTCTGAACAGAGCGCATGCAACTAAATATACCCTAACTATATTACATACCCCACAGGACGGCGGTAAGTAGCAGGGAGATGCCATAGAGAGTCATTGCAGGATGACGGGAGATGATTGCTGTCTGTCCTGGAGTGGTAGGTCTCGCAATGTCTATACAAGGGAGGGAAGGAGGGACATGCCTTAACCCACTACACGCAAGTCACCAGAGTAGAGAAACCAGTTTGGGGGAAATACTGGTGTAACTGACTTTTCACATTATGTTTGATACTATTTCTACATTTTCTCATTTGTTAAGTTTGATTTTTTTTTTTAATTGCCTAAAATGATCTTTAAATATAAACTGTTCCACAAGTGAAACTTCGTTCAAAATAACTAAAGTGACATCCCAAACCCCTGGGCCTTCCAAACTGTGAATTGCTGGAAGTCTCATAGAAACACCCAAAAAAATCAAGTAGGAAACTCACTGCGAAATTCGTTCTGATTTGAATTTTAACGAATCGTTTAATGAAGCTTATGGTTTCTTTTAAAATTTCCCCATCCTTTCATTAAAGGAAATAAATAAGCCTGGCTGAATATTTATTGATGCCGGGTGGATTATTATCATTGGGCCATTTTTTCATAAAAAACTGTAACTTCAAGTTTAAAGGGACTGTAAAGCCAACAGCAATAATAAGACAGCAAACAGCTCACCTGATGCCTGTCCCATTTCCTGCAGTGCAGGGTAAAAGCCATTGGGAAACTGAAAGGAGGAAAAACTTTGCGGAAGTCTTCTTTACATCTAGTAATTCATCTAGTCAATAATTACCTTTTGCTCAAACTGCCATGGGGAGGGGGCTAATAAAATCAGATTCTTACTGTGGTGTATGGTGCTTTTTTGAGGTGATGAGGTTGTCACAAGTGTGTGCGACTGATTCTGAGTCCCTCATGAAATGTTGCATTGTGGGAGAAAGGTAAGGATTTCAGGAATGTTGGTGTGTTGGGTTAGGGTCAGTGCAGGCCAGGAGTCTCCCTAGGGCAGAGTTGTGGAAGAAATGTTCACCTTACTTACCACCATCCATGTCAACTTTTTCCAAACATCCCACTCCCACCTTAAAGTGCACCTGTCGTCACCTTCCATTCCCAGCCCTTTGACCATAGCGGCCTGTGTTCCTTTTTTTTTTTACTAAAGCCTTTGCTCAATATTCATTACAACACAAACTGGATGCAGTCGGCAATGTTGCTCCCTGACCAAGCAGCCCCACCACCATCGATGATGGGTTCAGTGACAGTACACACAGCTCAGCCATGGGGAGCACTTCAACCTAACTGCCACTGGGGATGATTCAGCACCATGAGAATGTTTTTTCCTCACATTTTTTGTGAGAAAAAAATGTATCTTGATTTTTTCCTCCTAGTGAGAAAATGTTATTTTAATAGATTTTTTTCCTTGGTGCAATTCAGTATTATTCTTAGCTGTGCACATTATTTAAATGTGCACAGCTAAATGGTGCTGAATTTCCCTAAGGAAGAATCATTGTAAAAATGTTCTTCTCACAGTAAAACATGAGACAAAAAATTCTCATGTTGTTGAATCAGCCCTAATGTTATATTTTAGTTGTAATTGACCAAATTAGCATATGGCAGGCCTTTTACCATAACACTACTTCCTGTTCGTGTTTTTATCAATATTGGGCAAAGGCTTTAGTAATAAAAGAAACACCGGCTGTTTTGGGGGCACTGGGATGGGGAATGTGACGACATAAACGTCCTTTCTGGGTATAGGTGCTTTTTAAGGTCATACTTCAGGCAAAGGCAGTTGTTAGACCATTGTGTCAGGCTACGTTTGGCACGGTTTTCCATTTTCAAAATGCAGAAGAAATGGCTGAGATTTTGAGGTTTAGAGTTTCACCTTATGAATTCTGCTCTGAAGGAAGTGCTCCAAGTACAATAGACGCTCATGCAAAGAGCTCTTTTGCACCCCCCTGCGCTCTGCTCCCCTCAAGTGTCATGGCCTACTGTACTCTTCTTGTATCCAGACAGGTTTACCCCTGGAGCTCCCCTCCCCCATGTGACCTACAGGGCACTCACAACACCCAGCTCCCAGGCTTCCTACTATGCCTCCCTAATGTATCTTGCAGGTGCCCCCATCCCCCATTCTCCAGCCAACTTACATGGGTAAACGCATGTCTCAGGAGTAAAACAACAAAAGAAACCCCTTCTGCTTGGACCGTTAGTGTTGCGTTTCAGGCCGGTATTCATTAGGGGCCAAACAGCCCTGGTACGTGTCATTATCGGTCCCAGTGAGGGGTCGCTTTGTTGTTCTACTCCTGGGATTTCCATGTACCCATGTAAATAATCTCGATTTAAAAAGTAAAGATTAAAGGTTAAAGAAGCACTATCGCGAAAAAAAGATGATAAAAATCTAAATAAATATGCTGGATGGTGGGTGGAGAGGTCACTTATACACCCACCATCAAGAAATATCCAGCCAGGTTTTTTTTTTTTTTTTTTTAATGGGAGGAAGAGTAATTCAGGGATGACTCCCCTGGGTATTATTCCTACCATGACAGAATAAACAACAAGCCAGGCGGGAGTTTTATTGAGTTTGGGTGTATAAGTGATCCCTCCTCTCATTAGCCGATATGTTTTTATAGATTTTTAATATTACACAATTCTCTTTTAAGGAGCTAGATCTGCTACTGCTAGGGTTAACACTATTGAGCATGCCAGTGAAGCCCTCATTCTGTGCTTCTATACAGGTTAAACCGGACCAACAGCCTGGCACAGTTGGAAAAGCAAGGTAGCGGCCATTTTGGAGCTTCCTTTCCCAGCATCTCGCCCATGCTGCTGCCTGGATTCAACTGACAATGCACAGTAACAGGAAGCCCAGCAGCACTTCCTGTTTGCAGGCGGCCTGCAAATGCATGAGCCGCCATCTTGTTTTTAAAATTTACCATAGCAAGTTTTTAAAATTAATTAATTAATTTTAAAATTAAAAATTAATTTTTATGTGCAGTAATCTAAATTGCCCGGGGGAGGGATGCATTTGAGCAAAGTTTGTTTTGTTGTTCTGGTTTATTTTTGACTGTTGGTCTGCTTTAATGTGGGCTGCAATAGAGGTCACACCTTGGAGACCAGTTTACTGGGTGATGGGTATGGCAGGGGTGTGGTTTAGAAGTGTGGCTTATTTACAGGCTTTGAGGAAACACATATTTCTTCAGTATTAGATGGGAGAATATGATTGGTTCAGCACACATAAATATACACTGACCTCAATCTCAGCTTTAAACAAGTTTTTCACATTGCTGCAACCTTTCTCCAAAGGTTCCACCAACACCCTCGTCACATATATATTCACATAAATAAACCAGTAAGGTGGACACACTAAATCTTAATTGCCAATACATTTTCTTTAATATAAATATAATTATATTAAAAATTAATTTTGCCAATTAAGAATTAGTGTGCACATCTTATTGGTTTATTTATATTAGATGGGAGAAACATAGAAAAGTCATAGAAAAGAAAGGGGAGAAGGGGGGGGGGGGAGATGGTTAGAGAATCTGAAAGAGAGGCCTGATAAAATAAGACCTTAATAGGGCCCTACCTACCAAAGCCCTTTTTTTTTTGACACTCAAATCTCAAAATTCCAACATCCATCCACAGGTGTAGGTTCAAAATTAGCAATTACTATTCTTTAATCCAACATTCAATATTTATTCTTTTAAATATACATAATATAAACCTCTGTTTATACAGTAATAAAATACATCAAAGTTGACAATAAATTTTTAGACATTTAAAGCCCCTGCCCTGGCACATGCAAACTGCTTCCCACCGTATTCCCCTTTGGAACAGTGTAAAATGAGCCATTTCAATGCATCTCAAAGTCTCTGATTATATGTAAATATCTTATGTATACGCTTTTTATTAGCTTTCATTTCTGAGACATGGTTGAGCTCGCAGTGGTGCGTCATGAAGCAACTTTAAAGCGGAACAAAACCCTGGATTTTCACTATCCTAGGTTTTGTTCCTTGTGAAACCCCCAGATAGCCCATAAAAACATACTTTTCTTCTGGCGCATGTGTGGGCTCTTGGCCAATCAGAACGGTATGCTGTGCATATTAATGATTAGTAATACAGCCCTGTTTAGATGCAGAGCTTGGCAATAGTGAGCAGTAGCAGCCGCATCCCCGTTTTCCCTGTTGAATGCGTAGCCTAGAGATGCTGGTGATGTGGCCACTGATGTTTACATTGCTGTGGGAGCCAGGGCAATGGGAACTTTTGCGGTAAACTGGGGGGGGGGGGTAATCAGTGGGGTGTCCCAGGGGAAGGTCTAAAAGATTCCAGGGCTGGATCAAATGCGTTTTGTTCTTCAAAGTCAGCTACAGGACCACTGTGGCTTGTTGTGCTCAAAAGCTCTAAGGGACAGAGTGGCTGTTAGACAACTTTTTTGCATGGTCCCAAAGGAGGGCAGACTTTGGGCCCCCATTACGTCTTCTACCTGGCGTGACAGGAAATAGAGGCGAGGTGCATGGGACAAGCATCAGGTAAGCTACTTGCTGCCTTATTATTGCTGTGGGCAGCAATACAGCAGGGCTGGTCGGACCAGAAAGGTCATTTTTACCACAGTCCACCACTGGATGGGGGTTACAAAAAGCTTGGCCTTAATCTTTAAGGATAACTGTATGAATATAATAGCAGTTAGGCTAAAGAGAGCACAAAAAGGCTGAGGGTATAGCCAGACTGTGGGGGGGGGGGGGGCTTTAAAGGAAAGAACAAAAGAACAAGGATAGCATAAAAGTATTCCAGAAGCAAAAGGACCAGAAAGTTAGAAAAAAGAGGAGCTGCAGTGAACATGTCTAAAAAGAAGCAGCCATGGCCACTCCCAACACCTCTGACTTGAATTTACAGCAAATGATCTCCTGATCATAAAACTCCAATGAAATAATACAACCATAGATAGAACAGTGTCCAGGACCCAGGAGGCTACTTTATGAGAAGACAGGAACAAGATTTGTATTCTCTGGTCATTTAGCTGTCTCCCAGTTGTCTATAATGCCATTGTGGTCCTAAATGTACAGTATTCAGATCGAGTGGTGCAGCCACTGTTCAGCTTCTCTTGTCTGGTATGAAAATTCCATGCAGGTCTAAATGGAGGTTTGCATTGATGCTAGCACGGCCTATTTCTTTGAAAGTTTTGGCATCCAGTACAAGCAAGAATGAGGATCTATTTGGGTCCGAAGACACAATTGCAGACAGTATGACTCCTGTAATGATAGAATGTTACAGAAAATTGTTATCAATTTTTTGGGCGACATATTGTAGTTCATAGATTTACTGTAAGTGTAAAACCTACTGAAAAGGGGGACATATGAATGTTCATATGTTCTAGAACAGGGTTTCCCGACCTATTTTCCACTTCCACTTTCCCTTTTGCAATTATGTCAAGTACCACCTGCTAAAAACTTCCTTGGAATGGTGTAGATCCTATACTGGTCCAATAACTAACTCTTCTTTCAGCATGCAGGCATCCCAAGATGCTCCACTCCTGCAGCTTGTTGACTTGGCCACCTGGCACATCCTATTGGAGCAGTAGTTGTCTGTAGTGCTTTGTGCTTCCCCACTTTCATCCCCATTGGCCCTGCATACCACCAGAGGGAAGCTTGTGAACCACCTGTGTTGCTTGAACCACTGGTTAGATCCCATGATCTAGACAAGGGGTTTCCAACCTTTTTTCACTTTCCATTTTCTGATTATATCAAGTACCACCTGGATGGTACATGAGCCATGTTGGTCACATAAAAACCTAATCAAAACACACAAAACAATAATTTTAAATGAATGGCTCACACAAAAAATGGGGCATTTTTTTATTTATCCTGTGTGAAGTATAGATGGCAGCAGATAAGGTTGGGGTTACAGGTAAATCTGCAGCCTTGTCGAGTACCACCTGGCAGGATCTCAAGTGCCACTAGTGATACTAGTACCACCTGTTGGGAACCCCTGTTCTAAAATATTGGTATTTTATTATTTCTTTTAAATCAGTAATATTAATTTTCAATTTTCCAGCTACTGCTACTAGTAGTATCCTCATAAGCATATACCACTTTGCATATGAAATCTATTACATGAATCACAAAACACAAAAAAGTACAAAAATAATTACCTGGTTTATTTGCTAACACAGGGGTCCCCAACTTTTTCCCACCAAGTACCACTTTCTATTTTCTAATTCTAATTTTATATTCTTAAGCACCACCTGGGTGGTACATACATGGGTTTTCAGTAACCAAGTTAAAAAGGACCAAGAATAGTTTTCATCACCATCATTCTGTGTACCACCTGAGAGACCACCAAGGTCTCAATTACCAGTGGTACCTCTAACACAGGATGGGAACCCCTGTATAAACACAATGATTTCCCTTAGTTTAACCTAGTTTTTCCAATGCAGACAATGCATCTCAGGTTACAACACAAAGGGGCAAACACACAGGGGCTACTCACAAGCTCTTTTGCGGAGGGGATTGAACAACTAAAAAACTTTGGAACAAGTATGGACAGGGACTCCAGAACATGTTGACTTGTGCCTCCAACAGTTTTGAGTGCTTAAGCAGTCCCACACTACACCTCACACAGTAACACTGGGTACCCTCGGTCCAAGGAATCTCCCTCACTTCTCATACACCACCATTGGCCCAGCACTTATGTCTAACAAGAACCTTCAGTTAAAAACATGGCTGTAGATCTCCGCAACCCCTTAGCTCTGGGAAATTCCTATTTGGTATGCCCCGTCACACCTACTTTAAAGTTGACCAAAGCCCACCCTGGACCCTTGGTTGTGCGCTGCCCCGTCGGCTGCAACTGAATGGCTGGGCAGGCCCGCGTACAGCCGAAGGGAGCCAAGTTTTACCGGCGCTGCTTGGAAGTGCAGCTAGGATTTGAGGCGGCTGCTTTAGCTGCAGCTTGGGACCGAGTAGAGTGGGGGTTTCACACAGCGGGGCACCCTAAACTGGGGGTGCCCCAGGGGGACAGACCAAAGTCTGGGGTCCACTTTAACAACAAGCATTAGACCAGGCAGAACTATTTACCACTTCTGCATTCCCTCATTGCTGGTGGCCAATTTGGAGCCACCTGTGACTAACGTGGAGGTAAGTGGGCCTTCAGTAATGTTTGACTTAGAAATACCTGAAGTTCTTCCTTAACAAGTTTTCATCAAACTAGTAAATTAAAATGTAGTGAAACTTACCATCATCCTCTTCTTTACCATCTGGATGTGGTACAAAATAAGGTTCAGCTGGCCAGCACATATTGTCAGTCCACTCCAACATCTCCTTTGTCACAGTGTCAAACTTTACTATCTACATATTGTACACCAAGAATAATAATATTACAAAAACATAACTCCACAAATACATACATGAAAGCACAAAAGCACAAAAAAACTTTGGTATTGGTATTTGCAAGCCTTATGTCCCTGGCTAATTTGAATTGCATGTAGGGATTGAATAATCAGACATGACATTACCGACCCATTCCAAGGTGTGGTAAAGATGTTGCTCATCCTATTTATGGGCAAATGCTTTTAATATAGAAGAGTAAAAGTTACATTTTTGGTGGGACCTGGTAGAAGCTGGACTGTCTGTAGTCTTTCAATGCTCTCAGAGCCTATTGCGGGGAATGAGCTGTGAATTTTCTTTGTCCTGTGTCCTGTAACCTTGTCCCGAAACACATCAGCCATTGGTTCCTCTAAGCAGCGCCCTAACACTCATTTTGAGAATAAAAACATTTGAAGCTTTTAAGGTTTTTTTTATTTCCTCAGTTGTCAGTTAACAGTAACAATGGGGGCCAAGTGAAGGTCTGGGAGGCCCAAAAAATCACTTTTAGGGCTGCTAGAATGGCAAATTAGAAGGACATTTAGGCAGATTTAGCAGGCATCTGCTGACATTGTTCTAATCAGTGCAGTTTCTAGGCAAAAGCCTGATTTGCGGAATCCTGCAGATCTGGCTCTATATTGGGTAAATGTAACGTTTTAATGTGAATTTTATAAACTAGTTTAAGTGGTGCAGTATATTAAGTATCACCAGTTATTACACGAGGCCCTAATTTATTAAAGCTGCAGCAGCATTCAGTAAGCTGTTTTGCCTCAGCAAATTACAGGTACAGGTGATTTTTTTTTTGGGGGGGGGGGGGAATAAAAAAAATTAGATTTCTTAGCACTTTTTTGTGTATTTAAGTTAAAAAACTCACTGGGGTGCAGGTTGCAATTTACACCTAAATGACCACCCAGAGTTTAACTTGCTTCACCAAATAATTAGCATGACCCCCTACAACTTCAGGCCCAAGTCACTTACTAGCCAGCGTGTTTATCTCCCTATTCTGCCACTCTTAAAGAGGACCAAGAGGCCACTCGCTCCCCCCGAGGCACCCCTAGCTTCTGTATCCTGTTACCTAATAACCCTCTGTTCTCTCTCAGCCAACAAGAATGACATTAAAGTGAGAACTTCATTGCACCAAATAAACTTTCTGCTCCACTACAATGATTGCCAGAATTGCCAGCCTTCTGCTCAGCTGATAACAGGAATGTCTAATAATTTGCTTGTCATGTATAGCATTATGGCTCAGGCTCCTTTGAATGTTGGGTTAGAGGTTCTAGGGAATCCTGCAATAAGCATTCAGACTTGAAACGTCATATGGCTCTACGGAACTTTCATCACACACTTACCTAGGTCCAACATTGACCATCAAACTAGATACAGTGGCCCCTTGATCTGAATGCTCGAGTCAGAGAATTTGTATATGACATGCCTAAAGACGTAGCCGGTGTGTCCCGAAGCATCTGCCTCCCCCACCAATTGTGCCAGGTGACATCATGTTAGTGTGATGTGATGACATGCAGTATGGCAGCACCAACAACTGGCTGCGGGAGCTAGTGCACCTTTTTTTGCTGTTTATTCACACTTTATTCACATTGTTGCATTCACATTGAAGACAGGTTCCCTGCACCTCCAGTCTAGGCCCCCTTGAGGAAGGATAAGATTTAATTGCTTCTTGCTGTATCAATTGGATGAGTATGCCACCTGGTGATACATTTATGTATAGCACTAAATTGTTGCTTATGTCTATTTTTGAAATACAACACAATCCCCTTTATCACTATACCTTTATATTGTGTCTAATTGGGGGATTTAGCATATGCTCCTGAGACAACCTGTAAACTGTTCTACATCAACTGTTTAGTTGAGCAATCAACCTTATATTAATGGGAATCTCGAAGTTATAAGGCTTCGAAAAATGAAGAATCTTGGGTGTGGAAGTATATTCATCACGCACCTGCGTCATACCAATGCACTTGGTATACTAATGTAGAAGTTAGAGCTTTAATAGTGCACATAAAAGGCTGTAAATATAAATGTTCTTAAAAGGTTTCTCCAGACTGAGTATAAAATCAAGGTTTCTTTCTTATCTCCCATGCAGCTGATCCATTGAGCCATGCCGACACATGAAGCTATTGTTGCTCATTTATAGACCCTTTTCTATAGTCCAGTTACCTTATTTTGTTCTAATACGATTACCTATTGCTCGACAAGAGGTGTACCCCCACCCTCTTCTGCACCCCATCATGTGAGAGACACCTTTCACTATGTTCAGGGGGATAATAGCTGCTACCTTTGCATTTTTTTTGTCTTTTTAAATTGATTTTATCATATCATTTCCAGCAAAACTAGTCTGATTCACGGCGAGTAGAAAGATAATTATAGGACATTGCTTAGGACAAAAAATAAGAAATAATCATCAGAACGCCTCTGAGAATGCTGGCTAGTTGAAATTATGTGTCCACTGTTTAGAAAGGCAATTTATTCAGAATTAGAAACTCTTTACCTTGGTGGGAATCGGCTTCCATTCAACATGAGAAGCATAAACATATCTATATTTCTTGCCATTGTAGTCATAGTTGATTCTAGGTAGTTCGATTCCTATGATATAAAAAAATTCCTTGTAAACATAAATGCTGTAGAGCTGCCTAACAAAAATACATATTATTTCAATCTTAAGAAAAATTAGAAATGCTGATCCCAAGTAAGGCTGGTGTCCTTCTATAATTAGTCCCGCAGCATGCCTATTGTTTCCTGGAGTCTGTGTTTTCAGTTTACCATTGACAGGTCTGCTGTCAGCTCTCAGTGGACTCCTGACCCCATATACAGCTGTTAGCTTTAGAACCGATGCCTAGGAATCCTGCAGCATGCATGGATTCTTGGAGTCCGTGTTCCCAGTTTGGCCATTGGCAGGTCTGATGGGGGATCCAAGTGGACTTCTGATCCCGCATACAGCTGGTGGCTCTGGAATTAAAGCTATTTACTCTTTTGTTCTAGCACCACTGTCAGGCGTTATGGTGGCCATTGTCTAGCCTGATGGTGAATCCCAGTGGATTCTTGATCTCACATATGGTCGGTGCACTTCTGTAATTAATACCCAGGAGTTCTGCAGCATACCTATTGGTTCTTAGAGTCTGTGTTCCCAGTCTGGCCATTGGTAGGCATGTTGGTGGCTCCCAGTGGACTCCTGATCCTACATTTAGCTGCTGGCTCTGGAACTGATGCCTTGATCTTACAGCAAGCATACTGGTTCCTGAAGTTTGCGTTGCAAATCTGGTCATTGGCAGGTCTGATGGCGGCTCCCAGTGGACTCCTGATCCCATAAACAGGTGACTTTGGATCTGATGCCTAGGAATGCTGCAGCATTCACTTTCGTTCCTGGAGTCTGTTTTCTCAGTCTGACCAGTGCATATGAGTTCTGTACTTGCTGTGGGTGTGCTTTGTTGAATTGCTCACTTTGCCCCATTTATAGATTGTGGACCTCCGGTGTCAGGGCTGATATTTTGACCTGACCCCTGACTTTGGTTTTACCAAACAACATGGATCTTACACACTATGCACTTATCACTGGATATTCACTATTGGCTTATTTTCTGGTTAGGCTCTCATACTGTATTTTGCTATGCAACTCCTTGAGGCTGATTTCCTGCTATTCTCTGACATTTGGTAGGGATCCAAGTGTTCTTGCTGGTGAGAGGACCCTGGTGCTGGCACCTTGTTAGAATATGGTGATACACTTACTTTAATTAAGGTTTACTTTAAATTTAGAAAATAATCCAGAGATTGTGCACTAGATTTGGTTCCAGTTTCAAAAACTTTATGTACCGTAATTGCACTGGGCATATTTACCCCCACCTCAGAAATGCACAAGACTTTCCCAGTTTGGGCATTAATAATTTTTTCATGTTTTAGTTAAGAGAAACCACCGAAACATTATGGTTATATGTGGCATACAAAATATACAGTGGCACAGCAGTTGGGAGGTTGAAGGTGACCTGGTAAGCCAGGACTCAGATGCCACCTTAGTTTCTGCAGGTGCAGCAGTTTCCATGTCTTTCGGCACAGGTTCAGTGCTCTTCCATGGGTGCACAATTCCCAGGTCAAGATGTGGGTATTCGAGCTAACTATCAGCAAGCAGCATGCCGGTCACTAATCCCTACCCTTGAAACTAGTGTAGGGGACCCCAGTGGTTTGCCTGAAGCATTTAATTTGTTTGTAGGAAACCACTTTCAATGGAATTATGTAGAACAGTAGTCTAGTATTTTTCCCAGGTTAGCAAATGTTTTTTTTATGGAAGCAATTTCACTACCTTCAGTCTGTTGCTATTGACAACTTACACCAAGTCTGTACACCAAGAAGAAAGAAGTGATCCCTGTACACAGAACACTGCTTCTACAGCCACTGCTGAGGTGAGGGAGCTCCCTCTACCTTACACATATGAGCTCGGCACCTTTAAGAAATAGTTTTACCTTCACATAGGATTTCTGGCTGACAGTACACCCCTCCATCTTTAGCTTTGACCACTGTAGCAGTTGTTGCAGGAAGTTTCACAAGGTTCACTCCCACTTCTGTTTTCTATAAAGATATGGGGAGTATATGAGTATTTGTATTTAGCAACTTATTGACATTTAAAAAATAATTTGGACCCTAAATTTGAAAAGGGAAATTTGTGTACTCACCGGTAAATTTCTTTTCTCATCCTCTTCCATTCAGGGGTACCACCAGTAGCAATGCATGGGATAATCTCACCTGTAGGCGGGGGCTGCAAGATAGAAAAAAACTAGCTCCTCCTGGCCTGTATAAGGCAGGCTGTGGCAGGATATCCTCAGTTAATTAAGAAGCAGTTCAGCCACAGCCCTGGGAGGGGAGAACACTGACCTGTGCAAAATGCGTGCAACTAGAGACAGTGCAACAAAACTAAAACCGTCTAGAAGGCATCAACCACCCCGGAATGGAAGAGGTGAAGAAAGGAAATTTACAGGTGAGTACACATATTTAGCTTTTCTCATTTCTTCCTTTTCTGAGGCACCACCAGTAGCAACGTTTGGAACGTCCCAAAGCAGTACCCTCAATAAGGGTGGGAGCATGCAAGAACAGCCAACAGCTGACTGAGTCAACCTAACCAAGAACAATTGCACTGACACCTCAAGCTTAGACCCCCGGAGAGGGTTTCATCACTATCTGCAGCATCTTACATTCCAGTGCAGCATTGGCAAATGTCGTAACATGGGGAGGCCGATTCATTAATAGCGCCAGGTAGCGACAGATGAGCGACAGTAGCGGCATTTTCAGAGCGCCCGCTAGTAGTCGCTGTGCTTGGCCGTTGTTCTGTAGTTGATAGCGACTCAGTCGGTTTGCCGTAATGTTGAATATTGGGTGAGGAGTCTCTATTTGACAGGTTTCGCGCTGTATGGGAGCACATGACAGCGAATGGCCATAGCGAACGGCTCCCAGCATATTCATTAACAAATCACGCTCAAAAAATTCTCGCGCAGTGAAATGCTTGTTTAAACCCCAGAGCGCTGGCGGCGATGGGTTAAAAGTAGTTTTTTAACCCCCAACCATATTTGTTGAAAAAAAAAAAAAACATGTTTTTCAAAACATTTTGTAATATGAATACATTAATATCAGACCTGTAATATCAATTCTGCACAAATTTTTTTTTTTTTTTTTTTTTTACCTTAAAAAAAATATCTAACATTGCAGAAGTGGTCACAGAATTTTTGACATTTAAAAAAAAAAAAAAAAAAAAAAACATTAATAGCAATTAATTATGAATATTTAAAGATTGCTCCATTGAAATGCATTGGAGAGCGCCAGGTAGCGAGAGGTCATACCTGTCGCTGTTCAAGGTCGCTCGCTGGCGCTGTGGGGTGAGGCTGGAATAATGATGAATGATTCGCTATCTGGCGCTCTGTCAGTCGCTAAGCAGGATCGGCTTGATAAATGTGTGATTGCGGAGGGGAGCCGGCGTACTCGTGGCGGTGACCGTCATTACCGTTCGCTCACCATTCGCTACCTGGCGCTATCCCTTGTTAAATAAGGGCCCAAGTCTGTAAAACGTGGTGAAGGTGTGGAGAGACCACCAGGTCACCTTGCAGACCTGTTCCACTGACATCTGGCGTTGGAAAGTCCAAGGCGCCTCCTTCCCCTTGCAGACGTAGGCTTGTATGACTGCCTGCCTGAACCATCTGCTAAGAGTGGACCTGGCAGTTGCCAGGCCCCTCCTTGGTCCTTCTGGGATCACGAACAAGACATCCGTCTTACATACCTCTCGAGTAGCGGGCAAGTAATTCATTAATGTCCTGACCACATTGAGGGAATGCAGGAGTCGCTCCTCATGGCGAGTGGGGCATGGGCACAAGGAGGGTAGCACTACCTTCTGATTAAGATGGAAGGGAGAGACCACCTTGGGCATAAATCCTGCTTCACATGAAGCACCGCTTTGTCTTCATGCAGCACCCTGCATGAAAGTGCGTATTTGAACAGACATATTTTACCCCACAGAGAGCCTTTACATTGTGAATGAATAGGCTGTTAGAGACTGTGTTCATTTCTAAAATGTTATTTAAGTGGCCCCCCCGTGGCCGCACTAGAATCTAAAAGATTCCAGGGCCGGCAGCTCGCCGGCAGCAGCCGGCAGCAGCTTCGCTGTGTGAAACCCCTCCCACTGTAGCTGTGTGCGCAGCCATTCAGATAGAAGAGAAAAGGGAATGTGGCCTTAGATGAAGGCTTAGATGAAGGGACGGGAGCATATCCGAGCACTCTGATTGCACGAGAGACTGCTCATGCGCCGTAGGTCCGGGGTAAGGTGAGTTTGACTGGGCGACCTGTGTTTCCCACAGTGGGGCATCCCCGATTGGAGTGCCCCGGGGGAAAGGATGAAAACCCAGGATAGTCAAAATCCTGGGTTTTAGTACACTTTAAGTGTGATATATTGTATGTAATGTTCCAGGTGTTTAGGCCATTAATTAATTTTTGTTACAAGAGCAAAAAGAATGGCCACAAAAAACAAAGATTGACAAAATATGCTTTTTATGGAATCATCAACACTACAGTAATAAAAACATTTTAAAACTAAATTAAAAAGCAACCCAAGGCTGTAAATGCCCCTAAAACATCTCACCCCGCCACTGTTATATTATTTCACCTCTCAATGTGCCAACCAGATGTATAACACACTATAACAATTAAAGCTAATTAACAAAACTGTATAATAATATTAATATAAAGTGCATTTAT